>JAWWNH010000050.1:4642500-5245000 GCA_034641385.1 Darevskia mixta
CTCCCGAGGGCCTACTCTGGGACCCAAAGCATCAGAAACACAGCAGGTAGGTACTCAAGTTATGGGTTGTTTAGCTGCAGCAGCCAATAACTTAACAGGCTCTTAGAATCACAGAATTGGAGAGTTGGGAAATGCCCCAGTGGTCATCTAGTCCAACCCCCTGCAATGCAGGGATCACAGCGAAAGAATTCCAGGCAAACCTCTGTTTAAAAACTTCCAATGAAGGAGAGTCCACCACCTTCTGAGAAAGTCTGTTCCACTTGAACAGCTCTTGCCATCATAAAGCTCTTCCTGATGTTTGGTCGGGATCTCCTTTCATGTAATTTGAATCCATTGGCTCAGGTCCTGCCTGCTGGAGCACCAAAATACAAGCTTGCTCCATCTTCCATGTGACAGCCCTTCAGACATTTGAAGATGGCTATCATATCTCCTCTCGGTATAATCATCTCTAGGCTAAGCATACCCCAGTTCCTCAACCGTTCCTCATAAGGCTTGGTTTCAAGACCTGATTAGTTGTGGCTCCTGGGAACTTGAATAGGCTCTTGAGAGAGGTCCACCTACCCACTTCACTTCTTGCATGAAAGCAAGCAGAAAACACCCTTTTATCTCAGCAACTAATTTTTAGATTACCATCCTTTCATTTATTTCGCCCTTGTTTTTTCCAGTATGAAAACTGCTGGTTTATTGTTTTTTTCTCATCCATCTCTTTTATTCCTTCTTGTGAGCTACCCTGAATATTTTATTTCAAAAAACAGAATGGTGGGGTATAAATGTAGGAAAATGTAGGAAAAGCGCTTGCTTACCTCTTCGAGATCATCCAGCTCTTCCAGCCTTGTCCGCACCTTCTCAGAAACTGCTGATCCAGGAGTTGTTGCTTTTCCTGAAGGGAATCACATACTGGAATGCTTTAAACTGCAACAGAGCTCAGTCGGCAAAGCATGAGACTCTTAATCTCAAGGTCGCGGGTTGGAGCCCCACATTGCACAAGAGATTCCTGCATTTGCCAGGGGGGTGGGACGAGATGACCCTTGCGGTCCCTTCCAACTCTACAAGCCTATGACCCTACAAAACCATTTCCATACAAGCCACTGAATAAATTTGGGAAGGAGGGATTCGTAGCTAATTTGGGACTGATGTACAGGCAGTGACCGTTTTAGGTGCATCCTATATGTGCGTGATTGTGAATCGAGCCAACCGCAGACATGAACCAAAAGGTCACAAAAACGGGCAGAGGAACAGGGGAAGAACGTGGCGACGCACGTGGGGCTCTGGAACGTAACCCCCTCACAAATTGATCGCTACCTGTAAATAACAGATACATAATGGGACGCGGGTGGCGCTGTGGGTTTAAAGGTAAAGGTAAAGGGACCCCTGACCATTAGGTCCAGTCGTGTCCGACTCTGGGGTTGCGGCGCTCATCTTACTTTATTGGCCGAGAGCTGGCGTACAGCTTCCGGGTCATGTGGCCAGCATGACAAAGCCGCTTCTGGCGAACCAGAGCAGCGCACGGAAACGCCATTTACCTTCCCGCCAGAGCGGTTCCTATTTATCTACTTGCACTTTGACGTGCTTTCGAACTGCTAGGTGGGCAGGAGCTGGGACCGAGCAACGGGAGCTCACCCCGTCGCAGGGATTCGAACCGCCAACCTTCTGATCAGCAAGCCCCATGTTCTGTGGTTTAACCCACAGCGCCACCTGGGTCCCCCCTTTACCTTTACCTAATGCCTAAATCAGTGCTTCTCAAGCTATCTGATGTGATGGACTGGCAATTTTCTGCCCCAAAATACCAGGGACCATACCATGCTTGGTCCCTAAGGCATCCTACCCAACCTGGACTGTGGTGGAGTTGCTAGGGACCTGCAGCTGCCCACAGACCACCACTCTGAACAGCACTAACCTAAATTATGTCTTTAAATGGGATGATGGCTACTGAAACTTCGTGTTTCACAGTTAAATTACAGTGGTACCTCAGGTTACAGACACCTCGGGTTACAGACACTTCAAGTTACAGACTCCGCTAACCCGGAAATAGTACCTCGGGTTAAGAACTTTACCTCAGAATGTGAACAGAAGTTGTACGCTGGCGGCGCGGCGGCAGAAGCCCCCATTAGCTAAAGTGGTACCTTAGGTCAAGAACGGTTTCAGGTTAAGAACGGACCTCTGGAACGAATTAAGTTCTTAACCAGAGGTACCACTGTATTTAGATATTTGCACCTAATTTCTAGCTTTTCTTGTATCCATGCACTGTGGAATATTTATGTGGCAATTTCAATATTCCTATAAGCAAGTAGGAAAATAGAAAACAATTCTGTGACATGTTTAAAACGTTTTTTCCCCTTCCACAGTGCTACATATTAAAATGACCACGTACCTTTTTCAGATCCCATACACAAGTTCTGCAATGAAACAAAACATTTGTTTTCAAAAGGAATAATTCCCAACAGCTGACAGGTGCAGTGGTATAACAAAAAGCCAGAACATTGTGAACCATGATAGGCTGTAATTAAAAGCTGTTAAGAGTTCTTAAGAATAGGATTTTAAACTTTTATTTTAAATATTCAGGGATAAGAGGGATGTTGTGTTTAACATCCTGCCCGAGGAACAGCTCTGAGACTCTCAAGCTCATGCAACACATTGTTTCAGATGTAAAAGTGTGGTTTTACGGTAACCATGATAAAAGACAGGGCATATGGGATGAAGGCTTTTGTTAGGGCAAAAGGTAAATATAGATGAGTTCTCAGTCATGCCTGTTCCTTTTAATGGGTCTGCTCTCTATATGACTATCACTAGATACAACCCTGAGTTCAGTAGTGCTACTTTAGGATGCAATCCTAAACCCACTTACTGCCCAACTGAATCCAATGGGGCTTCCTTCTGAGTAGGCATGGTTACACTGCTATTTCCATGCCCATCCTACCCTCCCATGCACTAATTTTTAAGTGCCTTTAGGAATAAATACGCACAACAATTCAGAAGGATGCTATGCTGTTCTCTAAATGGCTTTAAAATGAACATTACAAACATCTGCTATGCTGAAACAAAATTTATTGCATGTGCTTGCACACCCAAAAAGACTGGACCTACTTTGTTGATATTATTATTATTTTTATTATTATTATTATTATTATTATTATTATTATTATTATTATTATTGCATTTATATCCCACCTTTCCTCTTGAAAAATAACCAAACGTTCACTCACAATGGAAAGCTTTTCATTTGTTGTGTACCGAGCGAGGATGTCAGCCCGTTTGCTCGACCAAGGCTCAAAGTCGCTGCCAACAGCCGAGGAATCATCTTTATCCCGTTTCTTTCTGGCACTATCCTGCAGAGGAGAGAGAAGCGAGACATAGAATCCTGCATGTAAATGAGACATTTGGCCTCTGACAGGTTGTTGCAAAGGCATATTTCATCATTTAAAAATACTGATAAATCTCACCCATATTTTTCAGGGCAAGGGTGGCATTCACTTGACAGACATGCCCGTGGTGGGCAGGGCCAGAGGCAAATGTGGGTAGAGCAAGGGATGCAAATTCTACCTTTTTGCAGTAGGCTGGCTCTTAAACACACCTGCACAGCCCTCTTTGTACTCTAGGCAAGCGACAGACACTATCCCGGCTCAAGCACACGCATTCCAGCCAGGCAAATACACTCAGGGTGTGGAACAGGGGCAGTAAGTTCCAAAGGCCAGATGGAGAGACCCAGAGGGCCACGTTTGGACCCTGTGTCAGGGACTGGACTGAAGAGGAGGAGTGGTGGAGATCCCCCCCACCCTTTGCCTGCAGCTTCCAAGGAAGAGGAAGACAGTCTCGAATTACAGCAGGGCTTTGAGGAAGATAACAGCTCAGAGACAGGAAAACAGCAGAAGAGTTTGGATTTGATATCCTGCTTTATCACTACCCGAAGAAGTCTCAAAGCGGCTCACATTCTCCTTTTCCCTTCCTCCCCCACAACAAACACTCTGTGAGGTGAGTGAGGCTGAGAGACTTCAAAGAAGTGTGACTAGCCCAAGGTCACCCAGCAGCTGCATGTGGAGGAGCGGGGAATCAAACCCGGTTCACCAGATTACAAGTCCACTGCTCTTAACCACTACACCACACTGACAGAGTTATGCAGTGTTAGGAGAAGGAGGAGGGGAGACAGAACAGCTAGCTGACATGTCACTGGACAGCATAACCGCCCCCCCTTCTCCCAAAGCGCGACGTTCGTTAACGGTGCAAGAACAAAGGGCACAACCACAGCTGGCCACAGGTGGATGCCATAGAAGCAGGTGTTGTTGTTAGAAGGGAAGAGAGGAGGAGCTCAGTGTGAGCAACTCCATCATGGAGGAATGATTGGATTTCTTTGTCTTTCACCATGGTGACTGAATAAATCATAAGAACTTTCTTGTTTCCTCCCTGATTCTCGGTGCCATCGGAGGGGGGGGAGAGGATTCCTCCAGCCTGACACCCAGGGTCCGAGGTTTCCCAGCCCTGAACACGGATAACTAATGATACACATCCTAGCAACGCCTGCAGAAACATAGTCTATTATTTGTGTATCTGCTACTAGCAAAATATTTCTTAAGCCACCTTTCAGGACATGAGAACCGGCACAAGGCAGTGTGCAATGGTGAAACAGCCAGATGAACCTTCCTGCCTACCAAGAGCTTTGAAAGCACCCTTCTTGGTGGTGGCCAAGGCCTGCTTTGAGCCACCTGGTGGCAAGCAGAACGAGGACATTCTCAGACATTTCCAGCTCACATTATGAAACAACCTTCTCCCAGCAGTATGCTTTTTTGCTGGCAATTAAATATACTTTTGTTCGCTCAAGCATTTACTAAATTCTTAATTTCTTTTTCTGCTCAGTGATTCTCTGTCTGTTTCTAATTGTCTCCTGAATGCGCTTGATGTTGTGATGTACATCGCCTTGATACCTGGTTCAGGAGCACTACTGCATATATATATGTTTGCAACTAAATGTGAAATAAAAAATACACTATCAATTAAACAAATATGCATATATATACTAAGGTGGACAGTAGAATCTGATCTAAAGTGGAGCATTTTTAAAAAATGCAGACTGAAACAAAAAGCATATTGTTTCATATAAATGAACTAAAACCTTTTTAAAACAAACGATGGAGGAACATGAAATAGATTCTGTAAGTGCAGGGCCACCAACGAAAAAGCCCAGTCCCTGGTTCATAGCAAAGGAAGCTGTCTCATATTGTGTCAGGCCACTGGTCTATCTAGCTCAGTGTTGTCTACACTGACCAGCAGGTGACTCTCTAGGGATTCAGGCAGGGGTTTTCCTCAGCCCAGCCCTGCTTAGAGACACCAGGAATTGAACCTGGAACGTTCTGTACACAAGGCAGATGCTCTGCCTCTGAGCTACGGCCCTTTCTCAATCCATCACCATCCCATTACGAGCCACAGAGCAGAGCTGCAGACAGGCAGGCTCACAAGGATCTAGTCAATGTGACAAGAATATTACCGTAGTTGCAGTCAGCACGGGATCTGCAGTTGCAGCAAACAATGACAAAGGATCAGTGCCGTCCAACACGCTGCTCAGGGGATCTATCATTGAACTGGAAGAGGAGGAGGAGGTAGAGGAAGTGCTTCCTTTGCGGCCTAATTTCTTTGTCTTCGATTCCATTACCTGAGGAATACACAATAATAGTCAGAAGGAGTGCCTGATACTAACAAGACAATTCTTTGCACATTTACTCAGCCTTGCTTATTTTAATAGGGCTTGCTCCAAGATAATTGTACATACAAATGCAGCTGTACTCTGCCATCTTGTACCAAGGAAGTGCAACTGTACAGCTATCTACTCAGAAACAAATTCCACTGAGTTCAACAGGACTTACACCCAGGTATGTGTATACAGAATTGCAGGCCGAAGCTGCAATCTTCTAAACTGAGTTTTGCATGCCTAAGTCCATTGCTTTAGGTGGGGGTAGTCAACCGTGATTTGGAAACACACGCCAAGCATGTACTACTGATGTTAGTTACTACAATTCCCATCATCCCTGACCTTTACCCATGCTGGCAGGGACTGACGTGAGTTGTTATCCAAAAGCTCTAGAGCAGTGTTCCCCAACCTTGGGCCTCCAGCTGTTTTTGGACTACAACTCCCATCATCCCTTGCTAGCAAGACCCGTGGTCAGGGATGATGGGAATTGTAGTCCGAAAACAGCTGGAGGCCCAAGGTTGGGGAACACTGCTCTAGAGGGTACCATGCTGGCCAACCCCAATTTAGGAATACAATGGTGAAGAAATGAACTGGTTCTAGCCGCAGCCTAACTGTGCATAGAATTAAGGAAGTAAATCAGGGCTCTAGCTGTATGAATCAAATCCACATCTCACAACTAGAAAACTGAATACTCCAGTGTCAGTGTAAACTGCACAAATGGTGCACAGTTCCCCTTTTCCCAAAGGCTTCTTTAAAGAAGCAGGGTTTCCATCGAGTGCTAGAAAGTAAATTGCAAAGGGTCCATTCCAAAGCATCAGCATGAGAACCAAAAAGGGTCCATTCATTAGCCTGTCCCCAGTCTACTGGACCAACGTGGCTACGTAAGACTGTTGAAAGGTTGCAAAGGAAACCTACTGTAATGGGTTTGAGTGGATGGTAGTCTCCAAAATCCACAGACACGGTTTCCAGCCTGCATGATTCCAATTCACGTACGTAGTTTCTTGATCTAGCATGCCTGAAGGAGGAAAGCATAAAGAACTTATGCATAAAATTGAGATTTGGAAACACACGCTGAGCATTCACATGCAATGGTTTCTGAAGAAGAAAATCACAAGAAAATGTGATATCTCTTTTAAAAATGCACCTAGACATTCCATTGTTATAGTAATATAATAATAATAATTTATTATTTATACCCCGCCCATCTGGCTGGGTTTCCCCAGCCACTCTGGGCGGCTTTCAACAGAACATTAAAATACAATAATCTATTAAACATTAAAAGCCTCCCTAAACAGGGCTGCCTTCAGATGTCTTCTAAAGGTCTGGTAGTTGTTGTTCTCTTTGACATCTGGTGGGAGGGCGTTCCACAGGGCGGGCGCCACTACCGAGAAGGCCCTCTGCCTGGTTCCCTGTAACTTGGCTTCTCGTAGTGAGGGAGCCGCCAGAAGGCCCTTGGCGCTGGACCTCAGTGTCCGGGCTGAACGATGGGGGTGGAGACGCTCCTTCAGGTATATGTTGCGCCCATAACCCAGGTTTAAGGTGCCGTTTAGCTCCTAGCTTTCATATCTCAGTTTATAACACTGACCTAACTCCATCATTGTGTGCAAAAAAGGAGCAGGACACGTCACTCAGCTATGGTACCCACAGCTGACAGCTCCCCATGGAAGCATTTTGGAGGAGGAGCAAAGTTTCTGCGATGTGTTTACAAGCCACATTTTCCCACAAGACGATGCTCAGAGCAGCACAGAGGCACCCAAAGTTGCCTTGGACTGAGGATCAAACTAACGTGGCATGATAAAGACCTCCAAATACTCCCATCTGAATGGGTGCAAGTTATTGGGGGGGGATTTCAGCTGAACATCAGAATAAACTTATTGATGAGAGTAGCAGCTTGACAGTGGAATAAATGACCTGTGGGGTGGTGAGCTCACCCTCACTGAAGGTCTTCAGGCAAAGGCTGGACAGCCATCTATTAGACCTGCATTTCCGGCACTGAACAGATCCCACCAGCCAGATCCAGTTCCCCACTCCTATTTTATAATGCCATTTGTGCTTATGTGCCACTGCACACACATTGACAGTCCTTTCTATTGCTTAGTTTCCATTTCTAAAGGAATACTTCCTTTTGTCTGTCATCTTTTACCCTTTTCTCTTCATTCTAAAGCATCAAACAGAGGGACTGCCGGTGCTTCCATCAAACAAAAGAAGCTGCAAAGATTCCTTCTATTGTTGTCTTTATCAACTGTCAAATCCACCAAAGAGCCAGCCATCACATTACAAATCTGCTGCTTATTTTTAGCTGGCATAACCTGCCAGTCATGTCCTGCAAATCAACTGCATTTTCACAACTCTTCTAAGCCAAGACAACACTTATTCTAAAAAAGCATTCGACAAAGGCTCAGCCACCAACCGACTGTGCGGCTTTGAAGGCCAATTGAATCAGACAACCCAGCAGTGCTACTGAAAGGAACGGCTTTACAACCTAATGAGACATTGTAAAAGGAGGAGAAAAAGAACCCAGTGAAGGACGCTCATGCCTGTCTCCCTACGTTTCTTAATCTCCAGTTTCCTGCCTGCCCTGTGCATAAATATTCACTTGAATGCACTATTCTCAATGTTTTCCCCACACTTCTGCTACTTTGCTGGCCCCTTGAGCTCATTAGCATTTCTAAGGACTTTCACAATTAAAAGAGCACAGAGTTTGGGTGAGAGAAGAGAGAGCTCCCTTCACTCTTTCACAGAAACAGCGTTTTTTGCTGGACCTCAGAAGAATCTAAAGCAGCAGCCGCAGAAAGCAAATGTTCACAATCGAAACTTTTAAATGACGGTTTCTATTGAAAATTGCAAACTTGACCTTAGAAAATTGTGTCTGTTTGAGACAGCAATATGACAATGTTGGTACCTGGAACAGGAATAGAAGGCCACTTCTAGCACAGTTTTTTGCACTCACTGGCTTTTAAAAGGTATCCTATGAATGCACAGACATATTATGCAGGGACTAATTTTTACTGGGTGAACAGTAAAATGAAGAGAATCCTAGTCTTAGATCATCCCAGATTCACACACACAAAAACATTTACTCTAGCAAACACCTACATGGTATCTTGAAAAGCTGGCGTAGCAGTGACCAGGAGGCTGAGCTATGAATCAGGAAGTCCTCAGTCTGAGCCTTCCATGTACCATGAACTCACCAGAAAACCTTAGCCAAATGACTCCCACTTAACCTCAGTCCCAAAATCTGGAATGGGATGGGGATGGTGTGTGTGTGTAATAGTACAGTCGTACCTTGGAAGTCAAACCGAATCCCGTTCCAGAAGTCCGTTTGACTTCCAAAACGTTCAGAAACCCAAACACGGCTTCTGATTGACTACAGGAAGCTCCTGCAGCCAATCAGAAGCCACGGAAGCCCCGTCGGACGTTCGGTTTCCAAAAATAGTTCACAAACCGGAACAGTCACTTCTGGGTTTGCGGCGTTCGGGGCCCAAAACATTTGACAACTAAGCTGTTAAACCAAGGTACTACTGTACTGATTTCGCTTACTTGATTGTTAGGATTACAACTAGATAATGAAGTGCTTTGAAAAGTTACAAGGAATTATTACTATGTATTAGTATTATTATTGGATTGTAATTGTGGTTGTGGAATGCCTTTCGCTGATGCACCTGAACTTCCCCTCCCTCTGATCCCTCCCCCTATATTCCTGCCCCCCTCAAAACTGTTCTGGAGGGTTGGCAGGTTCCCCAGAGCAAATCTGGGAGACGCACAGGAGGAGGGGAGAGAAGGGAAGCATTGTTTCACAAGTGCAATGATTTAATTGGGCTCAACTCTAAATCTTTATTTTAAAAGCCAGTCAACAAGTGGTAAATGTTACACTTTTGAAAGCGATTACCACTCAGCGATTGCCAAAGAGCCAGAATGGTTCAGCTTGCAAGCAAATTCTTCTGGTCTCATGATACATCACCAGTTTTGACAGCGGCTAAAGGGCAAAAAATTAAAAGTGGACAAGATGCTGGGGTAGGAAGAGAAGTTTGAACCTCGTCCCTTGGCCCAGCACTCAGCTGGGGATAAAAATTGGCCTCTCCACACCTACTCATCTGATGTCCAAGGAAAGGAAGCTGTTTGCCAGTACAAGAACATGGGTTGAATGCCCTCACTGGCAGCCTGCAGGCCTCAGAGGATTGGCCAAGAGTGAATGAAGCTGTCGTGCCAAAGTTAGCCACTCCTGCTGGATAGCATGCTGGAACAGAGTTCAAATCCCAATTCAGCTATAACACAGTCCAGGGGCAGGGAAAATGTGGCCTTCCAGATGTTGATGGACTCGGCTCCCATCAACTCCAGCCAACATGGCCAAAGAACCAGGAGGATGGGAGTTGTAGTCCAGCAACATCTGGAGGTTCCCCATCCCTTATAGACCCAATAGATAGCCCCACGTTGGGCAAAAGATTCCTGCACAGCAGGGGGTTGGACTAGGTGACCCTAGTGGTCCTTTCCAGCTCTACATTTCCATGATTCTATGAAGAGTCAATTTTTTCTAAAATCTCCAAACTCTCTATTTAAAACTTGGAATATTGTCTCGCAGGGAACTTGCAAGGGAAATTTAATTAAAGCCTTTAACAGGCCGAAAACATCCTCATTTGCTTTGCAATTCAAAGACAGCCCGTTCATCAAGCCAAGCACCTTCCTTCTACATTCAACACAACTTATCTATAAACATAAGGCAAATGTGTGCAGTTGTGTGAACAGCAGGGCCCATGTAATTCCAGTCAAGACGCACAAGGGAGTGGCCAGCTTGAAGTTATCTGAATCTCAAAGACCTCAACTTTATTTTATATATGGTACTCTTACCACTGTGCTCTCCTGCAATAAATAAAAAAGGCCAGGAGAATCGGCACAGTGGATTGCTAATACAAATCAACAGCGACACCTACTGGATGCCAAAGGGAAGTGGACTGGAGAAATATATACTGTATATTGAAATTGCACATATATTCCAAAGTAGCTAAACAACTAACATAAGGAATGCACAGATCTCTAACACAAGAACGAGAAAGTTGTGGCTCTCCAGATGCTGTTGGATCACAACACCCAATAGTTTCCTCATCCCTGCCTTAAAGTATTCAATTAACTAATAAAAAATGTTATATTATGTAGTGCCTCCCTGCCCTCCTTCCCACACTTCTAAAATAAGTGTACTCTCAGTTCTTTCTGAGGTGGTAAAACTGCTCACTTTAGACAGGGCTTTAGCCTAGCCTTCTGCCTGACATGCTAGATGTCCATGTGCAGGGAATGTATGCTGTACAGCAAACTGTTCTAGCAAGTGAGCACAAGTTTACCACCTCAGGGACAAGTAAACTTTCATGGCACTGTGGTGTGGGTACAGCTCTTTACAACAGCCTACACCTTCTTCCTGACATGCTAGATTTCAGGGAACGTTTGGCAAATTGTCCATGATTCAGCATCATGGACATACTTTGCAAGTATGCATGCGCTAACCTCTGTTTCCAGTTAGAACCCACAAGACATCTTGTTTCAAATGGGCAGTGTTTCTGTTGTCGCAACAGAAAACACTTCTCTTTTTGCCGGCAGTCAGTACATGCAACGTTACGAAATAAAGAAAGTTAAGTGAAAATCAGAGGCATCTGTGTACAGAGAAAAACAAAGAAACACAGGAAGCTTGCCTTATACTAGATCAGACTACCTGACCATCTAACCCAGAGATGAGGAGCCTGTGGCCTACCAGATTCTATTGTACTACAAATCCATCATAATTGACCACTCCCTGTCTATGCTGGCTGAAGTTGATGGGAACAGGACATGAACATCTTCTGGAGGGCTACAGGTTCCCCAGCCCTGATCTAGTCCAGTATTTTGACTGGATTTCAGGCAGAAATCTTTTCCATCATCTGACACCAGATCCTTGTAATCTGGATACAGTAGTACCTCTGGTTACGTACTTAATTCGTTCCGGAGGTCCGTTCTTAACCTGAAGCACCACTTTAGCTAATGGGGCCTCCTGCTGCCGCTGCCTGATTTCTGTTCTCATCCTGAAGCAAAGTTCTTAACCCGAGGTAATATTTCTGGGTTAGCAGAGTCTGTAACCTGAAGCGTCTGTAACCTGAAGCGTATGTAACCCGAGGTACCACTGTACCAGGGCCCAAACCTGGGATCTTCAGCATGCAGACCCCACCGCTGAATGAAGAGGCCAAAACTGTATGTTTTTGTATTTCATTACCACTGGAACCTATTTTGGATTTTCTCTTGTTTTTAATGGCATTTTTATCAGGGCATTTTATCCTCACAAATAATGAGTTAGGCTGACTGAGGATTTGAAATTGGGTTTTCCTCAGCCTTAGTCCAATACACTAACTAACCACTACACATAAGCACACATCCCAAATGAGGCTAACATAGTGCAGCCAATGAAGAGGGCTACAGACCAAGGAAATATATACTGCAATAAATGTTGATTTATTTTAAGATACCAAGACCCACTTTGCTGTTGAAGCCTCTTTGTGCTTTAAACACTTATTTTCCCAAATACATGGCCCATCACACCTACAATTCCCAAGAGACGCACCCGTTAGATTTCTGCCTGTCTCATCATGGCTAAGGATTTCCAGAATGGCACCTGATATTTTATTTGTCACTACATTTACATCTCACATTTCCTCCAAGGAGCTCAATACGGCATGCATGGGTTTTGCCCGCTCCACATTTTAACTTCACAACAACCTTGCAAGGTAGGCTAGGCTGAAAGACAATGAATGGAAGGGTACCCAGTGAGCTACACAGCTGAGTGCGGGTTTCAATCCATGCCTCTCAGATCCTAGTCCGATACTCTCGCCACAATGCATACACACACACACACACACACACACACACACGTGTGTGTGTGTGTGTGTGTGTGTGTGTGTGTGTGTATTGCGGCGCAAGGGGTCACAGCAAAGCGGTTGCTGAAAGGCAGTGAGCTGCAAACGTGCCATCAGTAATAACTTAAAAAAATAAAAATAAAACTTAAATAGCTAAGCACCACATAGCCTGTTAGAGCCATATCTGCCTGCCATGAAAGATAATAATACCAGAAACCTCAAGAAAAGAACCCACCCAGCCCCAAACATGTCAGCAAAGCCTTGCAAGACAAAAGGGAATTAAAGCGGGAAGCTGCCCGTCGCAAGCCGCCGTCTCCTCCTCCCAGCTTCTCTCTCCAAGACTATCTGCAAGAGAAGCTCCTCCGTCCTTACCAGGGGAAGGCAGCCATCTTGTCTCCCGTCACCTGACTCGCCGCCCCCCCCCGCCCCCCGCGCCTGTCAGGCCTCTCGGCGCTTCCTCTGCGGAAGCGCAGGCGGCCATGATTGAGAAGGGCAAGTGCCAGGACAGCCGGAGGCTCCGTTGCCGCCAGGACGCGCAGAATCGTTTCGTTTCGTTGTTGCATTTCTCTATGCACCGTTTTAGTAGGTGTTCTGTGTTTTCCATCTTGTCTTTTTATGCTGTGGACTGCTCTGAGATTTGCAGGTGATATATACAAATTTAATGAATAATAATAATAATAATTTATTATTATTACATTTGGCTGTCAGTTGCTTTGGGTTGCCTTGGGCAAGAGAAAGCGACTAACAAATTTAATAAAGCATGATGACAAAAAGTGGCATAAATAGTTCTTCCTCTGCCTATCTCATCCACCCATGACACCCCTGTGAGGTAGGTCTCCCACCTTTTTACCTACAGGTAGGTAGCCGTGTTGGTCTGCCGTAGTCGAAACAAAATTTAACAATTCCTTCCAGTAGCACCTTAGAGACCAAGTTTGTTCTTGGTGTGAGCTTTCGTGTGCATGCACACTTCTACTGGAAGGATTTTTTAAAATTTTGTTTCGACCTTTTTAACCTGTGAAAGTAGGAAGGTCCGATTCAGTTGGCATCACAGCAGGTTTCCTTGCAGCTCTACTAGTGAGGTGGGAAGCTTCCTTCCTTTCATATTCAGGGTCTTTTTTCCATAAATATTTTATTTGCTTTTCTGAGAACATTCCAAATCAACAAAGCATTAAACAAAAGACAAACAACAAAGAAAAATCCTTTCAAAGATTTTGAATAATCGGCAAAAGATCAGAAAACATTCATTGACTTCCTATCCTCTCTTTCCATGGTTCCTTTTAACCACTCTTTTCCTCGTGTTTTATTAGTTCGCCCTGTCTATCGCAACCACTTTTATATACTGGCTTACATGGTCCTAGGTGAGCTTCATGGCCGAGTGGGGATTTGTACTCTGCTCTCTCAAGTCCTCCTGGTCCAGCACTCTAACCACTACACCACTCTCTCCCCTCCATTTTTCATCTCTTCAGCTGTCAGCCTCAACAGACATTTTCCCAACCTTCTACTGTTCCTCTTCCTTACACTGTTTGCAATACCCTCCCAGATGCCTCCTCCATCTCCAGGCAGGGAAGAATTGCCCTTAAAATATTATTATTTATTAACATTATTGTTAAAATTATCATTTATTAAATTTATATACCGCCCTTCATCTGAATGTCTCGTGGCAGTTTTTACAGGATAAACACACAAAATACATAACGTGACAACCGCAAACAATAACAACTCACCCACCCCAGACATGTTATGCTGAGAACTTGTTTAAATGCTGTAAATGTTTCCCCTTTTCTTCTGGGAGGAGTGTTTGGAATCCCTCCATGAGATGTGCCATAGCAAAAAAAAACCACACACAAAAACAAATAAGCAGATTACCTCTGTGTCTCTGTGGAGTCTGTGTGTGCATAAAAACCCCATTAAAAGTACCCTTTTGCTGGGTTAGACCAAAGGCCCACCTAGTCCAGTGGCCAAACCAGCAGGTGGCTTCAGTGGTAGACTGCCTCTGCACCTGGAAGTTCTATACTCTTGGGCTGGGGTATTGTTTAGGAGTGGGGTTGTTGCTGTTATGCTTTATTGCTATCTTTACAATGCTTAAAATACTAGAATAATTTCTGAATTTCAGATATTAATTCTTCATGTGAAACAAAAGAGAAATAACAACATTGAATACCGTATTTTGTCATTCGAAGCATTCATACTAAGTTGGTGAACTTTATGCTACTTGATCTGTAGCTTGGGGAGGGGGGAAATGCCCGATAACTTAGACTGTTTTTCTTTAAAAAAGAAAAAGAAATTTGAGTTAAGAAAACACATACACTTTAACGATAAAAAAAAGTTTTATTGTGCAATATGCTTAAGGGAAAAAAAGCAAAACGGGTGAAAAGGAAAAGTACAAAAATACATTTTATAATATTGCATTCCACTCAAAATAAAAAAGTGAACTGAAAATTAATAAATAAATATAAAATATATCAAATTACAAAAGCGATCCTGGCACTTGTAAATAGAAGGCCTAATGACAGTTGAAACATTTACATTTTAGTTGACTTTAAAATAAAAAAAATAAAAATAAAAAGTGTACTTAGGATATCTGAACAAAGTAACAATTGGTCTCTACTTTTTATGTTAAAACTTGCTTCTATTTACAGAATTTTTATACTTCTAAGTTAACACCACAGCACACAACGATCAAGCTGTAGCAAAAAAAAAATTTTTTAGCACTGGCATATCTATTAAACGGTAGTCTATTTCTAATCTACAAGGCAACATCTGCAATTCTTAAAATTCATTTAGCTTGTCAAGTCTTATGCAATTCCCCCCCCCCTTAAAAAACATTCAAGTCATGCAAAAGCTTTTTGAGCCAAAAGTAAGCTCTAAGAACTATTTAGGAATCTAATAAATTAGAAGTGTTTGCATTGTGCTGTGTAAGTTAACCAAAAGGAATCTTTAACAGGTAGCCTGCAAAAGACAAGACTATGCTTGGAGGACGGCTGAGCAGTTGGCTACAACACCACCACATCCTTTTGAATCAAAATTGCTGCCTCTCCAACAGGATCAGTTTAAAATACTGCATGATATAGAAGAGCATTAAAAGATATATCTAATCAATAGGTTTACACCCTCCCCATATGACTAAATAGATGTGTGTATGTAAAGTCACCCCCCCATTGTTAATTTAATCCTTTTTCAATTTATGTTGAATGATATTTTGAGCCAGAACTGTAGTGCCAGATCTGAAGCGCTGAATATTTAACATAATATTAATACCAATTCAATATCATATAATCAAGTTTAATAGTTCTCTGTGCACTGAATAAGCTATAGCACAATTATCTAATGCCAGTTGGCAGATTAGATCTATACATTTCTCAACACGACTGCATTTGATTCAACACTTCATAGCCACACCAAGATCGAAGTAATTCATCTCTTGTCTAAAACAGCAAGTACAAATAACTTACATAAATATGTCCCTTTTTCAGACATGGCTTTGGTAATGTAAGAATTTCACTTTCTGGGAATCCAGCAGGATTTAAGGCCAAAGCCAAGTTGCAAAATCCACTCATTATTCTTACAAATATTTCTTATTCCTCAGTAACAGCAAGAGTAGAATTTCTTGGAGGATTAGCCCTCAGAAACCAAAAGGAGTCTGCTACAATCCTGTCCCCCAAATGGGAGGAAAGAGTATCATTTTGTTCATAAAAAAAAAATCCAAAACCTTTCGTTTAGAGAAAAATACATATACAAAAGACAAATATGTAGCAAAAGAAGCCTCCTAAATAATTGTTGTTACTATATTTTATAGACACTTTTGTCCTCTTTGTATTTAGGGAGGGAAACTGGCAATTCAAAGCTTTGATTTGGTGAGATGGGGGTGCTGATTGCACACTCAAATTTGCCTACTATAAAAATCAAATTTATGCTACTGTGGCAGGTGAAAGCGGCAATCTGCATTTATGCTGCGAGGCTAACTGTGCCAACCACCAGAAATGCTTGACATTTGTTGTTGCAATGAAAAGCCAAAATTTGCCTCACTGACTTTCTGTGGGGCCAAAGTGGCTTAGACTTGAGGCAAGACTATGCATGGTTAAAAGCATGGCAGCTGCAAAAGACAATCAACGCAGCTGAAGCTGAATGTTTAATTAAATATACAGAATGATATAGACAACTGCTAATGCAGAATGTACGAACTGCCATTTTGAGTTCATTTGCTGCACTATAAAGAGTGCATCACGGGTTCAAGTTTACGATATGTTCTCCTAAGATCACCACGTACATATTTTCCTGAGGATGCACAATGTAGATTACAGTTTTGAGTCTAAGTTAATGGATAACATGGGAGGGTTGAAACATGCAGGATAAATGCTTCTTCAAGTTTGTTGTGCTGTCCGGTTCCCTTTTCATTCTGGCGACTATCTCTGAGAAATCTCAAGTCACAAAACGTATCCTTGCTGATTCAAAGCATCAGGTGTGACAGCAGGAAGACCAGTGGAGAACATTTACAGACAGATCAGCCCCTTAGCTAAGAGAATGCTGCCTTCTTAAGTTGTCACAACATTTGGCTTCTTTCTTTGGATTTTTCCGGCATATACTCCTAAAAGCAAAGGGGAAAGAACATTATTTTAATTGAAGGTTTACTTATTTAAAATGCCTACTGTGTGTTACAAGCAAGCAGTAATAATGCCGACGCAGAGAACTTACAGATGAACTATCCCCTTATAAATCTGCATTTCAAAACTGTAATTGTATAAACACGTTCAAAATGTTCTGTGGAAACAAACCACGCTGTGCGTAAATGCATGGCAATAAATAGTTATCAACACTGAAGAGCCATTTTTCAGTTTCTTCTGTTGTCAGTTGTAGGTAGCAGCTGCTTCGGCGCTCAAGAATTGAACTTCAAGGAAGCAGGACAGGTCCACACCAAGAAGGCCTTATCCGATGGAACGGGAGACAGCCTTCTATATCCATAGTACAGTCGTACCTTGGAAGTCAAACAGAATCCGTTACAGAAGTCCGTTTGACTTCCAAAACGTTTGAAAACCAAATCGAGGCTTTTGATTGGCTGCAGGAAGCTCCTGCAGCCAATCAGAAGCCATGGAAGCCCCGTTGGACGTTTGGGTTCCAAAAGAACGTTTGCAAAAGGGGAACAATCACTTCTGGGTTTGCAGCGTTCAGGAGCCAAAACGTCCGAGTTCCAGGGTGTTTGGGATCCAAGGTACGACTGTATAGGAAATCCATGCCTTCACATTAAGTGCAGAAAACACACCTGATAAGAGCCATTAAAAGTATCCAAATCCAGAAATGTTCCTTTGTGGAAATTCTAGCTGCACAGTGTTGAAATAGCAGAAAGCCAAGGCAACGGCAGATGGATCAAAACATTGGAAGCACACACTGAGTAAAAAGAGAGCATGAGCTTGTGATCTGTGCAAAATTCTTCAAAAACCCTGTGACCTTCTTTGGAGGAAGTGTCACACATGCTGCATCCTGGAAAACAAAGTTCACTAAGAAAAACTGACTTCTGCTTCACTTGCGACACCAGCATTCTTGCACTTGGCAGGGACGAGTTTACCCCATCCTTCAGTTTGGAAGAAGAGTAGAGTTGGTCTCTCCCAGGGGAGGGGTTATTTGCTCACTTGGGCTTGGATGCTCAATCAGGCACGATGAACTGGCTGACTGGCTGCTTGTATGGTTGTTTGGGCCTTGATTCAGCTATTTTGGTCTTTGGTGCACACAGTTCCCCCCCCCCCCATTTAATCCTCATAACAACCCTGTGAGGCAGGTTAGGCTCTGAGAGGCAGTGACTGGCCCAAGATTACCCAGTGAACTTCAAGTCCAGGTGGGGGGCTTGAAATTATCCTAATATACCCACAGGTTTGGGTCATTTGTGCATGTTAAGCCTATAGGTCTAATTTTCAGAAACAGTGCTTGAAGACAAACGAGGATCAGCTTTCAACTACAGAAGTGGGAAAGAAATGCATTTAAGAAATGAAATAATTATTATTTCACAATTAAAAGATCTAAAAACAAACGATGGATGCTCAAAGTAGAGGAAATGACAGTAGCATATGGTGCGATTCAGTGATCTTGAGCTTTTCTACTACTAAGGAATGCTTTCCATATCTATCTGTTTGCCGCAGAACCAGCATTGGACAAAGCGCTAAATCAGTGGCATTCCTCAAGCGTTAAATTCAAATGCTCAGAGGGCACAATGCCAGCCCATGTCCTTTGCTACCTCTCCCCCATCCAAGGAGGCAGGAGCCTCAGGACTGGGAAGAGGAAGGAGTGGGTGGCACCGGTGACAACAGGTGGGCCTCTCCTGTTATTGGCAGAGTCCTCATCCATTTCTGGGCCCGATACAAGGTAAAGGTAAAGGGACCCCTTTACCGCTGCAGCGGTACCTATTTATCTACTTGCACTTTGACATGCTTTCGAACTGCTAGGTGGGCAGGAGCTGGGACCGAGCAACGGGAGCTCACCCCGTCGCAATGATTCGAACCGCCGACCTTGTGATCAGCAAGCCCTAGGCTCTGTGGTTTAACCCACAGCGCCACCTGGGTCCCTTGGGCCCGATATACCATTATTCAAATGCACAGCTGCTTACTATAGTGTTTGGGAACTCTGACAAACTGGTTTGATTTATTGCCGGTCTTTGTATCCCTGCTTCCATTGGTGCCGATTGTTGCATATGGAAGAGCTAACCTGAGAACCTTCAACTAAGGGAGGATATAAATAGCTGAAATAAGTAAAATTCGTGTTTTAAGAGTATGAATACCTGAAGCAAGGTATTCACGGCATGACTGTGAAAACAGAAAAAGCCAGCTGCAATGGAAAAAGCGGGAGGATTCTTTCTGTATTATTTTACCCTCCTTTTTTGCAGATAAAAATTGACCTCTTTAAACTCTTCAGGCTACAGGACCTCAAAAACAATAGGCATGCACAGCATTATTAGCAGAATATATGGTAAAACAATACTTTTTACTCACCATATTATATATATATATACACACACAAACACATATATAAAAATATACATGTGTATATTTATGGAACAATATATATTTACATATGGAGCAATCATGCACAATAATGTAAGTGAGGAGTGTACGTGTGTTTCAGCCAGGAAGTTTATTTATTTTAAAGCACAATAGTATTCAGGCACCCCAAGAGTATTAATTGCAGATTATCTATGCAAAACAGGAGTACATACCATTACAAAAATTAGGAATGCTCTGTGTCTGAAGCTTTTCCAAGTGTGATTATGCCGGAGTGTGCAAGTGGACTAAAATGATACTATTCTATTCATGCAGTTGGGTGATCACAACTATGCTTTGCATTAATTTCAGTCAGGGTTAGTATAGCAGAGCTAAAGCATAGCTGGTGCAGCAACTGCAGAAACGTATGCTACTTAAGCCTCTTTATTATGAACAACTTACTCTTTTCCTTGTTAAATAAGATCCAAGCACACTTTATTTTATTTTTTTACACACCTGAAAGGGCCTTGTTAGACACTCTGCTCTCTGAGGGCTTCTTTCTATTTTGCTCAGCCCCCTTCACTGAGGTCTTAGGGGTTCTGATTGAATATAAAAGGAGTTAATAAGTCACTTGCATCCAAGCTAAAATGCTGTTTCGAAAAACAA
Organism: Darevskia mixta; assembly: GCA_034641385.1. Taxonomy (NCBI): domain Eukaryota; kingdom Metazoa; phylum Chordata; class Lepidosauria; order Squamata; family Lacertidae; genus Darevskia; species Darevskia mixta. Next base: position 4,662,675 of record JAWWNH010000050.1, read on the forward strand.
CAACAATAATCAAAAATTGTTCTTTGCCAGAGTATTCCACAACAATACAATGAGCTACATGGCATTCTGCAAATGTCCCTCTTATGGAATTCCCATTAATTAGGAACAACACAAATAGCATCAATGTTCTTAAAAACAAACAAACCCCCAACCAGATGATTCACGTGTTTATGCGCGACTATGGTTTGGCAACACATGAATAATTCTCACGCACTCCCACATCACGCTCCGTTTTAATTTGTTTAATTCACAAGATTTATATATTGGTTGATTACAGTAAAACCTAAAAGACGTTTACGAAAAGAGTAAGACCATAAAGTTAAAAAAACACGCTTAAAGCAATTATTTTTAAACTTCCAAAAATTAATTAAAACAAACGATGAGCTAAAAACCAGGTTAATGCACATGTCAACACTCTACATGACTGGATTAGTTAGTTAATAATTGAGTTGTACAGTTCAGTGCTGTTTTAATTAGGCAGTCCTACTTTTTTGGAAGCTGGTTTGGAGTTGGAAGAGAAGGGACAGTAGTAGCTCAGTGCTAAAGAATAATTTTGTGTGCAGCAGCTTCCAGGTTCAAACACGGGCATCTGCAGACTCCCATCTGAAATCCCTGGAAAGTGGCTCCTTATCAGTGTAGACAAAATGGAGCTTGATAGAACAATAGTCCAGCAAATTATAGTCTGTGTGATCCTTCTAACCCAGGACTACAAACTATAGGTTGATCCTAGCTTGCAATCCAGCTCTGTAAGAGCCGGTTTTGTGGTTTGGATATAAACTGCGGTTTCTAGCTGAAGTGCAAGTAGCTGACTAAAAATAAAGCATGAAAGAGAAGGGAGGGGAGGAGGGAGAATGCAAGCAAGAGGCATTGCTCATGTCAGTGCCAAACCATGGTTTTTAAAAATCATTTTTACTCATTTTTAAAAGTGCCCACATGATCTTTATAAACAAAATGTATTTTAATCAAAGAAAGAAAAATGTAACTGAACCAAGATTACATTGTAGGGAGCTATAAGATTGCAAATGAGAGACAAGATGAACCCACATGGCTATATACTACAATGAAAGCTGGAAGTTCAGGTGCCTTATTAGCACTAGATATTTGCACTGGTGCCAATGGTTTTTCACAGACCTCAAAATATATCAGAATAAAGTTCTGATGTCCCCAAGCAAGTTTGATCCCACCTTTTATTAAACCAATTTGCTTTCAGGGCTAAGCTTTCAAACTGTAAATACAGTCGTAGCTTGGAAGTCAAACGGAATCCATTTCGGAAATCCGTTTGACTTCCAAAACGTTCAGAAACCAAAGCGCGGTTTCTGATTGGGCTGCAGGAAGCTCCTGCAACCAATCGGAAGCCCCATCGGACGTTCGGGTTCCAAAGAATGTTCGCAAACCGGAACACTCACTTCCGGGTTTGTTGCGTTTAGGAGCCAAAACTTCCAAGTACCAAGGCATTCGGGATCCAAGGTACAACTTATTCAGGAAGAAGTGTTCTGGTTATTACTCTAATCCCAGCTAGTCCAATAAAATAGACACCATCTGACCCATTTGGGGACTGTATCCATTTTTGTTTCAGGCAAACGTAAGCAACACTCCTCAGAGTGGATTTTAGCCTGGATCCTTCCCTCGCAATATGTACCACGTTCACCATTATTATTATTAATATTTTAAAAAATTCTTTCATCCTTGAAAAATACATCACACATGGCTTTTTGGAAACCCAAGTCATCTCCTCCAGACACACACTGAGCTGTAGCCAGATGATGGTTAGGTTCTGTTTGAGAAACAAGTGCAAAGTGCAGAAAACAATTCTTTATTGTTGCTTTTTAATTGTTAAATCTTTTCAGGGAAAGTAACACGTAAATGCAATAAATAAACAAATAAAAAGCATTTCAGCTACAGAAAATAAGTGTGCTCTTACCCTTGTCTGTAAAGGAGTCTTTGAACAGGAGCATTTTGACCCTGGTTTGGCTGAAGAACTCTGTAAAGGAAGAGTTATCATTAGAATCTACAATCAGACAAACTATATTCCTAGAGAGCAGCAAAAGTCATAGGGACATAAATAAAGTAACCATTATATACTGCAGGGGGGGGATAAAAAAAATATTATTTTTACAAACCTGTTTTCTAGCGTCTTTTGTTTCAAAATTGTTTTTTTATTTGGCATTCCCATTTCAGAAGGCCTACAGAAAAATAAAAAAGACACAGATATATGCAAAAGAGCTACTGGGATGGTGGTGGTGGTGGGGAAATCAAGTTAAATATTTGGTTTTATTTCCCACAGCTACCTAAACAGAGAAAGTCAGAACGTTCGGCTTCCAAAGAACGTTTGCAAACCGGAACACTTACTTTTCGGTATGTGGTGTTCAGGAGCCAAAATGTACCTGTACCAAGGCATTCTAGTACCAAGCTACAACTGTACCTTGGATCAATTTCAATGTGTCTACTCTGAGCAGAACTTAGCTGGATACACCCCAAAGAAAGGATCTGGCAAATGTTCTAGCTATTTTATATGGAAGAGCATCCTGAATTAAGGTAATCTGTCAACAAGAGTTTGGATTCCTAAGTTTGTACCTATCATGATACATCACTAAAGAAGTATTAGGCAAGAAAATGTTAGAACAGAAACTTAACTTGTTTCCTTCCCTTCCACAAGAATCACAGACTTAACATGCAACAGGCTATTCTGCCCACACATCTAGCCATGCACATCTAAATACACCAGTATATGCTTCCTTTACCGTTTCCCCACATACTTCATATATTTCTTCCTGTCCAGAGACTTCTGTGTAGCTGTAGAAAGTGTTGCTCTGTCTCTTGCGCCCTTTGCTTTATCCTAAGCAGAACAATTTTAGATATTAGTATTACTACTAATAAAGCCTAGATTCACCCCAAAGCATAATCAGTACACAATTATGTTCTAAAGGCTACAGTACACATAATGGGACTTTATCCTGCATAAAGACACTTAAGATGGTGCTTGAGGTTTCCCCCCCAGTTCCACACATTTTTATCAATTGAATCTCCAAAGAAATCCAGTTCTTACGTTCACATATTAGCGGTACTCTTTTATGCTAGCTTAATGTTCCCAGAGGGACCCAGGTGGCGCTGTGGGTTAAACCACAGAGCCTAGGGCTTGCTGATCAGAAGGTCGGCGGTTCGAATCCCTGCGACGGGGTGAGCTCCTGTTGCTTGGTCCCAGCTCCTGCCCACCTAGCAGTTCGAAAGCACGTCAAAGTGCAAGTAGATTAATACCGTGTTTCTCCTAAAATAAGACACCGTCTTATATTCTTTTTCCCTCCAAAAAAACACAGTATGGCTTATTTTCGGGGGATGTCTTATTTTTATTAAGTATGGTACAGCAATCCACATTTATTATGGGTCCGGAACGGGGCTTCAAGCAACGCGCGCTGATAACGCCAAGGTTGCAGGTTCGATCCCCTTAAGGGACAACTGCATATTCCCTGCATTGCAGGGGGTTGGACTAGATGACCCTCAGGGTTCCCTTCCAGCTCTGCCATTCTATGATCTCGGCCCATTTGCATGCCGAAAGGGAAGATTTAAACATGCGATCCTCGAGCACCTCCACTCACCAGCTGCTTGAGGTCCTCCTCAGAGAGCCCCGCGTAGCGGTACCGCTGCTGCTCGAACTCATAGCGGGTCATCTTGGCCACCACCACCACCCGAGCCGGGCGGAACCCGCCGCCGCCTCCCAACCGCGAAGGGAGCTCCAAGGAAGCATCCAAGCTGAGGCAGTGCTGCGAGGCGGAAGGGGCAGGCGAAGCTGGTGGCGGCGGCGGCGAAGACCCTCGTCCCGCCAGCGCTAACAGCTGAGAGGGGAGCCCGGACGCGGCGGTGGCTGAAGCCACCGACGCGGCCAGGCACGCTGCGCTGGGCGCTAAGGCGAGGTGGCTCTGCGTCAGCGGCGGAGCAGGCGGCTGGTGCCTACGGGAAGGGTTGAGCAAGGCGCGGAGGGCGGCGGAGGGACTGCCGCCGCTCAGGTAGCTTGGGAGGCAGTTCATAGCCCGGGCTGCTGCTGGGTCCCGATAATTGGGGCTTCACTGCCGCGGCTCGGCGCCCGGAACTGGCTGTGTTTGCTGCTGCTGCTGAAGCGCCGACAAAGCGGCCAGCAGCGCAGTGTGGAGCGCCCCGAGCCGCGGCAGGAGGAGGAGGAGGAGGATTCAAAGTGCTACAGAGCACTGCTGGGTCCCGCTGGCTTGGGGCGCTCTGCGTGGCGCTGCTGGGCGCTTTGCCGGCGCTTCAGCAGCAGGGTCCCGCTGGCTCGGGGCACTCGGCACTCTCGCTCCGTGCAGTGCGGCGCTGTAGCAGCAGCAGCCGCTTCTGGGCGCTGACCCGGCAGGCCTCCTCCTCCTCCTCCTGCCGCGGCCAGCGTGCTGGGTCCCGCTGGCTGGAGCGCTCGGAGGTCTCGCTCCATGCGGCGCAGCACTGCTGCAGCAGTAGCCGGTTCTGGGCACTGACCCAGCAGGCCGCCTCCTCCTCCTGCCGCGGCCGGTGTGCTGGGTCCCGTTGGCTCGGGGTACGTCTTATTTTCGGGGTATGCCTTATATTTTGTGACCCCTTGAAAATCCTGCTATGCCTTATATTTTAGGTACATCTTATATTATGAGAAACACGGTAGGTACCGCTCCGGCAGGAAGGTAAGCGGCGTTTCCGTGCGCTGCTCTGGTTCGCCAGAAGCGGCTTAGTCATGCTGGCCACATGACCCAGAAGCTGTACGCCGACTCTCGGCCAGTAAAGCGAGATGAGTGCCACAACCCCAGAGTCGGACACGACTGGACCTAATGGTCAGGGGTCTCTTTACCTTTAATGTTCCCAGAGGATTTCAGGGGGTCCGAACTGAATTTAAGACGGGTTCTGCCCTACATGGGATATAATCATTTATCTGTTGCTAGGAGACTCGGCTGTCCTTACAGGTTTCTCTCTCTAAATGGATTTCCGCAGACTTGGGTTTTGGGTTTCCCTCAATGATGTAGATACTGCCCCCTTGTTTATTAGTGGCCCATTTCCCCTACAGCCTTGTTAGCAATGACCAGCTTAGCTTTGCTATTGGAGAGAATTGTTTCCCTACGTGTTTTTATTTATTTGTCTCCTTCATTTGTTAAATTTCTATACTGCCCTTCATCTGAGGATCACCAGGTGGTTTACAATATAAAAACTCAAAAATATGTAACGTAGCAACAAACAAAAACAATACCCCCCCAACACAGTTTAAAAGGCCATAGGTTGTTTAATCAGCCAAAGGCCTGGGAGTAGAGGAGTGTTTGTGGCAGCCTAGAGAACAGTGGGAATATTACTGCCCCACGCAGGGCCCTCTCAGATTATTTCTCATCTAGGCTTCCACCCCTTTGCACTGCAGGTAGGGGCACACCTGATGGAATGATCCTCCCTAAATAAAATAACTAAACAAAGGCTCTGCACTGAAAACTAGACCGTGAGAGCCAATGGTTCTCCTAAGTTTTCCAGCAATGGGAGAGGTGAGAAGTAGAGCTTGCCCCTTCTGTTCTGCTTTAACTTCAGGCCTCGTCTCCCTCAATTCTCATCAGAGTGCCTCAGTGGAAGAGATAGGAAGCAAGTCTCATTTCATCAACTTTGCTGGAGCTGCAGCTCCATCGGGCACCTCCTGTCCCTGAATTATGCCAGCTAGCCGTTAAAAGAACACAGCTGCTTAGAAATTGGTGCCGAGTTTTGATTTTCCTCTTCCCTCCTAGTCCCCTTTTCCTCATGTGTTGTGCTTTTTTAGACTGTATTTTTTTAAAGACTGTATTCCTTCCTTCCTTCCTTCCTCCCTTATTATTATTATTATTACTACTACTGTAAGCCTAAATAAAGGCTGTCTTGTTTTGGTTGAACGTAAGCCTTTTTGGCTGAAGAACAGGGTACAAATGCTCTAAAAATAGTAATAACAAAATCTTGGTTGAATAGTGTTTTATCAGATGTGTTGTGATTTGCTGCTTTGCTCCCAAAGCACCAGCCTGAGCTCCCTGGAAGAAGGGGGAAATAAAGAGGTCTCTCTCATGCACACATCTCTTGACCAACAATTTTCACCTGAAAGCAACCAGTAGTATGAGCAATTCAGGGTCACAAGGGGGGGGGGGGATGTATCAGTGCAAAAACTAGTTAAACATATTCTTAAATTAAGCAGTGCTGCAACACACCAGTTGCCGGAGCATTTTTTCTTTGCGAACCTCTCGATCATGACTCAGGATACTCATTCTCTCAGACACTTCCATTTCGAAGAAGATATCATGAATGTCATACAAAGCAGCTCGCAACTGTGGGAGAGAAGAAACACCCATGAAATGCAATGGCAATGAAAGCCAGTGCAGCGTAACAGAGTTATACTGTGAGCTGAGTGACCAGGGTTTGAATTCCCACCCAGCCATGGCACTCACTGGATAATCCTGGGCTAGTCACTGTCTCTCAACCTACCTCACAGGGTTGTTGTGAAAATAAAAAGGGGAGGGGAGAACCATGTACACCACATCTGAGCTTGGGGGGGGGGGTATATAAAATGTAATAAATAACTAAAAAATAAAATAAAAGGCAAGTAAATATTTTAAGGTGTGCCATTTAGTTATTTCTGTGGAACAACTGGATCCCATACAGACTGGATCTCAAATGACTCAGGGTGTGTAGCATCTGGAGAAACTGAGGCAGAGCTGGCAGTAGTCCAACAGAAATCAAGTCACTCCGTGGACCACCCAAGGTCAAGCATTGATACTAAGCTGAGCACAAGATGGAGAGATAATCTTGTGCTGCTCTTGAGAAGCCATTCAGGGCTAGAATATACAGAAGGGATGAGACAATTTGCCCAAAGGAAGAATTCTCTGGAGTGTCAGAACATCCATCTCACTACAACAGAGGTTTAATTTAGACATCTTCTCAAATCATGGTTGAAAGATGCTCAGCTACGGTTTGGCATTATGTCAGAATTCACAAACCATTGTTTGCAATAAGTCAATAAAGCAAATTTAGTGAAACATGGTTTGAAGTGTTTTTTTGCAAACCATGGTTTGCACTAGTCATGGTTTGCAGAGACATCTGAACCGACAAACCACATTTATGATCCAACACCTCTGGGGGCCATAGGAATGCCAAGCAGCTCCAAACCATGGATTGGCTCTTGCACGTTTGGAAGCTCAAACCACTGTTGGAGTTCTAAACTGTGTCTTGGCATGATGGATGTGGAAGGGGGAAAAAGGAGAGGAGGCATTAATGTAGGAAACAGAAGGAAAACCCTCAAAATGCACAGAATTGATTCATTAGGCCCAACAGGTTTCAGATAAACACTTTGTAAAAGAGAATTTTGAGAATAGTGTTTTCTTTTATAATGCCCTAATGAAGGGTCTAATTGAAATTGAAACCCATTAGGCCCAGTAAACCTCTTTTTCTTTCCTTTTTTTTGCACCAAGAGGCTTCAACTCCTCCTGCCCCATGACATATGTTGACCCAATGTAGAAGTCAACATTCAAATTCAATGTCGGACAGAGAAAAAGTAGTTACATGGGAGTTTGCGTCCCCTCTGCCTGCCTGAAAAGACACTTGGTTCCTATGGGTATCTGCCCTGGGACTGCAGAATCAAAGGGGAAGGACAATTTGGCTTCAGCCATAGGAAGAAAAGCCACCAATAGATAATGAAGTAAGAACACCAGCAAGGACAGATGAGCAGGGCCAAACAGCTTATAGTTCACCAGCAAGTTCTGGCCTTGAAGACCTGATCGTCCCCCACCCAGTTTCCTTGTGTCTCATCACTTTTTCCTTGTAAACCTGATGGGCAGGGCCTGTCTTCTTATTCTTCAAGAAAAGGATGTGATCTGCCTTGGAAGACAATAACTATCTGAAAAGCAGGCCAGACACACAGTAAAATAATATAAAATTCACTAGCATGAACTCATAAGGGTGTGCATTTCAGACTATACATCACCTGAGCTGCCACTCTCTCCTGCAGGTTAGCATCTTGAGCTGAAACACTTCCTCTCTTTAACGGAGCTTCTGACTGGAAGTTTCTAATGAACTCCATCGTATCCTAAGAAAAACCCACACGTGTCTGGCTCAGCAATGGCGGAAAAATTCATTTCTTATTGAGTTAAAGAGCAAATCACCAGCAGATTGGGGGGAAGAGGTTACAGGGGTACGAGATGTAGGAGAAGTTCTGCTGCATCAGCTGAAGCTACTCCACCCCTGGGCTTAACGCACAGATGGAGAAGCTATGGCTCTCCAGATATTGTTGGCAGTACAACTACTATCACTGGTCACACTGGCCGAGGCTGTTCAAGAACTTCTGAGAGGTCACAGGTTCCCCATCCCTGGTTTAGTGAAATTGTTCTGTTCAAGGCCTTCTGATCTTGTGCAGAGTGTTCTATATTCTGCAGCTTTTTCTTTCTTTTCTTTTCTTTTCTAAAAAACCCTATACTAAATACATGGTCAAACTATCAAAATCTGTCGGCAACCCTCCAGCAGTTCAACTGCACTTCACAAGTAAAACTACGATTTGTTTAAAAAGCTGCCTTGATTCCCAGAGACTTTCGTTCTGGTGTTATGCCAAGGAGGGGGCAGTGGTCGAAAAACCTGCAGCCTTCCAGAAGTGGGGAATAAGACTCACAGAAGGCTAGTGGGTAGTGTGTGTTGGTTGAGAACTGGAGGAGCTGGGGGGAAGAGAAAAGACAGGAGGACTTGACATGCAGGGTGGGGGGTATAAAGAACAGCTGGGCAAAACAGAAGAGAGAAGCGGCAGTGGCTCGAGTTTCTGAAAGGAATCTCTAATTTGTAAAATGGCTGTTGCAGATAAAAAGAAAACCACATGCACAGTGTTGATTACACATAAGGGCGGACTGCAGATGGCTCCTTACTTTCACGGTTTGCCTAAGCTGCTTCAGCTTCTCTGTTTGCAAGAGTCTGCGAGTTAGAAATCCTTTTGCCAGAGCAGAGATCTTGTTCAATTTTCTTTTCATCTCAGGGCTGTATACCTTAAAGAGAAAGAGTAAGATGGTACCATGTTAATCAGGAGTTAATATGTCCCCCCCCACACACACATTTATGAATGGCAAGGAAGAAGAAGGTATTCTCCCCTCTTCTGTAGCATCCAGGTTGACCCAGGGGTCATCCAACAAAGCTGAATGTTGGATGACTCAAGACAGGAAGTACTTCTTCACAGAGTGCATTGTTAAAACTATGGAATTGGCTACAAGATGCAGTGAAGGCCACCAACTTGATTGGTATTAGATTAAATCCATGGAGGGCAAGGCGATCAATGGCTGCTGGAAGTGAAAGCTCTGTTTTGTCTCCAGTACTGGAGGTGCCTCCAAATACCAGTTGCTTGGGAATATGACTAGGGAGAAAGTATTTGTGCTCTTGTCCTGCTTGCAGGCTTCCAGTAAGTATCTGACTGGCCACTGTGAAAAGAACATTGGACTAGCCTGGCCTTTGTTCGGAGCCAGCATGACTCTTAAGTTCATTTTACATTTATCCGTTTTTGTAATTTGCACATTTATGAACTGCTTCACAATTGAAAGGAACTGAGTGTACAATAATGTAAAATTTCAAAAGTGAACTCAGTGAGCTAAAAGCAATGAACTATTTCTACAATTGTACACTTACTATTCCATAAAATGGCATCGCCTTTAACAAAATTAGCAGAGTGGCGTTCAAACACTGTCCAAGATTTATCACATTCTGTTGCTCTCTTTGCCAAATCTGGAGTCAAAAGGCTGTATCCAACTAACCTTTATTCAGAGTAGACCTACTGAAAATAATAGATCTAAGTCAGTCATGACCATTAGCTTCAATGAGTCTACTCTGAGTAGGACTAACACTGGAAACAACCCATGGAGTCTGTATTTACATTTAATAGAAATGGCATATTGAAAGGGGGGGTGGAGGAGGAAGCAATTAACACTGAATTTTAAAAGTACAGTGGTACCTCGGGTTATGAACTTAATTCTTTCCGGAGGTCTGTTCTTAAACCAAAACCGTTCTTAACCTGAGGCGCCTAATGGGGCCTCCTGCTGCCGCCGCGTGATTTATGTTCTCATCCTGGGGCAAAGTTCGTAACCCGAGGTACTACTTCTGGGTTAGCGGAGTTTGTAACCCGAGGTGTTTGTAACCCGAGGTACCACTGTACATAGAATATTTGCAGAATTCAAATAAAAGAGCTTTTTCATCAAAGCTTTACTATATACTCCTGTAAATAATGAGTTCCCCACCTGAGACCATCTCATTTTACTCCTGTTAATGGACCTGGTTGTTAAAACTGATTTCCCACTTGCTGGTGGTTCCCAAAGGTAGAATGGAGATTCAGCGGTCGAACCAGGCATAGTGGTATTGGCAAAACCTGCATTTAAAAAGTTTAAATCATGATTAAGCAAATGAATATCCAGAAGAAATGCCTATGATTTTTATACTCATTCATTTTGGGGGTGGGGGAAGCAAGGGAGAGAAGGAAAGGTAGAATTACTTTTTGCTCCTAAAATCTCCATGTAGCCAGCACATAAAATTCCATTAAAAATTAAGGCTGATCTAAAGAGCAAGTTCTTCATGGATTATTTAAAATCGGGTTGCATATGAAAATCAATATGCATTCCATTTTTACCAGCACTCTCTGAGCTTGTGCTGTGGATGGTTTCCACTCGAGTCAGCACAGATTCCAACAAGTGAGTGTCACTGATCCTTCTCCACTCCAAATCCTTCCCACTGCCAATAGCAATTTGGGGAATGTCTGTTTCAGCAATTGCATTATTCTCCCCTTTAAGTCTCCGTTCCTGTTCTTCTATCTCCTGAAGGATGGAAAAAAATTGGATTGGGTTACAACAACCAAAAATGGAAAGGCCTCTATTAAAACCTTCACAAACAATACCCCAAATAGCCGCCAGTCAGTTGGTCTGTCCACATACAACGGTGACCCTACACTTGTGGAACCTCCTCCTCTGCAGACTCTGCTTGGCTGCCTTCCTGGCAGCCTTTATGTAGACCCTAAAGTCTCTCTTTAAAAAATCAACTATCAGGGGGCTGCATGTGAAAGTGAGCACAGATGAAGTACAAAAGCAGGACAGCCAGAAATGCAAATCTTCAAGGCTGCCACCCGAAAAGACTTTTCCATCGGCTATTCTATACTATTTGCAGTTTTAAAATATATCGTTCATTGTTATCAGGATCAGTGAGTGGGATTAAAAATGGACAGGGGGCCCTGTAGGTCCCAGAGTTAATTCCCCCCACAAAATGGGCAAATTTGGAAGGAGCCTACAAATAGCTTGTTGGCATCACAATAAGGGATCCATGGTATGATCAGGCAGAAAAAAAGGAATTGCTACTAGCCGCGTTCAAACTACAGGGTCCATTTACCTCTGAATAGAAATTAATGGGTATTCAGAGCAGAGACTATGCTGTTGTACTCAGGTCCTGCATCTTCAATCTTAAGTGCTTCCTCACTTCTCCACCACCCAAATTTTAAGGATTCTAATAGGACCTCTTACTGCGCACAATAACTTGTCAAGTGCTCTATTTATTTTCATACCTAAACACACACACACATACACACACACACACACCCCTTCTCAGATAAGCACAGTGCGGCTTACATACAGTATGTAGAGTCTTTCATCCTGGAATCTTAACGTCAGCAGCACAAGCAGACTGTATATGCCTGCAAACAATACCCCAGCCCATGTAAGCTGCTGCTGCTGCAGACCCAACCCCAACTCATCCCTTCCTTGTTCCTGGCTCCTGAGGTCTCTCCATTTGCTGACGCAAATGTGTTCGGCGGCAGACGCACGCTGAGCGTAGCAACTGTCTGCCTCCTGCTCATGGAACGATTCCCAACAGCTTTTATTGCCTTTTGGACACAACTCTGAAAGCATACATTAATTATGCCACAGCCTCCTGGGAAGCCCTTTCCATCTCAGTATTAAAATAGCCCACCGACATGACCTGGTGTTTTATTTTGCAGTGCTTTAATAATGGAGAGAGTTGCTCTACCTGGAGGCTAATGTGCATGCTTAACTTTTGTTCAGAACCAAGATGAAGATGGGGTTTCCCCCCCCAAACTGCTCTCAGTTTAGATTTGTGGCTACTCTGGACGCAGTACCAAGAGACAGAAACATCATCAGCTTGTACAGACCAGAGTCAAAGGTCTCCACTTAAGATATTTTATCTTGGCTGCTCACCTTCTGCAGCCTTTCTTGTTCTCTTTCTTGCTCAGCTATCAATAATGAGAGTTGCTGAGCATGCTGTTCTTCAAGTCTCTTCCTCAGTTCTTCAAAGGCCAGCATTTTCTGTTTTAGAGCTTCCTCTTCTAAAAAGGGAAAGCGTACAGAGAGCTACCGTTAATATTCGAAACCTTTTTTAGAACAAATTCTGACCACCCCCACAGTAGCAATCCTCGTGTGAGTTTGCCTTTTTGTACGGATCCTATGCCTTCGTATGTTTCTATACTGAGAAATTTTATACATTTATAATGAGAAATGTTATACATTCACAACCTACACCAGGTTCCTTGTTCCCGTCCTGTTATGGATGCTGCCTGTTGTTTCTGCCAATATATTGCGATTAATAAGAGTCATATAGCAAACCCCCACCACATTTCTACCCTTTTATGGGCCTACGCCCCTTAGCACTCCTAAAATAATCAACATGCGACCCAATTATTTATAGATTTTTAAATCATTGGAAAAACTGAGGTTTCAACATTTATGGCAAAAGAAAGCCTCCTTGCAATTGTTGAAGTGATTGTCAACTGGTTTCTCCTAAGGATTTTCATTAAAAAATAGTAATCCTGTAGGTATTAGAGATGGTCTGGTTAAAGTCATCTTTGGTTGCTCCAATCAGCTTTCAGAAAAATCCTCCCTGAAGTGTTTGTTGCTACTCAAAAGCTGCAATTCAAAACCTATTGACTTTGACATGAAGCCCAACTGAAACCTATGGGACTCGCTGTCACCTAACAGCTTTGAATAGAATATAGAATAGAATATATTTTATTGTCATTGTCCCCTTTGGATCAAGGTGAAAGGCATGCAAGTCTACAGATACCGTGTTTCTCCTAAAATAAGACATGCCTAAAATATAAGGCATGGAAGGATTATCACGGGGTCGCAAAATATAAGGCATACCCCGAAAATAAGACGTACTGGGTACTGGTGGAGGGCGGCAAGGAAGAGGAAGTTGGCGGCTGGAACCGGATGCTGCTGCAGCCCCGCTCCCGCCAGCTCTCTCCCCCAGCAGCAGCAGCGGGCACCGCTTGGATCCGATCCAGCGGGACCCAGCCGCAGCTGCAGCGCGCGCCAGTGGATTCCCAATCCACCGGGAGGCAGCAGCAGCGCGCTGAGCGAAGCCCTGAGTGGCCGGGACCCGGACCCAGCCGCAGCGCATGCCACGTGGGTCCCCGATCCACCGGGACTCAGCAGCAGCGCGCCGCAGCCGCTGGAAGCCGCTAGAGGAAGTAGCTGCATCCTCGCTAGTTCCTCCACCAAACCCCGCGCAGCCCGCTGATCCCAAAAGCAGGCTTCTGCTGTTGCCTGCCTCTGATGCTCGCAAGAGCAGCGATCGGAGGCGGCGGGGGTGGGGGGGACAAGCGGGAGAGGCGGCGGCAACAGCAGCAGCAGCACCATCAGCCCCTCCAAGTCCTCCTCCTCGCCACCTCTAGCCTCGCCTTCGCCCTCTCCGCCCTCACGCAGCCCTCGCCCTCCAGCGTCCTCCTCCTCCTGGCCGCTGTTGCTGTCACCTCAGGCACGCAGGAGGGAGAGCCTCCTCAATCCTGCACACTTTCACCTCAGGGCGCTTCCCGCCCTTTGCAGGGAGAGCGGCTTCCCCCTCCCTCAGTCGGGTGTGTAAGGGCTGTCTCCCCCCCCCCACCTCTCCATTTCATTCGGCTCCTTCATTGCTCTCCTGCTGCAATCCAAACCTGATTGTGGCTTTTCTCTTTTCTCTCTCTCTCTCTCTCCCTCCCTCCCTCCCTCCCTCCCTCTCCCTCCCCTCAACTTTCCCCATGCTTTCCTCTCTTTCTTTTCGTGTCCCCCGTCGTCCTTGCAAAAGCCCTCCTTCCTTCTCTCTCTCTCTCTCTCTCTCTCTCTCTCTCTCTCCCCTTCTGTCTGTCTGTCTTCCTTCCTTCCTTCCTTCCCTCTCTCTCTTCCCTCCCTCCTTCCCTCTCTCTTCCCCCCTCTCTCTCACTCCTTCTTTCCCCCTCTCTCTCACTCCTTCCTTCCTTGTCTCTCTCCCTTCCTTCCTTCCTTCCTTCCTTCCTTCCTCTCTCTCTCTCTCTCTCTCTCTCTCTCTCTCTTTCTCATCCCTTCCTTCCTTCTCCCTCTTTCTTTCACTCTCTCTCACCCGCCAACCCCGTTCGCCAAAGCAGGCTTGTTTTAGCGATCGGGGTTGGCGGGGAAGAACCAGCAGCATCCCTCCGCTGCCCCTCCCAGCCTTTTAGAGGAGGAAAACCAGAAAAATATGCCCTATGGTCCGGAGCATCCTATGGAGCGAAAAATACGGTAATTATAATGGAATAAATGTAGATTGCTGTATCACACTTAATAAAAATAAGACATCCCCCGAAAATAAGCCATACTGTGTTTTTTGGGGGATAAAAAGATTATAAGACGGTGTCTTATTTTAGGAGAAACACGGCAGGTCAGGCATCAACACACTCACACAACTGCTAGGGTTCTAGAAGGGGCCCCCTAGTGCCAACACTTTCTCTAGGCACCCTGCCACGCCAAGCAGCTATGAGCTGCCATTTTAAATTTCTCACAATGCCCTTGAGAAGGCAGAGGGCCTTCTCGGTAGTGGCGCCCGCCCTGTGGAACGCCCTCCCTTCAGAGGTCAAAACGATCAACAACTACATGACCTTTAGAAAACACCTGAAGGCAGCCCTGTTTAGGGAAGTTTTTAATCTGTAATATTTCAATGTATTTTAGTGTTTGTTGGAGGCCGCCCAGAGTGGCTGGGGGGACCTGGTCAGATGGGCGGGGTACAAATAATAAATTATTATTATTATTATTATTATTATTATTGAGTGCCTGACATAGCATCCCTCCAGGGCCTTGTGTAAGAATTAAAATGGCAGCTTCTCAAATGTTTGATGCTGCCACCAGGAAAACTTGCAGCTTGGGGGCGGGGCTGCCGACATTGGATGGGGTCCACTGGGCCCTCTAACCCTGGAACTGCTCCTAACCTACAAACACAAGTGGGCCGATAAAAAGTACCCTCTGGACAAATCTTAAGTCAATCCAACCGAGGCTTGCTACAGAGTGCGTTCTCTCACCACTGACACTCCTTTCCGATGTTTCGCTCTTGGCACCAGACACAGATCCCTCGGGACACCTTTGATCATGCAGCCGCCGCTCTCGTGCGCTGCTCTCTGCTGCCGCAACAAAAGGCACATTTTCCTTCTGCATGCTATCTGCGTCCAGCTCAAGCCTACGTTTCACCTTTTCCATCCCGCTCTCTGATGTCTGCTCATTTCCAGGAGAGAGATTTGGGGTACCCATCTGATGCCCATGCTGCGTCTGCATTAGTAAGGGAGATGGCTTTTCGACATCGTAAGATTTATTGAGTTCCGTGGGCACGCCACATTTGGCTTTCTCCAACAGGCCGATTTGCTTGTTTACGTTGACATTTGTTGTGTTTTGCGCTGTGATGGGACAACTGACCACATGAACTTCCTGTGGACTTGGATGTGAAAGGCAAGTACCCGATGCCCTTGTTGCATCTAATACAGACTCTCCTTCTACCGTGGCACCGAGCGAGAACCTTGTGTTCTCTCGTTGAGCAACAGAAACCTGGCACACTTGATTTCGTTTGCCAACCACCAATTCATCGCAGATGTCCGAAGAGCTCCTGTGAAAAGTGTGCATTTTGCTGGGGCAAGCAAGAGTAAAATCTGGAGTCAGTTTTGGCATAGGATCGGAAGCAATTTGCCGGTCACCAGCGTCTTGCGTGATCAAGTCCACAGCTCTTCCCTTTTCTTTAGGGCTTAATTCATACGCGTTTATTGGGTTGCTAATGACAATGTGCCCCATTGAAGAAGGCCTTGGCCGTCTTCTGTGCATTTTGGGGCTCACACTTGGCTCTGGACTGGGTAGTTTTGAGTAAGAACCTGTGAAGCTTCTGAGAATGCTACTGTCACGTTCAAAGAAAAAGGTGGTTTTGATGTCTTCATCTGAATCCGAATCCAAAACAGGAGGCGTTCCAGATCTCATTGGTATATCCACTTTAGAAAAACTGGGCGATGCTACCACACCCATACTACTTTTGGGGACTGAGGTACTTTGCAATGAAGTATTGGATTTAGTCATATTTGATGTGACCATACAACTTCTGCCCATCAGCTTGCCCCTCTCTTTCACTGAGTCGCTCATTTTCACAGCATCATTTTCTTTGTCTGAATGGCTTTCACCACCACTTCTTTTTGAACTATTTCGCATGCTACGCCTGGTCTGTTCTCTCTGTATGTACTCTTTGGATTTTTTCATGAGGTTCTGCAGACTCATGACGTAAGGATCTGGGCCTTCTGCATCAGGGGACACCGTCTCAATGCCGCCTTTCTTTACAGTATCGCTTGAAGACGAGAGGTTTATTGGATTGGAAAATAAACCTTCGGGGGAAGATGGGTTTTCAGAGGGGCTAGAGCAAATGTCCTTTGGTTTTTGAGGGATAAACTCCTCAGTTACTCCAGGAGAGTTCCCATTTGCTGCAACATGTAAGCCTGCTGGCTCAACCTCTGGTGCCGTTTCAGGTTCTGCAGGCTCACTGAGAACAACAGGACTTGGCAAAACGCTGTCTGACTGCATTACAAAGCCATTCAACACTTTGGATTCTAAATCCAAAGGAACATTCTCTGTGCCAGGCTGATCCAAATCACTTTGAATGGACGATTGCTTCATCTGTAAGGAGGGAAAAGAATGATGTAGGCTGTTCAGATGTTAAAAGTTATATGAATACAAGTTACTAGAACAAGTACAAAAAATGTATGTACCAGACAGACAGGCCAGGATCCAAAACACATAAACCCAATTTCACACACTCAAAGGAGTTTTAATTTTTTTTGAAACAGTTTAACCCATTCCACTCCAAAGAACAAAGCACAGCAAATGGATTGTAGAACGAAAGAGAATGTCAGAAGCAGGTTTTTAAGACATTTGCACCTGCTGGTAAGAGGAAAAGAATCTCACTGGTTACGTAGAAGACTTCTAAGCACATCTATAACAGCTCAGTGGATCCCAACAGTCAGATCAGCTGGCTTGTTCACTTAGCAAACAAAGGAATAAACAAATGAATAAATGCATTTGCATATCTAGATTCAGGTGCTAGGTGTAAACATCTAGCTTTTATCTGCTAATTTTAGAGAGCCAATATGGTGTCATGGTTAGGGTCCTGGACTAGGTAGCAATTATGCCTTTGAATACTGGTTGCTGGGAATCACAAATGAGGAGAGTGCAGTCACATACAGATCCTGCTTGTGGGATTTCCATAAGCATCTGGTTGGTAAATGTGAGAACAGGATGTTGGACTGGATTGGCCTTTGACCTGATCCAGCAGGATTTATGTTCTTAAGTTGCCTCTTTTGTTATAACCTGTGTTAAACCAATCAACTTAGCCTGCTTCACACTTCACAGTAAGGCAGATATAAGCTCACTGTGAACATGCCAGCTCATGGAAAAGCGTTCAGACCTTTTCAGGTCAACATGGAATGGTGACTAACCCAAAGTTTGCTTAGTGTGATGCCCCAAACCAGGGTTGTGGTCAAGGTATCTCCTCCTTAAATACAACTAGTTTCTATAGGACAAATATTAGTTTTAGACTGTGGTTAAGGAAGAGATACCTTAACCACAATCCTGGGTTTGGATGACGCTAAGTCATGCTGGAGGAGACTCTTGAGTCCCATGGACTGCAAGAAGATCAAACCTTATCCATTCTTAAGGAAATCTGCCCTGAGTGCTCACTGGAAGGACACATCCTGAAGCTGAGGCTCCAATACTTTGGCCACCTCATGAGAAGACTCCCTGGAAAAGACCCTGATGTTGGGAAAGATGGAGGGCACAAGGAGAAGGGGACAACAGAGGACGAGATGGTTGGACAGTGTTCTCGAAGCTACCAACATGAGTTTGACCAAACTGAGGGAGGCAGTGGAAGACAGGAGTGCCTGGCGTGCTCTGGTCCATGGGGTCACGAAGAGTCGGACACAACTAAATGACTAAACAACAACAACAACAACAACAACAACAACAACAACAACAAAGTCAACCTTGGCTTAGCTGCCATGCTGCACTAAGCTAAAAAGCTGAGGAGTACAATAAGCATTGCGGTGAAACCTTAATGAAGCCAATTAGTTGGCTGGAAGCTGAGGAATGAAGTTAAAAAGGCTTGTATTAACTGCAGGGTGTTTAGAAGAAAGCTAACTGATTAGTATTTTATCCTCAACACATGCTCCTACCACATCTTTCAACTCCCAAGCCAGGTAATGGTTGCCATGCACCCAATAATAAACATAGCAAGAAAATGAATAGCTAATGTTTGGTCCCTATTATTACTTAACTGAACAAGTTGAACACAGGCTCCATTTAACAAGTGAGCTAATTCAAGGGCTATAGAGTTTTGCTACAAGCCGAAACATTCTTTTATTATGCCTGTCAAGGACTATGAAGATCTCATTCACAGCATCCAGCTAGTATAGCATTAGTTGCACAGTCTCTCTTGCATACAAGCCACAATAACCAGTCTTCAATATTTATAGCGTACTAACAGCACAACCTGATCACGTTTAGTTGGAAGTTAACTGCATTTTCTAACCGCTACACTGATAAGCCACTTTATTTACTGTAACTTTATTTACTATAGTTACTATTACCGGGGCTATTCAATATAAAAGGAACCATGGCGATTACAGTGGTGTGGAACAGCAAACAAAATCTACCTGCTTCCAAATCAGGCCACTCAGACAACTGCTGTAACTACCTTTCCAGAAAGGCTTCTCAATCTCACCTGCACATTTTCCAGAATCTCCTGAACACGATTCAGCAAGGCTCTTTTCCTGGAATTCTGGCGCCAGAGTTCTAAATCCAGTGCTTTCTGTCTGTCTTGTTGTAGCTCCTTTTTTTTCTCAAGAGTAAGCTGCAAAACGAAGTCGGGGAGGAAGGGAGGAGATAAATATGTACACATTTAGAGAAGTAGCCCCACCCCTGACATAACCAAGCAGAGCAGCGCTGACCTACTGCATATTAAAGCAAATGAAGCAATATGCATTACCACCTAGAGGTTCTCCCTCTGCTTCCCTCCACCCTCAACTGTAAAATCATTAGGCTCAGTACAACATCACCTAATTGCACCACTAGTCATGGCCGCTTGCAGTGAAGGATTTCTAGCGTAGACATCCTTAATTTCAATATACAAAACAATATGTTTGCTCCCAAAACAATTTAGGCAGAATGGTAACCTGCCTATTACCAATATGATTAAGGCTTTTTTTTAAAAAAAAATATGTATTTTTATTAAAGATTTTCTTAGTTTACAAAAGTATGTGCAATGTCTCTCTCTCTCTCTTTTTCCCCCAAGTAACATTTTTTACAGATCAGTTTCATTTGTTGAGACATTAGGAAGAAAAGGGGGGAAGAGGTGAAGGGGGGGAAGGTGAGGGGGGGGTCAGGTGGCGATGTTTCTATTTTACTTAATATATGTGGGGTTTTGTGTCAGCGTTGCTTGTGCAGGTTCTCTGCTATTCACTTGTGTTCCTTTGGTGGTGAGAGAGGTTGGGGTTGGCCTAGGGTGTGGTTGTTTGTTTGTGATTGGCTGTGGAGATCTTTGTTTTCATATGTGAGTGGGGTGGGTGGGTGTTTTGGGTCAGGTTAGCCATATTGATTTGTATGCTGTTTGTGGATTTTTATCATTGTCCTGTTGGGGTGTGTATGTGATAAAGGGGAGCCATACTGGGGTGAAGGCATCTTCTTCTATTTGTCCCCATGTCAGTTTCAGTTTATTGGTTAATTTTTCTAATAAGGCTGTTTCCCATACAATTTGATACCATTGGTCCATGCTTACTCGGCAGGTCTCTCCAGTGTCTGGTTATGATGTTTCTGGCTGCTGAAAGTAGGTGGGTTATGAGTTCTTTGGAAGATTATTATTATTATTATTTGTTCCCTGCCCATCTGGCTGGGTTTCCCCAGCCACTCTATTTAGTAGGGCCAATTCTGGGGTGATTTCTAATACTTGCTTAGTTATTTTACACATATTTCTCATATGGCAGTTGTCCAGAATGGTTGGATTTTGGGGCACTCCCACCACATGTGGAGGTATGTGCCTGTGGAGGTGCACCCTCTCCAGCATTTGTGAGGTTCCTGGGCGTATTAGTGCTAGTTTTCTTGGTGTTAGGTACCACTTGTAGGTGAGTTTCAGAGTGAGTTCTTTTCTTTTCGTTGATATGGATTTAAAGGGGGGTTTAGACCACATTCTGGTCCATTGAGTGGAGTTAATCTCATAGCCTATGTCATCCTCCCATTGTTTTTTGATTGCGTCTAGGGGGTTCGTGGGATTTTGGAGTAGTATTTTGTATATTGCGGATACCATCACTTTACCGTGTCCCTTTGTTGTTAGGAGGTGGTTTTGGAAGGTTGTCAGGGGCCTAGTTGCTGCTGATTTTACTGCTGGATTGTTTAAGAGGGCATGTAATTGGTGTTGTGCTAACCAGGGCATTTGGGTGTCTTCTAGTGTGTCCTGTATTTCTTGTGTTGACAAAGGTTTGTTATTTTTATAGAAGTCTATTAGGCGATACAAGCCTTTGGTTTGCCAGGTTTTTATCTGGAGGTTTTGTGCTGCATGGTGGAATAATGGGTGGTACGCCAGGGGACTTAGTGGGGATGGGGTTGGGGATAGTTTGCCCATTTCTGTTTTCCATGCTTTGAGCATGATCTGTGTGTACCTGTTAAGTGTTGTGGGAATTTTCCTTAGTTTGTTTGGGAGGAGTGGGTATGCTGTGGTGCAGGTATTTTCAATTGTGTTCCTCTCTAGGTATATCCATTGTTGTGTCTCATCTTCTGGTATGATTAAGGCTTACTTGTTTCCTTTTTAATATGCATCATTATGAAGGGGCAAAAGGCATCTTACCAGTGGAGAAAGCACAGGAATGCCACTGAACTGAATAAGTGAAATATATTTGTGCTGAACGGATGGGGAGGCTTCTCTCTGCAGTGAGTCGCCTTGGATCTTTGCGAGCTGCTTCTTGCAGAACTTCTCATAATCCTCCATTTTATAAGCCAACTGGGCTGTAAAGAGCAATACTGTCATTCAAAATAATAATAATAACAATAACAATAATAAAAGTCAAGATGCATGCATAGATAAGTTTCAGAAAAACAACCCAATTCCACAAAACAGTTGCTCTGTAATATCCTGGGAGGCAGATCACTGGATAGGAAACCATGCCTTCCAACATTGCTACCAGTCTGTAATCTTGCACTGCCACTCTCTTTAAAGCTAAGGGAGCTAAACAAAGGGAGCTATGCAACAACACTCCAATGGGGTTAGAAAAGGGATTTTAAGTACCAAGCCAACCACTTACGGATTCTACCTTGTGCATGGTTTCATGAAGTCACATTGTCTGCTCTATATGCTTATATGCAGGTAATGTGAATGACTAACTTTCTTCAATCCGTACAGGAACTAGCTTCCCCTCTAATAAAACTCTTCCTATCCCATACATTAAGAATACAGATGACTCTCAACTTGCACCAGAGTTGTGTGTAGTCAAAACGCACTTGGTTCAATGCTGGGTGGGATTGCCAAAGTATTTTTTCCCCAGACACCCGACCGCTTTCTGCCCCCGTTTTGTTTTTTTTGCCAAGTGTGCATAGCTGAATGTGAAATGTGTGTGAAGTTGCACATGTAGGCATCCGGCCACTACAATTTTTCTATCTCCCTTTCTCCAGATTGTGCCTAGAACCCCACATATCACCGATTTTCTTCTGTTAAATAAATATTTTGTGATGCCCAAATCCATTTGCATTTCCAAATGTGCCCCCGTCAAAAAAAAAAAAAAAAGTTGATCACCCAAGATAATCAATGTGCAGGAGGCATTATGCAATACACTGCACAATGTAGCTGGATTTTTCTAGTTGTGGAAATTAAATGAAACATCTCTTTTAAAGTATTTTCAGTTGAGAAAGCAAGATTGCACTTGAAAGGCATCATACTGGAGGGGGACTACAGCTCAGCGGCAGAGTACCTCTTGCATGCAGAAGGACCCACCGTTCAATATCCATCATCTCCAGTTAAAAAGGACCAGATCAGGAGAAGGGAAAGACCTCTGCTGGAGACCCACCACTGGAGTAAACTGTACAGCATAGATGCACAAACTGTCTGACCTGGTGCAAGTCAGCTTTCTTTATCAGCATTCTTTGCCCCTTTAACCAGCACAACTCTGCAGTGAGAGTCTCTACCAAGTGACTAGAGGATGAGAAAATTCCAATGACAGCCAACAATCTAGAACTGCAGCTGCTCCTACAGAGTGCCAAGGAACCGGAATGCTGTGAAATAATGGGTTCCTGTTATCATACGCCAAGGGCTCGTGTTCTCTTAGAAAGGGCAGGCAACATCCTAAGTAGAAGATTTCTGGGAGTGAGTAGGAAGATAATTCCTACGTTACTTCAAGCAGCACACTGGTTTAATTATATCAGGTTTTTTAAAAACTTGAGAAGTGCATTGCAATGTGCCCCATGTTCGCTGTCACACGGTGCCAATCTGAGCCAAGTTATTCTGATTCCCATTTTATAGAGAGAAAACTAGGATGAGCAGAGAGACAGCGACTTTCCTAAGAACACCCAATGGGAGCAGCTTCACATATTCTAACTTCCACATTCTCTCACATGTGATGGTCACATCTGCACATACGTCACTCTACCCATAGGTTATATGAGCAGGATTGGTCATGATGGCATTTCAATGCAAGTGTTCACACCAGGATAGCTCAGGGAATTGATGGGTCTCAACAGTCCCTTCAAAAAGGACCAGTTTAAAGTTTAAACTATGTCAGCTCCTTGCAGGGATTTTTTAAAGTCATCAACTGTATTTTAAGCCTAGTTTTTCAGCACATTTTTTGTGCTGAAAAAGCCGCCCTCGGCTTATACTCGAGTGAGGCAGGCAGTGGCTCATATGAAGCTTTCCCAGGTTTTTTGTGGTAAAATTGGGTGCCTCGGCTTATATTCGGGTCAGCTTATACTCGAGTATATACGGTAAGCCCATTTCAATAGGTATGAATAACACTGGATATCACCTGAAGTCCTTGCCCAAAAGCAGGGTCCTGCTACTCAAAGAGTAGCCACCTTGCATTATTCTATCTTCTACAATCTTTCCAATCAAGGCTTTAAACAAGTGTAATACTTCAGAGAACTGACTCTGAGCATGTGCGGAGTGCCATTATTTCCCCATTGAATAATAGGAGTCCATCCCTCACAATTAGAATTAAAACAGCTTCTCTCAAACCTAGCTCTCTCACACCTTTATAAATACATTCTGCCTTCTGAGGCCCTTCCCAAATCAGCACCATCGCTGCTCCACAGCTGAAAGCACAGGGATCCTTGTATGCATGC
Source organism: Darevskia mixta (assembly GCA_034641385.1). NCBI lineage: Eukaryota > Metazoa > Chordata > Lepidosauria > Squamata > Lacertidae > Darevskia > Darevskia mixta. The sequence continues at coordinate 4,686,254 of JAWWNH010000050.1, forward strand.
AAAGATCTGTGGACGGGGCACCAAGGCAACAATAGCATTAGAAGGAGGAAAACAATGGCATTAGAAAGAGGAAAACAGGACAAGATGTCTTCAATTCTTCCTTAAAAAAAAACAACCAACCACGTACGTAAACACCATTAGAAGCAAACAGTTTGGGATGAGAGGGGGCATGTGCAGTATGCACAATTCTAAAATGAATCAGTGGGGGAAACCTGTATGTAGGTACTCAACCAACCCTACATCTTGGTCTCTGAGCAGAAGACGACTTCCCTCCGTTTCATGGAACTTTTCAGCCTGCTTCCACGTATTATACATACTTACACACACAAACCACACCATCCCAACTCAGTCCAAGATCCACTGAATTATGGAAATGTTGATAACATTTACACCCCACATTTTCTATAAGAACTATAAAGCAACTTCTAGTAAAAACAGGAAGAAACAACCTTTACCCCCAAAACACCAAAGTTAAAAACAGCAATAATAGAAAAATTACACAGAACTGTAATATTAATAAACAGCAGCAAAACTCAGAAATGAAAGTTCCCAGCAGTTCTTAATGCAAATTCTGCCCCAGTTGTCCCGTCAAGTATGGTAAATAAAGGGACCACCAACTACAAGCTCCTTCTCAGGTTGCTAACTCTTGAATAGGTCCCTGTCTGTGCCTTTAAGAGCAGAGAACTGGCCTGCTTCAACCATGAGCAGGTGTGGCACTTACCTATTGTGTGTATATCAGTTACAATTGCATTGTATATTGCAGTTATTATTTTTACTTTATATTCTATCTGGGTGATTTTTTAAATGCTGCTTTAGTTTATTATTGTATATTATTCTTAATAACAATAATGTATAAAGCCACCCACCAATAAACACTCCCATGCAAGAAACTATGGAAACACACAACATAAAATGTTTTAAAACGAGCAACAAACAAAAAATGTCCTTGCATAGATGCACCGACAAACTAGTTCACAGCACACACAAAAACTCAGTAAATAAAAAAGGCCTAATATATACCATTTCTGGGTTGAATTCTTGAAGAGGCCATGCTTTCGCAGGTGGAACTAAGCATTTACAATAGCAAAACATTATTATCCTTATGCATTTCAAATAGAATTACGTGAAGCACTGTTTAAAACGGAGGAAGATTACCAGTTTTTTGTCAGGGGCAACTTTATGTATGCATTTATTTTTTTATATATTAAAAAAATGAAACCTACAGAATATAAGGATAAAGGCATAAAACACGTTTAAACAAAGGGAACATGGGGCGTTCCTTCACCTGCTGATTTCTGCAGAACAAGGCGCCGCTCAAAGGCGTACAGGCCGAGGCAGCTCGCTCGGCTCCTCTTCCCAATCAGTTGGCAACCCTCCTGCTTTTGTGAGCGTCTCTCGGCCTCTTCCCCGCCAAGGCTGCCGCCGTCCCCGCTTCTCAGGGAGCGCAAGATGCGCACCGCCTCCGCGCGCCTCCTCCAGCCAGGTGGCTCCGCCGCCGCCGCCCACAGCCGAGCGGGACGGGCTCTTCACCCGCCACGGCCCGGCCCCTGGCAACGCCAAGCCTGCCCTCCGCCCCGACACGAGCCCGCCTTCCAGCTTCCGGCTTCGCGGGACGAGAAACCTCGGCAACCAGCCGCAAACGGCCGTCTCTAAGATACCGCGCTGGGAGGAGGGGAAGGGGAACTACAACGCCCACAAAGCAAGGAGGGGCCCGCAAGGGCTCGGAACGCGGAAGCTTGCGCTTGGCTTTCTGGGAGTTGTAGTTTTTAGTAGCTCGCCGAGGCGTTTCGGTTTTAATTAGAAGAGCCAAGGGAAATAAGCGGTACCCATGTTAATGGCCACCTCATGAGAAGAGAAGACTCCCTAGAAAAGACCCTGATGTTGGGAAAGATTGAGGGCACAAGGAGAAGGGGACGACAGAAGATGAGATGGTTGGACAGTGTTCTCAAAGCTACTAACATGAGTTTGGCCAAACTGCGAGAGGCAGTGAAGGATAGGCGTGCCTGGCGTGCTCTGGTCCATGGGGTCACGAAGAGTCGGACACGACTGAACGACTGAACAACAACAAATGTTAATGGAGTTTTAATTCCCACAGGCTTGCTGCAATTTCTATGATTTCGAAAGTATTGCTGTTTGGCCCCCTTATTTGCCTCTGCTTTGCTATTTCTATCTGTTTTCTGTGATGATTTTGTTTTATGCTTGATTTTGCGTGGTAATAATAATAATAATAATAATAATAAAAGTTAGAAAAACGGACTTGGGTTTATATTGTAACTTTATGTTGTTAACTGCCCTGAGACCCACGGGTCTAGGGCATTATACATATTTGATCAATCAATCAATCAATCAATCAACAATAGTAATAGACTTACGTTCACCATTGTGTGCTGCAAGTTATAGTCCGTGTTAGCCACGAGTCCAGCTGAGAAATTTAGGTGTGTTCCAAAGGAATGAATTCCCTCCCTGATTTCACTACAGTATTACGCCTTGCTGACTCTCCACATATGATGCGGCAGTTTCACAGGGTGCCAAGTCCCTCTTTGTCTCTTCCCAGAGGTAGTTGCTGAGAAACGTTGCCTGCATCCCGCATCCGTCTCAGCCAGCATGACCAGTGATCGGGGTGAATGACAGGTGTAGCATTCCTGTGCAATTATACAGCATCTGTCTGTTGTAGCGTGGAGCTAATGATTTCAGCAAGTGATTTCAGCTCTCTGACATTGCAGGCAAGGAGACAGCGTCTTCATGTAACAACTCTTTATTCAGGCAACAAGACAAGACTGAGGGAACTGAGGGTAGGAGGTTACATTTATAGGGGAGAGAGGCTGGGAAGGAAAAGATACATTTTGGAGGGAACCATCTCAAGCAATCACACAGCAGCTTTTTGGTGGGAACCAATAAAGCTGAGGATCCAAAAGTAGCAGCTTGAATGAACCAATAGTAGCTGTTCCTTCTGGAACAGGAATGCAGTTACTTTACAAACAATAGTCATACAGATATAACCTTTGAATCAATACACAACACTGTCTATACGAGAAATAAGCCCAACGGAGTTCAACAAGGCTTCCTCCTAGCTATAGAATTTCAGCATTAGTAATTCTTAGTTTATCAGTTTGTATTTCCTATGTTGAAGGTGACAGCTTCGTAGGGCATTGGGGGTCAGAGCCAAAAGCGAGTGGGGCTACCCGCTTTCCCTTTGGAGGGTGTGGTTTCCTGACAACGCCTTCAACACACAGCTGCTCCCAAGACTGTTTAAAGTACTTTTGGGGGGGGGTTATTGTTTTGTTTTGTTATTGTTTTTATTGTGGCTTTCGTGTTTTCATTGTGTATTTTTATGCTGTGGACCTGAAATCTTCGGACAAAGGGTGGTATACAAAACAAAACAAAACGGTATCATAGTGCCCATTGAAAAAAAAACAAGAACAAGAACAACAAGAACAACAACTGCATGGTGTGAACTGGGCCTTGGCCTGCTGGGCGCAGCTTCAAGGCAGAGTTCATTCTGGATACACGGAAAAGAAAAACCCGCCCCTCGCCTCAATCCTTAGCTCCCTATTGGCTGGCGGCCCGGGGACTGAGCGGCGATTGGCTGGGAGCCGGCTACCTCGCTTCACTATTATGCTGTCAAGGCCCAGGTGAGCGCTGCCTCCTCAGCGCCCGCCGCCTTCGCTGGCAGTTGAGGGAGCGGTGGGGGGGGGCGACTCCCCTCCGCCTGTGGGGCCGTTGGGCCGCCATGTTCTGCTACTCCGAGGGGCTGCTGGCCGCCTTCTCGACGGTGCTGCTGGCCGCGCTGGTGCTGAGCCGGAGCGCCGTGTTCTCCTGCCTGCTGACTGCGGGCCTCTACCTGGTGCTGCGCCTCTTCAGCCTCGAGCCGGCGCCGGTCCAGCGAGCCCAGATGGTCGTCCAGCCGCGCGGGAACCCGGCGCGCATCGCGCACCGCGGCGGCGGACACGACGCGCCTGAGAACACGGTGGCCGCCATCAGACAGGTCGGCCCCCCGAATATTTGGTTCTATTTATTATACCACATCTTCTTTCCCCCCACCCCCCCCCAAAATGCGAGGGAGAAATTAATTAAAAATTAAATATTCTTTTTTGGAGGTGTTAACAGTTAAGGCATGTGATCGGAAATAAAACCATGCCCTGCAGGAGATTGTGGTGATGATGGTGAAACAGACGGGAGAGTGAAAGAAGGAAGGCAGGAAGCAAGCAAATGGTTGGAGGGTGTGGAAGGGACTTGGGGTTTTTAACCCGTTCCCTGTTGCTGGAAAGGGCTTCAGAGTAATGCCATGGCATTCATTGGAGGGGGGAGTTCCATGTATGCTCGTCACTATTGCACCTGAAATAACACATGGCATGCGTTCTTATTGTTAATACTGTATTTTATTACAGCCATATCCTCCACCATTATTTTCTAATTCCTCTAAAGCTATGCTGACAGTCATCATTGCATCTTAAGGAAGCAGCTGTCACTGTGTGTGTAATAATTCTTCTGTCACTGTGTGTGTAATAATTCTTCTGTCCTGCTTCTCTTGCCATTCAGTTTCATCAAAATACCCTGGGTTCTAGTACTAGGAGAGAGGAAGAAAAATTATTTATCTATCAATTTTTTCCTCACTTAACCTTTGCTCCTTGGTAAGTTGCTACAGCTTCATGATCGTAGGCAACTGATCATAGAATCAATGTTGAAGATCATCTTAATCCCCTGCAATGCAGGAATATGCAGCTGTCCCGTCCAGGGATCACACCTGCAACCTTGTTGTTTTCAGCACCACGCTGTCACCAACTGAGCTATCCAGCTCATTTCCCAACATTGCCCTTTTCTGCACCTTTCCCAGCTCTCTAATATTATTTTTGAGTTATGGTGATCAAAAGTGGGCATAGTATTGCAAGTGTGGTCCACACCACAGATTATGCAAATGCATTATGATATTTGCAGTTTTATTTATTATACCTTACCTTTCTCTATCCCTTACCACCAAAAGCCAGTTTAGGGAGAACTCTTAAACAACTTCTGGAAGATTCAGGGGCTTAGGTATAAATGTAGGGGGCATTCAACAGTGTAACATAAATAAAACGGGGGAAGTCTAAATTTTAGTTGTGTGCTTGGAGGGAGGGAGATGCACAACAGAGGAAGACTAGAACAGGGAGGGGTCCAAAAATATTGCATCTTTCTACTGTTTCATTGGTGTGATTGAAAAGTTTGCATCCTCCTATAGAAGCAACTCTCCTTGTAGAAGAGAGAAACCACAAAGCAGCTGCAGGCTCTTGTGGACTATGCAGCAGTACTGGGATTAAGCCCATCTCTTGTAAGGAACATGGAAACAGAAAAGAACCAGTTTGGATTTTCTCTTGACCAGGAGAAGTAACAGACACATCATTCTTCTCTTTAGTGGGCAGATGCTAACTCCCCCCCCCCCCCCCCGAGGATTGCGACTTGCCAGGAATTTTAGAATTTAGGTCCACGGTTATCTCCACATTATTTTATTTTATATTTCTGTCTGTCTGTCTGTCTCCCCTTCCAAGAAGCTCAAGGTGGTAGCATATATGGTTTCCCTCTTCCCTATTCCCTCACAGTGTTCCTACGAGGTAGGAATTTAAGCAGGCTAGCAATGAGTGCTAAATTCCGGAATAATTGTTTTAAATTCTGGAATAAGAGAATAATAACATTACTAATTTCAAAGTAATGTTCCAGTGCAGACTTGCAATGGAATAGTAAACCTTTAAGGTTTATAAACTGTTCTGAAGCTAGCAGTTGCAATTAAATGTGTGACAAACAAAGGGAAGGTAACCCTCACTTGCTGTACTAATGAGAGTGATTAAAGCATCAAGGAACCACAGGGATTATAAAGATCAACTGAAACCTAAACAGAGTAAGGAGATTAACAAGGGAGATGAGGTGCAAATATTTGTGAATCATTAGTGGTAAATATAGTAACCTTCCACTTCCCAAGACAATCCATCGCAAACTCAGTGAGGGGAGATGCTGTTTACTACTCTTGTTTCTTATCAGTTCTGCAAATCAGATAACTGACTTCCACAGACTTTGGTTGGACTTTTATTAGATTTAAAGTGTTTCCTTATCTCTGAGCAGGATAAACATTGCCCCTCATTGTTTGTTCACTTCACTATAAAGATAAGAAACTCAACATTTAAAAACAAATACAAATTATACATTTTTCTTCTTTGAAGAACCCAGCAAGATATTTTTTTTTTCAGTATCAAGGTCAGAAGAGAAAAAGCCTGGTAACCCTCTTGGTGACACGAGGACACATCCCTTAAACAATTTAGTACAAATTTTGCAGAATATCATCCCAGAAAAACTTTCAGAAATAAAATTAACTTCCCTCACATTCACTCTACAGGTTACAGAGGAGAGCATCTTCATTGTTTATTATTTCTTTTATCTGAAGGCTTGTCTCCTTCCAAGTTACAAACCAAGCTCACCTCAGATGTTTGGGTGTCACGGAGCAGAGCCTAACCTGATGATATTAATGGGTGGGGAAAATTGTGTGGAACCAAGTGGCCCATTAGAAACCCTGGATCCAAACCATTTAGTGCAGGGGTCAGCAACCTTTTTCAGCTGTGGGCTGAACCATGTGGTGGGCCGGACTATATTTTGAAAAAAAAATATGAACGAATTCCTATGCCCCACAAATAACCCAGAGATGCATTTTAAATAAAAGCACACCTTCTACTCGTGTAGAAACACCAGGTAGGCCCCACAAATAACCCAGAGGTGCATTTTAAATAAAAGGACACATTCTACTCATGTAAAAACACGCTGATTCCCGGACCATCCTCAGGCCGGATTGAGAAGGCGATTGGGCCACATCTGGCCCACGGGCCTTAGGTTGCCTACCCCTGATTTAGTGTTTTAAAGTTGATAACCAGCACTTTGAATTGGTCTTGAAAACACACTGTCAAATGAATACTTTGGAGATATTAAATAACAGCCCCCCAACAGCACCATCTGAGTTTGTTAACTAACATCTAACCCCTAACAATCAGTTAATGGTTTTTTACTCTCTAAAATCTGATGAAAAGCAATCCTAGAGTTGGGTGTCACCCACATATTGGTGATCATATCTCCAGATGACCTCTCCCAGCAGTTTCATGTAAGCATTAACTGGCATGAGGGAAAAGATACAACCTTGTGGATCTCCATAGGCCAATTAACAAACAAGAAGCTGAACACTTAATCCCCAGATCTGCCTTCAGAAAACTGTCCTTTAGGCTGGACAGGAACCAGCACAATCCTGTACTCCGAGCCCCAACCTGGCCTGGCAGTACAGAAACACTATACCATGACCAATAGTACTGAAAGGTCCTGCAGCACCAACAAAAGTCAGGTCACAGCTGGTGAATTCGTTTCAGTTTTCCCATTTCTAATGTGATGGTAACAAAACACAGATTACAATGCAAAATTTGCATTGTTATTCAATGTCCTGTTTAAAGCAGTTTGTTTTTTGTTTATCAAGGCAGCTGAGAATGGAGCAACAGGGGTGGAAATTGACCTTGGATTCACTGCTGATGGCATTCCTGTCCTGATGCATGACGACACTGTAGACAGGACCACTGATGGGTGTGGAAACTTAAACAGTTTGACATTTGCTGATATCAGAAAATTTAATCCAGCTGCTAAACATAGATTATGGTAAGTGAGCAATCTGAAGAACACCTTCATTCATACCTGGAAATACATTATTTCTGTACCATTACATAAAATGTTTTCTCTTACAGCCTGATCCTATGCATGGTTATGTGGAAGCAAATCCCAGAGAAATAATTATTTCTTATTCCCAAATAAGTATGTAGAGATAAGTGGTTTGTGAAGATGAGCACCACCTGCTCCCCTTGATGTAGCGATGGATGGGAAGGCCTGGCTTCAAGCTACCTCTCAGCCATGAAGTTTATTGGGTGATATTGGGCCAGTCTCGTGGTAATAGGTGGAAGGAAAGAATCTTGAAGAATGGGTGGGAAATTCTTCCAACCAGATCTGTTTTCTGTCAGATAATTGCAAAATACTGTAAGGGTGCAGCATTGGGCTCTTCGCAAACATCACCAGCAGAATACTACTGGATATATTAAGCTTGGACTTACACATACTTTCTTGATTATTTTAGTTCTTTCTAATATTAGGTCACAGTCAGAGCCACCTGTCTTGAAGATTTTATGGGAAATAAGTATGCTTATAATGGTGTCAGGTGACTGATAGGTGGGTGGTCCCATCCGCCTGTCAAAGTTGGCCCATGAGGTGAGAGGAGATAAACATCTGGTTCACCAATCAGAAAGGTCCCCCACCCCTGCCTTAGATGCGTCGTGGTGATAAAAGTGAACAGAAGCATTATTCCTTTTTTTAATGTAAATGTTCATGCAGGAATGCACACAATTAATTTTTTACTGTTTCTCTGTAGGAGGGATTATCGTGGAGAAAAAATACCAACTTTGAAAGAAGCTGTTTTGGAAAGTATGCATTACGATCTCACAATCTACTTTGATGTCAAGGGCAGTGCAGACAAGGTACCATTTTCTTCCACTGTGCTGAAGCCTCACATTCTTGTGGGACAACACATGGTAGAGGTCTTCCATTTGATCAGATCTGAGAGATCTTTCTTAGTAAAACATTAATGCAATTTTACCAATACAAGAAGAGCATTTGTGCTGCTTCTTTTTCAGCCTATTTACAATCATAGCTGATTTACCCTGCCTTTGGTCTTATTCGCAGCGATATAATACTGAATAACTTAAGCCCCTTTCCTTTGTGAGTGAGACTAGTTAAAAATAAGCTTGAAACGACGTTTTCTTTAAGTTGTAGATGTGGGGTAGGGAAGGGGCATTTATCCCCTTTTCTGGCACTGTGCACATGGAATTATACATGTATGTATGTATGTATGTATGTATGTATGTAGTTGCCTTATATAGAGTCAGACTGTAGATCTGCCTAGTCCAGCCTTGTAGTCTAATAGTTGGCAGCTTTCCAGAGCCACAAACAGGGGTCTTTCCCAGTTCTGCTGCTACCTGAAATCAATTTAAATGGTGATGCTGAGGACTGAACATGGCACCTTCAGCATAGCATGTACTCTAATACTGAGCTACTGGTCCTTTTCTGAATCTGTCTCTTACATACTGAACCAAAATGCTTGCCAAAAGCAAATGGAGCAAATTGAGCCTTCCTTGATGTATGTCTCAAACAATAATTTTATCTTTGTATACACACCACTACAATAGCAAGCACCCTTGTCTTGACTAGAAGTACCTAAGCCAGCTGAATGGCAAAACCAAAGGTCAGCATCTTGCATTCAAAAAGATTATGCAACCCTTTCCATCTCCAGTCTGACATTTAGGCTATAATAACAAAATTTCAAAATTACCTTTAAATTGCTTTGCACTTCTTTCATATAACTTGTTTCCTGGCAGGCAGTTGCAGCCCTAAAACCCCTGTACTTGGAATATCCTCGGCTGTACAACACTAGCATCGTTTGCTCTTTTATGCCGGATGTTGTCTATAAGGTACAATTTTTCACCTAAGTGTTCTGTTGTTGCCATGATATTTCTGGTCATGGTAAGATTTTGATTTGGGTAATTTCAGCATTACACATAGCACATAATCTTACGGAAGTGGGGAGGATATGTTAAAGATTGACAAAGTGGCCTTCACTTTAAAATTTTGAATTATTCTGTCCACTGTGAAGCGTCGTATGTACTCCCCTCATTATGCAAGGACAGTGGGGTTGTTGTATGGATCCTGGATAAAGGAGGTCAGGGCTTACTGGAGACAGCTTACGCAGGACCCCCCAAAACCTAAAATCAGTCCTAAGCTTGCTTCATTGGGGGGGATGTACAAGTACCCAATACAACCAACCCTAATCATTAGTTTTCAGGGGTCAGCAACCTTTTTCAGCCGTGGGCTGGTCCACCGTCCCTCAGACCATGTGGTGGGCTGGACTATATTTTTTGGAGGGGAAATGAACGAATTCCTATGCCCCACAAATAACCAGAGATGCATTTTAAATAAAAGCACACCTTCTACTCGTGTAGAAACACCAGGCAGGCCCCACAAATAACCCAGAGGTGCATTTTAAATAAAACGACACATTCTACTCATGTAAAAACATGCCGATTCCCGGACCGTCCATGGGCCGGATTGAGAAGGCAATTGGGCCACATCCGGCCCAAGAGCCTTAGGTTGCCTACCCCTAGTTTAATTGCTATAAACCAAATACTGTAGTTTTAAAACTATCCCAGCACTCAGCTCTTCGAGGCAGATACATAATTTGGGAAGTAAATAAAATCAGTAAGGTGTACTTCTAAGAGTATTTAGGTTTGTGGCACAAAATGTCTGGACTTCTTTAGCAAACATGATGCAAGGGTTGATTTCCAGCCTTTGACACTTTCTCTACAAATGCCAGACTACCAGATATAGCAAGATTACGTACCATCAAAGTCAAGCTTGAAATGATGAAAGTCAAGTCTCCCTTGCAAAATATCAGTCTTTGTACATCAAAATGTATTCATTTGTTTCTCTGCTTGGCCTTGTAGATGAAGCAAGCTGATAGGAATGTTTTAACAGCTCTAACCCACCGACCATGGAGCTATAGTTACTTTGGAGATGGGAAGCCTCGCTACACTTCCCGTTGGAAACATTATTTAATGATGATGCTGGATGTCATTTGGGACTGGAGCATGCACAACTTCCTGTGGCACTTCTGTGGGGTTTCCGTTTTTCTGGTGCAGAAAAATTTCGTTTCACAGTAAGCAGAAAACCTTGACTATACTCCGGGATAGCCAGTGGGAGGTGCCCTCCAGCTGCTTGTTGGACTACAACTCCCATCAGTCCTGATCACTGCCTATGGAATCCAACATCATCTGTAGGGCACCGTGTTGGCTACCCTTTGTCTAACCCACCCACAGCTAAGATATTCCTCAAAGGATCGGGGGGGGGGGATGAGGCAGGGTAAATAACCTCTTATGGTAGTTTGAAAAGGCAGCTTTGTGCAAGGGCAGGATAATTTAGCTCCATACACATAGCAGAGGCTTTTACCAGTAGGTGGGAGGATACCTGGGTGCTGCTTCCTCAGCGACAGCACTGGGGAGATGGATGGAGGCGGGGCTTTCAGCTGGAAATGTACCTAGGCATGCCTCTGATGGCCTCAATAATTATCCCTAAGAGATGGTTTCCAATCGAATACCACACCTTAACTTAAACAAAATAGGGGGGAAAGATTGTGGGTTAAGTACCAAGGAGATGGCCTGCTGTTACTATAGAGAACATGAAATAATAAAGGTTTGGTTTTAATTGCAGTCACTTGCAGTCTTCCCTCACATCATTTCTGACATTATCCTTTTTAGGGAATATGTGAGACAGTGGTCTTCCAAAGGAATTCAAGTTGTGGCTTGGACAGTCAACACATTTGCTGAAAAAATGTACTATGAAAATGTTCTCCAGGCCAGCTACATCACCGACAGCTTAGTGGAAGACTGTGACCCTCACTTCTAGTCTTTAGCCTTTGCTGGATTCTTTTGGGTTTGCTTCTTTAAAGCAAACTGAAGTTTGTCAGCAGTGGAATTTCAAGGATTCATATTGATTTTCTTGGGACTGAATTATCACAATGCAAAGTGGATCCAAATGTTTCTTTTCATCATGCTGGATGGAGTCTTAACATTACAATCAATTTTAATCCTAGCGAGAAGAATTGACAGTCTAAGAGAGGGCTGTGCAGCCCTTTTAATAAATCAGGTTGGTTTAATGCAGGTGTGGACTTGTAGAGGATTGACCCTTTTCCCCCTAAATTAAGCTGCTTTTTTAAAAAATAAATCGATGCTAGGCCTTCACCAATCACTGATATGACTTGAAACACATTCATTAGCCTGTACTTAAAATGGAATAGTAGAGAGGGAGACAACTGCATATACCTCCTCGTTGTCTAGTCGAAAGACAAACCAGTTCCCCAAGGCGTGGACCAGAGAAAATCAAAGCATTTGGGGGGCTGGAATAAATTAGGCCAGGTGCTGCAGGTTGCGGTACTGCCTTATGGGTAAGTGGGTGGCTGGGTGCAACAGAATCCTCCCTGAGGGATATGAATAAGGCATTAGCTGAAAAGCGAGACTTGGAGACAACATGGAGCAGCACCACAGCCAGGACTAGACTATATATGGGTAAGTAGGAAGAGATTTTTGGGGCTCAGTTTAGGTGCCAATTTGAATTCACATTTGGCGCTGCTTTTGAAGCAACACGTTAATTCTTACAAATTAGGGTCTGCTCCTCTGACCAAGATTCTTTGCAGGTTGTCCTTGCACTTTACTCTGAAAATGCATGAAGTACAACCTATTCCAAAGTACTGTAATAGCATTCAGAAGATCACTCAAGAACTTTGTGTCCAAACGCACACAAAGGAAACACCTTTCCTATGGAAGTTGCTCATGGTAGGGAAACTAGGAACTACCTGACAAAGTAGAAGCAAAGAAAATACGACCCTTTGGGGAGAACTGGATGTTGAAATCTAGTAGGGATACAGAAGCACTTGAAGAATTAGGAGTACACTAGGAAGGGGAAAGGTTGTGCCTTAAACTCTGCAAACCAGCTTTTCACAGGAAGAAGCCAAGCACCACAAACAGCTGAGCAGCAAGAACTCGCCCGACTCCTGTTGTAGATGCAATCCTGATTCCAGCAGCCAGGCACTCCTCAAAAGTGCTCTTGATTGCAATTCATATGAGTAGTTTGGCTGGAAGGAATTAGCTGGGCCAGATGGCAACTGAAGCAGCCAACCATTGATGTAAGGGAAATAAGAGGGTCCTTGTCAAACAATTTAAAAATGTGCAGCTGCAATGTCACAGCTAAAACAGGTTTCTGTTTTCCAAACTTACCATACATTACAACTTTTTTTTTTTTTTTTTTTGCTGGATATGTAGCCATTGTTTTCCAGAAAAGGTTGGAACTGCACAGAGATGAAGTAAGATGTAACCAGATTCAACATTTCACAGTGGTGACACAATGCATGTTAATTAAAAAAACAAACAGAGCTCTCATTATCATTCTTTATAAATGCCTCTAATCTCTGTAAAAAAATATTCTGATCAACACAGCAAAAATAAAGCATTTCAGAAAGATTACAACAAATGTTTACAGACCTGTACTTGGCAGTTATTAATCGGAATAATTTACACTAATCCAGTAAGAAAGTTCCATGAAAATTGTGTTTAATCTCACATCTTTCCATATGTAGTCAATCCTGTCCTGGACTCCGTTGATGAGCTGCATCCTGTTTTAATTGTGTTTCACAATATTTTCAAAATTATAACAAAGCAAAATTGCAACCAGTGAAAAAATACAATTTTTTGATGCAAAAAGCCTTGGTATTCAACACCATCCTTCATTTGTCAATTTTCAAAAGTGCAGACAGTTCCTTCTAAGGCCTCAGTAGTGCAAATAGCAAAATTCTCAAGAGTGCTTCTCTGTCCATATTGCACTCCTCCACTTTCAGGAACTTTCATCATCTCCCATTTCCCATTCAGCCTCTTGCCTGGCTCTCAAAGCCAGAGCCAGAGCTTCAGAAGCTGTAGCATTCTTGGCTGGATGGCTACTCTCATGAACTGCAAGCAAGACAAGATGGCAAAGCATCAGCACTGTCGTATTTGATAGAAGTTATCCACATTCCTAATCAAACCATGACACAAGTGGAATGAATATTATCTCTTCACAGCCCTTTTTGTTAATGCCTCTCGGTCATTCACGTGTTTTTAACAAGCATCCTTAAACTGAACATTTGTATTTTGATGAAAAATCAGCTGTGTGTCCCAGATATGGAATGTACTCCCAATCTGGACTGGAACCCTATTTTGTCCAGAAGATAAGGCATACTGCAAGAATTACCTTCAGGGGTAAACGGGTGGGTGGAAGAGAGATCGTCAGCAGGAAATTTGTGGGATCCCAATCCAGATTGGGACTGTGCTCTGGATGAGAACCCATAGATCATTTATCTTCAAAGTAGAAGTTGCTTTTTTAAAAGTGGAATGACGATTTTGCTAGGTTCAACCAGTAGTCCACCTATGCTGATACACTTTTTCAAACAATGAGCTGGTTTGGCTGTTTGCTCCAAGCCTCTGGCTTGTGTTTTCCCTTTATCTCCTCCACTTCCAATTCCTGATTCCAATGAGCCATAGTTCGCCCCCCATCCAATATCACCAAACCAGTTTCTGCTTCCTCTCCAAAATGGAATTGAAAAATCACCATTTGAAGTGGCTTTCCAATCCTGATAGGTGGCAAACACAAACCATAGTTTGCCAGTTCAGATGTTAACACCCAACTATAGTCTATACCATTCCTGAGCAGGTAATTATAGCCCTATTCAGGTATTAATTTCTGAACACATGAAAAGGACTGTGGAAAGATGTGGGGCTAGCCCCCTTCCCTCAACAGCACATGAAGTGGCCACATCCCCCACGTTACACATGGGCAGGTCAATCTGAAGGCAGCTGCCTAACACAAGAGTCTCTACAGAGATGGGGACCCTGAGTTTCCATGTTGGAAGCATCATGCATAGAACATAAGCCTCTTGACTAAGCCAATAACATGTCAGCTAATGCACTGTGTAGTTCTGTGTAGAAGGAGAGCCAGCCCTGCACCTTCCTACTAGTAGCTGAATGCCTAAAAAGGGCTTTGGATCTTCAGAGAGCTGGGTTTTCATTTTCTGCCACCTGCTCTGCCTATTTGTGCCAGGCTTATGCTTACCACGAGAGAAGCTGGTCATTTGAGGTCTTGCAAGCTAAAGGGAAGAAAAACATAGCAATGTAATAATAGACAGATCCCCATTTCCTTATGTCTAAAATGGAGGAATTTCGAAGCTTTAATTGTCACATTCTTTCCCCCCCAACTGATTGCACCTTGGAAGCACTCTCTCCTCCATTCTGCTTCTCCAGCCAAAATCTATGATAACATCTGTTTTTTTGTGACTGCCAAATCAACTATCAGAACATACCTTGGAGATTTTCCATGTATTTCCACACCAACAATAGTAGGGTCCCCCACCACCACCACCAAGGGATTCCAAATCAGAACATTCGCTTTGGTCCGCTCTTGCTGGAACAATTGATTCTGCCACTGGATAATTAAAAGCACTTGGCCCAATGCACTTCAGTGCTGTTCATGCTGCTGAATACCAGTTACTAGAAACTGCAGTTACAGGTAGGTAGCCATGTTTGTCTGCCGTAGTCGGGGGGGGGGGAATTCCTTCCAGTAGCACCTTAGAGACCAACTAAGTTTGTTATTGGTATGAGCTTTCATGTGCACGAAAGCTCATACCAATAACAAACTTAGTTGGTCTCTAAGGTGCTACTGGAAGGAATTTTTTTATTTTGTTTGGAAACTGCAGTGCAGGGAGAGTGCTGTTGTGCTGAGGTCTTCCTATAGGCATCTGGTTGGCATCTGTGAGAACAGGATGCTGGACTAGATGGGGAGCTTCTCCAGGGAGCTACTATTGCACAATTTCTAATCTTCATTTGTCCTTGCGTTCCAGCACTGAGAAGTTAGGGACATAATAATTGGAGTTGGAAGGGAGCTCAAAGGTCATCCAGCCAAGCCCCCTGTTTGAAGTGGGAATTTCACTACCACAGCACCCCCGATATGTGGCCATCCAGCCTCCCTTTAAATGTTTCTAACAAAAGGAGAGGTCATCACCATTCTAGGCAGCCTGCTGCGCTGTCAAAACAGCTTCAACCCCGCCAGGAAGCTCCATCTAATGTTTAGTATGAATCCTTTTTGTAGAACTCAGAAAGGGCAAGAGGATGGGGGTGGAACTAGAATCAATTGGCTCCGACCATCATTAGCTCTGGCACCACCTACTGTTGGCTTCCCTGCCTTCTGCCCTATCCATGCCAATAGTCACCAGTGATGGACTGACTGCAGCTCTCCAGGCAGGAGCTTTCCCCAGCCCTACTTAGATATAATGGGAATAAACCAGGGACCTTCTGCATGCCAAGTGGATTGCTCGACCACTAAGCTTGGGCCTGCAAACTCCAATGGCCAAAACTGGACAAACAATACTCTGAAGCATGAGCTCTGAAGCATAGAAGAGTGGTAAAATAATTTCAGTTCAATGCACATGCCCAGAGGTCCTCTCAGCTGCTGTTGCCATTACCTCAAAGTAAGAGTCTCGTTCCTCTGTTGCTGGAGAGCTTTCAGTGGAGTTAGGCAATGGTGCAGGCACCTGCTGTCTAGTTGACTGGTGCACAGATGAATTCTGTGTGTGCAGGGGAGAAGTATCAAAATTAGGTACACTGTGTATACTTAACCACACTTCAGGGTGGATGGAATGGATTGCAACCACAAAAGTCTTAACATGCTCAAGGCAAGTCTTGTATCCAAGACTTAATACCTAGGGGATTAAGCCTTCACGCAACGCAGGCACCTCCAGTGCCCTGGAATTTTTGTGCGATCGCTGCTGCCATCTAGTGCAATACTAATAAACTACTTGCCATGTTGCATTATGTACCGGTATTTCCCCAGATTATTAGCCAATTGTTTTAATGGCCCATGATGAATAAGGCAATATTTTACAAGCCCGCATTCTCACAACTAACCTGTGGCTGCTCTCCCCGATTTTGAAGTTTAGATGCCTGCAGCGCACGTAATTTCTTCAACAGGAACATTTTATCTTTACCTTCCTATACACACACAAAAATTGAGTATTAGAAGATGCAGTGGGGAGATGCATGCATTTGATACTTACCACCAAAAATGGACCCTTTCAGGTGTGGAGGTAGCAATCCATACTGTACAGTAAACACGCTTTTGAAAAAAATGTGTGTACTGGCCACATTAATTTTGAAGAAAAATGAGGTGTGGGGTCTCTCTCCAGAAGATTGTCATTACAGCTAACAGCACCATTGGGAGGAGGGAGGATAGCAGGTGTTTTGGCAAGAAAGCTGAGAACAGCCATGATCTGGATTGCAGGGCTCTGATCCAGAATATCCCCCCAAAATAAATGCTCTCCCCTCAATCCCAAAATAAATGTAGTCAGTACAAGCACACTTTTAAAAATAAGTCTTTAATGCAATGTCTCCTTTAGCCCTCTATGTTGTATTCAGGTGCACTGAATCAACTGTGCACTGCCCCTTAAGCAAATCCCAGCCTCCCTCCTCCTTTCCCTTGGCTTGGGGGAAGCCCCCAAACTCCACCTCTTCGACTGGCTCTAAGGGGCAGTCAAATTGGTTACATGGGTAACCAATCAGAAATGCCAACACTTCTGTGCATTTTGAATCCAGAGGGAAGAGTAGTGCTCATGGTGTCTGCTGCTGATTTTTTTTATTGGGGGGGGTGGAGGGAGGGAGGGAGAGGGAAGGAGAGAAAGAGAGCTACCTATTGAAACCCTTTAGTATGCAGAGTGAGCAGTGTTTAGCTAGTAAATCTTGGTTAGAGAGTAAAGGTAAAGGTAAAGGGACCCCTGACCATTAGGTCCAGCCGTGACCGACTCTGGGGTTGCGGCGCTCATCTCGCTTTACTGGCCGAGGGAGCCGGCGTACAGCTTCCAGGTCATGTGGCCAGCATGACTAAGCCGCTTCTGGCGAACCAGAGCAGCACACGGAAACGCCGTTTACCTCCCCGCCGGAGCGGTACCTATTTATCTACCGGTACTTGCACTTTGACGTGCTTTCAAACTGCTAGGTTGGCAGGAGTAGGGACCGAGCAACGGGAGCTCACCCCGTCGCAGGGCGGGGATTCAAACCACCGACCTTCTGATCGGCAAGCCCTAGGCTCTGTGGTTTAACCCACGGCGCCACCCGCTGTTAAGTAAAACGTAGTTGGCGATGACCCACTATTTCCTACCTACAGACCACTCAATAAAGGCAAAAATTAAGCTGGGCGCCTTGTTTACGCATTGGGAAGCCTCCCCAGCAACATACTCACATTGATGATCTGCTCTTGCAGAAGTTTAACCATTATTTTACGCCCATCTATTATTTGCCAGTAGAGGTATGTGATGATTCTAAAACAAGAGTTTAAGAAATTAAAATTAGCACTTCGTTTGCAAATAAAATAAGACCTACCTTTTCTTATCACATTGCTAAAATAAAGAAACGCACAGCTGACAGGAACTTACAAAACAATGATGGAGAGGATGAAGAAGAAATGCACGCTTTCAATTAAGTTGTGATAAATCCACACAACCCATCTCGAACTGGGATAACTGGCGAGTATTCCCACCCAGCTGGAAACAGACTCAAAGATGGTCACCAAACCACGGAAAGGGCCACATGTCTTAGAAGGCTTCAACCTGGGCAAAGAGGGGAGGAGAAGGTTTTTTTTGGGAAGAGGTCCACATATTTTAATACACACAGGACAATGGCATGGATACGATTCACGGTGCAATACCACTGCTGCATTCTAAAGCCCAGTGTGAAACCATTTCCATAAGCATTTGGAAGGAGTGTTGTTTTTTAAAGAAGATTTAATTAAGGATATAAGGAAGCTGCTTCATTTAAAAAAATGGTCTATCTCACACAGCACTGACTGGCCATAGCCCTTAGAGGTTTTTGGCTCAAAGAACAGGTCAACTGGGGAGCCATCTTCCCTGTTTTCAGCCTGGGGCACAGGATGAGGTCCAAAACAGAGTGAAAGAAGCACCGGGGAGGAGACTATTTCATGGTTCCCCTTCCTTGTCATTTTTTTTGCTCAGAAAGACAAACCGCACCAATTTACAAAGTACACACTGCTTCCTGTTAATGGAGTGCAATCTCCTTTGTTGAAGGCAGGGCTGGGACAGAGAGGCCAGGATGACCAGATTCAGCATCAATTGTTGGGAATCTCAGGTGAGATGCCCATGCAGTGGAAGTTGCTCCCGTACCATCACTACACTGAAGGAGTTCCGATAGTTTACTGTTGCAGAAGATAAGGCTCAGTAAAACAGTTCTGAATGCAGATATATACAGCTTGTAGACTTTGGGAGATACAGATATATCCAGATACATAACAGTACAAAGTATTTCTAAATAAGTTCAGCAATTCAAGACGTAATACCAGACAAGTACGGTAACACTGACTAACAGACAGACACACCACTGCACTGAACACAGATATAGTCGGGGCACTAGGCTGTTATTTATTTGCTTGGCTGTACTTGCACCTGTGATTAGCTCATTCATGCGGTGATTTATACCTGCCCTTGCTACAAGCTCTTCCTCTGCGTGATGCAACCAACCCCTCACAAAAAAAACAACCCGGAAGCAAAGACTAAAACACTAAAAACAGGAATAGAGAACCAACGGCCCTCCAGATATTCTTGGAGTCCAGCTCCCTTCAACCCCAGGCAGCACAGCCAATGGATGTTGGGAGTTGTAGTGCAGCAATATCTGGAGGGCCACAAATTCACTCTCTGTGTACAAAAGCCTCGGGCAGAGCAATGTAATCTGACAAGGGGAAGGAAGCAATCCTGCTTACCTCCAGACGGTGACTGCTATGACAGAGAGGACTCCAGTGAAAGATGGGAAAAAGAGCAGGAAAACAAAGAGGGTGTTCATCTGAGAAGCTCTCCAAGCTTTGCGAGGGGGCTGGCAGTTCCTCATCAGACTCACCTTTCAGCAACAAGGATAAAGAGGACAAGCATTTCAGTACATTCAGTGGGAACTCCATGCATGTGCCATTGAATCAAAACAATATGTAAGGTCAAACAATACATTAAGCATGCTTTTAAAATAAAATAAAATAAAATAAAATAAAATAAAATAAAATAAAATAAAATAAAATAAAATAAAATAAAATAAAATAAAATAAAATAATAAAATAAAATAAAATAAAATAAAATAAAATAAAATAAAATAAAATAAATAAATAAATAAAATAAAATAAAATAAAATAAGCAAAGCAAAGCAAAGCAAAGCAAAGCACTGGTGGCTTTCCAAAGAAACAACTGTGTGGGATCCCAATCCTGACAGGGAATGTGATGCATTCCAGACAGGCAAAAACCACCCAGGAAAGCAAAGCAGGGCTGGTCAGCAGTTTGGCCTGGGGTTGAGGAGGGATTATGATCTGGGGTGAGTCCCAATGGCCTTATAGAAAGATCTAGACAACTGGTTTTGGGCCTTGAGCCTGAGGTTCCCCAATCCTGGTAATGTGGGATAACCAGCTTCATGTAACCAACAAGCTTAAGTCTGATTCATGCATGAAGGGGTTAAGACCATAGAGTAAGATGTCCTGCCAGGCTTACCTCACATTGGATGGGACAGGGTAATCAAGCCTTCTATGCTGGGGAAGAGGGACGTTTTGGAACTCACAAGGGCATATTTTAAAGGTCTATGTTTCCACATTTTACTTTGCTACATATTTTGTTGTTTTAAATATCTGCTGGGGTTCTCTCACCAAACAGTAATTGCCCTAAACCTGGATCTTGGCATCCATGGAATTCTGAGAAGCTAGTACCTTTTTCACCCAGAATATTATGAAATATGATATCATCTGAATGGCTGGAAGTAGAGGTGAGTAGAAGATACCAATCCTACAGGAGAGAGGGAAAGGGGCAGGAAGAAATCATCTCAAAGCTTCTCTTTACACGACACAAGGTATAAACAGAAGGCATCCCACTATCAGGACATTGTTTAACGAACAGTTGTGTGTCCAAGTGTCTCATGTCTCAGCTAGCAGTCCCCCAGTAAGTTATTTCCTTTTGACAGCAGTGGATGCAAATTCACACTCATAGAAGGCCCTCCAGAGTGGATGAACCCTGCTAAATGACAGGGATTCAGGTCTAGGCAGGGTTTGTGCTGAGCACCTTTACAGTTTGATGTTTAAAAACACAGGAATTTCATTTCAATTCATGAAATGTGCAGGCAGTATCTAAGTATTGCAACAGGGCTGGGGCACCCATGGCTATCCAGATGTTGTTGGACTGCAACCCCTATCAGCCCCAGCCAACAAGATCTATGATCAGAGATGATGAGACCCCTAGGTATAGGGTGGTGTGTAAATTCAATAATTAAAGGGAGATTTAGTACAACAACTGGAGGGTGATATATTTCACAGCTCTGTATTTTACAGAGATCTTATGGATAAGCTTATTTTTACTCACCATGTCAAAGTCTGTGCATAGATTAAATCCAAAACATTTCGAGCAATGTCAAATTCTGGCACGCCAAGTTTCTTGCAGCATTTGGTCCCAATGATTCTAAAAGCAGAACAAAATTATTTTGAAACTCCAAACTTTTCCAATAGTCCTGCAAAACCCAATATACTGTATATACGCTACACCCAAGTTGGGAAAGTTGCCAAGAGCCCAATGAATCCGCTGCATGGTGAGCAGCCAGAGGTCTTCTCACAGGTACAGGCATTCATACACTCACAACCTGGCATGCTAAACAGAAGCACTTCACGCTGCGACAGTTTGTTGCAGGTCCCACCTATGCGACGCCAAGAGGCACTGCAGGAGAAAATGAAACTGTTTGTGAAAGAGCAAGGAGGTTAAGCAGAACTTAAGGAGGATGGAAGGATGCCCTTGGCAACATTGAAAATGAAACAACACAGGAGTATTCCTCGTACTAAATGCAGAATCCGTGCACCTACCTCCGCAGAAATTCTCCGAAGAAAGATCCCAGTAAGCAGCAAATGAATTCAGCCACAAGCAGCCTGTAGATATCCTGGCCAACCAGAGTTTCCCAGCACTAATTAAAATAAAACAAAAACTTTATGTGTGTGCCAGAAACAATCAATTGGAAAATACAAGAACTCTCCGTCTCCTTGCTATCTTGAATGTCCCACGGCACGAGCATAGGGTGGCACCCAAGGAAAGCAAAACACTCAGGGGAGGATATTCCAATCTGGCACAAGCTGCATAGCTTCTGTGGAAGCCATACCAGTCCTCCTAGGAGATGACGTGCAGTGCTGGCTTCAGGTTTTAGACCAGGTTTGGGGAAACTGCGGCCCTCTGAGCGTTGCTGAACTCCAGCTCCTGCCAACCTCTGCCAATGGTGGGTGATGTAGTCCAATGCCACTGGTTCCCCGTCACAACTTAAGAGGGTGGTTGGGCAAGCTGCTTCAGTGATCGGCTCTTGTGGAGACTGCTCCTTTCTAAGACACTGCTGCCTACTTATTTACTCCCTCCCTCTTTGCCCAATCTGCACAACTATCCAGAAGGAGAGTAAGTGTAGGAGGACCCATCTAGGCATTCTCGTCATGCCCAAAGAGAAACAGGCAAACAACAAGGTGCAACAGCAAAGTTACACCGTTGTAACTTGAAGAACTGTTAAATAGAAGGACGTGCACTGGAGTTTGCTTTTTCCTCCTCCCTCCCTTTCATTTTTTCCTCGTGTGCCATGTCATTCTAGAGTGTAAGCCTGAAGGCAGAGACAATCAAGGAAGTGATTTTTTTTTTGTATGCCACTCTGATCACCCTTTTGGCTACAGGGTATGGTATAAATGCTGTGAGCAAGCAAGTAAATGAATGAATACCGCTGCTCAGGCTTTTGGCCAAGATCATGTGCAGTGTAATAAATAAAGCAGAAGCTCTGGTGCATTTCAGCACGGCTGTGACCACCAGGCACATCTCATGATGCCCATCTTAAGAGCTGCCTACAGCTCACCTCGGCAGTGGTAAGCAAGTGTCTTGGACTATATCACCTCCGACTGTGGATAACGCTTCCCCCAAGAGAAGAAAAATCCCCATTCACACATTACACCAAGGCTCAAAGGAGGATAGGATATGACCTTTCTCCCCTATGAAGCAGCCTTCAAGCTTGCCAGCTTCCACCTCCAGCCTGAAATGATATAGCCCCAAAACAAAGATTTTAACCCCCTGTTGCTGTCTGAGAGAACAAGGCACCAGTGTGAGGGAAGTTTCTGTTATCTCCTTATACTTAAGATCTACAGCAGTGCAGAAGCAAACTGGAAAACCTTACCTCTGCCTTTGATGCAGGCACTTCATTTAGCCAGTAGTAGCACAGGATCCCAACAATTGATATTTTCAGAATAACGTTCCTGCGGAGGGGCAGCAATTGCCGTCAGAATTCAGCAGAGGGACACAGTACAAGAAAAGTACTTGTGGGCAGTATCAGATCCCTTTCATTTATTACATTTATATCCTACCTTTCCTCTAAGGAGCCCAAGGTGGCATACCAGTCCTCCCCCTTCTCCATGTCACCTTCACGACAACCCTGTGAGGTAGGTTAGTCTGAGAGTGAGTGTATAGGGAAGTTTTTAACATCTGATGTCTTATTATGCTTTTAGATTTGTTGGAAGCCGCCCAGAGTGGCTGGGGCAACCCAGACCATTATTATTCTTATTATGGATGCTCTAGCTGAGATTCCTGCATTGGACCAGAGGACCCTCAGGGTCCCTTCCAACTCTATGATTCTATGATTATTATGAAATGGTGGAATTCACAACCAGGATGGCTTTAAGAGGTGGTTATTCAGATTCAAGGAAGATAAGACTATTATTCATGGCTGTTTCTACCTCCACGGTCGGAGGCAGCAAGCCTCCGGAAAAAAAGTCATTAGGAATCACAAGTGTGGCAAGCATCATTTGCTCCGCTTGCAGGCTCCCCATGGGTATCTGACTGGCCACTGTGGCAGCATAATTTTGGACCAGATGCGCCATTGGCCTGATCCAGCAGGACTTCTCTTAAAGCCTCAGACACACACCTCCTAAAAGGATTTCCTAATGAACTCCTCCTATGCAAGTGTTTTTATTCGCTCATGCAGTAGGTAGCAATGGCTACTGACATGTATGGATTTAATGGAGAATTAGACAAATTCATGGAGGATGAGGCTTCCAGTGGCCAATGGCCATGATGGCTATGTTCCAATTTTATGGGAGGAAGGATGCTTCTGTATACCAGGTTGTTGGAACCACAGGTCGGGAGGGTGCTGCTGTGCTCTGATGCCGCTTGTGGGCTTTTCATGGACCTCTTTTTGGCCACGGCAAGAACAGGACACTGGGCGTAGATGGGCCTTGGGCTTGTTCCACCAGGGCTCTCCTTAGGTTCTCATGCAAGGTTTCACAGATGCGGTTCCCACGGCGTCACTCACCCGTGCCCTAACCAGACCCAGCTTAGCTTCAGTGAAGATTCTGCATTGTGAGCCTTCTGACCTTGCCCTGGATCTGGTTACTGAACTTGGACTTAATTAATGGTACTCTAGGGAGACAGGGAGCATGTGTGAAGCCAGCAATACCTGACAATAGCAGTGTAGATCTGGTTTCGCGGAGAAGTGAATTTTTCAACAAAGCCAAAGGAGGAGTAGAAGAAGGGCACGCCATGGTTGAGTAGGCTCACCACAATGGGCAACACCAGGGTAGCAGCTTCCCTTTGCAGCTCATTTTTACTCTCGTCAAGAAGTAACTTTGGGAGAGGGAGACAAGAGGGAGAAGCTATTTAATTCAGACATCAGGTTTACCGCCTGTTATACCATCAGAGAGAACATGATGAAAATGTTTTATAGGTGGCATCTGACACCATCTAAACTTGCCAAGATCTATAAGTTAAAGTCCAATCTATGCTGGAAATGTGAGAAGGCTGAAGGGACAATGTTTCATGTTTGGTGGGGCTGCGATAAAATTAAGAAATTTTGGGGTAGTAATAATAATACTGGTAATAATAATAATAATTTATTATTTATACCCCACCCATCTGGCTTAAAAAGATGTTTAAAATCTACATAGGAAAGAAACCAGAGGCGTATTTATTAGAGATACTAGGGAAAGATATCCCATAGAAAAAGAAAAGAATTTTTTTATATGCCACAGCCACCGCCAGAATAGTTATTGCCAGGAATTGGAAAGGAGACATTATACCTACAAAATAATATTGGATATGTAAACTAAGTGAAATTATAGAATTGGCAAAGTTAACAGCAGCCATAAGATACCAGACAAATCAAAAACTAAGATCAGAATGGCAATGTTTTGAAGATTATATGAAAAAACACTGTTTGAAAGCAAATATGTTGATATGCATGGATTAGGTATGTAAAGTATGATCGAAATTAATAAATAGTAATGAATATATGGGAAGTAATATATAAGAGATGCAATGATAAATGATTTTTTAGGACTTAAGTATGTCGAGTTGCAGTGAAGGGAAGTCACGGGGGGAGTTATGGGTAGTGGTAGTTAGGGTATGTATGAATATAGTTTTCTTTGTCTATGTTTTTGTCATTTGTTTGTTCTTTTTTATACAGATGTTTTAAATAAAATAAAATATTATAAAATAATAATAATAATAATAATCCGCATGAACTTCTTCAGCTCCAGTACATTTTCCTTTAGTCCCTATTCACACTAAATTTGTGGATTCGCTGGAGATGCAAAACTACGTGGAAGGAAGACTGGCATTTAGGAGTCCACACACATCTTACACAGCCTCCCCCAAGCTGGTGCCCTCCAGAGTCCAGATGGGTTCCCCCCCCCCTTACAATAGCTCAGTCAGTAGAGCATGAGACTCTTAATCTCAGGGTTGTGGGTTTGAGCTTGGAGAAGGCCCCACCAGAGGAAAAGTTGCACCTCCCCAGACATGGATCCTGAGCTCAACTAAGGGAAATGTTTCCTCTACACACACACACACACACACACACACACACACACAAAAAAAAAAAAAAACAAGGTGTGCAACCTCCTCAAGCAGGGTGTATGCATTGAGTTATTAGTCCTACAGGGAGCCCAGAATATGGTGTGGATCTTAAGCAGGGCTAGGGGAACATTTTTCAGCTCAGAAGGAAGGCTGTGTTCCCTTCTGAGCAACCTTCCAGAGACCACATCCCCTTGCAAGGCATGGAAATGTCACCTTTGTACTGTAGGCTACTTTCTGTACATGCTCACACACCCTTCTCTATCCTCCAGGTAAGCAACAGGCATTTTCAGAGTTCAAGGACACATTCCAGCCAGGCAATTACATGCAGGGAGGGTGCAATGCAAGCTAGTGACAAATGTGGCTGGAGAGGGGCTGTGGCATGGGGAGAGTCTCAAGGGCCGCCCCTTAGAGAGGCCTGGGGGACCACATTTGGCACTGCCCCACGCCACAGCCATGGGGCGGAGCTAAGCAAGAGAGCATAGGGACATAGGAAGCTGCTCTATACCAAGTCAGACCATTCATCCATCTAGCTCAGTGTTGTCTACTCTGGCTGGCAGTGGCTGTCCCTGCCTTTTGCCCCACCAGTCCCAACAGGCAGCAGCCCTCATTGCTCTGAGCACACAGCCTCGTAAGAGCACACTCGCTTATTTCGCAAGCGAAATGCAGGGCAGGTAATATTATTATACAAAGGCATAAGCAGAGAAAAAAAATGCATTAAAAAATAAATCAAAGGACCTTACATTTAAGTTACTGAGGCAGAAGAAGTAAATGCCAGCGCATGAACCAGCTGTCACTAACAGCGACACAACCCAGGCCGCCAGGTGAATGAAGAACCGGTTAATTTTCTGGTGCCGAGAAAGCTTCAGATTTTCAGTATTCACTTCCGACAAGGTCTCCTGAAGCCGAAACAATTAAATATGATTGTTAAGGTTGTGGGAGATTAGCATCCAAACCTACCAAATGCATATTCTTGCTAGTTAGAATGAGAAGGGGCTAGCATCACACAGCTGTACTGCGGATCAGCAGATACTATAGAAATAAAATTGGTAGAGAGGGTTCTGTATGATGTCACTTCCTCTCCTCCCAAGAAGAGGAAGGAGCATATAGTACTTCTTGTTCCTCTTTCTCTTCCTTTGACCAGCGTTGGATGCAGACACGCACTTGTTCTAACTCCAGGCACATGTCTGAAGCTGGTTATACTGTAAATTTAAGTATTTTGCCTGCATAGTTTTTACTGCTGCCATTGCTGTGAACCAATGCAAGATTATAAGTAAATTACATTTTTAACTTACTTCCCAGGTTGTTGCCTGATTCTTTGTTCCCTCAGGGTAAGAGAGGGAAAGCCAGCTTACTTCATAGCTGGACTTGCTCAAAAACAAGGTTTACAGCCTAATTCCTACGCTTTTAATCTTGCTGCCAAGGATGGGACTTTAAACTCTGTTCAACTCACACACGTGGGCGCCTGGAGGGATAAATTGCAATTAATATATCCTCTCCTACCCAATAAAATCCATCTCACACAGGTTTCTTCATCATAAGGTCCTAGGGCACTTTGCAACCAAATACAAAACTGAGGTCAGCTAAAACGAAAACTAGTTATAAAGCCGTATGACGCAGCTCAGGCAAATGTTTCAGATAAGCTCATTTGTCATAAGCTATAATGTACAGTAAAGTAAGACGGCGACAACAACCAGTTCACATTGGTAATCAGCCACTCTTGTCATGTGGCTGCAACGTAAGCATATTTATTCATGGGTAAGAAAGCCATACACACGGTCATATTAAAGAAGATAAGGACAGCCTACCTAGTCCAGCACCCTCTTCTCTTAAGTCAGAACCGGCCCAATACATTCTGCTGCCCGAGGCAAAGGACAGTATATTCTCTCTCTCCCTATTCCCTGCGCAAAAGCCAAACAGATTGGCAGGTGCATCTTCAACACTGTAAAGGGAGCAGCACCCTCCGCATCACCCGAAAGATGCTTTCTAGATTAGGGCAAGCCTTGTGACACATGCTCAGATGCCTCCCCATTGCTGCCTACATTGCAGCATCTGCCGCCTGAGTCTAATGGTAGGGCCAGCCATGCTCATAGTGGCCCACCTGCTGCCCATGGGAATCCCACAGGCAGAATCTGGGGTCAACAGTGCTCTCCCCACTTGTGATTCCCAGCAACTGGAATTCAGATACCAGATGTTGTGTATAGCTATCCTAACCTCCTAACCTTATCCCTAATGACTGTAAGCTGATGACCATTGTCCAAGTCGATGACCGTCACCAAACCAGCAAATTGTATTATTTGAATGATGTGCATTTCACAGCATACCTTTATCTGAGTGCTGAGATTCCTCTGCTGCAGCTTCACAGCTTTCTCATTAGTTATACTGAAGTCCCAGACGCAGAGAAGTTTGGCAGCATTTCCAGCGTACATCTGGGGATGAGCAAAGTTGTTGCGGAAGGACTTTGCCATGCTACAATGAAAAGCGAAACATGCATCAGCGGTTGTATGAAAGCGGGGAGGAAAGCAGAGAAAATATTAGATGAAAAGCAGTAAATCACACAAGGTGGGACCTTTAAATCCAAGAGAAATCTAAGTATCACTGTACCTGTAGAGCAAGCTTAAGAAGCAGATAATAAAATAGATTCCTATGGTGAAAATATAGGCCAGCTGCATGTAATACGGAGAGCTGTTCTCGTTTTCAGTGATGGTAGTATTGGTGTAAAAACCGTAATAGAGCACAGTGTCGCTAAAATAACCCTGAAACAAAAGAAACATAAATGTGGCTCAAGCAAGTTAACGAAAGGTTTCAGTTATGAACTTGAAAACGCCATACAGTGCAGGGCTTGTTCTGTTTTGTAACATGAGAAACTATGACACACACCCTTGGTTATATCACTGAGAGGATAAAGAGGAATAGGGTGCCTGTGCCCCCCCCCAGATGTTGGGACTCCAACTCCCATCAGCCCCAGCCAGCATAACCAATGGTCAGGGATGATGGGAGTTGGAGTCCAACAAAGACCTCAACCCTGGAGTGATAAAAGCAATGCTCGCACACTTTTGCAAAAGGGTTGTTCACTACAACACAAGAGCCCAGATTATGAAGAGCAAGATAATGGGACAAAGGAAGGAATGAAATAAGACCCCACAAGATGAGCAGGGTATAAATAATAAAATTATTTCAGCAGAAATGCTTTGGAGTTCAGCCAGAGGTCTAGAACACAGCACGGCTGTAACTGCACTGCAAAGCGTCCGCTGACAAGAAAACCCAACTGCTAGCTGCTCAGGCTGTGGATGGCTGCATGCACAATTTCAGAAATGTTCAAAGGGGGAAATGGGGGGGGGGGGACAGATGCAGTGTGCAGTCCTCCTTGCGCCAACTTCTAACGGAATAAGCCGGGCTGCAAACACTGAAGAAGAAGAGTTTGGATTTGATATCCCGCTTTATCACTACCCGAAGGAGTCTCAAAGCGGCTAACATTCTCCTTTCCCTTCCTCCCCCACAACAAACACTCTGTGAGGTGAGTGGGGCTGAGAGACTTCAGAGAAGTGTGACTAGCCCAAGGTCACCCAGCAGCTGCATGTGGAGGAGCGGAGACGCGAACCCGGTTCACCAGATTACGAGTCTACCGCTCTTAACCACTACACCACACTGGCTCACCACACTGAAGTAGACCATTGATCCAATCCAGGTCAAAATCCACCCAGAAGGGATCAGGAGAGTCTACTTTGGAATCTGAGGACAGATTCCTCCTTCCTTCTCCATTCCAAGTGCATGTGAGAAGGAGACCAAATGAGATTGGTTGGTTGAATGCATGAATTGTGGGGAGGAGTTGTGGTCCAGCCAATTTTAGACATGGTCACTGTCTCCGTCACCAGTATGTGGTACCAACATCACTCCCATTACACATAAATGTAGTCCCGCTCTGCTTTAGGCAAACCATACAGTATTTTGGAAGTCCTCTGTAGCACAAGGCTTACTTATTGGGGGGGGGGGAGAACAAGCCCAGATGAAACCCATTCTTGTTTTAAAAATGCACTTACAGCTCCAGTGAAAAACTCCAGCCCCAGGAACGATAGGTTATTTGCTCTCGCTGCTATGAGCTGAGGGATCGCAATAAAAATGAAGTTCACAAGGAACGAAAAAACATTGAATGTCAGGAGCCACGTCAGGAACACGAAATAGGAACCGACGCTGGTCCCGAACTTTCCGCCAATGTCTTTTAGAATCTTCTGCCAAAGTTTGAGGAGCTGAAAGCAGTCTGACAAGCCATTTTTAAACTGTCGAAAGGACTAGGAAGAGGAAGGGGGGGAGACAGAGAACAAAGCATCAAGCCTTTGGGTAACGTCTGGGCCGATTCTTCTTTCGTTTGTTTGCTACTTTAAAGCAGGGGTCACCAACCTTTTGGGACTGATGAGCCAACGTCATCTGCATAAAGCCCAACTTCAGTTCATATGTGATAAAATGTATTGCCACAAGTAGTCTTTTCATCATGAATACTAAGGACAAACTCAACACGGAGCAATGGATTCAAACTACAGTACAAGAAAGAAGATTCCACCTAAACATTAGAACGAACTTCCTGACAGTAAGAGCTGTTCGACAGTGGAATTTGCTGCCAAGGAGTGTGGTGGAGTCTCCTTCTTTGGAGGTCTTTAAGCAGAGGCTTGACAGCCACCTGTCAGGAAGGGTTTGATGGTGTTTCCTGCTTGGCAGGGGGTTGGACTGGATGGCCCTTGTGGTCTCTTCCAACTCTATGATTCTATGATTCTAACTCTCCTTATGTAGCTGAACCGATTTCACACATGCAATAGCGGGGAATCAATGGGGTTGGGGGGGGAATGTGAAGATTTGCAGAAATTGGGGGGGGGGCTTTAGGAGGAAACAACCCTGGGGGAGGGACACCCTCACTTAGAGAAAAATCCCAATGGGGAATGAGCATGCTCAGCACAGGCACAAACTGCTAGTAAACAGTTGGGGGTGAGAAGGAGGGGATGCAACACTGAACAGGAGGATTTATTGCTGCAGCATTACAGCTCCCACTTGCCCTTTATTGCTTTATTGCTAGAGGTACTACTGGTAACACAAAGAGCAGTGAAGGTAACAAACACTGTGTCTTTCACTGATAGCAAAGTTAAGTACGGCCAGGCAGCTCCTTCTCCCAAGTCATGGTGCATAGTACCCAAGGCAGGTTAGGTTATTTGGCCCCTGAGGCAGATGATCACACAAACCCCTTTTTATCTCTCCTTCCCTGGCAGTACATGTGCAATACTTCAATCATCATTATCATCATGTGCTTAACAAGTCTGCTGCCCTTTCGTGACCTGTTTAGCTGCTTGAGGTTATTGCTTTCCTCTATCTATGGATGGGAGGAGAAATCTGATTCCTTTTGAATTTTAATAAGAAGCTTCTACACCCAATACACAAAGCAAACCATAGTTATCCTTTGAAATTCAGATTTCTCGAATTTTGCAGTGCTGTTCTCCAACCAAATAATGTCTTTCAAAAGGACATGTATTCAGGAAAGAGCTCACAGAAATACATATATTACAGGAAACAACAATGCACTATATTGGGGAGAAGTGTTTGCAAAAAAATGTGCATTTTAGTCAAAATGGCTGTATTTTTGTATGGGAGCAAAAATGGGAATTTTAGGAGAGATTTGCACTATAAAGCTGGCAGACTTTCATGAGGGGTTGTTGTTTTTTTAAGTTGCAAACAGTGTGAAAATGTGGAACGCTGAGATGAAGATTGGAAAAATGAGAAAGTGAAATGGGCATTCACCCACCTCTAAGTTTGTTTAATGATAGGGCTGAACTCCAGGCCTTATTGCAGATGGTCAGTTATATAAACCAAGAAGCAGTAGGAACCTATACCTATTGACTCAAGAGTAAGTCTCACTGTGTCAGCAAGGGCTTACACCCAAGTAATCAGGCACACAACTTCAACCAAAACCTGGCAAAGCTTTCTTGACCAGATATTTTTGGGGGTGGGGGTGGGGAAGATAGTTGTGTGTAACAGAGGGCATCAACACACCACCTGCATGCTAATTTTGCAGTAGCTAATGGTCCACTTCTATTTATCTGACTTGGCCGGCTCTAGAGTGCCCAAAAGAAAACCCCACCACTCTGAAAGGACACCCTCACCATATCACATCAACATTCTTTAAACATTCCCACGGAACACTTATCTCTCAGTGACAGCATGCAACACTTACCAAAGCTGTGTTGTAGAAGCACTGTGAGCAACAGTTGATCTGCCTGTGGGACTTCCTGGTTTTCTCCATAAGAACGCTATCCCTGTGGAGTTGCAGGTGGTGAAAATTATAGGGGGGGGGGGTTACTTCCAAAGTTTTGACTTGCTCTAAGCAAGGATAATGCATATCTCAAATAGCTTTTTGCATGTTCAAGGTATTCATTGAATTACTAGAAGTTTGGGAACTAGCGTCAAATCCTAATCCCTCTCCCATCTCACTCTCCCTCATTTGGGTAGACCTAAATGTTACACTAGCAGACGTTAAAGTCTATACAGTACTGGCACTTTTAATTGCCATTGGCAGTTTTAAAAAGACATCAGAAGGTTTTGCTTAGCTAGTCACACACAAATAAGTATGTGAACTTATAATTAAGAGAACCCCTTTCCAGTCACACCTTTTCCAAAGCACCTGCAACCACCAGCGATTTGGTCTTACCTGATCTCTCTCTTTTCTTTCATAGGCTTTGGAATCTTCTGGATTGCTTTAATTCTTTCACTGGTGGACATGACTGCAAGATCACCAATTAACTTTTCTTCTGCAAAAAAGAAAAAGAAAAAGTATTTGGCTCCACTTATAAATCACTTTCCATAATTTATCTCCAGGTTATTTCACAATGAAAACAGCTAATAATTCTGTATATGCAAGCAATTAAACATATACCAACAATTAAAAACAATGTTACAGGTGAAAAACAATCAGAACAAATGCATACAGACTGGGATACGATACTTTTTAAAATTGCTTAAAAGCCCTTCAGACAGAGGAGGCCCTACCAATAGACAAGAGCCACATCTGCACTATACATTTAAAGCACTAGGATACCACATTAAACAGTCATGGCTTCCCCAAAGAATCCTGGGAAATACAATTCATTAAGGGTGCTGAGATTTGCTAGAGATGCTTATTCTGCTCACAGAGGTACAATTCCCAGAATTCCCTCGGAATAAGGATTGTTAATAATAATAATAATAATAATTTATTTATACCCCACCCATCTGGCTGGGTTTCCCCAGACACTCTGGGCAGCTCCCAACAGAATATTAAACACAATAAAACATCAAACATTAAAAACTTCCCTAAACAGGGCTGCCTTCAGATGTCTTCAAAAAGTCAGATAGTTGTTTATTTCCTTGACATCTGATGGGAGGGCGTTCCACAGGGCAGGAGCCACTCTGGTAATTATAGCTCTGTGAAGGGCTCTCCCAGCAACTCCCAGCTCCCTTAACCAACTTTGGTTCCCATGATTCTTTGGGGGAACCAAAGAATAGTGGTATCATAGGGCTTTACATGTACAGGGCAGGTGTGGCCAGAGTGAGGCGGCTGC
The DNA here is from genome assembly GCA_034641385.1 of Darevskia mixta. NCBI lineage: Eukaryota > Metazoa > Chordata > Lepidosauria > Squamata > Lacertidae > Darevskia > Darevskia mixta. The sequence continues at coordinate 4,719,374 of JAWWNH010000050.1, forward strand.
CTCAGGTGACAGGCGCAGGGGAGCAGCAGCAAGGTGCTGCAGCAGAAAGAACTGGGTGTACCCTCCAAATAGTCTTGCTGCATTCAGGAGTAGTGGAAGATGCTGTCCTGTCAGCCAATGTTGAAGTAAGATTCAACTTTGAGGCTTCTCTGCATGGAATAACAAGGGAGTGCCATGTTGTCCCTTGCCTTAGGCAGTAAAATGTCTTGGACTCCTCCCTGCCTTCAGAGTTATACTTCCACAGTAGAATAATTACTTAGAATATCCCTTCCCCCCCCACAAAAAATATATTGTTGGAACAAAAGGAAAGGAACACTTATTGTTGTACAGTACGATTGCGTCTTGCATGGAGTCATGTTCTGGGGATGGCGTGTATACGCAGAAATGCCTACATGAACCACTCAGTTGGAACTGCCCTCGCAGAACCATCCTCAATTTCCAAGCAAGATAGAGAGCTTTTAAGCTCTCCACCTTGCTTACTGGGCTCTGGGATGCTCTCATGAGATCTCATGGGGCCATCTGAGTTCCCGTGAGATCTCGCAAGAGCATCCTAGAGCAAGTCCAAGAGCTTAAAAGCTCTTTCCGCACTGGGAAAACCCAGCACAAAAAATGAGCTTTTAAGCTCTCCACCTTGCATGCAATTAATTTGCAGGATTTCAAGCAGCTGGCTTTGAACCACACAAGGTTGAAATCACACAAGTAAATTGGGTGCAAGATGCAATTGTACTGTAGTGATTTAATAACACATTGACCAACAACACTGGGACTCTATAAAAATTATTTCCATAGGAAACCTGGGAGGAATGAGAGAGAAGTCGGAAGAATTTATTTACCATCCTTTTTCTTGGTCTCTTCATATCCTGGGTCTGATCGAAATAGACTAGACGGTGTCATGAAGACCATATCAACTTCTTGCCTGTGACGTCTCTGGATTAAGTGAACTGAGGAATTAACCAAAGCACCTTTTTAATGAACTTTACAAAACTTAATAAATGAACCACTGATCTAAATAGATATGTTTCCATACAGCTTACCTTCCCAGTGTAATATGCTAGAAGCCTACTGTGGGGAGAGGTAAGGTGTATAAGAGCCTAACTAGGTTATATAAGATAACTTACCGGTATATAAGAAATTTGTTAATAAATTTTCTTGTATGTTATTTCACAGTTTCCCACTTTAAAAAAATGAAACTGATTCTTTTCCTTTTCCATAACTGGTTAGCTAAAACCCTTGAGTTTTCATTACCAAGTTCATAATAGGATTGTTTAAGATATTGAAAGGTCACAATTTTGGGGATATCTAGCGAGTAAAGCTGTTTTATTTTCCCAGGTAACTGTCAGTAAGCACATTTACTAGATGTAATTGTATGTTATCCTGTTCCTAAATGTCTTCAACTAATGGTAGACAAAGGACTTTACTCTCTTGTTTCAGTGTACTGTGTTACTGATAAGAGTACCCCAAACTGTGGGAATGTTTTGGAACGTGGATGGAGATTTATAATTTAATATATCTCATCCTAACTTGTGCTAACAAGTTCAACTAGCAGAGTAACATTCCCTTTTTAAAATACACACAGCGGAAGTTGCTTTGATTCGCTAGAATCAACTTAATCTAGTTTCCTGGTTTGTCACTATATTTCCCCTTTGTCCCTCTTCAAATAAGACACAACACACGTCTTCTATAAAAAGATATAAAATGTTTACTCACATATATCCAGCTCAAGACAAATCCCAAAGAAGGCAGGCTTATTCTTAGTAAAGATATTTACAATTGGAATCTCTCCATGTGGGAGAGAAGTCGGCTAGGCCCCAGTTGGCTGGAAGCCAACTGAGCATCCTCCTCGCAGTTCGAGTGAGAGAGTGGAATGGAATGGAATGGCCGCTGACCTGTGAGGTTCTTTGTTCATACCTTCCCAGGTGAAGCCACTCCCACATCTAGTTGCAAGAGGAAATTGCCTCAATCCATGTGACCAGGAAGTTGTGGCTGGAGGACTGAGGCAATCTCCACTATCTGCTCTAGCATTGTTGTACTTGACTGCTCTAGTGTTTACATCCCACAAACCCCTTCTCAGGCAAATACAACATACAAAACATAAACAACTTTATTCAACCACCCAGAGTCCCAGCTTGACACGTAGATTCTGGAAACTCTCTTTTGGCAAGGGTTTTGTCAAGATGTCGGCAGTCATCTCTTTGGTGCAGCAATAAGACAGTTCCACAAGTCCATCTTGCACCATCTGGCGTATATAGTGGTACCTGACACCAATGTGTTTGGTTCTGGCTAGGAACTTTTCACTCTGCGTCAGCTTCAGGCAACTTTGATTGTCCTCTAGCAGGCTGACAGGTTCCCTTCTCACCAGTCCAAAGTCTTTGATGAGTTCATCAAGCCAGGAAATTTCTCTGCATGCTTCTGTAGCAGCAACATATTCGGACTCTGTTGAAGACAAAGCTACACAACTCTGTTTATAGCTGCCCCACACAACAGGTCCATCCCCAAACATAAAAACATGACCACTTGTGGATTTATAGTCAGCATTATCCCCAGCCCAATCTGCATCAGTGTACCCAACCAACTTAGGGTCTCTGACAGCTGGCAACTTTAATTTACAATTTATTGTACCTTTCAGGTATCTAACCACCCTTTTCAGCCCCGCTAAATCATGCTCAGTGGGAGAATTCACTTTTCTACTCAGAATCCCCACAGCATTAGCTAAGTCAGGTCTACATGTGGTAACCATATACAAAAGTTTACCAATTACCGACCTATATTGACTGTTATCTGGCAACAGCTTCGAATCCTGCTGATTCTTCAAGAAGTCTGTAGCCATGGGCGTTGCAACCGGGTGTGCGTCTTGCATCTGCAAATACTCAATCAGTTCATGAATCTTTTGCTTCTGGCTGAGAAGAAATGAGCCGTCTTCTTCTCTTTCCACTTGAATTCCTAGGTAGTACTTGACATCTCCAAGTTCTTTTACTTGTACCTCCTTGCTGAGGTGTTTTACTATTTGTGTATAGTCTCTATCATTTGCAGTAGCAATAATCAAATCATCGACAAAAGCCAATATATATGAATATTGTCCATTACTTGACTTGGTGTACAAGCACTTGTCTGCGTTTCCCTGCTTGTACCCAAGTTGCACAAGCATACTGTGCAATTTCTGATTCCAGGCTCTAGCCGCTTGTTTAAGCCCATAGATTCCTTTCTGGAGTCGACACACGAGGTGCGTCTCATTTGGTTTTGTGAAACCTTTAGGTTGTTTCATATATATTTCTTCTGAAATTCTCCCATGTAAAAACGCAGTACAAATGTCAATGTGCTTCACGTTCAATTGTTTAGAGGCTGCAATGCTCAAAAGCATTCGGACGGTACTATATCTCACGGTTGGTGCAAAAACTTCGTCGTAATCTTCACCAAAACGTTGTGAAAAACCTTGTGCTACTAGCCTTGCTTTGTAGCGTTCCACTTCCCCTTCTGACCCCTTCTTAACCTTGAACACCCACTTGCACCCAATGGCCTTCTTACCAGGAGGGAGCTCTGTCAGGGTCCACGTCTGGTTCTGATGCAGTGCATCCATCTCCTCCTGAGCGGCCTTCTTCCAGAGACTGGCTTCCGCAGATGGCATCTTCAGAATCTCTTCCCATGTGGAAGGTTCCTGTGGAGACACCGACCCTGCAAGGTAGGACAGCCGTACTGGTGGGACACCTCTGTTGGTTCTGGATGAGCGTCTGACCTCTGGTTCTGGTTCCTGAACCGCATCAGCTTCCTCACCATCCTCCAACGCTTCCATGTCCCCATCTGAGTCCTCCTCTTCGTCTCTGGAGCCGCCAGGGGTCTGGTCATCTGCGTCTTCTGGTGCGTCGCCTGTAGGGGGTGCTATGACACTAGAAGGCAGATTAGTACCATGTGGGGTTTCAGAAGGAAAGTTTATGAGTTCTTGAGTCCATTCTGACTCCTTGGAGCAGCCAATAACAGTGTTCTTTGTGTCTGCTTTTGCATGTTCATCAAAATAAATTGCATGGTGCGCACTCACTTTGCCTGTCTGTAAGTCCATTACTCTGTATCCTTTGCCTCCAGCAGCATATCCCACTAAGATACCTGCTTGTGCTCTGGAGTCAAGCTTGTGCCTCTGTTCCTTGGGCACGTGGTAGTAACATATACTGCCAAATACACGTATGTGCGACAGACTAGGCACTTTTCCATGCCAAAGTTCAAATGGTGTGCGCTGTGTTGCCTTTGTTGGCAACCTGTTCTGGAGATAGACAGCTGTGTAAGCAGCGTCTCCCCACATCTTCCTTGGCAGGGACGCTTCCTTTAGCATACACCTTGTCATTTCCATAATGGATCTGAACTTCCTTTCAGCTATGGAGTTCTGTTGTGGCGTGTAAGGAACTGTGGTTACATGTGTAATTCCTTCCTTTGCCATAAGGGCTTTCATCTCATGTGAGCAGTATTCTCCTCCATTGTCAGACATTAAGACACCTGGAGCTCTTTGGAACTTGTTCCTAACCATGGCAATGTAATTCTTGAACATTTCTACTGTCTCACTTTTATCTTTGATGAAATATGCCACACAATATCTCGAAAAATCATCAAGAAAAATCAAAATATATTTGTTGTGTCCAAGTGATGGAACACTGAGTGGCCCACACAAATCTGAATGCACGATATCCAGAACTTTAGTACTCCTTTGTTCTGTGCAACGTGTAAAAGAAGGTTTTACTGCCTTTTCAGTAACACAAGTTATGCATTTTGTTGGAGCTTGGTTGCTGCTCCCTTTTACCTGCAAACCTGTGACAAGATCACTTTCCTGTAGACTCTTAATGATGGTGGTATCTCTGTGTGCAAGTCTTCTATGCCACAGCGTCAAATCTGCGTCTTCCTTCTGGCTGGAGCGTGCCACTTTTGCAGACTGGTTCTCTGAAAGATTAACCTCATAAACACCATTTATTAATTTTGCTTCAATGTACACTTCACCATCTTTAGTTACACTGCACTGTCCATTCTCAAATGTGATCTTGAAACCTTTCTTGTCCAAAGTAGAGACACTGAGTAAATTGCAGCTCAGTTCTGGTACATACACAACATTGGACATTCTGGTCCTAAAAGATTCATTGTTTACATTGAACTCCAAATGTATTGAACCTTCACCTTTGGACTTTAAAATATTTCCATCTGCAACCTCAATTTCAGTCTCTTTATCACTTAATTCATTAAAACAGTCTTTTTCAAAACAATAGTGGCTGCTGGCTCCAGAATCTAATAACCACTTATTGCGTGTGTTTTCTTGGCTCTGGACAGCTAAACTCCTTTCTTGCAACAGCATGTTGCGTTCAGATTTTCCTTTCCTTTCTCCCTTTTGGTGAGAAAGATGAGAAGCCTTTGCTTTAGCCTTTGGATCCTTGCAATGCTTTGCCATGTGGCCGCTTTTCAGGCATTTAAAACACACAATTTCTCTGGATTTTGTAAATTGCTTTGAAACAAAATTACAATCCTTTCTCCTAGGGTTGCTTTCTGGAGAATCAAATCTCTTTCTGCATTCCTCTCTTAATTCACTGGTCAGTTCCTTAAAAGTTAGATTCTCTTTATGATCCATCAAACTAACAAATGCATCAAAATGTGGCCCTAATGAGGCTAACAGAAATGATACCTTTGTTACTTCATCAAAAGATTGTGGGGTAAGTTCAAGCTTTTGAATAATTTCTGTGAATTTATCAATATGCTCTGTGAATTCTTCTTTTGAATTCATTCTCAGTCTAGTTAATTTGCCCATCAATGTTCTGTAGGAGTTCTTTGTAGATTCTCCATACATGCGCTCAATATCTTTTAGGATCTGAGATGCATCATCTTTGCTATTTATTAACGATAGATGCTTATTGCGAAGTCCACTCAAAATTATGTGCTTGGCCTCGCTGTTCTGCCTTTTCCAGACTTTAACCTTGGCTTCATCATCTGTACCTTCGGGCTTTGATTTCTCAATCGCATCCAAAACATCCCTTGCTTCTAAATATGCTATTAAGCGCATTTTCCAGTGCACAAAATTGTCCTCATCTAGCAGCATTAAGCTTGGCTTTTCTTCACTATAAAAACTGGCACTAGCCATCTTAAAATTCAAAATTTGGAAAAATTTCAAAATTCAAAAGATTTGTCAAAATTCAAAATCAAAATCTCAAAATACTCAAAATCAAAAAGCAAAAGCCTCAAAATAAATCTTCACTGCCTTTGGGTCTTTTGTGAGCTCTGAGGGAGGGGAGGGGTAGCTTAATCCCCCTTTCTCTAGACAATAGGACAAAAGACCATGCGGTCTGACCAGGAAATGCTCTCAGAAAAATCCTACTCAGCTCAAAAATGCAATCCAACGCAATCCTTCAAAAATACACAAAATACGTAGCGCTGGGCATACATAACCCTTTGTGGGAATGTTTTGGAACGTGGATGGAGATTTATAATTTAATATATCTCATCCTAACTTGTGCTATCAAGTTCAACTAGCAGAGTAACATTCCCTTTTTAAAATACACACAGCGGAAGTTGCTTTGATTCGCTAGAATCAACTTAATCTAGTTTCCTGGTTTGTCACTATATTTCCCCTTTGTCCCTCTTCAAATAAGACACAACACACGTCTTCTATAAAAAGATATAAAATGTTTACTCACATATATCCAGCTCAAGACAAATCCCAAAGAAGGCAGGCTTATTCTTAGTAAAGATATTTACAATTGGAATCTCTCCATGTGGGAGAGAAGTCGGCTAGGCCCCAGTTGGCTGGAAGCCAACTGAGCATCCTCCTCGCAGTTCGAGTGAGAGAGTGGAATGGAATGGAATGGCCGCTGACCTGTGAGGTTCTTTGTTCATACCTTCCCAGGTGAAGCCACTCCCACATCTAGTTGCAAGAGGAAATTGCCTCAATCCATGTGACCAGGAAGTTGTGGCTGGAGGACTGAGGCAATCTCCACTATCTGCTCTAGCATTGTTGTACTTGACTGCTCTAGTGTTTACATCCCACACAAACCACAGCCTTGAAGGTGTCCCATACCAGTGCTGGAGTATGAAGACCAGTGTCATTAAATGCCAAAAAGCCACTGGGATTTACTTAAGCAAGCTTTGTTGAACCAAACAGTTCTGCTGTTAAGAAATTTGAACCTGCCAGCATATCGGCAGCCAATGCAAGCTTTTAAGCACTGGAGCTATTTGCTGGTGACAACCCACCCCCATCAATTAAGCTGCGGGATTGTATGTACCTGCTATATACAGTTCTGAGCATACACTTCAAAATTTGAGAGCAGCAGAATCTGAATGCCATGGGTACTTATACCTTCCACTTCAGAGCCAGAAGATGCAATTAATTGGTCTCTAATGGTCTGGGAACAACATGGCATTTATTAACTGCATTCTTTCTTTGGCAAATAGTTTTAAAATATTATTCCTGGCCTAAGTGGAGGTGGAACGTCTGAAGCATCTGTTTTTAGGTAAACCTTTTCCAGGTCTCCAACAGTCTCCATGTTTGAACTTAAGAAATTTGTGGTGGCTGAAGTATTTTTGCCCCGAAAAAGTTTCCCCTGCAACCACTTAACTGGGCCAGAATGCTTTGTGTCCAATGTGCTGCCTGGATTCTCAATATTTACATGTTTATTATTCAGTTGATTCTTTGGGGAATCGATTTCACCCCCCAGAAATAGGAGGTTTCAATAAGAAAAGAGGTTTTTTTGTTCTGTTACGAAGAACAAAATAGTTTGATCTTTGTTTCTCATGAATGGAAGACATTACTACTTTGAAGGGAAATGGCAGATCTTAGCTTGGAAAGAATTTCATTCCCATCCCTAACATAGCGCTGCCATATTTCAAAAATCAAGACACCAAAACCGCCACCAAGCCCAAACGGCCCAAGCCAGAGAGTTTAAAGACATGACTCACAATTGCATTTCTTGTTTTATGCTGAGGTAGGACAACTCACTCTGAGCAAGAAAAATCACACTACGGAGAATGACTCAGGTCCCATATATCTGAAAGACCACCTCCTTCCCCATAGACCCTCTTGGGTACTGAGATCTGCACAGGGGACCCTCGTGCAGTTAGTTCCTCTGCCCTCAGAGGCTTGAGGAGGGTGACAGAACAGGGCATTCACTGTGGTGGCCCCTAAGTTGTAGAACTACCTCCCACAGAAGTGTGTCTGGCACCTTTATTATGCAGCTTCTGGAGAATGCTGAAGACACATGTTTTCCCCCTGGCTTTTGACAACTGAAGTGTATGTCTTTATGATTGTAAGCTGTATTAAATTGTTTTTAATAATGTGTTTTAATCCTGTAACCTACCCTAGAACCTAAGGGTGAAGGAAACAAACAAACACCAGGATACATGATCTCTATATCCTTTAGAATATACTTCAAAAATCTTTTCATAATCAAATGATATTTGCCTATTCAGTAAATTTTCTTACACAGTATTTAAAATTCAAATCAGCTGTGAAACCTACTCTGAATATTTTTTTTATATCAAAACTTAAAAGTTTCAACAATGCCATTATGTCCCATAAATCTTACCTCCATCAGGCATATCACCCAGTCTATGTGCATAAGGATCATTCAAAAGATTATTAGCAGCAGGCGACCTCTGTCTTAATTCTGGTTCATACTCAAATGAAGGATTAACTAATGAAGAAAAAAGAAAAATACAGAAGCAGGTTGCATCTCTTATTGTAGTCCCCCCCCCCCAAATCCAGGGGGAAAGCTAGGACCCTGTAGCACTAGTTTTCTCTGTGTCTAGGGATGTTGTACATTTTTGCATGGAAGAGCATTCAATCACATATATGTCCTGCCTCCACTCTGACACAGTACAGCCCAAACCCAAGTGACGGCCAGGGCACAACCAAATTCACAAGCTGTTTGTGCATGCACATACACATGCACACACAGGCCCACCTTTTCCAATTTCACAAAAAATAAAATTGCATATATTCAGAGATTTTACCCCAGTTCTTCCATCATGTGTCCTTTTGGGGGGGGGGAGGGGGGAGCCTAGAATTCTGCCGGAGCCAAAATCGTTAACTCACAGCCAGCCATCCCTAGTTCCGCCGGCAGCTGTGCAGCTACTTACAGAATCAGAGTATTAGCAATATTACAGTATTCCCTGCATTTCTGACATGCAAGTTTTAGAGGGCTGTTGTCATTTAGCCCAAAATGACACCAGCCACACACAGATGTGAAATTTCAACAGGCTTCAAGGATTTTGCACAAATAAATCCTAAATTTGATGTGGAAGAGGACACTCACAACAGTTCAGTATGGACTGGGTGCCTACAAAAGGCTGACAAACTGTTTTTGGAGGGATGGAGAACTAGGAAAGATGTATGATGGAAAGGAGCGACTGGGCTCTTAAAACATCAACACTTCTCGTGGAATCCTTTCCTTGCGGCTCCCACTTGCATTTTTCCATTATAGTAACCTCAAAATGTTCTGCATTATTCCGTTACAACTTGCATACATGAAATGCAATGACATACTATGAGAGTTTCCATATGGATTTTCACTGGACATCTCGGGCACAAAATCTGTCCGTCTGTATTCATCATCATCAGATGGAGTCCGCATTGAGCTCATAGGCATCAGCACAAACGAGCTCCGTCCTCGTTCTTCCGCGTTGTCGTAATCAACATCGGATTCGTAGGGAGAGGCGCCATAAGGATTAAAACGAAAAGAAGTGCTCCTCTGAGAGGGTCTTCTGTGTGAGAAATAAAGAGAGAAATAAAGTAAGCAGCTACCAGGAAGGAAATGAAATATAGGCATTGCTTAGAAATATAGGCATTGCTTAAAACAGTGGTGGTTAACCTTGGCACTCCAGATGTTTTGGGACTACAACTCCCATCATCCCTGACCACTGGTCCTGTTAGCAAGGGATGGTGGGAGTTGTAGTTCCAAAACATCTGGAGTGCCAAGGTTAGCCACCACTGGCTTAAAAGGTAAAGGTAAAGGGACCCCTGACCATTAGGTCCAGTCGTGTCCGACTCTGGGGTTGCGGCGCTCATCTCGCTTTATTGGCCGAGAGCCGGCGTACAGCTTCTAAGTCATGTGGCCAGCATGACAAAGCCGCTTCTGGTGAACCAGAGCAGCGCATGGAAACGCCGTTTTACCTTCCCGCCGGAGCGGTACCTATTTATCTACTTGCACTTTGACGTGCTTTCGAACTGCTAGGTGGGCAGGAGCTGGGACTGAGCAACGGGAGCTCACCCCGTCGCAGGGATTTGAACCGCCGACCTTCTGATCAGCAAGCCCTAGGCTCTGTGGTTTAACCCACAGTGCCACCTGGCTCTAAGCATTGCTTAGAAAGGCCTAAAAAGGTCAGAAGAGTCCTGATGGCTCCGAATACAGGTCTCAAAAGCTAACCGCCCTCTCACTATCTCATGATGAAAGGGAGTGTGCGTTTGTAGGGACAATGATTCAAAGGCTTCATGATTAGAGGAAGTTCTCCAGGGCGCCACACTGGTGGCCCCAAGACTATCTAGTTCAACTTCCTGTATCTCACAATGGCTATTCAGATACCTCTGAAACGTCAACTAGCAGGACACAAATTCTCCTCCTCACAATCTCCAGCAAGTGGTAGTGAGAACCATGCCTTCTCTGATCTTAGAGGTAGCATACAGCCCTCATGACTCGTTGCCACTGGTAGCCTTTTCCCTCCATATAACCACCTAGGAGTAGCCATCTTTGAGCATGACCTGAAAAAGGCTTGGGGAACCTTTGGCCCCCAGCTAGCAAGGTCAATGGTGATGGCTGATGGGATTCAAGTCCAATAACATTTGGAGGACCAAAAGTTCCCCAGCTCTTTTAATGAAAATGTGAATCTTATTCTGAATGTGTGTTGCATATGTAAAATGTTGGTGTCTGTGACACTGGTGATATTGTGTCTTCTGTACAATTAGTAGAAGTCTCCTCTCAGAGACCAGAAATCCACATCCTAATAAGTCTGAGTTGCAGTGGCAATACATGCTCCAATTGGCTGTGTAGTTGTGAAGGAGTTTTCCTCTTTATGTTTGGTTCAAGGTTTCCCTGCTATGTAAAAGGCTGGAACTACAAAAGAAAAGCTCTCTGGTCCTCTCTCCTCAAATTATATACTGTTTTAGTTCATTTTTCTCAGTGAGGTATTATTATTTAGATTTCTTTTCTCTTTGGATTCTGCCTGTGTTACAAAAGGAAATTTGCTACCAATGAGGACTAAGCATATTCAGTAACAGAATGCTGCCAATCAGGAAACGAAAACAGAAGTCTGAGGAAATGAAATGGCTTACTGGAGAAGGGTGTGTTTTTCTGGCACCCTGAACAGAAATACTTTTACTTGTAATAAATAATCTAGATATCAATGCACAGAATGAGTAGCTAGGTTTATTCTAGGAATATGCATCATTATTTGCTTTGTTAATTCAACAATAGCAACCGCTTAGTCTTTTATATGCTATATTTCAGACTTACGTTCTGTCAATCTCTAGCGTTTCTGAGTGGTGATAGTCTGGGTTTTCAAAGGCTTCATTATTGTAGTGGAAAGACATGATGCATCCAAATCTTTGCCTTCGTATGAAAGATGTTTAGAAATCAACTTAGTGGACTGTTTTCAGTTTTTTTCTGGGCAAAGTTTCATCCCGAATCTATTTTAAAAGAAATTAAATTAAAATACATTCCAGCCAATCCTTCAGACTCACACGCTCTTGTTTAACCCTTTAACTTTAACACACCCCTATTTTCATCGGAGAAACGTTGGAGAGTATGTCTCACCCAGCTTAACTACCAGTACAGATCAAATTACATCAGCACTAACATTAACTGTGGTTAAGTGCTGATAACAGAGCCTGAAATCTCAGTTTTAAACCTTGGGTTAAGGACAAAGCCTGGTTAAGGATTACGGTCTTGATTTTTATGCTAATGGTTTATGATTTGGTTGAATTGTGGAGTTACAGGTAGATAGCCGTGTTGGTCTGTCACAGTCAAAACAAAATAAAAAAATTCCTTCCAGTAGCACCTTAGAGACCAACTAAGTTTGTTCTTGGTATGAGCTTTCGTGTGCATGCACACTTCTTCAGATACCTGAAGAAGTGTGCATGCACACAAAAGCTCATACCAAGAACAAACTTAGTTGGTCTCTAAGGTGCTACTGGAAGGATTTTTTTTATTTTGTTTTGAATTGTGGATTGTTTTGTATTTTTATTGTTGACCCCCCCCCGCCCCCATTTTTTTTCTTACAATAATTAAAAACGTATCTTTCAGTCTGGGGACAAATTCCGTTGATATATGTCAGTCTAACAGCACTGGGGTTCAATAGAAAAGCCACAATTCTTTCCTCTCAACTGCGTTTTTGTCTTCAGGTTAGGATTAACCTGTTCTGGCCTTTTTGTGTTATTCCTATGAGATGACATGTTTCAGCTTGCCAAAAAACCAAACACAAATCCCATCTTCAAATATCCACTGCGTCACTTAGAAACCACAAGGAAATACTGAGTGCTAAAAGAGTTGGCATACCTTTGGCATTTGTTCAGCGAGACCAGGAAAGGTGGAAATGGCTTCATGGGCCTCAAGACAAAGGTCAGCCATTTTACTTAAACGTAAGCAGCCTACCCTCTCTATCGTGTCATCAGGAACTGGCTGTCAGCAAAAGTTCCAGGTGGCAATATAAAACACGGCGAATAACTTAATACATTCTTTTACTCGGACTTCGATACTAACACGATACCAACACCATCAGCAAAACTCTTTTTTTCTTCCCAGAATCCTGAAGGAAAGTGTTTACGCTTCTACAAAACAAATTTGTGTAACACAGAAAGGAACACACACACACACAGCCTTGATTCTGCTCTCTCCAGCTACTTTCTTTTTCTTTCAAAAGCACACACACACAAACATGTCAAATTCAATCATATACCGGTAGTTAAATAAAGTGTGTCATTTTGCCCTCAGTCGGTATACCACCTTAGCACAGCATGCTATTATTAAGTGATTTAATCACCGAGGTCAAAACAAACAGGACAAGTTCCAGGAACAAGGAGTCTCTTTGCAATGTTCCCTCCCCTCCTATATATCCTATCTGCCCCATACATTTGAAGCAGTATCACACCACCTTAAAGAGCCACTGCTTCCCCCAAAGAATCCTAGGTGCTGCAGTTTGCTAAAGGTGCTGAGGATTGTTGGGAGAGACCCCATTGTCACCATACAGTGACAATTCCCAGAGTTCTCTGGGAAGCTCTGTGAGGGGGGGAAAGGACAGTGGCTGCGCCAGAAAAGAAATTGGGGGTGGGGGGGCAAGGTATATTTCTCTGGACTCATTTAAGGTTGTTCTTCCTTGTCCCTGCTATAGACCTGTAGCTTCACTGGCTCTGGGTATTTATTTATTTTAGCTCATCCACTTTATTGCTTTCAGGATGTTCTCAACCAACGACTTGAGCAGTGAGAAACTGCAACCTCAAAGTAATAGCTTGAGCCATCGGACTCAACAAAGAGTGAGGCTCTTTTGCTTCTCAGATTACATCGAACTGAATACTGTGTTTGCTACCGGTTCCAGGTTGTAATTTAATGAGATGTATCGCTTTCAAGAACTTCACCGGCCAAGTTCATTTGGAGCAGGAAGGAGAGGAAATTAAAATATTTGGATTCTTTGTTTGCTTTTAAAGAACACAGCAATTGCGTTAGGAATCTCTGCAACCATGGTATCATTTTAGAAAACTATTTCCCATTAAGATAGACCAGGAAGGCTGAACCAAAGGCTGCCTTCTCTCTTTGGTCTTTTCTCCAGGCCACACATCTTCCCCAGTCACACCAAGGTGTGTAAAAAATAGCCTAAATTTACATCCACTGCCCACCCACTTTTGACTGCCTTCTCCTACACAACTGCACCCCCCACCACATGCCCAGCCCCTTGCTAGAAATTGATTTGGCCCTCAGCAAACAGGCAGGCTGCATATATTCGAAGCACATTTCCCCCCTCCAAAAATTCTGGTCGCTGTAGTCTACCCCTCATAGAGTTACAATTCCCAGCAACACTTAACAAACTACATTGCCCAGAATTCCTAGAGGAGGGAAATGTGCTTTAAAGATATAGCATATACGCAGTGAGAGATAGAGATATTAGTAACCACACCTTGATTTACAGAGAAATATACTTTTTCTCCACAGACTACCTTCTAGGTTTCTGCTACTATGGGGCAAATAAAAATGTTCCACTAATGCTAAAGAAGTATCCCAAGTTTGGCAAGTAGTGCAGAGCCAAGGGGTGATGTTTTCAGAACGACAGTTGTGAAATAACATGGTTCACAGCCTTTATCATGTTCTTCCCCATAAAAATACAGTTAAAGTAGGCTTCTAGATGGAAAGAAAACTGAGGCTGAAAGTTAATCCTCATAGAAGTACAGAGCCAGCCCTACCATTGGGCACCATAAGGCATCTTCCGAAGTTTCTAAGTGGGCAGCCAGGTGCAGAAATTGCCCATAAAGTAAGGACAGCTCACCTGAGTTCAGATCCTGTTCTGCGCACCTTGATTCCTGAGAGCATGATGCTCATGCTGATTAGAACAGACACATGGTGGGGGCCAGGCTTTCCAAGGGCTCCCCACTACCTTCGGAGCAGTCTTTATCCCAATCTACAAGCCCATCCACTTGAGCTAGCCACCATGGATAGCAGCCAGCTCACATCCACACTGTACATTTAAAGCACTTTTAAAGCATATGGCTTCCACCCAAAAAGGAATTATGGGAACTAGAATTTACCCCTCATAGAGACGCAATACCCAGCACCCTTAGCAAACTACAGTTGCCAGGATTCTTTGGGGGGAAGTCATGTTCTTTAAATCTGCTTTAAACAGTGAGAAGATTATGACTGTGGGGGATTCTGCTGGGAGTGGGCTCAGGCAGATGCCTGAATTTCCAGTCTCCCAAGGTTGGAGGTCTAAGATGAATGCAGCAAAGAAAGTTAAAGTTGCAATCCTGTACCCCAGGTATAGGGAAGCTTTTCTTCAGGCTGAGGGCCACATTCCCTCATGAGCATCTTTCTTGGGGTCACACTGAAGTGGTGGATGTGGTCAGACACAAAATATAGATGGAGGAAGATGAAAAAGTAAGTGGAGCAACAGATGTGACCCCTGGAAGGTTAAGTCCAGTCAAAGGCGACTATGGGGTTGCGGTGCTCATCTCGCTTTCAGGCCAAGGGAGCCGGCATTTGTCCACAGACAGTTTTCCGGGTCATGTGGCTAGCATGACTAAACCGCTACTGGCGTACGGATGACAGTGACGAGTGCCAGAGTGCACGGAAACACTGTTTACCTTCCCGCCGCAGCAGTACCTATTTATCTACTTGCACTGGCATGCTTTCAAACTGCTAGGTTGGCAGGAGATGGGACAGAGCAACAGGAGCTCACCCCGTCACGGGGATTCGAACCACCAACCTTCCGATCAGCAAGCCCAAGAGACTCAGTGGTTTAGACCACAGCGCTATCTGCGTCCCTATACTCTTACATTAGGCCTCATCTGCACTATACATTTAAAGCAGTATCACTCCACTTTAAACAGTCATAGGTTCCCCCAAAGAATCCTAGGAACTGCAATTTGTTAAGGGTGCTGAGAGTTTTTAGGAGACTCCTATTCCCCACCCAGAGTTACAATTCCCAAAATTTCCTTGGCAGAGGGATAGACTGTTAAACCATTCTGGGAATTGTAGCTCCTAACAACTTTCAACCTTCAACCAACTACAGTTTTTAGGATTCTTTGGGAGAAGCAATGACTATTTAAAGTTGTACAATACCGCTTTAAATGTATAGTGCAGGTGGAGCCTCTGTACAGAAGACTGAATTCCAGTGACACAAAATCTAGACTATAACAGACATCTGTATCCTCCAACCAGAGGAGGATGTGTCACAATTCAATGATACATTGCAGCCAGGCACTTCAGAAGGAGACAGGACATGTGCTGCTAAGTATATTAAAATCCTATCGATTTCCACAAGGACTAGACATACTTTATTTGCCTTGGGGCACCACCTGTTAACATAAACATTGCAGTTAACTGATAAGGAAGAATAACATATTACATAAAACTCCTTCTACAATAAAGCAAGCACTAAGTTTACATGTGCAAGCACTTGTGTTTATATACCAGTATGTAGTTTTTAATTTCTTTAGCTGCAACCGAATTTTAAGATTTTATAATACTGAGAAAATAAATTGGAACCTGTTTTTTTAAAGTTACCTGTCCATCAGCAAGGATAACAGCTACGCTATTTTATTTTATTTCACAACACTTATACACTGCTTTATTTTAATAAAAGTTCTAAGTGGTTTTATTATCCTACCCTGCTCTTTTCAAAGACCTTGGCATACTTATAGCTGTTGACACTAATGTTCGCTAATCAGCCTTGCTGAAAATTCCCACCCCCATCAGATCATTATGCTGTTGTTCACTTCCTTATTGACTAAATGTCCAAAGGTGGATTATAAAAATTACACAGATCCTTTGGGAGCGAAAAGGAAGTTCAGAGTTTTTCTTTAAAGCAGGCAGTTTTTTATTACAAATCACTTTAACAAATAAGCACTCATCACACTCAATAGGGCCAACTTCCCAAAAACACATCTAGGATGGGAGCGTTAAAGGTAAATACATCTTTCAAAAATCTAACCAGTCACTGTGTCCTTTCTGTACTTCCTAACTGATAGCTACTATATCCCAAACTCCCTGATAAAACACATACACACACACAATACTACAAAATACATACAGTACACAAGCACACACAAGAGGGGGTGTCCTCAGAAGAAGAAAAAATTGGAGGAAGGAGAAAGTAGAACACTGAAAGTGTGAAGCAGGCTAGTTTATCAGTAAGAATAATGCCTGTGACAGTTTCCATCAGATCTTGGGTTGTACAAAAAGCTAGAAACTTAATCCTTTTCTCTATTTTGTTTTAATGAAACCTGGGAATCTGGGGGTTAGGGTTTTCCAGGGAGAGCAACGGTCTCCATTTCCCACTTCTGTGGACACCTATATTTTCACCTGTATAATGTGTTTGAGTGTGTTTAAGGTCTCTAGGTCTCTTTGTATTTTGGGGGCTACCACTGGTATGAAGTCAGCCCTTTACATGGAGACCCTGGCAATGAGAGAGGTGCAAGAGTATGGAAGCTCTGCATGGGCGTCCTGAGGATTTTCTTTTAACTACAAAGCAATAGCAGACAGGTGGGAGTAGTTTCTCAGCAAAAGGGGGGGGGGAGAGAATGCTGCCTGCACATTTCGTCTCATATCTCAGGTTCTACAAATGCTAGAAAGTTAAGCTTTTTAAAAACAGAAAGCTGAGTATCTGGGGAGGGAGGGGGACAACGGCCCCCTTGCCGATGCCCATGGAGCCGTGGGAAGGGCCAGGAAGGGAAAGAGGTTCTCCTGTAAGACCACCCTCGTGACATAGACAAGGGGGGGAGAGAAAGAAGTCCTGAAACAGACAAAGAAGTAGTAATGATGTCGTGGCTTCATACCTCTTGGAAGGAGCCGGCTCTCCTCTCCACTCAGGGATGCAGCAGCCGCCTGGTGGATCCGGCCCCCAGCGGGAAGGTTTGGCTGGAATGTTGGAAGCTCCGCTCAAGTCATCATTCTGGTCCTCTTGGGCTGCCGCTTTCTCAGGAAGTGGCTGGCAGAGAATCCCAGGCAAGGAGAGGGGGGGCGGGTGGAGAGAGGCAAGGGTTCCGCCCCCGGCAGATCAGCAGGTGCCGACACCTTAAGCTGCCCTCGTCCCCAGCAGCAACCTACCCACTGCCCCGCAAAGGCACAGTCGCAACACACAAAGGTGGTGCGTTAAAGCAACGTCTCGTCCGGGCAGCTGAGGTCTCGTTAGAGCAGCTCTGGGGACAATCTCCGTTCCTGCATCCAAACCCCGGGATTTCCCCCCACGAAGCTCAGCTGAAGGTTTGCTAGCAGTAATTGCAACGAAAGTGCCCCCCCCCGAGCTTTCCCCGCTGCTTAACCCGTTGCATGTTTCCACTGGGAGTTTGGCGTGTTCATATTTCCGCATAACTATACCCATTCATTCTTTGTCTGAGGTCTGTGCTATTCAACGTGAGTAGGCAATATAAAACCACAGGAGACACAGAGAAACGTTGCTGTGTTGTGTCGATATTACAGTATGTACTCGTTCTCACACGCCAGCGCCTCAGTGGATGGTCCAATAACTCACATAAGAGCCCTGCTGGATCAGGCCCAATGGTCCGTCTAGTCTAGGGCAGTATCCTGTTCCCACAGAGGTCAACCACATGCTCATGAGAAGCCCATAAGCAGGACCTGAGCAGAAAAGCTCTCCCCTCTTGTGATTCATAGCAACCAGTATTCAAATGTGTACTGTGTGGAGGCAGAACATAGCTATTAGGGCTGGTAGCCATTGATGAGCTCGATCCTTCATGAAATTGTCTAATCTTCTCTTAAAGTCACCCAAATTGGTGGTATTATTATTATTAAATTTATTTGTTTGGTTTTTCAGATTAAAATTTTACAATCACATTTCCAGCATACAACATAAAAACAAGATTCCAATGAATCTCCTGGACTTCCTTCCTCCCCTTTGTGGGTCCTACTGTTAATCATTTCCTCCTGCATCTTTTAAGATAATCCAGATCTTTCACATCTCCATTATGTCCGAAATTCACCATTAAGATACAAGTGTTATTCCAATCCTACTAACTATGTTAGCTGTTTACAATGGTTTTTAAGATAAATCATAAATTTTCCCCATTCCTTATTAAAATTTTGGTCTTCCTGATTTCTGATTCTTCCGGTCATTTTAGCCATTTCGGCATAATCTGCCATTCTTCTAGTGACCATTGCTACATTTTTTGGGCTGTAACCAACTAAGTTCTACTCAGAGAAGACCTGCTGAAATTAGTGAACCCAAGCTAACCTTGTCCATCAATTCTGAGGGCTCTACTACTGTGAGCAGGATGGATACTGGATACAACCCATAGCTCATGTCCCTGGTGAACCAAACAGGAGCTTAGCATTCAATGCTGCAAGCCAATGTGTGTCTACTCAGACACTACCCATGGAGTTCACTGGCTTACTCCCAGGGAAGTGTGTACAGGGTTGTAGCCTACATTTCTCAATTACATCCACCAGAGGTCTCCAGCTTTGGAATTCAAGCATCTATACCAGAGCACACCAGCAGTAAAGCTCCACTCTCAGCCCATAATCCTCATAATCTCGCCTGTTGGGCTGGATGCTTTTCAGGGTGGCTGGCTCAAGAAGGAAATGTGCAATCCTAGGCACATCTATTCAGAAGTAAGCCCAATTGCATAGGAGCCAACTCCTAGTGGTCTTGGGGGCTTTGGTCCCCACAATAAAATAATTGAGGGGACCAAGCTCCCACAAAGTTGATGGGCATTCCCATTCAAATGGTTTATGTGCACTGCGTCGTGATCAATTTTGCGGGGCGGGGCTTACCTGGGCCCCACAATATTTTATTCAAGTTGGCACTCCTGCCCCACTGAGATCTAGAAAGGCACAACTAAGACTAAGGAAGAGGAAACTGGCAGTCAGTGCCACCTCCTGAACTGGTTTTAAGTAAGAAGGCAGGCAGCTGGGGTTTGGCTGAAGGTGGACTGAGGTTGGCGGAAGGGGGGCAGTGCCCCATTTGCCCTAATGGACCAGCCTCCACTGTCTCCAGATTGGAAAAAAGGCTTGTGTCTGAAACCCTGAAGAGCTGCTACCAGCTTGTGGACAATATTGAGCTAGATCCACCACTGCATTTGATTCCGCGTACGTGCAGTTTCCTGTGTTCCTGTGGATGCTCACAGAACCCTGGTTTGAACATCACGGTTTTAATACCACATGGTGTTCCTACAAGTTCTCTCCTAGCTGAACATTTTTAACCATGAGCAAGACTGCATGCAGTTTGAATTGCTAGCTTTAAACACAAGCTTCCACCTATCTGTAGCCCATGAATGTACTATGTAAACATTGCAGCGGTTATAATATTATGTTCATTTAATATATTTGTAGTAGCTTGTGTTTAACCACATTGGTGTAGTTAACACTACGCCAATTACTGCCACAGAAATAGCAGAATGGCCTGAGTTCAAGACTTCATTTAGATTAGTTGACCTCCCTTTCTCAGTGTGGCTTACCTCAAAATGGGGTGATAGAAACCATATACTCTGCTTTGAGAAAATTTGTCATTCAAAAAGAGGTAAGGCACTGAGAGCTGAAAGGCAGGACAGAAAGTATTTTTAATAAACAAATACAATCCCGAAAGTAACAATATATGAAAAAGCATAGGATGGTGCTCCTATCTATGCTCCTTGGAGAAAAAGGGTGGAATAAAAGTGTAATATAGGTATATTATTATATTATATTATATTATATTATATTATATTATATTATATTATATTATACTATTATTATTTAATTGATATTCCGCTGAATTGCAACTCATTACCAAGCTTAAAACCATGGAGAGCCCTGGTCTGAACAAAGACATTGGATTCTTATCTCATTATACATGACAAAGCTTTTTTAACCTTCTCACCCCCTGCTTTTTCCTGTAAGACTAATTGCAGCTGTTAACAGTCGTCAACAGGTTTACCACAGCTACCAACCTTTCACCCATTTCCACCACCCCTCTGAGTAATACCCCTCCCCACCCTCTCACTATATATAAGGGTCTGGTGACTTCTGTTTCAGTGTATCTGAAGAAGTGTGCATGCACACGAAAGCTCATACCAAGAACAAACTTAGTTGGTCTCTAAGGTGCTACTGGAAGGAATTTTCTTTATTTTATTTTGTTTTGACTATGACAGACCAACACGGCTATCTACCTTTAACTGATATTCCACTGTTATTCTTAAAGGAGGACAGGGTGGCATGCAACATTGCAACAAGCAATAAACAATTTGATTTAAAAAAACAAATAGAAACAATTCCAATACAGATGCAGAGATTTGTGTATATCAGCCTAGATAGCTCAGTTGATTAGAGTGTGGTGCTGATAATGCCAAGGTTGCAGGTTCGATCCCTGTATTCCTGCATTGCAGTGGGTTGGACTAGATGATTCTCAGTGTCCCTTCCAACTTTGCAATACCATTCTATGATTCCATGTTATGACTCGGAGCTTGGATAGTTTTGTGCAAGTGGCTTTGCCGGCTACAAGGGTCAGCTGATAGCTGAGGCTTGGAAAGTGCTATGCCTTTGCCTACACCGTTTCAAGCCATGCAGGCAAAAAGTGCCTCATCTGATGTCATTGTGTCAACAGCTGGTTGACAGGTGGATGGCCTTGTCCACCTGCCAAATGTGACCTGCAGCAGGTGGGGGAAAGAAAGATCTGGCTTGCCGGCTGGCTCCAGCCTCCAGTATTAGATGAAAGGAATGCACTGACATACAAGGGTGAGTCTATTTAATTTGCTCTTTCTGAAACAATATGTGAACCGAAATACAGCTGACCATAGAAATTTGCACTTCTCTGAGTTTTGCAATGCAGTTCTGCAGCCAAGAAATGTGTGCAGAAAAATTCATGTTAGTGGAACCAGCATACAAAAATGAATCATATTAGGGGAAATTGCTTTGCAAAAGTGTGCATAATAGGCAACATTATATTTTAAAAATAGTATATTAAGAGAATTGCACTAAAATGCTGATGGATTTTCAATATAACTTTTTTTATTGTAAATTGATGGGGGGAAACAGAGAACTGAATTCATGGTAGGATAAAATGAGAACCTGAAAGAAACCAAAATTGACAGATTCACTCAATCATATTTTGATCCATATACCGGGTACAACCCTACCTGATGCTCCACTGTTGTGATTTACTGGGGAAAGAGGGCAGCTGCCAACTGTTTTCTTATGTTTAGATGTTAAAAGCCTTAGGAAGAATGATTGCTGAGTTCCTGTTAATCTTGTAAGAAATAACAACCTGTAGCTTGGAACAGTTGATCTGAAACATGTGGATCTTTGCTTGAGTGCTCTTCCTACAGAATGTCCCAAGCATCTGTATACCGGTACTGGAGGTTTACTTGGGCACTGTGCCATCTGGCTGAAAGCAAGTCCAAACTGTGGCTTATTGTTTCTATAAACAGGCAAGTGGGAAGCACTTTCTTGCTGAATTCAGTGCTTCATTCCTGCTATTATTCCCTTCAGTATAAGGAAATAATAGCTATGGCCAATAATTGGCTATCTTGTGACTTGTGTCAACTCAGAACTGTAAATACAAATGTGACCAAAGGAAATAGCTCTGAAAGTGCTAAGAGTAGTGAAACTTTAAATACGAAGTGAGGAAGGTGTTTCACTCTAGGCTCAAACCTGGTCAATTGTAAATAAGGGGTCCACCTCCACTGCCACACCCTTGCCTCTTAGCACGACTTTAGTTCCTGAATCTCCTACACATATTGATAGTTTGCTCAGCTTAACAGATATGGTACTTTGCCAGAATGTATTTGCAGGGAGGTCTAAGCCTCTACAGTCAATTGGAAAGTTTCCCCCCATTTTCCTTCCTCCTTGTAGAGAAATATTTGAGGCCTATTTGGGAAGAGTCAAAATGGCTTCAGGATTGCTCTCCTGAACCCAGGTGGCGCTGTGGGTTAAACCACAGAGCCTAGAGCTTGCTGATCAGAAAGTCGGCGGTTCGAATCCCTGCGACAGGGTGAGCTCCTGTTGCTCGGTCCCAGCTCCTGCCCACCTAGCAGTTCAAAAGCACATCAAAGTGCAAGTAGATAAATAGGAACCGCTCTGGCGGGAAGGTAAACGGCGTTTCCGTGCGCTGCTCTGGTTTGCCAGAAGCGGCTTTGTCATGCTGGCCACATGACCCGGAAGCTGTACGCCGGCTCTCGGCCAATAAAGCAAGATGAGCGCCACAACCCCAGAGTCGGACACGACTGGACCTAATGGTCAGGGGTCCCTTTACCTTTACTACTATTTCAGACTATGTGGTTTATATAGACTGCTTATGTGCCTGCCTTGTACATTCATGAACATTTATTCTAGATCTGAGACCTTAGAATTCCTATTAACACTAGTAAGGCCGTTTCCCATGCAATTTGACACCATCGGTCCTGACAGGTCTCTCCAGTGTCTCTATGAGGCTCCTGAAGGTGGGTTGTTATAATTGTTCTGTATAATGCCATGATTATCTTGGAAGGCGGCGCCAGTTCTGGGGGTGCCTTCTAATACCTAAAACTTTCAAAAATGAAAAGGGAGAAGAGCCTCAAGCGTGAGCAACAACTCGAAACAAACGAACGGCAGCGGCACCACGAGGCGCTGAGGCCGCTCCCGGCCGGCCGCCCCTCACAACAATAATATCCGGCCCAGCCAGCAGCCGAGCTCGCTTCCATTGGCTCCCCCGGAGAGGGCCGGAAACAACCCGGTCAGGACTGGGCCGCGGCGGTGGCGGCGCCTCTCCTGAGGAAGGCGGAGGAGCGCTTTGTTTGCGACGACGGCGAGAGGCCGCCCGACGGCCAGCATGGGCGAGCAGCTGCAGGGCGCCGCGAGGCGGGACAGCCCCGGCTGGGGGAGCAACGGTGGGTCGAGGGCGGGACGGGGACTTCTTTGGTGTCTTACTTGGGAGAAAGTTCCGTTGAACAGCGCGGGTTTGTTTTGTTGTTTTTACTCCCGCGTAAAACGAGTGGGCAACGGCGAGTGTGGGCCCGGTGAGGCACTTTGGGGCGCCGTGGATGCGAAAGGGGTGGCGGGGAAGAGAGATGGGTGGTGGTGCTGCTCCTCGTTTGCTCCGACTCCTTCTCAAGTGAGCCGAGTCCCCGTAGCTCGCTTTTTGCAGGTTGCAACTCGTAAAGTTTGCTTTCTTGGGGAGTAAATAAATCCCACGGGGTTCTATTCCCCTGTTGATCATGCTCAGGGTAGGCCCTTTTTAATTTTTATTAATGGGCCGGAGTTAGTCGTGGGTTGCAGCCAATGCTAGCCTTTGCTCAAAAAGTTTAGATGAATAGGCAGGGCTAATTTCGACCCTTTAATTTTCAACGGGTCGCCGCTGAGTTAAGTTCGGAGTGTGATGCAGCCCGCTGAGGTCACCTGGGCGTTGCTTCTGAGTAAACCTGCTCCGGGATCATGTTGCGACTCTGCGGGAAGCTTTTTTTTTTTTTTTTTTTTTTAAGAAAATGCTTCCGTTAGAGCGAATTTGTGCTCCTAAAGGGGTTCAAAATCAGCAAAATGTTGGGTGCCTGCGGGTTTTGTCGTTCGAGTAATCGTGAAGAGGTCTGAGTTGGTACCGTCTGAAAACTAACTAGAGAAACATTGGTTTACTTGCCACGGTGTAAAGCTCTGTTGGCTAGAAGTGCCACTTCATCAGATTTGTGAAATGGTTTAATTTAATTATGTGATCATTTTTAGCTTCCTCCTTTGGGGCCCATACCTGGGGCTCAGAGAGAGCTCATAATCAGAAGTTTAAAACATAACCAATGCCCTTTTATAACGTGCTGGGGAGGGGGGATTATTGGGTTGGTCTTGTTTTTTATTTTTATTATGTATTTTGTGTTTTTATATTGTGATTTTTATCTTGTGGACCACCCTGAGACCTGCAGGTATAGGACAGAATACAAATTTAATGAATAATAATAACAAGAACAGCATATGGTATTGACAGCATTAAAAGGAGTGATATCAATGTTAATTTAATAATGGGATAGCGGCTATGAATTAATTTAGTGATACAGTGGAACCTCAACACCAAAAACCTGGAAGTAATTGTTTCCATTTTCGAACGCGCCTCGGAAGTGGAACTGCTTCCAATGCACTTTTCTCAATTTTCCCCATTGAACTTGCTGACAGCCCAATGCGCCTCGGTTGTTGAACATTTCGGAAGTCGAACGGTCTTCCGGAATGGATTATGTTTGACAACCAAGGTTCCACTGTATCTAAATTAGTGCACAAACAACGGCCTTGTTCACGTGGTGAACCATGGCTTACCCAGACTTGCTGGCTCCCAATGAGATTGCTGCTCCCTGGGCTTTTCAGTCAGTGCAATGGAGCAGGCAAGCCAAGATTTGCCTTACTGTGTCATCTGAACTCTGCATCATGGTTAAAGTCTCTTATCCTTAATCACAATCTGTAGCCAAGGTTTTCCTATGATTACAGGCAGTGCTTTTTTCTGGGGGTACGCAGGGGTACGCATACCCCTAAACTTTTTGTGAATCGATAAGTTTGGCCTCATTGAGGGGCAGTATTTCAATATGAGTAGGAAAATGAGAGTACCCCTAAACATTTTTTTAAGGAAAAAAGCACTGATTAAGGATGCCTACTGTGCAATGCAAACCAGGCGTTAGTAGTGCAGATATATTGTACATGGGAACATGGCACACTTCATTCTCAACACCACCTCTCCCTCCATGGTGGATCATCTAGTCCAAACCCCTGTAATGCAGGCATATGCAGCTGTCCAGCTGACCAAACCTGAAACCTCATCATCAGCACCATGCTTTAACCAACTGAGCTTGGGAGCTAATTTGTTAACCTTTCTCCCCTTTTCTTTTTGCAGAGGTTTTCCTCCTTGACTCACAGTATGTAGCACCAACTGTTGCCTTTCTGCAAGAACTACCCAGTTACCAGTCTATGTTGAGGAGGAGAACTTCAGCTGGAGGATTGCGGGACTACCGCAGTTTAGCACGGGCAGCTTCTGGCGAGACCAGCAGTCTCCTAGAAAGGGTTGGACCCGGAAGCCCAGGCTCTGCGCAGCCGCTGAGAGAATATGCCTTAACTATTGCAGAGAAGAGAAGATTAAGGTTAGAGAGAGAAACTCTTTAAGCTGTATAGTAGTTGTGGTAGTGAGATCCATTTCTGGGTAAAAATTGCTTCTGGGAAATGGATTTTATTAATTTCTAAATTTGTTTCTAAATGGCAGTAAGTCATTTTGCCTCCACTATGCTCCTAAGCATTGGTCCATGTTCAAGGAACTTAGGTTAAGATGACATAAGTAAAAGAATTCAGATCTTTGTGTTAAGATAAAAAATTAATTCCAAAAGTATAACCCCCCCTTCAGTTTATGATATAGGCAATGGCCATTCACAATTCTCACTCATGGTCCAACAGGCATGGAAATTGTAAGCTAAGGGACTTTTAACTTGGTCTCCATGAAAGCAGCAAAGATTTTGTACAGTCTTGCTTACAAATTATGCTCCATGTGCCCATACTTTGCCTTGATCTTTCAGCTTGACGCTGAGCTGGTGGGAACAATGTGTCATGACAGAATTTTGCAGGTGCAGCTTCCCCAATCACTTGCTGTAGCGGCACCTAATAAATTGGTGCCTGGTAAATCTACAGAGGGAGCAGTGATCCTTTCCAGCGAATGTAGTGCACATGCAGGCATATTTGCACCACAGACTTCAACTTGTTTATTAGCAATTTCATCTGATCTGAAAGAAACAAGAGGCTATGTGCCCCCCACTTTTTTTTTTAGCAAAACACAAAATTGATCTATGAGACTACAGTAACTGACACCAGGTCTATGCAATGATGCATTTTTTAATTCCGTTCAAGAGCAAAGCAAACTGAAGGGGCATTTCTACTGAGTGAACATTAATTTCAGGAACTGTCGTCCTTAGTTAATCGCTGCTTAGAAAGTGGAAGATAAATAAACAATTGTTAATTGAGGGAAATGGGGAGACACAAGACAGCCTAGACATGTGAAGAGCTTTAGTATTGAGAAAGATAAGAACGGAGTTTCAGGTTCAATACTGCAGTGTGTTATAGGAGCAGAGAGAGCTTACTTATATTGAGTCAGGCCATTGGTCCATCTAGCTCAGTACTGTCTACACACTGACTGGCAGTGGTTCTCTCAGGGTTTGGGGCAGGAGTGTCTCCTAGCCCTACCTGGGGATTGAATTTGGGACCTTCTGTATGCAAAGCAGTTGTTCTACCACCAAGCTATGGCCCTTCCTAGACATTTGGCTGCCCTTTGAAGGCAGTTTGAAAACTTCAGCTAGCATGAAATGCGACAGCAGAAGTGTACTCATCAGGACCAGGCATTATGAATGAACTTCTGGATTCTTTCTCATCTTCATTGTCTTTTTATTGGTTTCCAGCACCAATGCAAAGTGCTTTTTTTGACCTATAAAGCCCTACATGGCCTGGGACTCAGTATGTGTAAAGAAATGCCTTAGGCCCTAAGATCACTGAGTTGGCCCTTTGAGAATGGCTTCCATTGAGGTTTGCAAAGTAGCTCCAAACAACAGGGCCTTTTCAGTGATGTCCCTACTCCCACAATTTATGGAATGTTCTCCCTAGAGTGGTTCCCATGAAACCTTAGTTGATATCTTTTTGGCATCAGGCAAAGGCTTTTCTGATGTTTAAACATCCTTTTGAATTAGCCTTATGTAAGACTGATGCTGATATTTCTCTCTCTGCTTTTATCATGACTATGTTGCAGTTGCACTGCTGAGCTGATTTTAGCTCTCCATTTAACTACGGTAGGTGAATTAAGCGTGTCATTAAAAAAAATCTGCTGTTTTGGATTTTATTGTGGAAACCAGGATCTTCTGATGTTTTATTGGTGATTTAAATTACATTTTATGGATATTTATGGACTGATTTTATTACATTGAGTTTGTTGTAAGCCGCTTTGATATACTTTATGAATATAATTTATATTACAGTATAAATATTTAAGTAAAAATAAGATTTAAATAAAATATCCTAGTTGGCATCTGTCTTGGATTTGAATTGATTTTATGTATGTAGTGTTGTTTTAAACTTTTTATATTTATAATTCTTTTTTGTAAATTGCTTTTTATATATTCCATTGTTTTAACTGTTTTTATATGTATGCTGTAAATTGCTTTGGGATGCATCATGTGTTGTTATTTATTTATTTATAAAAAAAACAATCCTGCATTTTCACCAGTTCTGAAATGAAACCCCCAATGATCTTGTCATGTTAATTCATTTTATCTTACTAGGGAAATTCAGGTGGCTAACATAAGATACCTGTCAGGTTGGCATCAGTGGAGGCAGATAAGTAGCAAATCATGGAAAAAAATTGTGGAGGATACCAGAGAACTGTCATCTTACTTTGAACTTTGGGGACATGACATCCGCAGCATTGAGGGTATGTTCTTTATTAACTTGTATGCTGCTTGATTTTGCTCCTTATTTTCATTGTCTTTTTCACATCTTTTATTCAGTTGTTTAGTGGATTTATAAACTGGTTGACTGAGAAACTCTCCACAAAGAAATTGCACAAATGAAATTGTAAATAAGACACAGCTAAAATCCACAAACAAATTAAACATAAACATACAAAAAACCTCCAGGTTCGATTACTGCAATGTGTTGTATACTGAGGCTGCCTTTGAAGATAGTGCAGAAACTACAACACAGGTTCTCTTAAAACAATAACAGCAAAAGTACAATGCATTTAAATAAGCCAGTTTTAAAAAGAATGCACTAAACGTTCACAGACAGACAAATCGTGTCACAAGTCACCCACCACAGGATGAGGCAACTGTTCAGATGTTCAGGTGATGATCTGAGCCTTGAAAAGAAGATGTGAGAGTAAATGTCATTGCTTCAACTTCCTCCTTTATCTCTGTGTACTTTTGAAGTGGTGGGTGGAGGGAAGATAACCAGCCACCCTCAGAATCTCATGATGGAGGGAACAGTGAGGGGGGCAAATGCTTGGGGAAAATAAAAGTGTCTTTGCCTGGCAAAGGAAAGATTCCGTTGATGGTGACAGACAAGGCAACTTTGGAAGAGTGTTCCACAGCTGAGCGGGCTACCACTGAAGAGGTTTAGCATGTTGTCCAAACCTGGGATTGTGCTTAAAGTTTCTCCTGATTAACCATGATCTGTCGCCAAAGTTTGTCGTAGTTAAGGAGTAGAGATCTTGACCACAATTCCAGGTTTGGACAATATGATAAGCCAAACCTTAGCTGCTGTGCTGAGCTAAAAAGCCTGTGAAGGAACCAAGTGGTTATAATCTGCTCCTTGGGAGGCAGTACATTCGCACTAAGCCATGGTTTGGCTTAGTATTATGTGCAAACTGAGGCCATTCAAAGGGCCCACCTTTCTTCCACCATGGAACTTGAGGCAGGGTACTTGGGTTTTTTCCAACCAGGCCCCAGACCTTTTCCTTCAGCAAGGTGGTTGCATCCTGTGCACCCACTGTTGTACATTAACAGTTAATGTGTTCATTCATAAATTAAATCTTTCTTTTCATAGGGAAGTTTGGCACTGGGATCCAGTCTTACTTTTCCTTTCTACGATTCCTCGTGATCCTGAACGTTGTGATCTTTCTCCTTGTGTTCACCTTTATCACCCTTCCTAGTGCCTTTTACAAACATGGAACGGTCAATGGCAGCTACGTTCAACTTCCCCTGAAGAGCATAGGTAACACACTCTTCCTACTACCCTGTTTTCTGTTCGCAAGTGCAGACATAGCTGACAAGCATTTGGCTGTTTTCGCTCCTTCTGTTCAATTTATTTTCTTTTGATCTCTTATCTACAGAGCACCACTGCACAGTTTATGTTGTCAGTGGTACCAAGGGACTTATCTACTTCTACAGTTACGTTATAGATCTGCTGACTGGCACAGTAAGTATTTGGACATATATTGCGAAATCCAAAGAAGCAGATTAAAAAACAAAAGCAGAGGGTTTCATTAGGAGGGAGAAGGCCCCCTCCCTCCCTCCACCTTCTGGGCAAAATGGTAAGGCTGCATTGGGCAGGGTAAATCTCTAAAGCTAATCTCTTCAGAGTAGAAACTCTCAGGTTGCGTACACGCTGTACAGTTAAAGTCAATTCGTCCCCTCAATGAATCCTGGGAACTGTAGTTTTGTTAAGGGTGCTGGGAATTTTAGCTTGGCAAGGCGTAAACTGCCATTCTCGGGATTCTTTGGGGGTAGAGGGGAAATGTGCTTTAAGTGTATGGTGTGTATGTAGCTTTACAATGCCATGCAAGCACTGGCCCATTGCTTCCTGTTAAACCAGCTTTGATCCGTTGCCTTATATTTTGGCTTCCTTAAAACCCATTAAAAGGGACACGGGTGGCGCTGTGGGTTAAACCACAGAGCCTAGGGCTTGCTGATCAGAAGGTCAGCGGTTCGAATCCCTGCGACGGGGTGAGCTCCCGTTGCTCGGTCCCTGCTCCTGCCCACCTAGCAGTTCGAAAGCACGTCAAAGTGCAAGTAGATAAATAGGTACTACTCCGGCGGGAAGGTAAACGGTGTTTCCATGCACTGCTCTGGTTCGCCAGAAGTGGCTTAGTCATGCTGGCCACATGACCCGGAAGTTGTACGCCGGCTCCCTCGGCCAGTAAAGCGAGATGAGCGCCACAACCCCAGAGTCGCTCGCGACTGGACCTAATGGGTCCCTTTACCTTTTAAAATCCATTAAACATAGTTCCCTTTAATTTGACAGGTAAAGATTTATCCCATTCAATGCAGCCTTGCCGCTTGCTCGCTCACTCGTGCAGAGCCACTGCTTGCAGGTGCCTGAAGCCTGTGCATGTATTGGCTTATTAAGTAGATACGTGTTTTTCCGAATGCATCCATAGTATGTATGTGACATACATTACTGAATGCAGAACTTTGCATCCTGAGAACCCCTACATTAATTTTAAGTTTCTTGTCCTTCTAGCTGTAGCATTGTAAAATTGTTGTATTTAATTGTTACATTAAATTAAAAAAAATTACTCCCCTGGAAGAGTTTTCCTCCAGAAACCTTAGGGCAGTGTATATGGTTACTGCCTCTCTCCCCTTTACAGGACAGCTGTACTACATAGGATGGCATCCAATGAAGTAGTTTCCTTAATGCAAGGACCTCGGACTGCGTAATGGAACTTCTCCTTCCCTCTACTTGGCCTCCCCCCATGTTCCTCTTAAAGTTGTGCTGGGGATTTCCCCAGCCCTCCAAGGAGGGCATGAGGGGAGTTTGAGGAGAGGTAGGGGAAGTTCTGTTGTGCAAATGGAAATGCTTGTGCCAGTAGAGCTACTTCGTTGGATGCCACCCTTTGAGACTCTTCTAGTTTATCTTGATTTACACAGATGTGGGCTTTTCCTTATAGGTAAAGAGCTTTATTGGGGTTGCAACACCATTTGTTTTCAAATACAGTGGTACCTCGGGTTAAGTACTTAATTCGTTCCGGAGGTCCGTTCTTAACCTGAAGCGTACTTAACCTGAAGCACCACTTTAGCTAATGGGACCTCCTGCTGCCGCTGCGCCGCCAGAGCACGATTTCTGTTCTTAGCGGAGTTCTTAACCTGAAGTGTACTTAACCCGAGGTACCACTGTAGCTGCTTTTGGCACTGGGCAAAGACTGCAGAGCATGTCTGGAAACCATTGTGTGCTTCTATGTAATAACTTTCTTCTGTGCTAAATTCTTGCAGGGCTTTCTGGAAATGACTAGTCTCTTTTATGGCTATTACACAGTAGACACCATCTATTTTGGCCTCCTGAAATACCACGTGCCGCTTGCCTATTTGCTGACCACGCTGGCTTACCTTTCATTAAGCTTTCTCTGGATCGTGAAAAGGTAAAGCTAGCTTGAAGTGTGTGCTGCGATGGCCCATTTCTGTCTTTCCCCTGCATTTCTCTTTCTTTGTGATCTTTTCTCCTGTCACTATGGTTAATGTTCAACATACTTTAGTTATCCTTTATTTATGCCGCAGGCACAGTTCCTTAAAAAAAACCTTAGAGGGGTTTGAGGCTCTGCCAGCCTGGTCAGGAAGGTGGGCGGCCCTTCCCTCTGGAGAAGCAGCAGTGCTAAAGGCCCCAGGAGGAAGTGCCATCTGATAGGTCAGGAATAATGCGAGAAGCCAAGTTACAGGGAACCAGGCAGAGGGCCTTCTCGGTAGTGGTGCCCGCCCTGTGGAACGCCCTCCCACCAGATGTCAAAGAGAACAACAACTACCCGACTTTTAGAAGACATCTGAAGGCAGCCCTGTTTAGGGAAGCTTTTAATATCTGATGAATTATTGTATTTTAATGTTTTGTTGGAAGCCGCCTTGAGTGGCTGGGGAAACCCAGCCAGATGGACAGGGTATAAATAATAAATTAATATTAATATTAATATTAATATTAATTATTTCCCCTTCACTCCCACCCCAGAGACTCTCCTACTTGATAAACTGAGCTGAAAATGACGTGGGTAGTAAAACAGGCAAGGAGCTTCCCTGTGTTGTCTAGTAGTGCCTTTTGTAGGTTTGTAAAGGTCTCTTCTGCATGAGTTCAACAGGACTTGCTTCCTAGTAAGAGTGTGTAGGGTTGCACTCAGGGCCGGCCCACCCTTGTGGCAAAATGAGGTGACCGCCTCAGGGATCAGGATCCACAGGGGCAGCAGGTCCCGATGTAGATCTTTATTCCTCCCTTGCTCCTGATGTGGATCTTCACTCACCCCCCTTCTTCTCTCGTGGTGAGGGGGGGCCAACATTTTGTGGTTACCGTCAGGGGCTGGCCCTGATTGCATTCATGGCTGCTGTCGCAGGAGCACTTCGTGGCAAGTAAGAGCTTTGCCTGGTGATCAGTAAATCATTTTGTAGAAACTGATGCTGGATTGTACCACTAGAGACTTCTGGGGGGTGGGTACTGAATATTTCAGTGCTCCCCCAACTTGAAAAAGCCCTGTATACTTGATTTCTCCCTGATATTCTCAAGATGCACATCTCTACCCCGGGCTTTGACACTTGATATATATTGGGACCCACCCTATTTTTCTGATCGTAATTTGTTAAAGGTGTTTTTAATGCTGTATTTTTAATTGTTGTGACCCGCCCTGGAACCTTGGGGTGAAGGGTGGGGAATAAATCAAATTGACAATAATTCTAGGGAGTGTTTATAGATAGGTAGATAGTCAAACATTTAGAAATATTTTGTTTTCAGCTGAAGCTATACAGTAGAGCAACAGGAAAATCATGAAATGCTATTCATCTGTTTCGTCCCCTAATAGTGTAATCCAATGCAGAGTTACTTTGGAGGAAATTCAGTTGAATTCAGCAGCACTTAATTCTGAGTGTCCATGGGTAGGATCTGGCTGTGAATGAGTATACTCTTCCATGTACTCGTACAAAAAATGAAAATCTTTAAATTGCTAATCAAGCATTTCATTTTTCGGGGATGCTTTTTCCAGATCTGTCGATGGATTCAAACAAAGCTTGGTACGCAACAACGATCAGTTTCAGAGTTACTGCAACAAAATATTTGCTGGCTGGGATTTCTGTATTACAGATGTAAATGCTGCACGGCTCAAGCATAGCAGCTTGCACTATGAGCTTAAAGTGAGTGTACCATTCCGTCTCTTTATAGTGTTCAGACTGTGACTTGCCATTGCAAATGTACCCCAAACAGTGCTACCTAAACACCAGAGGGAGGCAGCAGCAGGTCTGGGGAACTCCCAAGGTTTGCAGAATTTCAAAAAAGGGAAAAATACTTTTAGGGAGGGTAAGGGGTAAAGCAGACCAGTGGAGAATGCTCAGTGACCATGGAATGCTGTCTGACTTGTGGAGGTGTGGGTGGGAAACCAGGTGTGGATGGAACAAATGAAATGGAGTGGTCGGAATCTTGAGCAGAAGAACTCTCTATTGCAAATTTTTCTTGCAGGGGGCTTGTGTGTATCCCCCCCAAAAAAACCCAACAACAACAACAACCATGTGCTTCATGCATTGAAGGGGGTTGGACTAGATGACTCATTGTCGTTACCTACAATTCTATAATTATATGATCTATGTCAAACTGGGCTGTGTGTCATAATACACATAATACCTCAATTAAAGTGAGAGAGAAATCTAAATAAATAGCGGTGAGTGAATCATAGCATAAACAACATGTAAGAAAAACTGAGAAACTACTCTTACTGTGTAAGCCTGTCTGAGCCTTCCGTGTTCAGTGGGGCTTACTCCCAGGAAAGTGGGTGTAGAATAAATAGCAATATAGCAGAAGTGGATGAGAGGCTTCAGCAGAATGTTTCCGGCATCACATTTGGCTGCTTCACCACCAAGAGAAGAGTTAAATGCTGTTTTTAATTCTGAATTTAAAATTGTTGTAAGCTGCCCTGGAACTTTGCTCATGAAGGGTAGGTAATATGTTTAGTAATAAGAATAATAAAGAATGTTGCTAATCTGTTGTTAGCCTCCTTAGGGATCATTTGACCAAAGTTGGGGTTTAGTTTAAAAAAATATCATTGGTGAATGAATTTCTGTTTACAGACTGACTTGGAAGAAGAGAGACTAAGGCAGAAGGTAGCAGAAAGGACCACCAGAGAGAAAATACGCATCTATTGCTTGAGAATATTCCTAAACTGCATTGTCCTAGCTGTTTTGTCAGCTTGCTTTTATTCTATCTATAGAGCAACAGTCTACTCACAAGAAAACATTTCCAATGTAAGTGGCATGGCAGATTTTTATAAACCAATCTCTCCAGGCAGAGCAAGCAATGGGAATAACTGTTGCCATTTCCAAGTAGTTGTATCATAATTTCACTACAAATATGGTGCCTCACTGGATAATTTATAAGAATGTTTAAACTCTGACAAGCTGTTAATTAGCAGTAGAACAGTCGTGGAGAGGAACGAAGATGCCAGAAAGGGAGGCTGATGAGCTTGGGAGTTGTGCACCTTCCCATGCAGACAAGAGGCAGACACTTTGGGGAATTTAAAAGTACATTCATGGGAGTTTTGCAGCTGGTGTCTGTGTGCAGATATGGGGATGCTATCAGCTAGAGAGAAGTACACAGCAGAGGGAATAGCTGACTAAACTAAAGAATCAGGGACCAAGTGTATTTCCATCTGCTGGAAAAGAAGCTGTAGTTGCTACTGTAAGATCAGGTCAGCAGGAAACAGGTCTTGACGAGCGATTCAGTTGCGAGTTGAGAGTTTCTGTGCTCTGCCTCCATGTTTTGAGACAGTAATGCTTCTGAATACCAGTTGCTGGAAGCCATAGGAGGGGTGAGGGCTCTTGTGCCTGGGTTCTGCTTGCCGGTTTCCCACAGGTATCTGCTTGGACACTATGGGTGTGAGAACAGGATGCTGGACTAGATGGGCCATTGGCCTCTCTTAGGGACCCAGGTGGTGCTGTGGGTTAAACCACAGAGCCTAGGGCTTGCTGATCAGAAGGTCGGCGGTTTGAATCCCTGCCACGGGGTGAGCTCCCGTTGCTCGGTCCCAGCTCCTGCCCACCTAGCAGTTCGAAAGCACGTCAAAATGCAAGTAGATAAATAGGAACCGCTCTGGCGGGAAGGTAAACGGCATTTCCGTGCGCTGCTCTGGTTCGCCAGAAGCGGCTTTGTCATGCTGGCCACATGACCCAGAAGCTGTACGCCGGCTCTCGGCCAATAAAGCGAGATGAGCGCCACAACCCCAGAGTCGGACACGACTGGACCTAATGGTCAGGGGTGCCTTTACCTTTACCTATGTTCTTATGAGTTCTGTAACTAACCAGAGAAACAACACCTCCCTTTGTTTTTCTTTCTTTCTCTATGCAGGACCACAAACTGAGATTTGAGGATAACCTCATAGTACAGTACTTACCTTCTATGGTGATTACGATGGCCAACTTTATTGCCCCATTAATTTTTTCAGTTCTCATCAAATTTGAAGACTACTCACCAGCCTTTGAAATCCGGTTAACACTGATGAGGTAAGCACCTGCGCTGCTCGATTCCGTAACACAATATCGAAATAGAACCTTTTCCATCTCTGTGCACCTGCCACCACCTATTCTGGTGTTCTTAGGTCTGGTAGTGCCTTGTGACTGGTTGGGCTTCTCTAATTGTATGTTGCCAAATGGTCACTCTTTGTGCTTCTAGGTTCATAGCTGCTTCCAAAGTTGAGTTGTGTGACCAAACATGCCACACCCTGATGACAACTTGCAGGAATAGAAATAATACTGTTACCTCTGTGGCTCTGGGCAAGTGAGAGAGCAGAACACTTTGGCATGTTGACTCCTCGCTTCTAAGCGATCATGGCAACAGCTTTAAAACCATGGATTGGCTGTGGGGGAAGGAAGAGAGGTGGATCAAGGGCCCAGTAGAAGGGGAGATTCTATGAGATTCCATCATGGATTGAAACTGATGAAATGGGAGGGAGGGATCCTTGTATAGATTTCTGTGTGGAATCCCCTTAGCCAGTTGGCTTCCTCTCCTTGACCTTTTGCGTTATAATGCCTAAAGCTGCATATTTTAACGATCTCATGGATATCTATTGCTTTTCTGTAATCAAACCCCTTATATTGCAAAATCCCCATAGTATAAAAATTGGACAATTCATTGGTGTGTTCCTTCCATTCTCTGTTTTGAAGGTGTGTCTTTGTGAGGCTGGCCAACATTGGTGTTCTCTTGTTCTCACTGTGGACTCGAATCAGGTCCTGTACTAATGCAAAATGCATGGCCTGTGGATACAACTATCAGCTCTACCCTGTAAGTAGATATACATGTAAACTAAAATGAGACGTGTAAAACCAGGTCTCCCTTTCCATTGACTGTCCTTGAACCCAGCTTGGAACCAAAGGAACCCTGGCAGGAACTGCTCAGCAAAGTGAAAAGCTTTACAGCTGTATTTGCCCACATTCTGTTTCCAGTAGCTTTGTCAATTTTGTTTTAGTGAGATGACAATGCAGTGGTGTTTTATGATAATCTTAAAACATAATAATCAGCTGAATTTATTTTGATAAACCCTTTTCCTTTCCTTTCAGTGCTGGGAATCTCGAGTTGGCCAGGAAATGTATAAGCTGATGATCTTTGACTTCATCATAATATTTGCTATTACAGTCTTTATTGACTTTCCAAGAAAGTGAGTATAAACTTCAGTGAAGAGACATTTCCTTTCTTTACAGTTGAAACACAATTTAAGACCAAAAGCAACCACTTTCATTTTTATTTTTATTTTTAAAATGCTGTTTCCTGTAATGTCTAAACTTGGGTATCTGTAGTTTGTGAGAAGTGCTGTGCTGGCAAGAAAAGCCAGAATCATAACCGTCGCTTCAGGTCCTGGCTTGTCCTGAAACCATTGCTACTTTAAGCAAACCACGGTTGCCTGAGTTTGAACATCACAGGGAACTGCAGTTAGTGGATGCCTCTAATCGCCTGGCAGGCATGAAAGAAGGGGAAGGGTCTGGGAACCATGGGAGCCCAAGGCTTTACTGCATCTCATTTGTAGAGAAACCATGGTTTCCTGTTCTGCCTGACTTGGTCCAAAATACTTACACTCCCTCTTGTGAATCCTATATTAAAAGATGAACTACAAAACTAGAGATTTTTGAAAATATTAAGCGGTATTTAAACAAATAGCTGAGCCACAAACCATAGATAAACCTTGGTTAGTTTGGATGTAGCTAAACCATGAGCCTGGGTTTGGCTGACACGCTATGCTAAACCCTGACTTAGCTCATCATGCTGCAGCAGCAGGACAACCTAGGAGGAGTAATGGGACCATGAGCTTCACTCTTGGAACTTGCACTTTCATGTTAAGTGTGTATGAACTTGGGACAATATTGGGGGGCGGAACAGCCTCAAATCTCATGGCAGTAAGGGTGCCACTGGTTAGGTTCAAGAGCAACCTCGGAGATAATTTTTGATTTGTTTCCGATCTGGCAACATTTGCTCAACCCCACATTTCTACACCATGCATTACCTGGCTAGCTGCGAATAATAATAATAATAATAATAATTTATTATTTGTACCCCGCCCATCTGGCTGGGTCTCCCCAGCCACCCTGGGCGGCTTCCAACAAATATTAAAAAGCAAAACATTAAAATCACAGATTAAAAGCTTCCCTGAACAGGGCTGCCTTCAGGTGTTTTCTAAAGGTCATGTGGTTGTTTATTGCTTTGACCTCTGGTGGGAGGGCGTTCCACAGGGCGGGCGCCACCACCGAGAAGGCCCTCTGCCTGGTTCCCTGTAGCTTCGCTTCTCGGAGTGAGGGAACCGCCAGAAGGCCCTCGGCGCTGGATCTCAGTGTCCGGGCTGAACGGTGGGGGTGGAGACGCTCCTTCAGGTATACAGGACCGAGGCCGTTTAGGGCTTTAAAGGTCAGCACCAACACTTTGAATTGTGCTCGGAAACGTACTGGGAGCCAATGTAGATCTCTCAGGACCGGTGTTATGTGGTCCCAGCGGCCACTCCCAGTCACCAGTCTAGCTGCCGCGTTCTGGATTAATTGCAGTTTCCGGGTCACCTTCAAAGGTAGCCCCACGTAGAGCGCATTGCAGTAGTCCAAGCGGGAGATAACTAGAGCATGCACCACTCTGGCAAGACAGTCTGCGGGCAGGTAGGGTCTCAGCCTGCGTACCAGATGGAGCTGGTAGACAGCCGCCCTGGACACAGAATTAACATGTGCCTCCATGGACAGCTGTGAGTCCAAAATGACTCCCAGGCTGCGCACCTGGTCCTTCAGGGGCACAGTTACCCCATTCAGGACCAGGGAGTCCCCCACACCCGCTCGCACCCTGTCCCCCAAAAACAGTACTTCTGTCTTGTCAGGATTCAACCTCAGTCTGTTAGCCGCCATCCATCCTCCAACCGCCTCCAGGCACTCACACAGGACCTTCACCGCCTTCACTGGTTCTGATTTGAAAGAGAGGTAGAGCTGGGTATCATCCGCATACTGATGAACACCCAGCCCAAACCCCCTGATGATCTCTCCCAGCGGCTGCATATAGATGTTAAAAAGCATGGGGGAGAGGACGGAACCCTGAGGTACCCCACAAGTGAGAGCCCAGGGGTCTGAACACTCATCCCCCACCACCACTTTCTGAACACGGCCCAGGAGGAAGGAGCGGAACCACTGTATAACAGTGCCCCCAGCTCCCAACCCCTCTAGACGGTCCAGAAGGATGTTATGGTCGATGGTGTCAAAGGCCGCTGAGAGATCCAGCAGAACTAGGAAACAGCTCTCACCTTTGTCCCTAGCCCGCCGGAGATCATCGACCAGTGCGACCAAGGCAGTTTCAGTCCCATGATGAGGCCTAAATCCCGATTTACGTTTCTGATATTTTCTTTCTATAAATGATGAAAAGGTTCATTTAGTTTTATTGCTGGACCGTAAAGTAGGGCTTTTTTTTTATTACTGTTCTTAGGTTGATGGTTACCTATTGCTCATATAAGGCCTTCCGGTGGTGTGGTCTGCAGGAGTTTGCCATCCCTGACAACGTGCTGGAAATTGTTTACGGGCAAACTATCTGTTGGATTGGGACTTTCTATTGTCCTCTTCTCCCTGCCATCGCAGCAGTAAAATATTTTGTCGTCTTTTACATTAAAAAGGTACCTGGTCTTTTTAATGCTGACTGTTGCCTAGGTGTATCTGTAACTGCAGTTTTAATAATTTCCATCCTGCACCCGACTTGTAAAGGGAGGAGTTGCAGAACAACCATTTTCGCTCTTGTGCAAATTCCTTACTTGTTTCTCTTCAGTCAGGTACAGAGGGGGGTGGAGCCTGCGGCCCTCTGCATGTTAATTGTATTACAATTTGAATTCTGTGCAATACAATAACATACAACATAAGAAAGAAAAGAAAAATGCAATTAAAAAGCATACGACATCTAGCACAGTACATTACACTGACCACGTTGATGCTGTAGGCAATTTTAAGTCTGGGGAAAGATGTTTGGGGGGACCACAGGGATACAGGCTAGAATAGGAATCCTCAACTGGACGTTGGTGGGCAAATTCTGGCCCTTCATGGTTAGCCTGAGCCCCACTTGATAGCCCAGATATGCAAGGAGGTGCTGGCTCAAATGACATTGGGAGTTACTGACAGGTGATTGGTGTGTGTGTGTGTGTGTGTGTGTGTGTGTGTGTGTGTGGCCTTCCTGCTTCTTTTCTCAAAGTGCCTTCCCACTATGCAAAACTAGTTCCTCTCCAGGAGCCCAAACTTCTTCTTCTTCTTCTTTAATTTTCTTTATTGATCCAATTCGTATTTTACAGTAATAAACATCATTATAATATAATACTTTCATGTCTCTTATTGTATATCTCATTTGTTCGCTAATACAAAGTATCTAGTATCTCATGCCAATAAAGAAAACAAATAGCAAGAGGAAAGAAAAAGGAGAAAGAAAGAAAGAAAGAAAAAGAAAAGAAAGAAAGAAAAAGGAAAAAAGAAAGAAAATACAATTAAATACATAGACTTCCTGTCCAACCCAAATGCATAATCAAGTAATAAAAAATGAATGTCTTCCTTATTATTATACATTTCTTTTACCTTTTTTCTAATACATTATTTTATCTTCCTGCACCCTTACCACTCTTATCTAATTTCTACATCTTCTAAGATCACTCAAAAGCTGTCATGGTAATCATACCCTTACTGTAATTTTGAACATATATTTTTATTTATTCCATTTATCTTCAAATTTTTGCTTAGAGTTGCCCCTCATGCTGTTGGTAAGATAAGCCATCTCGGCAAATTTCAGGAGCCCAAACTTCTGGCACCTGGGCTGAGCTCCTTTTTTTCTCTCCAGATTAGTCTGATGCATACATGCAAGACTTCAACGCGGCCCTTCAGAGCGTCCAGCTCCAACTTTTTCTTCCTGGTGGTGCTCTTGATTGGCCTCATTCTAGCTTTCATTCCATTGGGACTCAGCATGACGCAGTAAGTAGTCCTTTTAATACACCTTTTGTGGGATCCCACACCTTTGCCTCTCTGTCAGGCAATAGCATTCCTTTTCTGACAGACCTTTGGCTTTTAATTATTTATGGCCTTCTTCAGCGGGTGGGATGTTTATTAGTTCTGTCTTTTAAAAATATGATCATGGTATATATTTTATTGTTTTAGTTTTATGCTGGTTTTAATGTATCTGTTACTTAGTCATTGTCGCAAGTCATTTTGAGTTACTTTTGCATTAAAAAAAATGACTAATATGCTTAGTTAATAGTAATTTTCCTGCACATGCTTCCTTCCTTCCCCGCTTAAATAGCATTCCATCCTCAAAAGCGTGTGGGCCTTTTGTGAACGTTAACCGTTCGTGGGATGTCATAGAACATACGGCGCATCATTTTCCACCAGTATTGCAGAAGGTTCTGAATGGCATTGTGTCGGAAGCATTTGCAGTGCCTTTCTTTATGGTTGTCTGGTGAGCACTGGCCAGGCTGGCCTTGATCTCTTCCATGTTGTTCTTCAGTCAATAGAAAGTCAATAGAAAAATGTTCCTAGTATGCAGCTATTGGATCATGTTCAAATGAACTAGATTTGGGGGAAGGGCACGACGAGCATTGCTACGCATCAGCAACCATTGGATATTTAGTTGAAACAGTTTATACTGCTGGTGTTTCTGCAAGTATGATATTATCCATATGATATCATTAGGCACATTTGTAAAAAAAAATTTAAAAAATTCTACTGTATCTTAATAATGTGCCTAGCTGCCACCCTTTCCCCCCTCTGATGATCTCTTAGCACTGTATAGTGTTTTTGTAGTTGGTATTCTTACATTGTGCATGATGCCGCAGTTGTGTGCTGGAAGCACTATTTTATTAATGTTACTGCTGTTCCTTTGTTTATTTAAAGGATTTTTGCCTTTCCCTTCAGCGGCAAAGGCTCCGAGAGCAGCTTATAGCAAGGCCATTCCTCTTCTCAAGTTTAGAATACTGTCCCCTTGTTTAGTTTCAGTTGCTGAGGCCACCACTGGCAGGCATCTACTGTGGAGAAAGCAGTGCACAGTGTTGCAGCCTTTGCTAGGGTTGAGTGTCCCATGTACATTTGAAGCTGCCCTGTACTGGGAGGCCACTGGGCTGACTGGCCCTGTACTGGCAAGGACTAGCTTGGGCGAAAGACTCCTTGGGTTAGGGTTTTCTAAGCAGGGGCTAGATAGGGATGCAGTAGCCATGGATTCCCTACATTGGCTGGGGGTTGGACTAAAAGACCTTTTGAGACCCTTTCCAACTCTGATTCTGTTGTTGAGTTTGATTGACATCAGACCTCCAAGGCCTCCAGCACCTTTCTCAGCCCTGCTGCTGCCTTTTAGATCCTTGGATGCAGATGGTCCCAGGTTCATTCCTTGGCATCTCCAGTTCAAAAGGTTGGGTGGCAGGTGACAGGAAATGCCCCCTGCACGAAGCCCTGGAGAGCAGCTGCCAAGTCAAAGAAGACAACACTGAGTTAGATGGACAAAGAGCTTGAGCTCGTATAGGGCAGCTTCCTGTATAATTGCAGAAAAAGGTCATTGGTTACTTAATAGGTTTACGACCCTAAACATCCACGATACACATTAAATTGCTATTGGAGACAGATTACTGGGCTCAAAGAGCTCTTCATCTGTCTTGTTGAAGTTGTTCCTGCATTTGGTAGCTTGGGAATCCTTACTATTATTTAGTACATCTCTCAGTCTTCTGGATGCTGTTTTACAAAACTTGGGCCTGCATTGGTATTATACTGTCCTGATGTTTGTGTTTCTCCATTGTTTTACAGCCTTATTATGTTTTATTTCATTGCCTTGGCTGGAGCACATAAACGAGTTGTTAATCAACTCAGGGAACAATTAGTTATGGTAAGTTTTAATTCAGTGCCATCAGTGCTTCCTCTCCCCTAAGTACTGCATGCACAAGGTATCCTGCCAGTCCAATGTGTGATGAGAGCCATCATTTTTTTAAAAAGCTGTTGAATATTTGTTGTGGAATCATAGAACATGTCAAATTAATACCTTGGACAGATTACTTGCATGGGATATCAACCAAGGCCATTGCTTTGTGTAATTAACTCCTAGGCCCCAATATCATTCAGTGAACTCTGCAAGCGTTTGGCAGGGTTGCTTTCCCCCCGTGTGTTTTACATATTCTGCCTCTTTAAAATGGTGCACTGTGTTTTTGTTTTAGCTTCAATCTTGATGGCAAGCTGCAACCCATGGAGTCCAAGGCTTACACCAGCCTTTGCCAACCTGGTGCCCTCCAGATGTTGGACTACAACTCCCATTAGCTGTCCTGGCAAGGGCTGATAGAAGCTGTAGTCCCAGCATTTGGAGGGCACCAGGCTGGATAAGCCTGTGGCATTATTATGGAGCAAGTATCTGACCACAGTCTTCTCTGGGCTTCAGTAAGGCAGGAAATCATAATAAATGGAGTAGAAACTGAAGTCTGGCCACACTCTAAGGAGTAACAGGCTGAAGAGTGGCAACAGGAATTTTGAGGGAAGTGGAAGGTTGACCCTGACCAACTGACCTCTGGGAAGATGTCACCCAAAGTTTCTGCCAGTTTGCATGTTGCAGAGTAAAGGGCTGCGGTATAGTTTTTAAAAAATGAAAATATATGCATGCATTACTTTATTCAGAGCCAACTGCTGTTCAATCACTGTGCTTTTGCTTAGGTTAAGGGTAGGGATGTTCTTGGATGCCAGCTCCAGCCAGCATGATCAATGGTCAGGGATGATAAGAGTTCAGCAATATGATATCTGGAGAGGCCATAGGCTCCCCGCTCTGGTTTAGATCTTGCTTGGGGACTTGCACTTTATATTGAAGGAGAACTTTAAATTCTCTGCTTATTTTATTCCCTATCCCACTACCCAATTACTGCCTTAGGAGAGTCGTGACAAGCTCTTCCTGATCAGGAAGCTGACTGAAGCTCAGAGACTTAGCTGAGGTGCCTTTTCATGCCTGCTGCCTCTGGAGTCATTTTTTTTGGAGCTGCTGTTTTGGGGACGCTAAAAAGAGAAGAAATCTAGTGCCTTGAACCTTGAGCCAA
Source organism: Darevskia mixta (assembly GCA_034641385.1). Lineage (NCBI taxonomy): Eukaryota > Metazoa > Chordata > Lepidosauria > Squamata > Lacertidae > Darevskia > Darevskia mixta. The sequence continues at coordinate 4,762,958 of JAWWNH010000050.1, forward strand.
GTGACTTGGAACTTCATCCTTGGACCAGTTTAACTTGCAGTAGATGTGGGCCTCCTACAGCTGTTCCAATATGTGTCCGGATACGGGGCTGGTGTGCATAAGTGAGTTGTTGATCAACTCAGGGAGCCATTTATCATGTTGACCTGTTAGGCTTTTCATTGAGCATGCACCCCGTTTATACAGGATTTCTGTATTTCTGTTTGTGCAGAATTAAGTGACTCTTAAAAATCGTGCTCAGAATCTCTACCATTGTAGAGGTCTTTGTGAGGTTCTTTATTTTCATTATTTACACTTTAAGCCTCTGTTTTTCATGGGTGTTTTAAAACTCTGTTGTGAACTGCCTTCCCTGTCTTGACCAGGAAGCTCTTTGTACAGGGTTCTCTGTGTTGTTTTCAATGCCATTCCCCCCTTTTTTTAAATCAACTTTTATTTATCAGTTTTACTTAATAACATGTAAGTACATCATTCCTAATGGTAACTGCCTGGGTCTGTGCTGGTTCAGCCACATAGCAGAGTGTATGCAGTGAAATGTCCTAGGCTTCTTTGATGGAGAGGCTTGGTTGATCACCTGTCCAGAACTTGGTATGTGCTTGTGGAAGGGAAGATACATTACCTGTCTTCAAGTACGACCCCCAAAATGTTATGGCCATTATCTCTGCTCCCCCAAATCTTCCTGAAGACTTGCTGGGTACAAACTAGGCATGTATTGTGCTTCAACCCAGAATCTGAATTGACTTCTGTTGATCACTCTGCCAGATGGTTGGATTTTGCATATTAGATAAGAATGGCTTTATGCTGAAGCCTATATACGTATCCCAACTATATACTTTGTTTTTGTTTTAATTGCTGCTTTAGGAGAGCTGTGACAAACTCTTCCTAATAAAAAAACCAATGGAACCTCAGAGGCATAGCTGTGAAGCCCTGCCCATAGGTGCTCATGGTTCATGCGATCCATGGCCATCTATAGAAACCACTTAAATCCAGGGTTGGGAAGTTGTGGTCCTCCAGACGTTGTTAAGACTACAATTCCCAACATCCCTGGCTGTTGGTCTTACTACGTGGGGCTGATGGGAATTGGAGTCCAACATCTGGAAGGCCACAGGTTCCTTACTCCTGCTGTATTCACTGGGTATACATATAAGTGGCAAGGGACAGGAAAATGCTGATAGCATTATGCTTCAAAACGAACGTGTAGATGCTCAAGTCATTAAGTTGAAACAAAAAGATTTTCTGGAATGAGATGAGGACGTATTGAGGTAGGTTTGTAACTATATAGTTACTCAGAATCCTCAGAAACCTTGGTTTTTTCAAATTGTAGAAGGGTCAGACTATCAGGTAACAGCCAGATCCTTGGCTGGAGTTAATTGCTGTGTTGAAATAGAAGCCAAGGGTTTGCTAATCTTTGGCCCTTATTAAGTAGCCATGTTTTCTTACTCTATTTCCGTTTTGGATAAGCATTAATTGTTGCATTAAATGTCACACTTAAGAGGTACTTAAAAACAAAGAAAGAAATAATATTATAAAAAAGGTAATGTATATATTAATTAATGCTAATAAATATATTGCAGCTGCTTTGTGGAGAGTTGGCTTTTATTTCTCTTTGACTACATTATTCAGCTTTGTCAAAACATATTACCCAAGGGTCAAGCTTTCAGCACAACATTAAAGCAACAACAATTGAACACTTCAAAATCATGAGAGAATTTAAAAGCATGTTTGCAAAACACAGGGCATAATCCAACCAAAGTTTAAAAACACTTAAAATCTGCTTTCAAGGAGACAGCAGTATTTTGTCCTTATTTCTGAGCCTGGTGGAAGATTCTAGTCAGTCTAAAGTAGTAGTTCTCGGGGGGGGGGGGATTCTGAGCCACACTTTCAGAATAAAAATCTGCTTGTGCCACACCAATTTTTTTATTGATAAGGAATACATTGGAAAACAAAAAGAAACAACTCCTAGCAGTGCTTGATTTATAACATAGAACACAATTACTTTATAATATGACCATGGGACGTTCATAAGATATTAAACAACATAGCTACATAAGAAGTTGAATATAATTATAATTAATTATAAAAATATACCGTATTTTCCGGCATATAAGACGACTGGGCGTATAAGACGACCCCCAACTTTTCCACTTAAAATACAGAGTTTGGGATATACTCGCAGTATAAGAAATACGACCCGGCGTATAAGACGACCCCCGACTTTTGAGAAGATTTTCCTGGGTTAAAAAGTAGTCTTATATGCAGGAAAATACTGTAATTATAAATGAGCCTCTTACATATGTACCTTAAGTATGATTTTTAAAAAAAGGTGAAGGACCCCTGACGGTCACATTTTACCTTAAGTATGTATACTAACTCAGAGGTGTGAACTTGTTTTTGCTGGGTAATTTTGATATTGGGTCTAATTTGAGACAAACTCATCTCCTCAACACAAAGAAGCCTTTCTCTTTTCTGATCTTTAATATTCGGAAGACCCTGTTCACAACAGTACGTCGTATAGAACTGTAGAAGAATAGCCAATGCTCTTGAAGAGAGAGATGGATACTGATATCCCCCCCCCCAAAATAATTTTCAACTATGCTACTTTGAAATGTTTAAATGTTTCTTTGATTGTCCTTGAATCTTCCCGCAATACTTGCCATCCTTTCCTGCCACACCAGTGTGCTGCATGCCACACCCTTTGAGAACCACTGGTCTTAAAAGAAGTACTTCACACAGTGCATTGTTGAAGTATCAGATTTGCTACTGTTGAGAGTCATCCATTTAGATGGTTTTTAAAAAGGGATGGAGATTCATAAAGGGTAATGCTGTCAGTGGTTTTTAGATGTGATGGCAATCTGCAATCTCCAGGTTCAGAAGCACCATGCCTCCGAGTACAAGTTGCTGTAAAACAATGGTGGGAGAGGGCTGTTTTGCTCACATCCTGCTTGCAGTCTTCGTGAGAAGCATCTGTTGGTTACTGGGACTATGCAGACCTTTGTTCTGATCCAGCAGGGCTCTTCTTAAAATGATATTAAATTTCAAAATCTTTTAACACTGGGGATTAAACTGTCTTAAAAAATCAGAGGTCAGTTCATCTTTCAGTCTTTTAAGAAGATTCCCACAGCGGAAACAGCTTTTTCATTTCAGATGGGTGGTTTTATGAACTGTCAAGATTACAAAAATAAAACGGCACTCTATTCATACCTGACGCAAGCATCAGTCTGGGCAGTCAGTCACTGAAATTGGAGAGAGGCATTGGGAGAAAAATGCATTTGAGATCTTAATGCTACTGATTTGATTTCCATGAACATAGCGAATATTGCATTAAACAACCGCAAGCAGAATGGTAAAAAAAAGAGATTGCTACCATGCCTTTTTTATGATGAGGAAAGAGATGAGCCAACAATTAATGTGGTCCTCTTGGAGTTGGGTATCTGCACTAAAACGACTGGGGGAAGTGAGAAAAATAAACTATTTGATTGACACAGGTACCCTCAGTTCCATGATCCAATTCTCTTCTCGTCTCAGTGGGAGAACTGAAGGGAGAAAAAGCAAAATTACAAAATGGACTTAGACAGGGAGAAAATGACTGGCTAGGCCCAGGGGTCAGCAAACTTTTTCAGCAGGGGGCCAGTCCACTGTCCCTCAGACCTTATGGGGGGGTCGAACTATATTTTGAAGAAAAAGAAAAAAGAACAAATTCCTATGCCCCACAAATAACCCAGAGATGCATTTTAAATAAAAGCACACATTCTACTCATGTAAAAAAACCACTGATTCCCGGACCATCCGTGGGCCAGATTTAGAAGGCGGTTGGGCCGGATCCAGCCCCTGGGCCTTAGTTTGCCTACCCATGAGCTAGGCTATGATGTAGCTCAGATGGCAGAACTGTTATTGAGTGAAACAAGGTGGAGCATCCTTGCACCAAAGGAAAATCAAACCCGACCAAAGCCACTCCCCTTGCTTTGCTCTGTAGACTCTTCACCCAAACAAGGAAGTAAAACTGAAACATAATGTTAGGGTACGTGGAGATAAGGAAGCGAAACTGAGCATTAAACTTAATTTGCAGCAGTGAGAGAGACAACAAAAGTAACCTTACTACCCTTCACAGCAAGGAACACTTTTAAAAAAGACCTTCTGAATGCTTCCTCTTCCCAGGGGGAAAAAAAGTGGTGGGTTTTGTTTGGTACTGCCCTGCGTCCCTAAAGTTAGCCATAGATCCCAAGTATTTAAAAGCCTCAAAGGTACTCCACTCTGAACCAAATAACACACATACAAACAACCACCACATGAGACCACATGTTATTCAAACATTACTCTTGAACCAGTGCATGCACCAGAAGCCAGTACAAGCATGCTTTCCAGAATTCTGTAAGCTCAGCTTTGGCAGACATGCGCGGGGAGGTTATCTGTAAGTGGGAGGCAGCCACATAATGCTTTTCTGCACACTTGAATAACGTGGATATAATGCACATATGTGAACAAGAGGGTGAGCTTTCAGACAACCTTAAGAGTGTTGGGGTTGAAGTGCTTTGTCACATATACAGGATTCATAGAATCACAGAATTGTAGAGTTGGAAGGGACCCCAAGGGTCATCCAGTCCAACCCCCTACAGTGCAGAAATCTCAGCTAAAGCATCCATGGCAGATTCAGTCTCTACTTCCCTTGATTTTACACTGCCCAAATAGTCAGATGTTAATGGCAAGAAAGGGCTGCTAACTCATTAGCCATCCACATGTTGAATGTAAGTGGGGGGAGAGTGGTGGTGGTTGGGGACTTATCCCTACCCATAATATCTCAGGCCAAACTATGAAACCGTGATGTTGCAGCACACCTGGAAACATCTAGATTAGAGTATCATATTTTAAAAAAATTCAAAGTTGTCATTTGCCAACAGAATTAAAGTTTTCATACCTTGGCTTTTTGCTTTCTTGACATGTGGTCTCTTCTGGCATCACCTTCCGAAGTTTCTGAACAAGAAGTTCCATGCTAGGGTGGGTGTTGTTTTCCTCCTTACTGTTTCTGCTCTAGAAAGAATAGCACATGTAGGTAACATTTAGATAATAGGGAGATAACAAATATATTTCTGTTGGAAATGTTAGATTACCCCTAATTCAGATGTCAGGGCAGTTCCTGTGGAGGAGATCTTCTGGCCCAGGGTTAGAGAGACTTCAGGCTCGCTGGAACTATTTTGTATTTTACACAGCCCCCAAGATCTAACAGCTAGAGCCAGGTGTGTGTAAATATGTGCACACAGTTCAGCAAAAGTATGTCTCTTTCACATGAAGTACGTATGTTGTAGCAGAGGTAAAATCTTTAAAAACAGGCACCTTGGATGAATTTGCGCAATAAACGGGATGCAGTGTTCTAGTGCATATAAATAGAAGGTTGACAAACATATATTTAGCCCTGGAGAGAGAAGATTGAATGGGAACAGTCAACACAGTCTATTTAAACTGTATAAAATTGCAGGAGGCAGCTGTTTACATCAGTGTCTGCCATAGATCAACATAATTAGATCTACTCCTTATGCTGTCCAGCTCTTATGTCATAGACCAGGGGCTGCCAACATCATGCCGTCCAGTTGTTGTTGGACTACAACTCCCATCAGCCCCAGCCAGCATAACCAATTGTCAAGGATGACGGGAGTTGTAGTCTATCGATAACTTGAGGGTCACGAGTTTCCGACCCCTGTCCTGGAGCCAATAATCACTGGAAAGCACTTCAGGCTGATACAAAAGTATTATTCATAATGATGTGGGGCTGCTGAGATGGTACAATGTGATATGAAGAGAGCCATACCCCAGATGTCCACTTTGACAAGTAACATATGGTAGAAATGAATTTTTCTGTGTCTTCTGCTTCTGCCCATCCTGAGCAAGACCTATCAAATACCCCTGAGGCAGCATCACTCTAGTTCAATGAGGGACATTTATATGGTGGATCTGATCTGCCTGCTGATGACTGTGGTGTGGCTACCTACCACTACCAGGTAAACTCCTCAGAACAGGTGAGGATGCATCAGAAAGCCCTTTCCCCAAAACCTACTTGAACATGAAGCTAGAGAATGAGCTGCAGCACTAGTAAGAAGCAAATGGCAGATTGGCTCAGCACCTCTTGAGCTGCCCAATAAATCATAACCGATCTGCCCAATTTTAAAAGATGAGTTTGGCCTAATTAGGCAGCTTCCAATTTTGCTGAAAAGTAATGGGAAACCTCATTCCAGAAGCCAAGTAGAAGTAATTAAAGCACAACGTCAAATGCCTTACCATCTGTTCACATAGGCCAGTTAATGATCTGGCACTCAGGCTGCTAGAGGCAGATGAAATGGTGAATTCTTCTTCCGACTGCTCACTTTCCAGTCTTTCTAAAATGGTTGCGGTTTTAACAGGGGGTCCCAGACGTTGCTTTTCAGGAGCCTGACACACACAGTACCGGTAACTCAGTAGTTCTGAACACACGCAAGCACCTAGTGTCACTGATGGGAGAGACATCATTTGCTTATCCCAGGACTCTCCTAAAGTAACATCCTGCATTTGTGTGGCATTGGCAGGATCCTCATTGGCACAGCTGTCCCCTTCTTCCTCTGAAGAGAAAAGCTGGTCTAAAATATGGTGTGTACTTTGGTTTCCGACATTTCCATCTGTAGTCGTAGACCTATTCATAGTTAAACTCAGTGGTACATCTTGATCTATTTCCTGGCACACTTGATACAGAAAATGCGATTCACGCTTGACCACAGGGATATGGTCGTTGTTCTGATCCTCTTGAAGACCTGCCACAATCCCAGTGGATATATTGATGGTGGCAATTGACTGAGTTGCATCTTCAGGGCTTCTTAGGTTTTGCAGGCTACAACTTTCCAAAGAAGGGTGCTCCCAAGCAGCGGTGCCAGGAATGGACTCCTTTTGAAGTGTTTGAAAACGAACCTGGCGGCATTCAGGGTTCCTTGACACTAAATCACACCACTTTTGCTCATTTTGAGGCGTGTCCCTTTCAGAGTTTTCCACAAGCTTGCTTTTCTGATCAACTTGGTTGTGTATTTGATTGCCTTGCCCTGTAAGAAACCACCCAGAAATTGGTGTGAGATCATACTGCTTCTGAGTATTTTCTCTGGACATTAAACTCTGGATACTTATCACTTCAGCTGTTGATTTTGCAGAATATTTTGTGTTGCGTCTTTTTTCTTCTCGATTACTCCTGGAACTCTGGATCGGTCTTGTATTCAAAAACTTGCTTGCTGGAGAGCTCTTAACTTTTGGGACTGTTTCAGTGGGTCTGAGAGATGACTCTTGCCTTTTGATTTTAAGTGGTTTATTGGAAGGTCCAGCAGAATTCTCTGCAATTTGCTGAGTGGGTGAAAAGTTCTTCCATTGGGCATTTGACTGCTTATCTTGGTATTCTAACATTGCTGAGGAGGTTCTGCTTCTAAGTATACCCTTCCTAAATACTTCGTTTTGTCCAGTTTGCAAATATAGAGCTACGGACCTTCCATCCTCTGAGCTTATATCACTTGGTTTAGGGGGAATTTTCAAAAAAGGCCTGTTAGATTTCTTGGAGTTGTTGGAAGTGCTTGAAGTTTCAGATGATCTCTTCACCTCTTTCCATTTTTTCCCCTCGCGGTTTCGTTTAACCCTGAAAGACAACAGAAAATGAAAACATTTTTAAATCCCATTTGCATTTTTTGAGAAGGACTTCTTGAGAAGCCAGGAAGTAAATTAGAAGATCAAAGGTGCATCCCAATGAAAATAAGCAATTCTATATTCACATTACATTGAGGCCAGAAATAAGCCACTGCTATTCTGGTGTAATGGCCGCATATCCAATGATATTCAGCCCAGGAGGGGGAGAAACTCACAACCAGAATATATTAAAAAGATGCTTAAATGTATCAGATACATCCTTGGTATCTCTAAACACCACCATAGCCCAATCAATCATTCCCCCTTCCCCAACACACAAAAGCAGCCAATGAAATTGTGTCAAGGGCACCCCACATCCCTGCATCATTCCTCCTCTCTCACACACACAAGATAATGCCACAAGTGCCCCCACTCATCCCAGCAGTGCTAGAAGGTCAACTTTAGGTGTGAAGGGAGATGCTTGAGCTGCACAAAGTTGACACAAGATCTTCATCAGAGTCAAAGGAAAATCTAGTATTCTAACCCCGCAGAAATGAGCAAATATCAACACTAATAAAACTGTAGGATCCCTTCATCTTGTCACCTCAATGAAAAAGCCTAACAATCCCAGACATGGCTCGTCCACTGCTAAAAGGAGATGCCAGGGCAATTAGGTGCCCAGAGAAAACTGATCCATCAGCTGCAAGGGAAAGGAGGAGGTGGGAATACTTTTCTGAAAGACAAAAAGCAAAGACAAAAAGTAGATGGAATCTCAGGAGGATAGGAAGCATCATCGGGCATGTGAAATGGTTAGTCTAGGGATGGAGGAGACATTTGATTCAGTGTGCATTTAAAGTACAATATGCAAACCAAAACACAGCCATCCTTTAAAATCCACACTTACCCTATTATGGAGTGCATTTCTTCAGCTAACCAATGTTTACCAAAATGTGGATAAAAACGAAGGTGATAAAAACCTTAGTGCACTTTTTATTAGTGATAAAAACATGCACTATATTAGGGGAAAATGCTTGCAAAACTGCACATTAGTCATGTAAAATGTGTTTTTTAGGATAAATTTGCACTAGAATGCTGGTGAGTTTTCATGAGGATTTAAAAATCAAATAAAATAGCAAATTGCTGCAAGATGCGAATAAGTAAATTTAAGTTTGGAAAAATGAGAAACTGGTAGAAATGGACAAATCCTCCCATCCCTGGGTTTGACTGTATGGAATTTGGGGCAAAGGTTTATTTCAAGATGCCAACTGGCATGTCACTAAGCTGTCATACCTTCTTGCTTCATCTTTGTGAGAATGTGTGGAGGAAAGACATGTCTTCTTGCCACTGTCCAAACTTGGAATGTTTTTTGCTTCTTTTCTCTTTGGGGATGAAAAGCTTTCTTGGGGTGTTCCCATTTCTCTCGGAGAGGCTTCAGAAGTCTGGAGAGAGAGAATCAACATAAATTCTTGAGAAACGTGTTTTTTATCCGTTGAGTTTGACAGAGAGATGCGTTCACAAAAGCTGTCCCTATCTATTCTCAACTCTAGAAGTAAAACAGTAGCAGAATTATTGCTGGGAGATGTTTGCTAGAATGCAAAAAAGTCAGCTGACTTCTTCCCATAGGTAAAGAGCATAAAGGAACAGTGACAGGTTTTAGGGGAAATGCTTAACGATTTTGTCAATGTGTGAAAGAGGGTGACTTGATACACACAGCAGCTACGATTAGCTTGGAAGCCGACGAAATGAGTCTCCGTACTTCTGGTGCCATACATGGAGTAGTGGTTATATGTAGTCTGGAGGGGGTGCTCTGCAGCTTTTCCTGCCTGATAAAAAACAAAGGTACAGTTAATTAATGCCAAGAAAAATGCTGATATTTACAACAAGCAGGCCCAGCTCCAAGTTTTGGGGGCCCTGGGCTGATGGGGGTGGGTGCCTGGCCAAGATGATGGTGGCACTGCTGAACAGAACTGGGGATCGCATACACAGACTCATTGCTGGAGCTGCTGGCTGCTCACTTGCTTACAAGTGGTGGCTCTGGAGAGGTGCTGAATGGAGCTATGAGCCGTCACAGGTGCAAACTCCCTGATAGGGACATAAGAATCTGCCTTATGCTGAATCAGACCATTGGTCCATCTATCTTAGTACTGTCTACACTGACGGGCAGCAGCTCTCCAGGGTTTCTGGCACGGGTCTCTCCCAGCCATACCTGGAGATGCTGGAAGTGAACCCTGGATACCTTCTGCATGCAAACCAGATGTTCTATCACTGAGCTGTTACACCCCTTCCCTGACGCCACTGGCTTAAATATGATGGTCTTTCCCCTGATGTGCACATGTTGGGGGCAGCGTAATAAAGGTGGCAAGGCTATAGAATTTGTGTATGCAGCTCACAACTCTGCTCAGTGCTGTCCCCAGCTGGCACTATGGGTGGGCAAGAGGCCAGCTAGCCACAGTACTGGGCCAGGTAGGTCTGCAATGCCTGCCTATTTCCCCCAAATGCCTGTGGGCCCCCAATATAGCATTGCTACAATCAGAGGAATCAGTTGGGAATGAGAGTGACTACTTCTACAACACCTAAGCCTATGCTTCTTTCTTCAGTAAAGGTAAAGGTAAAGGGACCCCTGACCATTAGGTCCAGTCGTGTCCGACTCTGGGGTTGCGGAGCTCATCTCGCATTACTGGCCGAGGGAGCCGGCGTACAGCTTCCAGGTCATGTGGCCAGCATGACAAAGCCGCTTCTGGTGAACCAGAGCAGCGCATGGAAACGCCGTTTACCTTCCCGCCAGATAAACTACCTTCCCTATTTATCTACTTGCACTTTGACGTGCTTTCGAACTGCTAGGTGGGCAGGAGCAGGGACCGAGCAACGGGAGCTCACCCCGTCGCAGGGATTCAAACCGCTGACCTTCTGATCAGCAAGCCCTAGGCTCTGTGGTTTAACCCACAGTGCCACCTGGGTCCCTTCAGTACTTTCTTCAGTACTGAACCCTAAATCTCGGCCCCCGTTAAATTAAAAATTCTGGCATTAGTGTTGGGGACCCCCAGTATTTACAGAAGCATGCCAGGCACTGGCGCTGGGTCTGACTGCAAAACCAACAGCTTTCAATAGGAGAGACTGGACACAATTATACACTGTCATCTCAAAATGACAAAACCATAGGATCTAGCTGCCATTTTGCACAAGCAGGGGCTGCATCCAGAGCATCCCAGTTTGGTTCAACCAGCAGCTGTGGTTGTGTGAATCCCAAATCCACTGCCAGTAGCTCACAGACACGGCACATGTGTGGCAGCTGCAGTGGGGCGGTTGAGTGTGTTAATGCAATAAGTTTTCGTTCATACACTCAACTACTATAATTTCAGGGAGAAAATAATTTGAGATTGTTCTTGGGTGTACATTTGCATTATAGCATGCTAGCAATCAGCGGGGCAGCAAGGGCTTCTGCTGATCATTAGGCAACAATTAGACAGCAATAGGTTTTACCTTTTTGTACTTTTTGCTTTGTCCTCATTTGTTCTATCAGGTATGTAATCCTACAAATAAAGATGCAGACCATGTTACTAACTTATCTAATGCAAGTCAAAACGCTAGATGCTTTGGGAGCCTAGAAAACCACCCAGTTGCACTGTATCTCTTTCAATAATGAATCCTGATTTTGCAACTAAGCAAAGGCATGCAGCAAATGAGCTGAGTCCTGGGGAGCAAAATTAGTAGGCAGTAGAGGATGAGTTTTGCTACTGTCAATTTATTTCACTGTTAATTTGTATGTCATGTTGGTCGTTATAGTCGTATTTGATTTATCACTCTCTGTTTTTGTTTTTAAGCCTTCTCAGCAGCTGTCTCTTGGTAGCCACTGTTTTATTTTCACAAAATGCCCTGGACATAAGTCAGAGGAGGGAGAAGTAATGGCCTTGATCACAACAGACAGCCATGCTCCCCCACCCCTTTCTTCAAAGGAGCTCAAGATGGCATACACAGTTCCCCCCTCCCATTTCATCCTTGCAACAACCCTATGAAGGTGGTTAAGCAGAGAGATAGCAATTGGCTCAAGATCGCCCAGTAAGCTTCAGGAATGAGTGGAGATTTGAATCGAGATCTCCCCAGTCTTAGCCCACCACTCAGCTGCTCCACCATACAGGCAGGGAACTGCCTTGTTCAGTGGGAGGGAGGAAGCGGAGGAGGCACGCAATCCTGAGACGTGTAATGTCAAACTGCAGTTTGGCGTTATTATTTATTAAATTTAAATCCCAAAGGAGTCAATGGCAGCAAACAAGTAGCGACAAAACGATGAAAGCATTTTAAAAACAATTCCAATATAGATGGAGGCCGGGAAATTTCTCTGCTTAAAAGGTTTGCAGGAAGAGGAAGTTCTTCAGTAGGTGACAAAAATACAACAAACACAGCTCCTGCCTAATACTGAACAGGGGGAATTCAAAAGGGCAGGTACCATGGCAATGAAGGTTGGATTCCTATATTGTGCGGAACAGAACTTGTGAAAAAATGGTATCTGCAGAGGGCCTCTCTTGCAGAGCACAGTGACCAACTGGCAGGGCCGTATTTAGCAGATGCGGCGTTGGGGTGCAAATATCCACCCAGCACCCCCAAATTACCACAGATAGTGTTGGGGTGGCTGTAGCTGCGCACTGCCAGCCATCAGGGGGCGCAACTCTCCCCCATGCCGCTGCGGGAGAGCGATCCCCACAGAGGCTTGGGAGTGAAGTTGCATCCCTCCCAAGCCTCCTCGGGAGGAGAGCGATCCCCACAGAGGCTTGGGAGGGAAGCTGCGCACCTGCCAGCCATATGGTTGGTGGGGCGCAGCTGGCAGGCGTGCAGGGAAAGGGGAGGCTGCCGGCAAAGCCCCACAGCTCCCCCACTTGCTGGGGCGCCCCTGAGAGGCCGGCGCCCTGGCGCAATGCACCACTAAGTCCTATTGGAAAGACGGCTCTGCCAACTGGGTATATAAGGAGAGAGATGATCTTTCAGGTACTGTATCTTGGTCCCAGGCTGTATAGGGCTTTATACACCAAAACCAGTGCCTTGAACTTATTATGTGTGAACACACCCACTGGCTGGATACACATTGCTATTTCTCATATGATGGCTCTACCACCATACACGGCAGACGATTCCCCAAACGTGAAATGATACCGGTATGTATTAAAAAGGTGGTATGCATAAAGAAATAGAGAAGAGTGATTCTAAATGTTACTTGTGCCATCTTTTTAATAAGCTTTTCCAAATCCTTTTGCTTTTCTGGGCTTTTCTGCACTTTTCTGTTGCATTCTTCGGTGCTCCCCATAAAGGCACGTAAGGATGCTTCCAATTTAATCTCAGCAAAATTATGTTCCAGCTCCCAGTTTTCCTTCTGCTTCATCAAAAATGCAGGCTGCTGCAAGACCAGTAAAAATGAAGATTATTAGAAAACTATTTAGATAGGGGAATCTTGAGAAACTCTACCAGAAAGCTAATAGGCTCAAATCTACAATACACAAAACTAGTTTTTGTGTGTGCGTATTCAACATCAAAACAACACTTTTCTATATGCAAATGTTTGGATATAAATCCCATTGAACTCAGTGGGACTGCATCCATGATCTGAGCGGACACATATAGGGTAGAGTGGCGGGGACAACCCAGCCAGATGGCTTGGGTATAAATAACACCAGACACATTGTGCTGCTGTCAATGGAAATGGCTAGAATGGCATGGCACGAGGGTCAAGTTTGCTATCATTATAATCACCATCAAGGCCAGATGCAGCGTAACAACCCAGCAAAGACCAAATGGGGAGAGACTAACAATCAGCCACCACATGATAAGTTACAACAGGAGTAGGCAGAAGGTAGATCTACTAATGAACAGTTTCTGGTAGGCTAATTAGTGCTAGAATAGTACCCTCCAGATGTTGTTGGACTTAAACTCCCTTCATACTTGGATTGCCACCCCCAAGCCTGGTTGCAAGTGAGAAGATAGGAAGGTGGGGAGCTGGCTGAGGTTAGTGGGCCAGTGCCCCCCTTTCCCTAATGTACCAGCCTTCATTGTGTGCAACAGATGTCATTTTGAAACCCACACATACGTCAACAAATATTTACCAAATGCAAACTTTCAGTCTCATCATGGATGACTCCAGATGAATCAAAGGAATCTTCTTTTCTTTGTACATCAACATAATACTTTCTAAATGGGGAAAAACACATTTTTCCTTATTTTAAAAAAAGTATAATTGCCATCTGGCTATGCTGCTCCCTTTGCCATCATAACATTCAAAATCACAAAGCTATCGTGAAGAGTTCAGGAGTGTCAAGATGCTTCTACTTTCCTGTCTAATTTTGCAGTACAAATTTAGCATTTAAAGATCACGTATTGGCCTGAGATGATGGCTGAAGCGTTGCCAAGCAGGATGGAAAGGGCAGATCTCCAAGGCAGCAATCCTACACATACTTACCTAGGCATAAGTTCCATTTACATATGACTGTACCTGTCTAGGTAGTAGGGAATGAGGATGGGGCCACTGCCCTGAACATATTTTATAAGAGCAGACAGCTGTATACTGCAAGCCAAATGTCTGTTCGATCTTGTGCTGTGTGGCTTTATAACTAGAGTTGCTAGATCTTAATTTAAAATAATAATAATAATTTAAAATGAACATTTATCAGTCCCTGATGGTCACTGCTAAGTGGATGTATTTAGTGTGCTTGTGGGTTTTCACTCCCATCATGGGAGTGATGATGAGCCCCAGTGTGGCACAGTGGTTAGAGCGCTGAGAGACCAGGGTTCGAATCCCCATTTGGCCATGAAGCTCACTGTGTGACTTTGGACCAGTGGCTGCCTGTCAGCCTAATCTACCTCACAGGATCACTGCGAGGAAAAATGAAAGAAATAAGGATGTATGCTACCTCTTGAGCTCTTTGTAGAAAAGGTGGCATATAAGTGTAATAATAAATAAACATATTAAACTGTTGTGTGCTCTGTACTGTTATGGTCATGTCCAAGTCCTTTTGTATTTATTAATTAAAATTTATATACCGCTTGACTCTAAAGAAAAACCCACAAGGCAGATTACAAATAATTGTATAATTATGTATGTTGCTGGTGTCATGGGTATATATTATTAATATAATAACAATAATGCATCTATATTCTGCCTTTTCCCCCTGATAGGGACTCAAAGAGGCTTACAGATAAAATAACAACAGTGAAAAACATAGGGGGGGGGGAACCATTAACAAGCAATTAAAGATTACTAGAATTAAAAAACACACATACACATACAGATAATTACGAATTACATTTCTGCTCCCGTTTCCCAACCATTGAAGCGCGCGCGCACACACATACATACACACTCCTTACAGCCTGTGGGCCACCGAGCGGGCCAGTCCCCGGGGGGACACGGAGCCCCCCAGCAGCGCCGCCATCGCTTCAGCCCGGGCAGGCGTTCTGTGGTCGCCATGACGACCTCAGGAGGACGCGCCTCCCAAGGAATTGACGGTCGCTTTCCTCCAATGGGGAAAAGGGAAAGGCGAGCGAGGGCGGGAACCAAAGTACTCAGAGGGGAACGCAGAGATACGAAAGTGTAGAAATCCTACACCGCTCGCGCGCGTGTATAAGTAGGTGCGTGCGTGCGTGGGTAGGAACAGGAGTGGATAGACAGCGAAATGTCTGTAATGGGCTGTCATGTTCTCTCCCCGCTCGGCGGCAGGCAGAATAAAAGTTAGAAAGGAACCCGGAGAGATGCAACTTTCTGTAAGTCTACATCATTATAAATCTATTGGGACAAAGCCATGTTGTATAAGGGGCTGGGAACGCGAAGCCGACATCCATCTGTCTTTCGTTGCTAGAGTGGGCGCGGTTGGGCAGGCAGGCGGTTGCGACGTCATCAGCCCGCGCCAGGCGCCCGTGGGCGGGAGGATGGCGGCGGCGGGGCTGCAGCTGCTGCGAGCTGAGTGCTGGCGGTCCCTTTGCAGGGAAGGTAGGGCGGGAGGGGACCCCTGGCGGAGCCGCCCCTCTCCCAGGATGTTTTCCTTCATGCCTCCCCGGTGCTCCTTGCCGCCCTCTAAACGTCCTCCCCCCCCCGCCCTGCCCTTTTCAGTCCCCTTGACACACCCTCGTTCGTCGCAATGGGTGGCGGTGAGGGGAAGGCGCTCTGTGTACGCTCAGAGGCACGCTCGGTCATAGCTGCATGATTTAGATCTTACTCCTTCAGCATGCAGTCAGGTCCCTGCAGCAGCAACAATAATATTTAATGCGTTATAGCTCGTATTTTAACTTAGTAAAATAGTATTGTTATTAATTATATACTCAAGTGTATAGTTTTTTCGGGGGGGGACGCATACCCCTAAACATTTTGTGAATCTTTGTACTTTTGTCCATTTACTGTATTTATTTTTCCCAATTTGAACTATAAAATGGTGATTTTCTGGAGTCAAAATTAGAGTACCCCTAAACTTTTTTTTTTAGTAAAAAGCACTGGATATACTTAAATCTCATTATTAGTAATACTAAATATTATATTTTCAGTGCTTTTTTATTACAAATAATAAGAATGCTAATAATTAAGCAACAAGAAGCAGGGAGCAGGACCAGGCGAACAGTTCTCCAAAGCTGTTGTTATTATGAAGGCTGTCATCCGGATAAAGAAGTCTTCCTTCATTAATTGAAGGAGTGTTAGTTAATGCTTTTTCTATAAATTCATAGAAGGAACTACATTCTTAAAATCAACTCAGTTTTTTAAAAAAACTGCTTTTGCTGCTCAGAGGGAAATGCTTCTTTTGAGAACAGCTTTTCCACCTGCAGTTTTTATAATTAGTAATAATAACTTAATTCCCTGGAAAACCCCTTCCAATTTAAAGAGATTTTATGGCCTTTTTTAGTTGATTTAATTGAATGACTAACATCACAGCTGTAGTTATTACTAAGTAGTAATAAACTTCCTGGCTGCCCTCCTCCCTCCCCATTGTTACTGAATAGTGACAGGATCCTTGTTCTGACTTTTTTCTGATGAATAAAATGTGTGTTTTTACAGGTGGAAGAAGAAGATGGCATTTGCCGTCCTTGCACTCACCTTACAGATGCTGTAGTACTGGAACGACCTATGAAAACATCAATAAGCCAGTTCTTGACCGTATAATCAGAGTGGATCATGCTGGGGAATATGGGGCGAACCGCATTTATGCAGGACAAATGGCAGTGCTAGGGAGAACTTCAGTAGGACCAGTTATAAGGGTGACTATTTCTAACCTATACCTGTATTTTCTCTCTCCAACCCTTCTTCTGCTTTGTTTATTTATTTATTCAATTTATTACCCGCCGTTCTTCACCCTAAGGTCCCAGGGTGGGTTACGCTACCGGTAATTAAAACACAACATTAATATTAAAATACAATATGAAAAAAATGTAAGTGAAGGCCACCTGATATTATGGATACAACAATTTATGCTGTACCTTATTGTACACCACTTAGAATCTATAGTATTAAGTAACACACCTGTTCACTCTTGACTTTTGATACTTAAGATTCATATTTTTAAGACCCACTTCCTTTTTTGTAATTTTAAGTTGTTTCAAACTGTTTTTCATATCTGTTTGATCCTGATATGGAGTGTTCCTCAACCCATTGTTTGCCAGTTCAGACATAACTGCAAACTGTGGTTTGGTTGAATGGTGATGTGAGGCAGGCATGTGAGGAAAGGTGGGTGCTTATGGTCATGGGCTTTATTCCCAGTCCTCCAAACCATGGTTTAGAGTACAGCAGTACCTTGGTTGTCAAACTTAATCCATTCCGGGAGTCCATTAAACTCCTGGAACCATTCGAAAACCAAGGCGCAGCTTCCGATTGGCTGCAGGAGCCTCCTGCACTCAATCAGAAGCCGCAAAAGCCGTGTTGGATGTTCGGTTTCCAAAAAACGTTCGCAAACCGGAACACTTGCTTCCGGATTTGCGGCATTCGGGAGCCAAGCCGTTCGACAACCAAGGTACAGAAGTTGCATCAGAATGCAACAATAATGAAATAGTGTTGAAAAGGACAGCAGTCCTCTTAAATCTATAATGCATCCTGAAGGCTGATACTGTTTATCCTGGGGATGATTTTCCTTCCATGTTACTGCAGTTGTCTTGCTGAATGCCATTTTTTAAATGCAGAAAATGTGGGATCAGGAAAAGGACCATTTGAAAAAGTTCAATGAGTTAATGATCTCGTACAGAGTCCGGCCAACCATCCTGTTACCTTTCTGGAACGTTGCAGGGTTTATGTTAGGTGAGGCTAAACCGTTTCCCTCATGTTTTCTTCATTTTTAATTCAAATACATATATGGGACACACATTTTATTTAAATGACTTTGCAACAGGTGCTGGGACTGCCTTGCTTGGAAAAGAAGGTGCAATGGCTTGCACTGTGGCTGTAGAGGAGAGCATATCTCACCATTATAACAACCAGATCAGGACACTTGTGGAAGAGGATCCAGAAAAATACAGAGAAATATTAAAGGTGTGTTTTAATCCATGGTTGGCTAGTTTTACGGTCAACGCTCCAGGGGCTGAAGTGTAAAATAGGCATTTTTTAAAAAAAAAACATTTGGGATAACTTTTGAAGGGTGATGGGAGGGTCACAAAATCTAGTGAGAGCTATTAGGAGACTCCCATGCCCTCCACAAAGTTATAGTTCCCTGAGTGGTTTGACAGTCAATCCCTCTCTCCCAGGGAATTTTGGGAATTGTAGCTCTGTGAGAAGAGTGGTCTCCTAATAACTCACGGCACAATCAACAAACTACAGTTCCCAGATTCTTTGGGGGAAGCCATGACCATTTAAAGTGGTATGATGCTGCTTTAAATGTATAGTGCAGATGGGGCCTTATGTTCATTAGCTTCAGTGGGTCTACTCTTAAGTAGGGCTTACGGGCTGTGTGTTCTGGCATCTCTGTTGACTTGCATGTAAGACACTCAGATATTCATCCGGTATGTTTGTTTTTAAACAAGGTAATAAAGAAATTCAGGGATGAGGAGATGGAGCATCACGACATTGGACTTGATCATGATGCAGAACTGGTAGGTGCCAATCATTAACTCCTCAAGCTATCCATCATGGCTGATTTTAGCAACTGGGATCCATTTAAGTGGATGGTTCCTCATCACCCCGGCATGGCTCACCACGGATGGGGGACCCTGAGTCCACACATGGATAACTGGGGCTGTGAGCCACCCAATGTTTTAATTACCCCCAAAGTAGCATTGCTCCAGGTTCCTCTCGGAAGTTTTAACAGAAAGGCCACCATTTAAATCCCCCAGAATGCAATTGAATTATGCTTATGATGAGGCCAGTGTTAACTTTTAAATGGAGGACAGGTCTTGCCTCTCCCCAGTGACAGCTGGCAAGATGCCCCCAAGGTTGCAGGGAGCTTCCCAGAGGGCACT
Source organism: Darevskia mixta (assembly GCA_034641385.1). Taxonomy (NCBI): domain Eukaryota; kingdom Metazoa; phylum Chordata; class Lepidosauria; order Squamata; family Lacertidae; genus Darevskia; species Darevskia mixta. The sequence continues at coordinate 4,781,978 of JAWWNH010000050.1, forward strand.
TTTGATTGGGTTTCGGTTTGCAAACCTGGATCTGACTCTATTAATGATTTCGGTGCAGTGATGTCAATACGGAGACTAGGTCTGGCTGCTTGCACACATGGACCAATGGTTTAACTCTGTATAAGGCGGCTTCGTATCTACCATATTTTTCCATCTATAGGACGCCTCCATGTATAACATTTTTGGGGACTCAATTTTAAGAAAATGAGGGGAGATGGCCCAAAGTTGTTGAGCCTCTCCCCCCAGGCAGCTGCAGGCAGGAAGCACTCCCTAGATCGTGCCATCCAGTGGCAGGAGCGCAACCTCCCCAGGTGCCGCCGTGTGCGGGAAATGACCCAGGGAGCAGCATCGGGGAAAGTTGTGCTCATGCCAACGAGCTGGCTGGTGGCGTGCAGTTTCTCTCCCCCCCCTCCCCTCAGCTGCGGGCAGGAAACAGCCCCAAATCGAGCGGCATCAGGGGAAGCCGTGCTCCTGTCAGCCGAATGGCTGGCGTGCCCTGCTTCTCCCCCCCCCGCCCCAAATGCCACTATCGGTGTATTGGACGATCCCAGTTTTTTGACGTAATTTTTGAGTCAAAAAACCTCGTCCAATACACAGAAAAATATGGTACTTAATATATGGTCTATTGGATGCCAGTTTTGGAGTTTCTATGGTGGCACAACTTGACTCTGAATTATTCAAACTAAACTGCAAAGTGTATTAAATATCTTTTCTCTCTCTCTCTTCTATAGGCTCCAGCATATACTATTTTGAAGAATGCTATACAAATGGGATGTAAAGCTGCAATATTTTTATCGGAAAGAATATAGTGAAGTTTTGGGCAATAGTGTAATAACAGTTTTCAATAAATGGATTATTATAGCATCATTCAAATAATATAAAAGTAAAATCACACGGTGATGCATCTTTTTTCTTCCTGTTCTGTCCATACAAGCTATCTCCTAGTGCTTATAGCAACACACACACACACACAAAAACCCTAGTGTTGATGGGATGGCATGATACCTTGAGCAAATAATTAGAGTTTGATCTTTAACATGGTAAGAATAATAATTATATCTACGCTTAAGGTAGCTAACTGCATTTTAAATGTAACTGAAAAGGTGTAAACATCCACAGCATATATGTGGTAGTATAGAATACACGATCCTTATCAGGATCAGATTCGACTTGTCAAAATCCCTTTTCCCTCTGGTTGTAAAAAGGAAGCAGAAGGCTTGCAAAAGCTTTTGTAGATCCAGCCTCTTCCCCACTACAGTGGTACCTCGGGTTAAGAGCGTAATTCGTTCTGGAGGTCCATTCTTAACCTGAAACTGTTCTTAACCTGAAGCACCACTTTAGCTAATGGGGCTTCCTGCTGCTGCTGCCGCCGCCGCCGTACAATTTCTGTTCTCATCCTGAAGCAAAGTTCTTAACCTGAGGTTTATTTCTGGGTTAGCGGAGTCTGTAACCTGAAGCGTCTGTAACCCAAGGTACCATTGTACTTAAGATCAGGGACTTAAAGTGGGGAGACTTGCAGAGGCTTTTGCAGCCCTCCTCCCTCTTTCACGTTCCTAGGCTCTTAAAAGGCAAGATGGAAGCAGCTTTCAGAAGCCTTTGTGAATTTCCCCCATCCCTTTTACAATCTCCAGTCTTGTGCCGATCTCGTTCCAGTCTTTAATCAGCTGATGAATGAGCAGAAATTGAATTCTGCTTCCTAGGCTATTTAAACAAGACAGTGCAACCAATGGAGGATTAAATTGGGTTGTCCTGCCCATCAGCTGATGTCACCAGTGATGTCAGTTGATGGAGGGGTGTGGTTTGAGGGGAATAGCCTGGTGGGCCAATAGCCCATGGGCTTGACTTGAGGCTCCTCACCCCTGCAGTAGCTGGAGGGAAATAAAACAAGCATTGCTTCCTACTATGATGTCAACTATTCATGTTGGCTTCATTTGATTGGAATTAAGTCTCACTGAAACCAGTGCTGAGTAATCAGGTTGAGGATTGAGGTGGAAATTATGTTGCAGTTGTGGGGTGTGGGTGTCTTTATTCCAAGTAGGGAAGAAAATATCATTTAAATATTTTTACCAGGAGTTTAAAGTGACCACGAGCAGTTTTATTTGTGCAAGGCCTCTGCTTTGGGAAAGGTCGAGTGACAGCAAAGAAAACCATGTTGGACATGTGCCGAATACACCCGCCCAATGACCTCTGATTTGGTGAGGGATGGGCAAGCAAAAAATAAATAAATGCTTTTCTACTTTGGAGTTAGGTCCCACCCACACTGTACAGTTAAAGCACTCTTATACCACTTTAGGAATCATGAATTCCACCCCACCCAAAAATTGTGGGAACTGTAGTTTGTTAAGCATGCTGAAAATTGTTAAGAGACCTCTAACAAGTTGCTCCGTTCCTAGCAGTCTTTGGGGGAAACCATGACTCTCACAGTGCTAAAAGTGTGCTTTAAATGTATGGCGTGACTCTGACTTGGTTTGCCACTGCGTCCCAGTCCTGTGGCTTGTGTTTTAATTTTGCCCCTTCCTGCCATAAGTGGCAATTGCTTAACATAACATGGTGGAGAGATCACACAACGCCTGCTGGGCTGAATATTACCAACATGTCATCCATTTGGCCCTTGCTGTTAGGCCTTTCCAATGGTCTTTCGCCTTGTTCCCACTTTGATGGATTTTGAGACAGATTTTCATTTGGGCTCCAGAAAGGCGCCTGTGAGGCTGGTGCTTTGATGCCGAGATCATCCTACATGTTCTTTTTTCCCCCTTTCCTCTTCACCACTAGCGCTCTTAGTCTCTGACAGTGTCCCAGTTTTCTTGGAATTCTGTGCTAGACTCTTCACAGACAAGTCATGTGTTTGGCAGAAGTTTGTGTGTTCTTATCCCGCCTCTGTTCTGGGAGCTGTCAGGAACAAGGCATTGACTCGAGTGCCTTTCCTGCAGAGTGTCAGCTTACAAATGGCAAGGAGTGGGCAGTTTTGGGATGCAGTTACTGCACTGCCCCTATTCAGGTGTTCATCTTCCGGTTGGCATTCCCATAATGTCAGTGGGTGCAGCGGCTGCTCACCCCATAGGATCCCAGTCTAATGAAGACCGTATGAAGCAGGCACCCTACATGAAGGGAATGGATCTATCAATTTCAGTTTCTCATTTTCCCAGTCTTCAGTTCTGTACATTTCTGCAGCAATTCGCAATTAAAAAACAACTGCATGAAAGTTGTCAGTATTTCAGTGTGGATTTCTTCCAACCCATTTTTTTGTATGCAGTGTTGCCTAATGCACACATTACTGCAAACCAATTTCCCCTCATGTAGGGCATTTTTGTATATAGTTTTTGCTGATATATCTGAAAATTTATGTATGTTTATGTACAACTTTCGTTGTACATAAAAATGCATTTTTGCACATATTCCTGCAGCGGTCTAGATTTGTAAGGATGGCTGTTTTAAGTGGGTTTGCCCTTAAAAGCAAATTTAAATGAATTCCCCCCCTCCAAATCCCTAGGTAATAAAAGTAACCTTTGAATGCACTGGGGATGACCATGTGTGTGATGAGATATAGAGCTAGTGTTATTCCTACTGTCGCTCACCTGTTTATTTAACGCAGAATACACTTGTCCATCTAGAACTCATTATTGTATTGTGGGACTGTCCAACACAAACTAAACTCTGGGCCACACCTCCGTTCATTATTGTAGTGGCATCTGCTTCTGATGGTTCCTTTGGCATGCCAATGAAGATTGTCAAGACCATCCCATGTTCACAACAAAAATGCCAGTTTCTTAATGTTTCCACTTATGACAACAAAACTTCCCCTCCCAAACACTTTTCAGCTGAATTTACTTCTCTCCACTCCAGATGTTGGGAACTTTGGGCGCTCCGGATGTTGCTGAACTACAATTCCCATCAGCCCCAGGAAGCATGGCCAATGGGCCTGGGGATGGTGGGAGCTGTAGTTCAGCAACATCTGGCAGGCCAAAGGTTTTCCACACCTGTGCTGCGGCTCCTCAGTGTTTTCTCTGTCCAGAATTGAACCTATTGTTGCTAACAGCTCACTTTGATATCTTCACATTCATCAAAGCTGACGTCTTGCGCTCTTTGCACTGGGAAGAATTTAATTCTTGTATGGCTGTCAGTGTGACTGCGAGTACGCTCTGAACCTTGCCAGTTTTCTTGTCAGGGCTGCAAGATCTATTACAGGTCTGATTCCTTCCTTTGACATCTCTTTCCTTTGGACATTCCTGTTCTGTCACATTTCAGTGAGAAAACACATTTCTCTTACTTCCCCCCTGCCCTCTCTGGATCCTGAGGGTGCCTTCTTTGCAGACACACTTTAGCAATGCTTTGGTGCAATAGATAATCTCTTCAGCTGACATACAGTATTGCTGACATTAATGTATTTTAATGTCTGTTGGAGGCCGCCCAGAGTGGCTGGGGAGACCCGGCCAGATGGGCGGGGTACAAATAAAAAAACTATTATTATTATTATTATTATTATTATTATTATTATTATTATTTATTTGCTTTGCTTAAAAGTCACTGGTTTCACCTGAACTGGAACCTCCTTTTCCTCCACTTTGGGCAGGTAATGCTTTGTCTTGTCCTTGTAAATATTCTTACATTTCTCCCTTTTGTGCTTGCTGATTACTGAACTAAGGCAGATTCATAAATGAATAATCCCTGTATAGTAGGTAAAAACTACTGATTCCTATGGAGTAAGGACCATTGATACAGGATGATCATGTAACAGAGGAGCAAAAAAACCTATTTGTTTTATGGGTTTTTGTTTTTTTTACTGGTGGGTGTCTGATGATGAATTTGGCAGTTGAAAATCTTTAAAAACCCTGACTGATGCACACTAGTGTTATAGGTCAGTGTGGAACAGGGATCCCCCAGATCTTTGGGTGCCAGTGCTTTGATAATTAAGGTGAGGTGACAGGCTGAACTTGTTTTCCCTGCCAAACAGGGGCAGAGGGAGATAATGGCTCTGCCATTAACCCATTGTAAAATCCATCTACAAGACAAAAGTCCCTATTGGTGACCAAGGGGGAGATTGCCAGGGCAAGGGCCTGTGTGGTGTCACTCAGGAAAAAAGTTGTCCTTTTACAGAGGTTTTTTACACAGAGGTTTTTTTTTTTTTTTGGCACCTTGTTCTGGGAACAAGGAGGAGGAATTAGGAATAACTCCATGCAGGTGCTGGGACAGAGGCACAGAGAAGGCATTCAGGATGCCTTGGAAATCCAGTGATGTGCTGCTGGAGGAATAAATAAGCCCCTCTTGATATATAAAGCTTTAAGTGTAAATATGTGCATATAAACCATATATCTTAAAGACACTAGTCTCTGCTGTGCCTTGATTTCCCAATGAAAACACAACCCTGGGTGAGGGTTGTTTTTTAAAATTATTATTATTATTATTATTATTATTATTATTATTATTATTAAATTTGTATCCCGCCTTTTCCCCAGAAACAGGACTGAAGGTGGTTTGCAAAAATTAAAACAAATACAGATTAAGCCATATGAAAGGTTATTGCTAAAACATAATTAACTATCTGCAGATTTAAAGCAATGTTATTTTATTTAGGTAAATAATAGATGTTTGCTTTATGCAGCTGTTAAAAGAATTTTCCTTCTTTCTTTCTTTTAAATAGCTGTCAATCTTAGGAATCTCTTACCTCTTCTGTATGGATGAAGCCTCTGAGCCATCAGGAGAGCAAAAAGCATTCAGCCAATGGACTCATGGCTGGACTTTGGTGCAGAAGTCCCGGCCCCCATTCAGTACAATGAGCAGCATGCGTCCCTAAAAACAACACCACCCCACATACTTACCACATTTTGGAGTAATACTAATTACCATTGGAAGATGGAAGCTGCCAGGCTGTTATGCCCAGTCTAACCTGAGCCTCTCCAAATGTGATTGGACTCTGGATCCCATCATCCCTGGCAAATATGCCCAAAGGCCAGGGCTGATGGGAGCTGTAGTTCAGCAACATCTGGAGAGCCAGAGGTTCCCCCTCCCACTCTTGGACTACCAGCTCCGATTTCACATCCACCCACCATCCAGTCTTTGTTATTTCCTCGCTGAGCTCATAGAATAAGTGACGCGAAAAAGTTCCTCTTTCCCACTCGGAAGAGGAAGCTTCAAAAACCCCATTCCTTCCCCCCCTTTAAGTAACGGTCTGCGGGAAGGACTGGAGAGGGGAAGAGGCGTTGGAAGAGGCCACTTTGGCGTGCGCTCCCCCCGCGCAGTCCCGGGACAGTAAAAACTGGAGAGGAGGAGGCGGCGGCAACGAGACAGGAAACCGCAAAGGAAAGCCGTCCTCCAGGCAGAAAGTTTCAGCCAAGGGAGTTTGGAGAGGACGAGAGCGAGAGGGAAACGCGGGGAAGCCGAGATCTGATTCCAGGAACGGGGAAGCTCAGCTTCCAAAAGTATTCCTCAGCCCGTTTCAGAGGCGGCTGGATCCCAGCGCACCAGCAGATCGGAGATCTACCACGCCTGGGGAGCGGGAAGAGGCCGCCCAAGACAGTGTGTTGTCGGCTGTTGCCGGGAGGAAGGAGGCGGGGGTATTGGCTGCTGCGTCCGGGGCCCTGCATCGCGCGTCCCGGTGGATGGGAAAGGATCGCTGGGTAACGAATGACCTGCTCCTGATCCGCTACAATGGGCTGAAGAGATTTCACTTAAAAACAGAGAACCTTGACGCTCTCTTGACTACCAGGACTGCTTGAGTGCCATGCCCTCTGTGCGCGCTCAGAGACACTCTTTGCGCCGCAGGCTTCCCGACTGAGCTTTTCCGGCGCGCAACGAGGCGCCATGACCGCCTACAGACTCAACTTGCGCGTCTTCTGGCCGCTGGTGACGTGCGGCTGTACCGCGATCCTGTACCTCTTGCAAGGGCTGAGCAGCCAAGCCGGCGCGGGCGCGGCCCTCGGGGACTCCGGCTTGGGCGCCCCGCTGCTGAAAGCCTCGCTGCTCCTCTTGCTACTCCTGGCCTGCTTGGCGCTGCGCTATCGCCACCGGCTGCCCGGCCGCGCCCAGAGACCCGCCGGCCTCGCGGAGAGCCCCGAGGGTGCCTGGAGTGAACTTCGACGGAGGCGGCAGCAGCGCCGGCGCGACTTGCTGGAGGAGTTTTACGAGCAGCAGTTGCGGCTCTCGCCCCACGTGCTGGGCCACAGCAAAGCGCACGTCAGCCTCGTGGTGGGCGAGCTGGTGCGCGCCGGCAAGGCTCCGGACCGGCTGGCGTCGCGCGGGGACTTCGTGCAAGTGGGCAGCGCCTACGAGCAGCACAAAGTGCGCAGCCCGGACTGCTTCGACGTGCTGGTGCCTCTGCGGTTGCCGCCCCGCCTGGAGCTGCGGGTACAGCCCCGTCGGGGGACCGAGGCGGGCCTGCTCGGAGCCTTCGTGTGCGCCCTCCAAGTGGCTGCCGGTTGCGCGCACGACGAGGCGGGCAGCGGCCGAGGCAACGGCCCCTCTCCGCGCGTGGCGGGGGCGCTAAGCGAGGCGCTGTGCGTGGAGCTGCCGTCGGCTCAGGGCGGCGGACGCCACCTGTCGTCGGCGCTGGTGCTGCGCTGGTTCCAGGGCCACGTGCAGCGGTGCCTGGGGGCCGTGCGCTCCCGCCTCCAGGAGCGCTGCCGGGTCAGCTTGGCCGTCGGGCCCGGGCGCCCGCTCACGTTGCATATCGCGCCTCGCTCCGACTACGTCTGTTGCCACCTTTCCATGGCCGTGCGCCTCACGCCGGCCATCCCGTTCGGCGAGGCGCTCTACCTCACCCCTTTGCCGTCGGCCCAGCCGCCGGCTCCCGGGAAGCTGGGAGCCTTCTGGACGCTCAACGTCTCCAAACCGGAGCAGAAGCTGCTGGGCTTCTTCAAGGAGCAAGCTCCGGCTGACTCCTGCCACCTCAAGTGCCTGCAGATCCTCAAGGGGCTCAGGGACCTGGGGGGACGCTCTTTGGAGCAGCCTCTGGGCGCTCAGTGGAACCGGATCCTTTCCTCCTATGTCCTCAAGACAGCACTTTTGTGGCTCCTCCTGCAGGGTCCCTTGCAAGCTTGGGAGGACCAGTTCCTGGTGGAGAGGCTGGAGAACCTCTTCCTGTTCCTCGTGGAAAGCCTGCAGAGGCGTGAGCTGTTGCACCTCTTCTTGGGGAACCCCAAGCTCCCTGAAGCCCTGAGCCTGCCCAAAATCCTCAAGGAAGCCGCTCCGGTCAACCTGCTGGCCGACTTTGATGGCCCTACCTTGGACAAGGTGGCCGGCCAGCTCTTGAACACTTGGAAGCAGGCGCCCAAGATGATCAGGATGTACAGTGGTGGCAGATACAGGAGAAAACACCCTGCCTGAGGTCGGAGCAGAGGACTCTCAGTTTAAGGGAGCCCCATTTGGGCTGTGCGTGCCTTTGCTCAACCTGTGGCCTTCATAATATTAATTGCAGAGATGGAAGGAATTGCAGAGGTCCTCTAGTCCTGCTCAAAGCATGATTTGAAGTGTGAGAATAAGCATCTACAGAGAGATCACCACCAGCCTTCTGCTTAAACACCAGCAAAGAAGAGACCCACTATCTCCCTAACGGCCCAGCAGCTCTTACCATTAGGATGTCCTAAAGCTTAGTGAAATCTACCATTTCCATCCTTTAGGTTCTAGTTGTGCCTTCTGAAGCTTCAGAGAACAAGTTTTCTGTGTCTTCTTAGAGCCCTTCAGATATTTGAAGACCATTATCCTGTCTCCTGTTATTCTCTTCTCCAGCTGTTAGGGCTTGTTTTCAGACTTGTAACTATCCTCTGAACCAGAGCCTACAACTCCCATTATCCCTGGCCTATTGGCCAGGCTTGCTGAAGCTGATGGGAGTTGTAGTTCAGCAACAACCAGAGGACCAGAAGTCCCCACACTTGTGTTGCCTTAAATGCATGACCAACATATCTGTTCAACCTCTTCACACCTTTGAATGACGGTTTCTTGGAATCACAGGTGAGAAGAGCCCAGTTGGGATCAGATACTGCTTATAGGTTTCCCATGGGCATCTGGTTGGCCACAGTGAAAGCAGAATGCTGAAGTTGATGGATCATCAGGGTTATTCTTTTGTATGAACAGGAATCTGCTATTAACATCAACAGCAGCTTCTGTTCTATAGTCAATAACAACTTTTGGGGAGGGGAGTTTTGCCAGAACTTATGAAGTCCCTCCCCCTTACAGTCCTGATCCTCTCCAGTTGCTATTTTTAAATATATAAAACACATGTTTACTGTAATTATGCATTTGATGTAATGTGTAGTTTGGGCCATAGGTACTTTCATTTGGAATGTGGTTAAGCCATCACAATGGGTCTGCCCTACTCATATGTTTTTCACATGGATTTTGCTGTCTTTCAAATGCGCCACTAACCAGATGCAGAGCATAGCAGAGCACATGGTCTCCTGATTGCGATTACCTCTGATATCTTAATGCACGCCGGTGCATTTGGGAACAAATGGTCCACAATGACAACATAGAATGTGGGTGCTTTTTTAAAAAAAAAAACGACACCAAAAGTAAGTGCGAAAGTTGCCCTTAAATACACAGGTCTGCACTACTGCTGGGTTATTTTATGGGCTTCAAATTAAATAGAATAGTTCTGATATCGCTAATCAAGCAGGCACCCCCAAACTTCGGCCCTCCAGATTTTTGGACTACAATTCCCATCATCCCTGACCACTGATCCTGTTAGCTAGGGATCATGGGAGTTGTAGGCCAAAACATCTGGAGGACTGCAGTTTGGGGATGCCTGAGGAATGGGACCATTTTGGGGAAATACTGTGCCTTGCACCCTGAGAGTAAACACAGGCTTGTCTCCAACCGAGTTCTGCTCAGGGAATTGAAATGAGTGGACCTACAAATTTGTCATTCTCATTCACTTCAATTGTGCTCATAATATGTCTGAAGTTTGACATAACTCTGATTTTTGGGGGAAGTGAGTCTGGTCCATTTTCTCTGGATATATCGAGGTGCAGAATTTCACCCTAATAACCACTTGCAAGCCTTCTTCACCCAACATTTCTTACTCCAAGCTGTTGTGGTGAGGTGGGTTCAGCTTTTGGACATTTGTACCAGCAAGTTGGGATATATGTTGTGCTTGAAGGGGGAACCCGTGTATGGAAGTATCGTGCTGCAGCTCCTCTGGGAAGCTTCCCTTTCAGGCAGGTATGGGGAACCTGTGCCCCCTGAGATCACTGAACTACAACTCCCATCAGCCTCAGCCAGCATGCCCATTGGTCAGGGAGGATGACCATGTTCCTGGAGTCCAGGAACAACTAGAAAACCACAGGCTGTTTATCCCTGCTCTGAGGCATTACAGTGGAAGATTTCGGCTGTGGTATATCTTGAAAGCACTTGTCCTCAAAGAATTCTGGGCTCTGTTAAAGGTTTGTTAAGCGTTGCTGGGAATTGTAAACGTGTGAAGTGCTCATAATTCTTTTGAAGGGAGCGCATGTGCTTCAGATGTGCTTTAAAGGTATAGTTTATACACAGCCGACAAAGCCAGAGTCGTGTACAATATCCAGAACCGCTCTTGGCCTTGGCTCGGAATGTGCTTATAGCTACAAGAGCCCTTTATCTCTAGTGTGAGTGAGGATTTTTACATGCCACTGCGCTCAAACTATTTGAAGTGATGTGGTATGCATACTTACGGTCTGCACTTATCTGAATGGCTCATGTGACCCACGGTCACATTTCCCCCTGCCCAGTTGGAAACAAAATTGGGTGTCCTCTGTCGTGTGATTTGGCATTGAGCCCAAGGACCTGAACGATTTCCCTAACGTCTCACATAATGTGGGTCCATAACGAACACCAAAGATGGGATGCCGTGCTGGATGGTGGTGGTCAGGGAGATGGTGTTAATGGGATGTGAAATGGTGACATTTTCCCAAGAGGGCATGAGAGATCTAGCTGTAATCCGAAGGGAAGTCTCATCTTGGGGACTTAAATACAAATATGTGTTCAGAGACCAAAAATATTAGCACTTTAGTTTCATAAAGGCCTCCTAATTTTATTCTTGCAGTGTGTATAGGCTGTGTTAAGCATTTTTTCTCTGAAGCGCCTGAGCAACACTAAGCAATGAATTGGGTAAAAGAAGCAGGTACCCAGATTTTCAATAAGCTGCCTTTAAAAAGGCAGATCCAGAACACTTACCTTAAGAGGTACTGTCAAACCTAAATCAGTATTTTGCTTTAACCAGCTGCCTTGTTGAAAGCTATTATCCGGTGTGAGATTTAGAAAAATCGAGCTCAGGGGTGGCTGGGGGGCGTGTATAAATCCTCTTGTTGCTTCTGACAACAAACTTTGTCTGTTGACTGTTCCAGTGAATCTCTTGGTGCTGGGCCAGGCTAAAGTCTCCCCAGATTAAAATCAACAGGAGCTTGGCTTTTAACCCCTTAGTGTACAAAAGCACAGCATACCAAAGATTTGAGGACGTCGTGCTATGCTCTCCCGTGCATGGGTCTTGAGAAGCAAGTCCCACTTAGTACGATTTCCTTTCCACCTGGAACTACTTGTAGTGCTTAGCCACAAAAGGAAATAAAGCTGAAGTGGGTCTCTAAGGGCTCTGCCCGAAGGTGTCAGGTGTTGGCGCCGACCCCAGCTGCTTCACATGGAACATTGTCCACATAAAATATAGGTACAGGGATATTGCCATGGTAGCAAATAATGTGATCAATCATAGCTGGCAAACTGGTCTGGTACCAGCAAACTGGTCTGGTATCAGTCAGTGTCAATCTGACACTGGGTTGGTTTTATCCCCCTGCCACTTGAGATGAGCTATCGCTGATTCCAGCTGTTTTTGGACTACTACAATTCCCATCATCCCTGACCACTGGTCCTACTAGCTAGGGATGGTGGGAGTTGTCAAAAAACAGCTGGAGACAAAAGTTCGGGAAACACTGGGCTACATGGGCCTTTTCTGATTTTGGAGGCCCGGTGGAATGGCGCCTTACTTTCTGTTTCCTGTGTGAGGTTGCAAAACCAGGCTTTGTGTCTTGCGTCTTTGTAATGCCAGTTTTGACACCGTTACTCAGCAGCTTCCTTGACCGGTTTACATGTAACATGTTATTTTATTTTATTTTGGAGGTGTAGACGCTTTGCGTCCACTGTTTGCTAATAATTAGTTTCCTTAGGCGTGTTGACGTTTTTGGGAGCCTTTTCCAGACTGAGGGCCAAATTCCTTTGTGGGCAACCTTCTGGGGGCCGCATGGCAATGGTGGGCAGAGCCAAAGGCCCAAAATGGGCAAAGTGGATGAATGAGGCTTTGTTATAACAGGCTGCATTTTAAGCCAAGCGAACAACCTCTGTTTCTACACCCACCCACATCTCTCCAGCCTTCTAGGCAAACAAGGTATTATCAGAGTTCAAGGATGCACATTGAGGAACACGTAGATCTGGGCTGGTGGGATATGCTGTGTGGGGGAGAGTGCATGGGTTGTGGAGTGCCTAAGGGTCATAACAGGCATCCCCAAACTCGGCCCTCCAGATGTTTTGGGACTACAATTCCCATCATCCCTGACCATTGGTCCTGTTAGCTATGGATCATGGGAGTTGTAGTCCCAAAACATCTAGAGGGCCGAGTTTGGGGGTGCCTGGTCATATAGAATGGTCTGGAGGATCACATTTGAGGTTCTGAGGTTCCATACTCCTGATGTCCCATGAGCCTTTGCATAGAATGGAAGGTTGCAACAGCAAGAATGCTGCCATCACTGTTAACAGGCTGCATCAAGAAATGTGCCATTAGTAAGGTGGGTGGGGAAGTGCGGTTGGCTTTGGAAGTGAAGGGAGATGGGAAGGAAATGTGTCGGAAGACATAGTTGGAGCAGCAGCCAGGAAAATTTAAATCAAATGTTTGTGGAGGTTGGAGAAGGGACTGGGAAGAAGGTATAAATGAAAGCATGGGGTGAGTGGGGTTTGAGCGTGTGGCAAATTAGTTCCTAAGTCATTAACAATATCCTGTTGGCTGATACCGGGGGCAGGACCTCCTTACTGGGACTCTTCTAATGGGAAGGCCTGACAAACCCCCTTCCTGCTTTGAGACAAGTGTTGTGGCAGGAAAGCTCCGACGGTAGAACACGAGACTCTTAATCTCAGGGTTGTGGGTTCAAGCCCCACATTAGACCAAAAAAAATCCTGCATTGCAGGGGGTTGGACTAGATGACCTCATGGTCCCTTCCAGCTCTATGATTCTATGATATTCCTAGCACTTTATAATTGAATTTTGCTGTTGGGGTAGAGACGGTTGTTTCGTTTTGCTGGTGTAAGCAAATGGCTTTGCTCCAACATGTCCAACTTGGGTGTATATGACGATGTAATGCTCATTTAAGGTGGGGTGGGGAGCCTCCAGCCTAGGGGGCAAATGCTCCCCCCCAGGCCTCTCTGTCTGGCCTTGGGTCTCACTCTGCTCCCCAGCCACACGCCTCAAGGAACCTTGTTTTACACCCTTCTTGAGTGATTTGGAATTTGTCCTTCAACTCTGATTCTGCCTCTCAGTTGTGTTAGCTTGGTGAGCTGCGGTTCCTGCATTTCAGGGGGTTGGACTAGATGACCCTTGGGGTCCCTTCCAGCCTGACGGTTCTGTAATTCTGTGGATGGAGGATAGAGAGGTGTGTGTATAGAAACTGGTCTGTTGTGCAAAGGTTTTCATTGCCCCACCCACTTTTGCCTCTGGCCCCACCCATCACTTGCATGTGGCCCCTGGAAGGCCGCACAGAAGGATATGCAGCCCCTGGGCTGAAAAAGCTTGGACTAATGTAAAGAAGGGTTCCAGGAGACCAGTGCCCAGGCGGAGGGAGCCTGAATGTGAATACTTGGATTTAATTATCTGAAGGAGATGCTTGTTATGTTGGACCAGAGTGATCATTTTAAGATGTGCTTGACCACACACCAGTACCTCTGTGTGTGTGTGTGTGTGTGTGTGTGTGTGTGTGTGTGTACCTTGCACACATTCATTTTTCCGCTGTTGTTTTTGCATGCCTTACTCTCCAGCCGTTCAGTGTGAGTCAGCTCTCCATCTCTGCAGAAATTAATCATTAGGAGTTGTTATGGGTGGTTTGAGAAAGCTGCAGGATGGAGGGCTTGTTTGTCAAATAGTCTCGTAGTTTAATGAGAGACTAAATTGAAGAGCCACGCAAAGAAGCACATCATTTTGGACACTGCTGTGTGGCTTCTTTTTTTACCCCTCCACCCTGCACACCATATTTTGGAAGCACTAGAATCTTAAGCCCAGGCTCTTGTTTCTCAGCCATTGAGGGATACAAATGCATTTAACTGTACACACTTAACCTGGGAGTAAGCCCCACTGAACACTGCGGGACATCTGAGTGAAACATGCATAGAATTCCATTATAAGATAATCTTGCAAAGCAGTCACTTCCTTAGTCTCCTGTGGTGAGCAGTGATTGCCTCCAGGTGACCACGTATGGAAACATTTACAAAGGTTAGTTACCCGGTCCACTTTGTGCCACAGATGATTAACATAGGCACTAGTAACTTTTGCATACTGATTTCCAAAACTGATTTCATATTTGCAGTATTTTAAGTACATCTTGCAGGCATGGCTGGTGTTGGTTATAATTTTCTCATTCATAGAATCACTCAGTCTGGACTCCGGAAGTGTTCCTATACCTCTAGAGTTGTGTAGAAGTAATAATCTGGCTCTAGTGACGTTTCCCAAAATCAGAATCTTTGGTAAGCAACTCCAAAAGGTGGGAGCCATGGACCTGATACCTCTCCCTATTCACATACCGGTAGTGAAATAGTTGAAATGAGAACCTGCTTTAAGTCCCCCCCCCCCCCCCAAAGAAGAAACCATTCCTCTTTCAGGTTTTGCATCTTGTTGCAAAATAATGCAAACAAAACCTTAACTTTACAACTGACAATTGTGGTACGATAATGGCTATTAGTTATCTATCAGACCAAGTGTGTTTTGATGCTTGTTGGAAGATGCAAAAGCACAGTGTTATTTAATTGTTTAAAATCTGGAGGAGCGAAAAGTGGTTAAGATGTTAATTAAGTTTTTTTAATGTGATGGTTTTTTCTTGTTTATGAAGTTGCTAATAATAATAATAATAATAATTATAATTATAATAATAAATATGCTCACTTTTTCCAATAAAAAGCTGATCGTATTTGAATCTTGCCACTAACAATAAACAGCTGTTTGAAGCCTCCTGGGCTTGCTTCTTTGCGTGCCAAAAGATGACTTGCACACAATGGTGAACGTGCTCCAACAGGAAGTTTTCTCAGAGAGGGCTGTTGAACAGGAGTGGCGTGAAAGTCTAATCACTTCTGCAGGAGAAGCACACAGCAGATTGTGCCTCACTGCTTTTTCTTATTCTCTGCTCAAAACAGTTTCTTTGGTGGATGTTTCCCACCAATCAACTTTGGGTGTCAGAGGTAGGTGTGTTGCCAGGCACCTAAGGGAATCTGGACAGAGGGCTGTTTGACACCTTTGCATAAATATATCAAGTGCTCCCTAGACTGGTTGCCAAGTAAGAAAGGAGGCATTGTAGTTGGCTGAGAGTAGGCTGAGCTTGGTACAGTGCCCAACTTTCCCTAACAGACCAGCCTCCACTGGGATAGGGATCTGTTAGCAACTCTCAGCACCCTTAAAACTACAGTTCCCAAGATTCTTTGGGGAAATTCATGTGGCCATAGATAAAGTAGAGCTATTGAGTTAATGGGTCTTGGGTCTGAAGTCAGCATAAAAATGCTTTTTAATCCCATAGTTCCAAATACTAAAGGGGGGGGGGATTCCTTAATGCATGCAATAATGGTAATCAAAGCACCTTCATCTATTTTATCAAAAGCTTAGAGTGACTGGCATACTGTTTGTTATGACTAATTGTCTCGACAAGAATAAATTGGACTGGATATTTTTGTTAGAGCCGAAGACATTCCCTCAACAGTTACCAGATGGAAGCACAACACAACATATAAACGGGCTGGTACAAGGATGTCACCAGCTCCAAGCAACACAGCATTTTTGGCAACAAGGGCTTGCCTTTTTTATTTTTATCAGTGACAATTGGATGACGGGGCGGGAAGAAGGGAAGCAACTTGGGGTTTTATATAATTTATTTAACTATGCTCCGTAATATAACCACCTTTCTGTCAAGGCAGTTTACAATTTAAAATGTTAGAATGAACAAATGTTGTAAAATATTCTCAGGCCAACATCAGAGGTTGGCCTTGACTCTCTCCCTTCTGCCTTCCCTCAGGGCCAGCCAGCCTGAGTAACCCAAACCATTTCTATGATCCTAAGCCCCAACAAGCATGGCCAATGGCAAGGGATGATGGGAGTTGTAGTCCAGTTCCCCATATCGGAACTAAGCAATATGAACTGAGGGCATTGCTATCGGGGGTACCAACTTGAATAAAGTATTGGTTGAGGGGGCAGGTAAGCCCCACCCTGCATAATCGATCACATGACATGGTACACACCCACCATCTGAGTGGCAATGCCCATCAACTTTGAGGGGGCCTGACCCCCTCAACTATTTTATTGGGCGGCGAAGGGACCTCAGCCCTTAGGAGTTGGCTTCTATGATTGCCATGCAAGTTTCTATTGGGCTGATAGCTTCTATTGTAACATACAGGTATAGGTGTATTTTGGATGCCCATTCTTTATTGTTTTAAAAACTAATTTTAGTTATTGTTTTCACACTGTTCCCAAAACTATTTTTGGCTATGGAATGTTTGCCAATCCCCTTGAGATGCTTGTAAAAGAGGATTCATAAATAAAATACTACCAATATTACTTATTTTCTGCCCCTTGGCTGTTTTGTGTTTTGAATAGGCAATCCTCTTTCCACATGGCATTATGTGCCCTCAATGGAGTCCTTCTGCTCAGTTGTAGAGGATCTTACTGGCGTGGAACCTAGAAATGCAACTTCCTGAATAAATGAAGCATTAGATCAGCCGTTATAAAGGAAATGAATCATTCCTCTGTTTATCTTGAGATAGTTGTCTAGCCACTGCCTAATGCATCTTGGTTTGGTTTGGTTTTTTGTTTTTTAAAGTTGATTTCATTCCAATTCTGGAAATACACACACACACTGTAATCCATCCAATAATTTGTGTTTAACAACATCTGGAACACCTACTGCGCCCATTACTAGGGTTAACAGGGTTTATAGGATTCAGAGACATTTTGCTAGGCTGGTGCCGAACACGTCAAATATCCTGGGGTGTTCCTTGGAGATGACTCTCGCTGCCTGACAGATGGTCTTGTAATTCATGGCTCTTGTCAAGGAGCCAATCTCACATATTAATCACTCAAAGACATTCTTGCATCCATCTGCAAGGAGTAAGGCAGAAAGCCCCTGCCAATCTGCAACGTTAAAACACTGACAACAACAACAGTACCACAAATAAAACCAATATATTATTTTAATTTGTAGCACAGAGTCGGGGAGGCTAGGTTGGAATGCAGGGGTGATATACACCAGTTTAAAATAATTGAAAACATTACTGTACTTATTTTATTGGCATTTCATTTCTAGAAATGAAGGAAGGAAAAAGAAAGAAAGAAGAAAGAGTAACCAAAGTTACAAAAGAATAACTTCCAATTTTCCATCTGCTGGTTACATAAAAAAGAAAATATAGTTATTTAAAACCTTTAGTCCATTATCAGAGTTGAGGGACATATTCCAGCCAGGCAAAAATATGGAAGGAGAGTGAAAAGCGGGGTCAGTAAGGGGTGTGGCTGGAGAGCGGTTGTGTAGCTGTGTGTCTTGAGGAGAAAAAGGCCTTGAGCGTTGCATTTGTCCCCTGGGCCTTTCATGATGGCTTTGAAACCATGACTCGGTCTTAACCTCAGAAGCTGCTTCAGTGTCTTACTGTCCTAAGATGATTTGGTTTCTTTGTGGAACTTGTGACATGTTTCTGATTCAGTCCAAGGGGAAAGGTTTGGACACTCACATGAGGCTTATAAGCGGCCCTGTTTAGGGAAGTTAGCAGCTCTGTTTAGGGAAGTTTTTAATGTTTCATCTTTTATTGTGTTTTTAATGTTCTGTTGAGAGCCACCCAGAGTGGCTGGGGAAACCCAGACAGATGGGCAGGGTATTATTATTATTATTTCAAACTAGTCTGTTCATGGGAAGACTCAGCCTCATTTCCTACAAGACATTGCTGAATCACCGAAGATCAATCCAGGCTTCCTCAGCCTCGGCCCTCCTGAAGTTTTTGGCCTACAACTCCCATGATCCCTAGCTAGCAGGACCAGTGGTCAGGGATGACAGGAATTGTAGTCTCAAAACATCTGGAGGGCCGAGGTTGAGGAAGCCTGCTTTTATCTGTGCACAAGTTGGGATATTTGCCAGTGATCTGCCTGTGGTTGATGCTCCACATATTTATATTATCAAACGAGTGCTGGATTTTCAGTGTGAGTCATGAATTGTTTGAACTTGTCTCCACTGAGAGAACAGTTAAGAGCGCAGTAAGTGGGGAATGGCAATACGAAAAAGAGATGAATCGCTGCGATTTATGAAAGGGAATGCAGGGAAGTGGCCACCTGTGGTTTGGAAACCGTATTTAAGATACTTTTTACTGTGCTGCTGAAAGAAAAGAGGATTAAACAAAAACACACACAGGCACCTCCAATTAGGATGTGGCGGATGGCCTGATAACAAGCAAGATCCATCTCGGAAGTTGGACCAACGCTGAGGCAGCTTCTGAGGTAAAACTGGGTCATGGTTTAAAACACATCATAAAAGGACATAGGAAGGGGACAGAATGCGGCCAACTTGTTATTTGCTTTATTAATGTGCAGAATTCAAGACGCAGAAAAGAAAATCAGCAGGAGGATAGTAGGCCTATGGTACTAGAACAAGAGCAAGGAACCTCAAGTCAAGGGCTGGATGCGGCTTTCTAGGCCTCTCTTTCTGGCTCTTGGATCTCTCTCCAGTCCAAACCCCTCACTGGTTCCATTAGGCATGCCAAGTGTTTTTGCCTGGCTGGAATATGTCCATGTACTCTGATCATGCTTCTTGCATGTCTCAGTGGAGGATAGAGAGTGTGCATGCGTTAGAAATCATGTGGAGACAGATAGTGTTAATGTATTCATCCCATGTCCAGAATGGAAACTAACCCAGGAATACGATCAGTATTGTCTATTGTTGCTGTTTTCAGCCCACAAACAATACATGTTTGATTATGTTTCCTCCCTGTCCACCGCCATTTTGTTTCCTTTCCAATGGTCAGAATGGGGTAGAATAACATAATGGTAATGTGATTAATTTCATAAAATTATGCCACAAGATGAATAAGCTTTGTTGTTGTTGTTGTTGTTGGAAACAGCACAGCATGCAGCAAACATGGGTTGGAAAGAAAACAGATGCCTTCTTAGACCTGTAATTCTGCATTAGGCCAATGGTCCATCAATGTCATGTCACAGCCAGGGCATTCTTCATCAGAGGAGGACCTGGAGACCCCAGCCTTACACCAAGCTTCATATGGGGGTGAGCAGTCGGGATCTTGCGGCGATGCCAAGGAGGGGTGATCTGCACCCAGAGTGATACTGAGGCCAAACAGGTCTCAAGCCCAAGGGAAAGGCAGATGGAAACCCAGAGAAGCACCTGACCACAAGCAAGGACTATTTGGGATTAAAGGGGTCCTGGGAAGTGAGACCCTCCTCTTTGGAGGAAATGGAGTTGATTGGGGTCAGCTGAGGCTGGAATATGGTTCCAGCAGCTCCAGCTCAAAAACCCCAGTGCTGGGCAGAAAGAGCTGCTGGAACAATGTGGCATAATAGTTAGAGTGTTAGACTGTGTCCTGGAAGACCAAGGTTAAAATCCCCGCTCAGCCATGAAGCTCACTGGGTGACTGTGGGCCAGTCACCATCTCTTAGCCTAATCTATCTCACAGGGTTGTTGTGAGGATGAAATGGGGATGAGGAGAACCATGTAGAACCAGAAAAAGTGGTATATAAATGTAATAATAATTATAATAATATATGAGTGCTTGGGTGGTGTTAAGGCTCAGACCAACCATGAGGCAAAATGAGGCAGCCACCTGAGGTGGAAAGATCTTGCCAGCAACAGGGCAGGGTGGGGCGGCACTCCCCATTTTGCCTCAGATGGCAAAATGAGACGCACGGGCCCTGCTGGTGTTGGTTTGGCTGCTTAAGTATAAGCGCTTTTGTCTGAACATCAGGAATTGAGGGAATGACAACTGTCAAGGAAGAGCTAAAACAGGGATGGTGAACCTTCCAGGTGTTGCTGAACTACAAGGCACACCATCCAAAACCACTGGCCATACTGCCTGGGGTTCATCAGAGTTGTAGTCCTCTAGATGATGTTAGACTCTTTGGATTCCCACTCCATCCTATGCTCAGGCTGTGTAGATAAAACCACCTATCCTAAAGACACCACAGACTATGGTGTCTGTCACTTCATTCCAAGGAAACCAAACCCTGGGCAAAGAGCTTGGAGCCTCTCACTGCTTGGGGTGGTGTGTAATAATATACCTGTACAGTATTAAGGAAATGTATGCACAACACTGGTGAAAATCGCATACTAAAGTGCCTCCTGATAGGGGAAATGACTTGCAAAGATGTGTATTACCAGTAAAAACTGCATGGAAAGTGTGCTTATTGGGAGAAATTTGCCATAAAATACTGGTGAATTTTCACAAGGATTTAAAACAAGCAAGCAAACCCCAAATTGCTGCAGAAATGTGGAGGCTGAACTGAAGGCTAGAAAAATGAGACGCTGAGAGAAACTGAACCTGGCAGGTTCACTCATCCCTTCTGAGGATGAGCCACCTATGCCCTCCAGAGCCCACTGAAAGAGGAGGGAGGGTCCCACTAGATGGCACTTTGCCCACAGCTCCCTTAAACCCGGAACCAGACCTGGTGGTTCACTACCTCCATTCAACATAAAGTGGGAGTTGGGAAAATTCAGCTCTGTGCAGCTCAGTCTTTTTTCCTCTAGATGTCACCCTTCTGCAATCCGGCCCCCAGAGGTGCTGCACCGGCTCCTTTGAAAGCACTCTTCTAGTCCACAAGAAAGAGGGGAAACTAGTGGAAAATCCTACCCTTCTCTAAGCAATAGTGTCAACTAACAGCTTATTTAAAACAAAACAAAACAGAACAGAACAGAGCAGAACCTGGTGCGTGCATACAAACATACAAATAGTTTTGAAAAATCAAAGTTTGTGAATACCCATGAGAAAAGGTGTTCCCTTTCTGCTTGGCAAACAAAGGCAAAGATGAAAGGTGCTGAGGAGAGGTCGAACACAAGGGTGGGGCAGAAGGCCTGAGACCAGCCCACCAGCCCTGCGTCCCTTGTGACTAAGGCCACAGTCACACCAAACATTTAAAGTGCTGTGATACCACTTTAAAAGGTGATGGCTCCCCCCCAAAGGATTGTGGGAGTTGTCGTTTGTTAAGGGTGCTGAGAGTTGAATTCTTTGGGGGAAGTCACGACTGTTTGTCCCCATAAGCAACGTAGCTGCTGCCTCCAGACCAACCCCAAGGGTTAAGTCATATCCAGAACATGTTCATTAGTGCGATACAGCGAGTAACAACTACAGTCTTGGTTTGGAAAAGGAAGAGTTTCCAGGTCAGAGGTTACTACAGGTCCCTCCAGACTGGTTTCTTCTTCAAAACAAGCAAACGGCATATTCTGCAACGTGCCACTGATGTAGCAATAATGAATTCGTGGTGGACCATCCACACATCGTTCTGGATAGCCAACACATCATTGTGCTTTATTAGTTGTTCTGCAATGCTTTCCTAATGTTGCCATCTGGAGGGTGCATTTTTTCACTATAGTGTGGGACAAAACAAACTGGAATAGTTTATATGCTCTATGTGGGACTTCCCTTGCACCAGATCCGGAAGCTGGAGTTGGTGCAGAATGTCTGTGGGATAGCTCAGTCATAGAGCAAGAGACTCTTAATCTCAGGGTCATGGGTTCGAGCCCCACGTTGGGCAAAACGATTCCTGCATTGCAGGGGATTGGACTAGATGATCCTCGTGGTCACTTGTCAGCACATGGCATAAAGGTAAAGGGACCCCTGACCATTAGGTCCAGTCGCGGACGACTCTGGGGTTGCGGCGCTCATCTCGCTTTACTGGCCGAGGGAGCTGGCGTACAGCTTTCGGGTCATGTGGCCAGCATGACTAAGTCGCTTCTGGCGAACCAGAGCAGCGCACGGAAACGCCGTTTACCTTCCCACCGGAGCGGTACCTATTTATCTACTTGCATTTTGACGTGCTTTCGAACTGCTAGGTTGGCAGGAGCAGGAATCAAGCAACGGGAGCTCACCCCGTCACGGGGATTTGAACCGCCGACCTTCTGATCGGCAAGCCCAAGGCTCAGTGGTTTAACCCACAGCGCCACCCGCTCAGAAATCTGCACTGGCTGCCAATTTGCTGCTGGGCCAGATTCAAGGTGTTATTATTAGTATATAAAGTCCTAACAACTTGAGACCAGTTTACCTGCTTTACCAGTTTACCAGCCTTACTGCTGATATGTTCACTCAATCTAAACACTTCAGTCTGTGGTCCATATTTGTTATCAATCTTTTAATGTGGCAGGACCTACACTTCGGAACTCCCCGCCTATGGATACCAGGCAGGCACCTTCACTATGCTCTTTTTGGCTCCTGCTAAAAACATTTTTCTTTGGACAAACTTACCCAGATATCTAGAATGCTGGTGTGCTTTTAATTTATTGCTGGTTTTAATTTTTTGAATGTTTTAAATAGTTGTTTTGTTTTTTACCAACAGTTTTATTGGTGTATTCTTTTTGTAAGCCACTTTGAGTCCTTTTACAATCAAGTGGTGTGTGAAGTTACAGGGCACACACTGATTGGCAAACAAAGCAGCATGCCTACCCTAAAACTTGTGCAGGTGCAAAGGTGATCGAAAGTGTGGGATTGCATATACCTGTCCCGATGCTTTCATGAATGCAAAATGCACAATAAGAAAGGTGTCTGGATGGGCTCTAAGTATCAAGTAGATTTGGCTTCTGCCGCTGTCATATCACAAATTCAGTACTTAAATGAGTTGGGTTGGATCAAACTGTATGTAAATTTCACATTGGTTACCTCTCTGCATAGTTTTAACACCCCAATCGTTCTCAATCTGTTGTATCCATGACAGTTTGCCAGGGAGCCAAGATTTCCTGTTTGGTTGCCGAAACGTCCCTTCAAGCTCCCTCTCCCTCTCTGCGTTGACCCTCCCACGTGTTGCTATTTGGCAACTCCTCCATCTGCCAACAGACAGATGGAGTGCTCCTGTTTCCAGGAGATGCTTCCTCCTGATACATCCTTGGGGTTTTAAACCGAGTTCTCCTTTAAAAAAAAAGATGCACGGAGGAATCCAAGTTTAAAAAAAACAAAAAACCTCCACCGTACTTGGGGTGCCAATACAAGCTGGGGGAAATTTGCCATGTGCCACGTGCCAAGGAGAAGCAAGAAGAAATGGGTGTCTGTGGATTCATGCAGTGACTGGGGGCAAGAGAGGAGGAGAGAGCCTTGCAACCTGGAATAGCAGGTGACGGGGAACAAGAGAGCGGATCCCAAAGTGAAATCCATTACGAGGACTGCAGGTGGCTGCCCAGTTCGTGAGAGAAAGAGGAGGGATGATTATCCTTATTGAACGAACAAATCATGTCTTTGTTGGCTGTTGAGGGCAGAGAGAGACACCAGGATCTGGATGTGCTGGGGGCAAAGATGAAGCCTGAAGAAGATGGCAGATATAAGCAGGTAGGTCTTGAGTAATATTGGGAAGAAAAGGATGTGTTCTGGGCAGGAAGCAGGTGCAGCAATGGAGGTTAGCTCGTTGGGAGCAAGTGGATGAGTTGCATGTTCAACTAGGCCCTCCAAGCCGCTCTATATGGCCTTCAGATCTTTTGCCAGGCCACACCCCTCTCTGGCTCTGCTTTGCCTGGCTGGAAGGTACCCCTGAATGATGATCATGCTTCCTTCTTGTCTGGATGGAGGCTAGAGGGAGCTGTGAGAGGGTTTGTTGAAACTAACCTGTTGTACAAAGGTAAAATTTGCATTGCTCAACCCACTTCTGCTTCTCACCATGTCCACGAATGGCATGTGGCCCTCGGAAGGTTACCCACAAGGGAATGTGGCCCTTGAGCTGGAAAAGATTCCCTGGCCCTGACCTAAGAGAAACTGGTGACTCTATCTCACACTGGAAGAAAGAAATGAGGAATTAGTACTATGGGGCTCATCCACCTGGGAAGGTAGCTCATCTAGGAGAAGGTAAAACATACCTTCCAACATTTTTGTCCCTAAAATTGGGACGTCAGGAGGGGCGTGCATTCCAGTCTGGCACTCTGGTGATTGTCAGCAGGGTCGCACCAGAATACAGGACATTCCGGGATCCAAACAGAAGCTGGGATTGGCTTCTGTGATCCAGGATGTCCCGCTTAAAACGGGACACTTGCAGGGTATGCATACAAGAGGGAACTTAGGAAGAGGCATCATTCAGAGTCAGACCATTGATCCATCTAGCTCAGTGTTGTCTACACTGACTGTCAATGGCTAATCGGGATGTCACCAGCCCTACCCGGAGATGCCAGGGGTTTCACCTAGGGCCTTCTGCATGCAAACCAGATACCCTACCACTAAGCTGCAGCCCTTCCCCTAACTGAAGGGTCAGCCAGCCCAAACAGAAAGGCAGCTTCAAACTTCCATGAGTTCATTGTCTCTCAGAGCTAGGACCCAGAGAGGCATCTCCCAATGGCTGTGCCTCTACTTTCCTCCATCCTGACATTGGGGGGGCAGGGGCTGGAGGAGGCAGCAGCCCTGGCAGGGCTGTTGAGCTGCTGTTGGCACTTGCCTCCTCATGTGTGAGCAAAAAGACAAGGTGCGAGCATGCTCAGTTATACAGTATGCATTTGGCAAAGCCAGAACAGCATGCTTATTTCCTGTCTCCAGATTCTTTTCTGCCTGCGTTTCTGGGACTGATATATCTAAATGTCTTCTGTGTTTGAGAGAGCTGGAATTGTGAGTACTTGCTCTTATCTGGGATTGCATAGAGTTGTTTCCAGAAGGCAAAAGGGTAAGGGGTGTTGTGGCTGAGTTTTGCAGGGAGGGAGACAAGCATCAGGAGTCAGGGCAGTAGCTCAGTGGTGGAGCGTCTGCTTTGCATGCAGAAGGTCTCTGGTTCAATCCTCAGCATTGCCGGGTAGGGCTGGGAGAGAAACCTCTCCCGGAAATCCTGGAGAGCCGCTGCCAGTCAGTGCAGACACTACTGAGCTAGATTGGACCAATGACTCAGTATAAGGCAGCTTCAAAATGCTGTCGTTCCGTTGTCTGTCTTTGTATTGTCACTCTTGAATGTTAGTCATAATCCCCAAGCCGCCGGGCTCTTTTCTCCCTAAAAATATCTGCCTGGCAGAGGCAATATTTGTGTGTCTGAAGCTTGTGGTCTCCTGACTCAGATTAAACCCTTTTCCTGGGTTCGTGGAAAACACAGGTGTTGCTAGAGGCAGTCTCTGAAAACTACTGGCATTGATATCACACTGTCTTTGAATTCATAAGGTCCCACGTTCAACATCTGGTACATCCAGGTAGATCTGAGAAGGACTCTAGTCTAGTCTAAAATGCTGGACAGCTTCTGCCAATCATTAGAGACAATGCCAAGCTAGATGGACCAGAACTCTGACTTGGCACCATGCCATCTCCAAAGGATTCCCACAGTCAGATTCTCAACAGCCTGTTCCCCTGAAGGAAGCCCTACCGAAATGCTTAGGACTTACTATTGAGTTAGATCTGCATAGGATCCCGACTGAGGCTGTGCTGCTCTGGCCTAGCAAGGTCTCAGTGTCATAATAATTGGATCCCTTTAATAAATGTACTGAGTTGTCGTTTGATGGCGTTGTCGCTGCTGTCTGTTGACATCCTATGCAAATAGCTTTGGAGAGCTGCTCAGATGGGGGTGGGGAGGAGCATGTAGAAATGTTTTAAGTAATTAAATACAGTGGGTACCTTGGTTTACATGGAACGCGGGTGGCGCTGTGTGTTAAACCACAGAGCCTAGGGCTTGCCGATCAGAGGTCGGTGGTTCAAATCCCCACAACAGGGTGAGCTCCCGTTGCTTGGTCCCTGCTCCTGCCAACCTAGCAGTTCGAAAGCACGTCAAAGTACAAGTAGATAAATAGGTACCGCTGCAGCGGGAAGGTAAACGGTGTTTCCGTGCGCTGCTCTGGTTCGCCAGAAGCGGCTTAGTCATGCTGGCCACATGACCTGGAAGCTATACGCCGACTCCCTTCGCCAATAACACCGCAACCCCAGAGTCGGTCATGACTGGACCTAATGGTCAGGGGTCCCTTTACCTTTACCTTACCTTGGTTTACAACCATAATCCGTTCCGGAGGTCTGTTTGTAAACCAAAACAGGTTGTAACCCAAGGCGTGCTTTTGCCAATGGGGCCTCCCAAAAAAAAATATGGGTTGTAATCCAAAAAAAGGTTGCAAACTGGGAGGGACACGCACTTCCGGGTTTGACGTGTTTGTAATCCAAAATGTATGCAAACCAAGACGTATGCAAACCAAGGTACCACTGTTAAATTACAGAAGCAATGAATATTGTTTTAATTAGTCTGCACACACTTTTTCCTGCTTTAAGGAATCTGGCTGCAGAAGTGGGCCAAGTACCATGGCAGGGGAGGGGAGCCTGCGGCCCATGGGATATTACTGGACTCCAACACCCATCATCCCTGACCACTGGCTGTGCTGTCTATTATTGATGGAAGTTGGGATTCCAGCAACATATGAAGGGCATTTACCAACTGCAGGGCCATCCTGCCTACTCAGAAGGAAGTCCCACTGAGTTCAATGGGGCTTACTACTGGGTACGTGGGTGTAGGATTGCTCTGCCTATCTTCTTTCAGTTGACATCCTATGCAAACAGCTTTTGTTTTGTTTTTTTAATTAGTTTTTTTTATTAAGGATTTTATTGTGTTACAAAACAAACAAACAAGGAAAAGTACATATAACTTCCCCATATTCAATTCATTGAGTCTTTTTCACGGTTCATTTACATTCGGTATCATAGAATTGTAGAGTTGGAAGGGACCACAGGGGTCATCTAGTCCAACCCCCTGCAATGCAGGAATCTTTTGCTCAAGGTGAGGCTCGAACCCATGACCCTGAGATTAAGTCTTATGCTCTATCAATTGAGCTATCCCATATAGTTATGACACTGTTGTCATAGACAAGTTGAGATAGTTAAAGGGTGGTAAAAGAGTGATAAGGGAGGCCTAGAGCAGGGTCCCCCCCCTCAACGGAGCTAATAGCACCTCTTTGTGTCCCATCTGCCTTGCTCCAGAGCAGTGGTTCTCAAAGTGGGTAGGACTGCCCCCTGGGGGTGATGGGATTATCTGGGGGTGCTAAAAGGCAAGGGAGAG
The DNA here is from genome assembly GCA_034641385.1 of Darevskia mixta. Classification (NCBI taxonomy): domain Eukaryota; kingdom Metazoa; phylum Chordata; class Lepidosauria; order Squamata; family Lacertidae; genus Darevskia; species Darevskia mixta. The sequence goes on from JAWWNH010000050.1 coordinate 4,809,342, forward strand.
GCAGGGGAGATGTAAATGTCTCTCATACTTTGAAAAGCTGGTATCTCTGTGTCAAGTTCATCACTTCTGTTGAATTAAACTTAATAGTTTTAACTGGATGTTGAACAAATGTGCAATTACTGTATTTTTCCGTCTATAAGATGCCTCCATGTATAAGATGTCCCCTATTCTGGGGGACTCGATTTAAGAAAATGGGGGGAGATGGCCCAGAGTATAAGACGCCCCCTAAATTTTGACATTATTTTTTAGGGAAAAAACCTAGTCTTATACATGGAAAAATAAGGTAATTGTTGCAGTTTTGAATTTTATTGTGTGATTACTTTCCTTAGTGAGCCATGCAAACCATTATTCTGAATATATATTTTTTAATAGGTTAGGGGGCACTGGGGATGCACCAAGTGGGTGTTGTTGTTGTTTAGTCGTTCAGTCGTGTCTGACTCTTCGTGACCCCAAGGACCGGAGCACGCCAGGCTCTCCTGTCTTCCACTGCCTCCCGCAGTTTGGTCAGACTCATGTTGGTAGCTTCGAGAACTCTGTCCAACTATCTCATCCTCTGTCGTCCCCTTCTCCTTGTGCCCTCCATCTTTCTCAACATCAGGGTCTTTTCCAGGGAGTCTTCTCTTCTCATGAGGTGGCCAAAGTATTGGAGCCTCAGCTTCAGGATCTGGGTAGTGGTTGAAAAAAGCTTGGGAACCTCTGGGGAGCCTCAGACCTGGGGCATGAGTCCACAGGGAATGGTAGTTGCCCCTGCAGGCCCCGATAAACCGTAAACTCCAGATTCCCAGCTTTCATTTTAAAAACAGAGCAAGTTTCTAGCATTCGTGGGACCTGAGATATGAGGCAAAAGTGCACAGTCACTATTCTTTATATGTTTTTGTGAGAAAGTTGCTTGCTCCCAACCCTGGAAAAATTTCTGACTTCCATGGCCTGGGGCCCCAAATGCAGCCCCCAAGGCCTCTATCTATCTGGCCCTCGAAACTCTCCCCAAGTCACACCCCCTTACTTGCCCCACTTTGCACCCCAAGTGGGTTTCCCCCCCTGGCTGAAACATCTCCTTCAACTCCAGTAATGCATCAATTTTGCTTGTCTAGGTGGAGGATAGAGAGGGGTGTGGCGTGATGATTATGTGTTTAGAAACTAGCTCAGGGGTCAGCAAACTTTTTCAGCAGGGTCCACTGTCCCTCAGATCTTGTGGGGGGCCAGACTATATTTTTTTGGGGGGGGATGAACGAATTCCTATGCCCCACCAATAACCCAGAGATACATTTTAAATAAAAGGACACATTCTACTCATGTAAAAACACGCTGATTCCTGCGGGCCGGATTTAGAAGGTGATTGGGCCGGATTCGGCCCCGGGGCCTTAGTTTGCCTACCCATGAACTAGCTCCTGTGGAAAATTGAAATTTGCATGTGCCCCTGGCCCTGCCCATGATGGCCATGTAGCTCCACAGGAGAGACCAAATAAAATCCATGTTTAAATCCCCAGTCACCTTGGGCCAGCCAAAATCTCTCAGCCCAACCTACCTCACAGGGTTGTTGTAATGAGGCAGGAAAGTTTCAGTGCTTTTTAAGGAAATTGATCTATTAAAGGCATTTGTACAGACCTGACAGTCTTCCAAGTAATCTGAAGGGCTGTCCCCCAGACGAGGGCAAAGACTTCCAGGTTTACAGAGCATTTTGTCGCTGACTGGTTTTAGATTATGTTGTCTCAAAGCAAGTGTTATTCCCACACTTTCTGGTACATTCCCCCATGCCCCCCATCAACTTCCTTATCATAAAAAATTCAATCGATTGGAGGAAGAGGGTTGCTTAGGCAAGAACGCCAAATCAACTTTAATTGTGCAACATGTGATTTTATTTATTTATCACAATTTTATTTGCTGTTTGATTGTACCGACACCTGTAAAAAAACAACAACACCCAGGTATTTAAAAATATTTGAAAGATGATTAAAATCAACAGTAGTTAAATAGAGATAGAACATATGCGATGTCTATATGTCTACATAGGCTTTCCTAAACAAAACAAAAAAGTTTTAAGCAGGTGCTGAAAAACATACAGTGGTACCTCGGGTTAAGAACTTAATTCATTCTGGAGGTCCGTTCTTAACCTGAAACTGTTCTTAAACTGAGGTACCACTTTAGCTAATGGGCCTGCCGCCACGCTGCCACTGCGTGATTTCTGTTCTCATCCTGAAGCAAAGTTCTTAACCCGAGGCACTATTTATAGGTTAGCGGAGTCTGTAACCTGAAGCATCTGTAACCTGAAGCGTCTGTAACCCGAGGTAGCACTGTATTGGTAGCCGAGTCTAAACAAGAATGTTTTTAGCAAGCACCGTAAAGAGTACTGTGGTGGCAATGTCAATAGGCAGGGAGTTCCAAAGTTTAGGAGCTGCCACACTGAAAAAACGATTTTTGACAAGCCTGGAATTACTATAACGTTCCACAGATCGAAATGGCGTAAGGTGCTCACAAAAGTCTTACTGATCCTCAGCTTTATATACTAATAGTAACACCTACTGAATATCACTCCAAAATAGCAATGCTCTGGACGCACCTTTCTTCACTGCTGTCCTCTACCCCACCTTCAGCAACAGCTGGCTGCAGAACAAGATTTAATGAGCTTAAGTTATAGGGGAGGATATTTTGGTTAAACATTACTAGAAATCCCTCCTGCACTAGCACCTTTCAATAATGAAATCCATTTCTTGGTGGGCTCAACGATGCTTCAGATTAAATTCTGGAATTTAAAATATTTTTATTCCCTATATTATGTCTTCTTTTTAAAAAAACAAAAACCAAAAAAACCTTTCATATACCAGCAACCTGGTGAGATGTCTTGGTCTGGAGAAGGCTGCCCTATAGAAATGACTTCAGTTCAGCGCCTGCTGCTCCAGCAGCGCGTGCGGTTCTCTCGCTCCCCCTAGCGGCGAGTGCAATATATATATATTATATACAGTATTAAAATTAACCATCCTTGCAGAGAATTCCTCTTTCGGCTGCTCTCCTCCGCTGTTTAACGCTGCACGTGTTGCACGCTGCAGGCAAGGGAGAGAAGCCACCCACTCTCTCCGTTTGCCCTTCCCCGGTTGTCGCCTGTAAAGGTCATTCCCCTCCCCCTTGGCTGGAGAGGTCGGGGGGATCAAGCGTCCCCCCACCCGGGAGGGGTGTGGCAGAAGGCTGGGAGGCAGATTGCTGACCATGCCTAGAAGGTAGGAGATAGAGATATAAAAGAAATCTGAATTAAAGCATCCAGCGAAGGAGGTAGAGAGTGACCACCCGTCCTTCCAGCCAGCCCTCCGGGAATCCAGCTCGTGCAACCCTCAGTTAAGCCAATGCAAAAGGAGCAAAAGCAACGAGTTGGTGTTGGGAGCCGGCATGGTCAATCAAACAGTCCTCATTGAGCAAGCGAGGCACGTCTGTGTTCTATTGTTGAGGGCAGACGCCATGCACAGCCTGTGCGGGGACTAACGTGAGAGACCCGAGGAAGATGGCGTATATACAGGTAGGTCTGAGCAGCACCAGTGGGGAGAGAGAGAGATATTATTGGGGGTGGCGGTGGCTGCAGACCTCGAGGTTGCGGTGGGGGGAGAGGCAGAGGGAGGGCAGCCTTTGCTTGCAAGGAACAGAACTAAAACAATGACAATAATCTTAATAATAATAAAAAAAGCTGTCGAGGTTTTCTCCTTAGTTGCTACCTGGCAAAAGGGAGGCTCCCCCTTTACTCTGAAACTTGAGCGACTCGAGTTGTGAGTTTTCGAGTTGCTGACTTTGCTCCCCGTTGGAAGAAATTGCAACCTGTAGCATACATATTTTTTTTTTTTAAGTAGCTGGTTGTAATTTTATTCTGCCTTGCCCTCCCTTCCTCCTTTCAATTTTATTGACTAGCAATCGTCAGAGTAGGAAAATAAAAGACGTTGTTTTTGCTGGCGGTTGGGAGAAGCACTTGGAGGTTAATGGAAGAGCTCCATGGGGGGAAAACATGGGGGTTTTTTAATGAGGGAGGTGGGGAAATGAGTCCCTGAGATGCTGCTCAAAGTTAATAGAATGAATGCCTGCAAAAATGGGGTTTGGTGAGAAATGGGTCTCTCAAATCATGCTGAAAATGTGTGTGAGAGAGACATATATATATGTATTGTGCATGACTTTAAAATGTACATGGCTGCTACCCCGTGGGTCTTTAAATATATGTGCATGTAAATAATGACATGTGGATAGGTGGTTTTTTAAAAAAAAATACTTGGTACGTGTCTATTAGTGATTCTGGGTGCTCCATGAGGCTCCCCTCCTCTCCTCCCAGAGATGTGGTTGTGTGACGGCTTGCATGTATGCTGTGGAAGCCTGCAGCTGAAGGAGAGGGTGTGTGAGAGAAATGTAAATATAGCAGAATTTGCGCTTGGGGCTCTGGAGTAAAGCAGGTGAATCCTATTTGTGTGTGAAAACTCCTTTTGGATTTCACTTTGCTGTGACAGTCCAGAATTTTTGGCTGCAGGCCATAGGCGTCAACTACCTGGGGCCCTGGGTGCCCGAGTACCTACAAAATTCTCCATGAAGGAGCCGGGCAGCCACAAATTTTGGTGCCAGGGCTATGCACGCTGCATGGCACCCATGGCCCCACGGCCATGGGGCCAAACTGGTACTCCTGCTGCAGGCTGTGTGATTGGCAACACTGCGAGGAACATTTCCCCTCCTTTTAAGGGACACTTAAGGTTACCGTTAAACAAGACAGTATTAAAAAGGTGGTATTTCCTTCCTTGGAAGCTTTTAAGCAGAGGTCTGTCAAACTCACTGCTGGGGTGCATGGATGAGGCTGCTGGATTCTGCAGCGGAAAGGTGGTGAAAACACTATCAAGCAGGAGCTGTCTGCAAGGAGGGCAAAGGGTCCTCAGACGTTTTAAGAAAGAAATCCCCAATTCTTCTGATTGGTTTTATTGTGAGCATTCAATTCACTAAGGACAACATTTATTGATTAGCTAGCCTTTCTTCCAAGGCACACTTCGGTCTTTCAAATTTCAGCGGTGTGAGGCCAAAATTCGGTGGTGTCCCGCCTTCTGTCCTGCTCAATTCAGTGTGTCATAGTTGTGATGCTCTGTGGCGCCCCCTAGGCTCAGTTCCCCTTGTGGTGGAACCGGTCATGTAGACCAAATCCATCTTTGAATCTGCCTTATACCAATGCGATATGTCAGGTGTGGGGAACATTTAGCCCCTCTTCCAGCTGTTGCTGAACCTGCACCATCCCTGACCATTGGTCATGCTTGCTGGGGCTGATGAGAGCTGTAGTTCAGCAACATCTGGAAGGTCAGAAGTTCCTCGCTCCGGATCTCAGTATCAGCTACACTAACTAGCAGAGGCTCTCCTGGGTTTCAGACAAGAGTAATGCCGAGTCTTACCTGACTATGCCGGGGAATGAACCTGCGATATTATGTATGCAAAGCAGATACCCTCCCACTGAGCTGTTATTATTATTATTTATTAAATTTGTATGCTGCCCTTCACCTGACGATCCCAGAGCAGTTCACAACATAAAAATACAGAATGAGAATACGAAAAACACCAAAAACAAACCAACCAATAACTCCTCTCCCTCCAACACATTTGAAAGGCCATAGAATGTTTAACCTGCCAATGGCCTGGTTATAGAGAAATGTTTTCGCCTGACACCTAAAGATAGGTAATGAAGGCGCCAGAGAGAAATTCAATTGATATATAAAGGTCAGTCTATCAAAGTGACACTTTCCAAAACAATATGCAAACCGAAACACAGGTATGCTTCAGAATTTGCACTTACCCACATTTTGCAATGCACTTTTCTCACCAAGCAATGTTTCCAGAAATGGATTTATTTGGGGAATGTGAAGATAAAAATGAATATATCTTGGTAAAAATAACATAAAAGAATGCATTATCTTGGGAAAGTGCTTGCAAAAATGTGTGCACGAGTCAAAACTGCATATAAAGATGTGTTTATTGGGAGAAATTTGCACCTAAACTGCTGGTGGATTTTCATGAGGACTTCTTCTCCCAAGTGTAAATTTTTGCAAAATGTGAAGAGCTGAGTTTAAGATTGGGAAAAAAAGAGAAATTGGGAGAGCCAAAATTGGCAGGTCTTTCCATCCCTTTGGATCACGCTGTGCACACTGGTGATTTAGGTCACCTTGAGTTGGTACAAGGGACTCACTGGTGGGAAGAGGACTGTTGAGTGCAGGTCCTGCTTATGGGGTTCCCATAGGCATCTGGTTGGCCATTGTGAGAACAGGATGATGGACTAGGTGGGCCTCTTCCTTGATCCAGCAGGGCTCTTCTGTTCTTCTGCTCATGGTTTGTTTGCCTTCTCTATAGTCTGTGGTAGCTAAGCTTGGTAGCAGACTGCTCTTCTTTGAAAACGCCAGGCCGGACTTGCTCAGACCTCAGATCAACCTTTTCAAACTTGGTAAACACCAGGCCACACGGTGGCTTTTCACTGAGCCAGCATTCAATCCCTACAACAGGGACAGGAAACCTGTGGCCCTCCAGATGTTGCTGGACTTCAACTCCCACAATCCCTGACCACTGCCTGGGGCTGATGGAAATTGGAGTCCCATAGGATGCTGCCTTATGCTGAGGCAGACTGTTGGTCCATCCAGCTCAGTAATGCCTACATTACTGCCTAACAGCAGCTCTCCAGTATTTCAGGCTGAGTCATCTGTCGGCCCATCCTGGAGATTGAACCTGGGACCTTCTGCATACAAAGCAGATGTTCTGTCGCTGAGCTATGACCCTTCGTCAGCAACATCTGAAGAACCACAGGGTCCCCTTTCCTTCCCTAGGAGCTTTCTTTAGATGACGCTATCGGTATGCAAGGCGCTTTATGGAGTACCAGAGGCGCAGTTCTCTGTCCCAAGGAGATTGCAACCTGAAATTCAACAGAGGAAACAGCAACAGGCGAAGGGGAGGCAGTGGCAAAGCAGAAGGCAATATGCAGATTATGGTTTTGCATGTGTTTTATTTATTTATTTTAACCACTCCTATACTGCTTAACACCTCAATCTCTTTAAGTGATGTAAAGTGAGGTGGAAAACGGTACAATGAAGATGAAATCAGTTAAAATTAATTGCAAAACCAGAAGAATTTCTTAAAATGCCTAGTGGGATAGCTTGGTTAGTAGAGTACGAGACTCTTAATCTCAGGGTCGTGGGTTCGAGCCCCACGTTGGGCGAAAGATTCCTGCATTGCAGGGGGTTGGACCAGATGACCCTCGTGGTCCCTTCCAACTCTGCAATTCTGTTTCTGTGCTTCTATGAAATGGTAAATAAAGGAACGCCAACAGGGAGGGGGCCTGTCAAATCTCATCTGGGAAGGAGTTTGTAGGAAAAGGGAAAGTTGCCTTATACTGAGTCAGGCTGTTGGTCCATCTAGCTCAATACTGTCTACACTGACTGGCAGCAGCTCTGCAGGGTCTCTGACAGGGGACGTTCCCAGCACTACCTGGAGAAGCCAGGGATTGAACCTGGGACCTTCTGTTTGCAAGGCAGATGTGCTACCACTGAGCTATGGCCATCCCCACAGACAGTTTAGGCTTAATTATAGGATTAGATGTTGCAGGCACAGGGGGAACGAACATGATGCTTGCCTGGTGGTGTTGGACTCCCAGTGCCCATGAGCCCCAGTGGCTAGGGATTTTGGGAGCTGTAGTCCAACAACACTTGACACTATAATGGATACCTACGCAGGGTGGCGTAGAAACTAGCAGATTGTGCCAAAGATGATTTTCAGCGTGAAGGTTCACGTGCATGCAGTCAAAGCAAAGTCGTCCTGAGCATGTGCAGAAAATTCCGAACCACAACAATTTCTGACATCATTGGAATATTTTCTTTCCCTTGCAAATGGTGCGGGGAAGGTAGATTGGGACTCTGGCATAGAAACATAGAAGTCTGCCTTAGGCTTCTCTTCCTGGAGATGACTGCAATGGAACCTGGGTCCAAAGCAGATACTCTTAATACCAAACTACGGACTTTCCCCAAGGCTCTTCTCCCCCGCCCCCACAATTAACTGTTGCACATCTGAGGCTATATATTTATGCTGTGACATTTACAGCCTACTCTGCATGCCCTAAACCCACACTTGTTTCACTAGATGAATCACTGATGCCACCCCAAGGGGATACTGAATCTGTCCTTTAGATGCAGAGGCAGCGTGGTACTGAATGCCATCAGATGGATAGCAACAAACGGGAGAAGGCTGCTGCCTTCTCACCTCCTCCTTGGGCCCCTGTGAAGCACTGAAACATAGGGAGCTGCCTTACACTAGGCCAGGCTATTTGTCTATCCACCTCAATATTGTCTACACTGCCTGGCAGCAGCTCTCCAGGTTTCACACGGGAGTCTCTGCTAGCGCTACCTGGAAACGCCAGGGATTGAGCGTGTGGATCATCTGCATGGAAAACAGGTGCTGTGCTATAGTGGACTAGATCAGGGCTGGGGACCCTCAGGCCAAGGGGGTGAGTGTGGCCCCCCAGACCTCCCTGTCTGACCCTCAGAGCTCTCTGTTGGCCACATCCTTCCCTGCTTTGCACCCATTGTGTTTTTGCTTGGCTGGGATGTGCCATTGAACTCTGATGGAGGGGCAATGGGGAGGTGTGTCTGTAAACTGACCTACCGTACAAAGGTATAATTTGCACTGGTTATTTCTCCCTACTGTAACTGGAGATAAGCCTAGGATTTAACTGTGGAGACATTTTGGGCGCATATATGTACCACAAAATTTATTATTTATGAATTGCCCATGTATTTATTTGTTGGATGTTTATCCAAGGATATTAGAGGGGAGCAGCATGCAGGGGATCTTCCCCTGTATTCTCACAGCAACCCCATGAGGTGGGTGAGGCCAGGGCAATGCGACCAGCCCAGCAGTGGGTTTGATAGCTGAGCAGCAATTTGAAGTCAATATTTCCTGCTTCTATCCCAGTGCTCTAACCTCTATGCTAGAATGGCCCAATGTTGTTATTGGGGCTACTGTGTGTCACCCGCAGAGCTTCCAAAGTGCTTCATGATAGATTTGGCTTTCCTGACATGCTCAAGAACGTGTTAAGTGCTCAAAGAAGTAAGAAGTCTTTGGGCCACAGCATTTGAAACCTCCATTATACTGTATAGGGTACATAATGATCTGGAAGGGAACATTGTTGTGTGGGACTTGATGGAGCTGTGTGCCATGTTCTGGTTTTCATGCCAGAAGGCATGGGGGAAGCGGCAGGCAGGACTGGTCAAAGGTGGCTGGACCATAAAGGTAAAGGGACCCCTGACTGGTAGGTCCAGGCACGGACGACTCTGGGGTTGTGGCGCTCATCTCGCTTTATTGGCCAAGGGAGCCGGCGTACAGCTTCCGGGTCATGTGACCAGCATGACTAAGCTGCTTCTGGTGAACCAGAGCAGTGCACGAAAACGCCGTTTACCTTCCCGCCGGAGCAGTACCTATTTATCTACTTGCACTTTGAAGTGCTTTCAAACTGCTAGGTTGGCAGGAGCTGGGACCGAGCAATGGGAGCTCACCCCGTCGCGGGGATTCGAACCGCCAGCCTTCTGATTGGCAAGCCCTAGGCTCTGTGGTTTAACTCACAGCGCCACCTGCGTCCCTGGTTGGACCATGGACAGCTCCAATTGAGCAACATGTTCGACGAAGGCTGGGAGCAGACGAAGGGCTTTTGTCCTTCTATCTCCAGACTAGGTTCTCCAGGCAACACCCATTTGAGAGAACTTCAGAGCCTCTGAATTCCAGTTACTGGGAATAATAAGTAAGGCAAGGGCTGTTGTGCTCAGTTTCTGCTTGCAGGCTTCCCATAGGGGCAGTGTTAGAAACTCGGATATATAAGCTGGGTGCCAAATGTTGCAGAGGAGCCCACCTGAGAGGCACCGGAAATGAGTTCTGGTGAGCTCTGGCTGAAAAAAATCCCTGGTTTCCCCCACCAGATATAAGAAAATATACAGGGCCTCTGTTCTGCACACCCAGCACAATGAGGTTGGTGAAGCCGGTGGCAAGACCAGCAGGAGCTCAAAGCTACATCCCTAGTGAAATAAGGTTGTGAAGCCTTGAGGTGGTAGATTGGTTTGTACTGTTTCAGGTTTCCACAGGTACCAGAGGAGACAGGCTGTAGCTCAGTGGTAGAGCAGCAGGTCTCCAGGCCAATTCCTGGCAATTCCAGGAAGTCCTGGGAAGGATCCCTGGCTGAAATTTTGGAGAGCTGCTGCCAACCAGTATAGGGAATGCTAATCTAGAGTGACCAGTGGTCTCATTTTGGTATAAGGCAGCTTCCTGGAAATGCCGAGGATTGATCCTCGAACCTTCTGCATGGAAAGCATGAGCTTCATCACTTTTCTGAGTAAGTTAAGGCAGAGCAATGTTGGATAATATCCAGGGGCTCCTGGGGGAGGCAAGCAAGAAAAAGAAATGCAGCACAAACCATGGTTTCTAGCTACGTTTTGTGATAAAACCATGGTTTGGTTGGTATGGTGAGATTCCTGAGAGAAGACACTGTTATACTGCTGTACGTTTTTTTCTTCAGTATTTGCTCCATAGTAGACCTTCTGCTGCTCTTCTGGGATTGATAGGAGTTTTCACTGCATGGCTGAGATTGCCTTTCCATCAAGAATTAAATTTTCAATAAGCAGTCTCTGTGCAGGTTGAGCAAAGTCTTGGAAATAATTCAGCAAAGCCATCCATGGATCAAATTTTATCGCATCATGAGTCATGCATCAAATTACTTGCAATATATATATATATGTGTGTGTGTGTGTGTGTGTGTGTGTGCGCGCACACACACACACACACACACACACACACACAATGCCAGCATTCATCCGAAATTAAGAAGACATGCTTGGGTGTATGATATTGCCAGCTGTGCTCATCAGGATCAGGTCAGGTGATGGGTTTGGACACACCCACAGTTAAGCCACAAAAACGTGCGTGCGTGCAAAATGTTTCTGTGCATCGGCCATCAATTTGTGTGACATACGTGGATTAGATGCAGGGAGGCATGGCCCATTTTCTGTGCTGAGGTGCGTCATTTCTGCTTCTCACTCCATCCCTTTGCTCTTACCGAGGCAGAGGCCACTGAACAAAGTAGCCTGTCTAAACATCAGGAAATAAAAACATTGCAAATGAAAATCAACCAAACAGCGCACATTCTGCATTTTCAAATAACGTGACTGGTGTTCTGGCATTAAATAACAAATAGGCATTCAGTAATTAGGCATCTGAATAGCACGATTTGCAACCTGATTCCAGCCGTGAGAACCAGTATGTGGTGCAGTGCCTAAAGATCAGAGATGGGGAGCTTGATGGCCTCCTAATGTATCTGGAACTCCAACACCCATCAGTCCCGCTCAGCACAGTCCATAGGTGGGTATGAAGGGAGTTGCATACCCGAGGGCACCGGTTTGGAGAAAGCCTGCATTGAACAAGTACAAAGCAGGTAAGGATTCTAGCCTTAGAACCCAGGAGAACAAAGCCTTAAGCACATTCACTTTGTGGGGGCCTGGTCAAAGCCAGGGCTGACTACCCAGGGGGACATTTGGGATCAGGTGAGCCCTTTCAGAAGGAAACAGAAATAGCAGCTTGGTAGGGAAAGTGCACAGAATAAATTGATTTTCCCCTGGAGATCCTTTTCAACTTCAGTAAAATATGTAGGACAATAAGAGCTGAAAATAGTATCATTTTTCTAGAAATCAAAGCCATGGCACCAAGCAGGGAGGGCAGGTATTTGGGGATCATTAGAGCTTTGCTAAACTGGTCTTGTCTGTTTCATTTTCTTCCCCCTTGCTTCATCATGGATATCTAAAAGGACAGTTGGAACCAATAAATGAGGTGAGTTAATCTGGTGACTCATTCTGCCTTCTCTTGCCTCTCTCCAGGCAGAGGGAGATGGTTGTGCTTTTTCATCTGCTCGTTTGCTTTGTCTGTCTTTGGTTTCTGGCTTGCACAATCTCTTCCTTGGCAAAGTGCATCTTGATTTCTGTAGGGTACATTCTTTTTCCTTAGTTTCCTTTTCTAGTGCGAAACGCGAATTGCCTTTGCTGATCGGAAGGCCGATTTTGGTCAATTTGGGTGCAGATGTTCCATGCAGTATCTGGTACTAGATTCCAAATCTGGATTGCATGAGAATCTTCACTTTAAAAAGCACAGTTATAGCCCTCATACGTTTAAAGCTAATTGTCACATGTTCCAGTGTGCTTGTGATGTCTCTTGTGCACACAAACAGCTCTGTGCACTCTATAATTTGTTGACTAGAAACCTTTCCATAAGTAGAGCATAAATATTTATTTTATTTAGAACATTTGAACCCCACTCTTCAGCCAAAAAGTCTTCCAGAGTGACTTACATACAATCAATTTAGACAGCCCCTGTCCTCAGGTTTACAGCCTAAAAACAACAACAACAACAACAACAACAACAACAACAACAACATCAACAACACACAAGGAAAGGGGACAGGGAGGGAAGAGGGGGGGAATCAATCTCAGGCACCGCACCTGTTCTTAAATAGTTGTTCACATAATGACCAGCTAGTGCAGTTTGGCATAGGAGGGTCCTGATGGTGCTAGTCTGTCACAGCAGAGTTGATGGAGTGAGCCCGGTTTCCCGGCTCTCCCATTGAAGCAGCCTGCTCCCAGGTGACAACTGAGGGAGAGAAGGTTTGATGGAGTTTGTATGTCAGCTTCCTATCTCTCTCGCCCTTTCTGTCTGAAGAGCATTCATTCCTGAATAATAGCAGAGAATGGGACACTCCCATGGATATTTGCTTCTCCTGCATGGCTTATAGCAGGGATGGGGAAGTTTGTGCCCTCCAGGTGTTGTTGGACTCCAACTCCCGTCAGCCCCAGCCAAGTTGTATGCAGTTATGTTTAACTGCAGTCGCCAGCAATTGAACCAGGTCCCTTCTGTGTGCAAACCATCTACTCCACTTTGCACGGTTTCATTGCAGGACCTCATCGTCTGTATCAGCGTTGAGGAGCCCATGGCCTTTAGATGTTGTTGGACTCCAGCTCTCATCAGCACCAGCCAGCACGGTCAGGAACGATGGGAGACCAGCAATGTCTGAAAGACTGCAGGTTCTTCATCCCTGGCTTGCAACTCCGTTCCCCTAAAAGTGTGTGCCTCCTTGCCACTTACCCGTACTTGTTCTGTTCCCCCAAATTGATTTCCCCAAATACATGTGGGGAGAGGGCTGATGTACTCAGGTCCTGCTTGCGGGCTTCCAATAGTGACATCTGGTTGGCCACTGTGAGATCAGGATGCTGGACTAGATGGGCCATTGGCCTGATCCAGCAAGCTCTTCCAGTAGGTTCTTATGATTAATTGTAAAACAAAACTCAACAACTCCCAAATTCATTTTATTGAGTTCCGAATAAAGCATCTTATGTGTCTTATACTGATTTGATTAGTTCATTTCTGCATTGCAGGGAGTTGGACTAGATGATTCCTTCAAATATTATGATTAAATGATTTTGATGGGAAAACACCCTCCCTTTGGGGCGACATCTGATAGTCATCCTCAGAGCAGGTTCACTGAAATGGACTTACATAAAAGAATCCTAACTTTGGGATTTTTTCATGATGCGTAGGAACAGGTCTCTGTTAGGATTCACGGGTGCTGTGAGCTTGTTATAATGGTGAAATTAACCCACTTTATAAGGACAAAAGAAAAAAGAGACAGGCTAGCTGTGAGTGGGGGGGAATTAGAAGCCAAGACAGTTGTTATTTCCACAAATAGATGTTTCTGTATTATTTGAATTGCTCTACTCAGACATAAGAATGTTCCTAACGGGAGAGATTAACAGTACTCTTTTCTTTTAATTAAGGATAAAACCTGCCTACCTAAGCAGTGGAGTCATAAATAGAAATATATAAATAAGTAAGATACTCAATTCAGTTGGGACATGGGTGGCGCTGTGGGTTAAACCACAGAGCCTAGGGCTTGCCGATCAGAAGGTCGGCAGTTCAAATCCCCGCAACGGGGTGAGCTCTCGTTGCTTGGTCCCTGCTCCTGCCCACCTAGCAGTTCGAAAGCACGTCAAAGTGCAAGTAGATAAATAGGTACCACTCCGGCAGGAAGGTAAACGGCGTTTCCATGCGCTGCTCTGGTTCACCAGAAGCGGCTTAGTCATGCTGGCCACATGACCCGGAAGCTGTATGCTGGCTCCCTCGGCCAATAAAGCGAGATGAGCGCCGCAACCCCAGAGTTGGTCATGACTAGACCTAATGGTCAGGGGTCCCTTTACCTTTACCTTTACTCAATTCAGTTAGAGCTTAACTGAAGTACAGAATTTAGAACTGACATGAAGCCATTTAAACTTGTGGTGCAAATACGCAAAAAGAAATGTTCATTTTGGTTACTGATGTGTGAATATGTGACAAGAATTTGACGTTCTCAAATCCACTTATGGATTTGATAGCATATGTTGCATGGCTTTGCTTTTTCCTTTTATAGTATTTGTGGAATGGATTGAACGACGACACTCAAAAAAATTTATATGCATGGACCCCCATTCCTCTCAACCAAATAGAAATGGCTACAAATAGAAGACTGCCTTTTGACAGCCTTTAAAAATAGAGGAATATCCTCTGCAAAGTAGGATACATAGCCACACTATTCTTGTTTATATCATAAGTTGGGACTGTAGGCTGTATCTAGTGTTACCCTAATCAGAGTATTTCAGTTGAAATTAATGGACAGGAAATTAACTTAAAACTATTGATTTCAGTGGTTGGTTGGAAAAGCCAAAGTTGATTGGAAAAAAACCCCTTAGATAAGTAACATGCACTACTTTCACATCAATGGAGTAAACATAGGAAGCTGCCTTATACAGACCGTTGGTCCACCTAATTCAGTATTGTCTACACTGACTGGCAGCAGCTCTCCAGGATTTACTGGCAGGGGTCTCTGCCAGCCCTACCTGTAGATGCCAGGTATAGGACCTGGGACCTTCTGCAAGCAAAGCAAATGCTCTGCCACTGAGCTGCCCCCATCCCCCAAATTAAAGAAGGTCTTCAAAAGGGAGTTTATATGTAGAAAAGGCTACAGACATTTACATAGGAAGGCATTAATTCCAGGTCTACTGAAGGAAAGAAAAGCAGCAGAAACAACACACAGGCACACCCAGCTGAAATCCAAGCCCTGCACCTCAATTACAACTGAGTGTTTATGCTTGCCAGCCACCAACTGGTTGTAATTTTTGCTATCTGGTTTCCAACGGCCTCAGGGCCTGTTGTCTAGAATCTCGGATCTCTTGCTGTGCAGATGGACTTGCCGGAACTGTTGCCAGAAGTGTTATGACTGCAGCTGTTGCCAGTCGAGCGATGACGAAGTGGAAATCCTGGGGCCTTTTCCAGCACAGACGCCTTCCTGGTTGTAAGTCTGGATTCTGCTTTTAGGATCCCGTTTGTTCCCCTTTCATTTTGGTTTTTACAAAGATCCCTGGGAGCGGTCGAAAGTCTGGCTTACCTGCCCATCTGGATTGGTTGCTTGTTTTCTAACAGGCATCCACGATTTGCATTTTTTTTCAAAAAAGAAAAACAACAATATGCATGTTAAATGCAAAGCTGTAGTTTGGCCCTGTGTTAAGGTTGTGAGAGAAATTAAATTCAATCCACATTTAAAGGTGAGCTACGCGGGTAGCACTGTGGGTTAAACCACAGAGCCAAGGGCTTGCCGATCAGAAGGTCGGCGGTTCAAATCCCCACGACGGGGTGAGCTCCCATTGCTCAGTCCCTGCTCCTGCCAACCTAGCAGTTCGAAAGCACGTCAAAGTGCAAGTAGATAAATAGATACCACTCTGGCAGGAAGGTAAACGGTGTTTCCGTGCGCTGCTCTGGTTTGCCAGAAGCGGCTTAGTCATGCTGGCCACATGACCCGGAAGCTGTACGCCGGCTCCCTCGGCCAGTAAAGCAAGATGAGCGCCGCAACCCCAGAGTCGTCCACGACTGGACCTAGTGGTCAGAGGTCCCTTTACCTTTACCTTTACCTGATTTGGACTTCCCATAACAATACACAGACCAGAACACAGCCATCCTTTGAAATTCTCTCTGAATTTTGCAATGCGGTACTCCAGCCAAGTAATCTGTACAAAAATGCATCTGCTGAGGGCAAGTGTGCATAGAAATGTGTGTATTAATGAAAATAACATAGAAAAATGCATTATCATTAGGGAAAGCTGATTTGCAAAAATGTGTATATTAGGACTAATTTGCAGTAAATTGTTGATGAGTTTTGATAAGGGCTTTAAAAAAATTAAATTGCAAACTGATGCGGAAAACTAAATTTAAGATTGGAAAAATGAATAACTGAGAGAAACCAAAATTTACAGATTAGCCCATCCCTGCCTTGTTTTTGTGGAGATGCCTCTTTTGAGTCAAGTAGAGGTCACCTCCATTAACGTTCATTCTGTGTGAAGTGTTGGGTATCCCGTGGTGTTTTGGTTATTTGTACCCACCCCCATCCTTCGGATGAATTTTATATTTGTATTCTCTTACTAAATTTCTTATGTATACCACAGTAACAGTCTCATACCTAGTGTTGCTCAGGAATTATAAGAACCCCCTCCAAATTAGTGCTGTTTTGAAAAGTTCAGTCCACCATCTTGATTCAAAATGGCTTCTAGTTGTGTCCAAACATAGATCCAAACCTGCTCCTTGATCCTCAGGGACCATTATGCAAAATTTGGTTAAAATCAGCGCACCTACACCTTTCCTACTGCTGGTGTCATTGGAGGTGGAAACAGGAGATACAGAGTATAAAAACCCTGACATTTGCATGACTGGACTGTAAAATGCTAAACAAAGACAAGAGTCAATAGTGTCTCCATTTCTTTTGCTGGCACCACTCCCCTCTGGTTTGTGCCCCTTCAGATGAAAAAGGTTGCTGGCCCCCATGTAGTGATAACCCAACCTTCATTGTTTGTCTACAAAAGCTATTTATTTTCCAAAACCTTTAGCGAGCAAGGTAACTTGTGCTCTCAACTAGCAAGGCTTCGTTGTTTTACCAGTCTATTAATGCATGGGGACTCAAGAGTTGGAACAGAACTCTAGAAATAATTTCATCTCCAACATTCAAGGCAGAGAATAATGATGTTCTTACTGTACCATACAGAGCTGGCAACTTGGCTGTCTTGCTACAACTAATCTAATTATGTTGACTTAGCACACATGGCAGCAACACCTTCCTGTCATTTCCTCTCTAATATTTGCTTTCCTGCTTTGTTGAGAAAAGATAAATTGTAGCAAAGAGCAGTAGGGGCTCTTCAGCTTTGCAAATTACAAAATGTGTGACACGGGTGTTCAAAATAATTAAAAAAATAAATGCTTGGTGAGATTAAACTGAAATTGCAGCTTGGTTCTTCCTTTTTGGTGGCCCACATTAAAGAAAAACTGGGAACTCTTCTGAATGGAGCCAGGATTTAGAAGTGGACATGTCAATAATCTGGTGCCATGATGCCATCAAGTAACGGACGGGTGGGAGGTCCCACCCACACGTCCAGGTTGACTGGCGGAGGGAGCTAAGGGTCTGCTTCACCAGCATATTTCCCGCAGGATCCTGCTGGCTGCAGGGGTCTGTTTCACTAGCACTTCCCTGTGGTGAGCATGTTGGCGAAGCAGCACTCTGCAGTGTAGCTTGCTGCCCATCAATTAATGTCACCCTGGTGTCTGCTGATGCACAGGTGGGCATGGTTTGGGGGAAATGGCATCATGGGCCAACTTGGACCTCTGGTGGGCCAGGATTGGCCTGTGGGCTGTAGGTTCCCCTACCCCTGTAGTAGAGAAATAGAATGGGGGGGGGGGGTTGAGGAATGAAAATATATTATTGTCTAATTTCAGAGCCATTGAGTGCGATTGTGCTCCCATTTTGACACTCTTCCAACAATTTCTCAGAAATTGGACAATTGCAAAACAGAAAAATCCTTCCATTAATTATAAATTCATTTGAATTAGGAAGCTGTGCTTCAGAACAAGCCAGGATATAAATATATATATTAGTAGCTTAGAATCTTTAAGAAGTTAAAAATAAGAAAGAGGTAGCCCTTGGGCCACATCTTTTGTGCCTCGTAAGTACCATTTTGTTTGTAAAAGTGGGGGGATTTTTTATGCCCTTTCCTTTTTTAAAAATATGCCCATAAACAGGACAAAATGGATCTGATTTTTTGTGGGGTGGGGGCAAGGCAGAGGCATGATATGTTACTGATGATGATGATTATGATGATGAATGCGCACAATTAAATGATTAGCAGTAATAAACTAAGAAACAGGGCTCTCCATACAGGCTTGTGGTGCAAATAATAAGAGAGTATAGCAATGAAGTTCTGAAACGCCACGTTCATAGGTTAATTCAATTGAGGGAGGAAATGTGATTCTCATCCTGGAAGAGAGTTCAAGATATTTCGTTTCGACAGGGTGAGCAATCGAAGCGACGACTCTGACAACACTACAACGAGCGAGCCCCCTCCAACCCCTCAGGACGTTTCGTTGGACAGAAGGCGGTCGTCTTCGGATACATCCCGATCTACTTACAGCCTCACAAGACGAATTTCAAGTATGTTTGCCACGACCGAACTTTTTCTCATTTCGGTGACTTTGTGTGTGTGTGTGTGATATCTCCTCAGACCGTGAGGCATGGGCTGCCCTCCACTCTGACTGTTCATTGGGTGCCTTATAAAGGGGTCCCTGTGTGCAATGTAGGTGCATAACAGGCTTCCAGGTGAGGAGGGGATGCAGATGGGTCCCCTTTATGTGGAGAAGCACTACACAAGTATATCAGCATTTATTTAGGGCTTATTCTCAAAGTTCCACATACAAAGTTCCACATACATGTGGCTTGTGGGGGAGCGGGGAGTGTCTGGAAGGCGCATTGGGGCTGGGGGTGGGTGCAACACAATCAGTAGAGCCTATCATGATGTTGTTGTGGTCTGAGGCCAGATCCCATGAGCCAAGGCAGGTCAGGAGTTGACGTCATGTAAATCCAGGGCTGTGATGAGGCGCTACAATTACTCCAATAGGGGCTGTGCGATGACATACTTACATTTTTATTATATAGAGAGGGTCCCATCTGCACTATACATTTAAAGCAGCATCATGCTACTTTATACAACCATGGCTTCCCCCAAAGAATTATGGGAAGTGTCGTTTGTTAAGGGTGCTGAGAGTAGGTAAAGGTAAAGGTACCCCTGACCGTTAGTTCCAGTTGCAGACGACTCTGGGGTTGCACGCTCATCTCGCTCTGTAGGCCGAGGGAGCCGGCGTTTGTCTGCAGACAGTTTTTCCGGGTCATGTGGCCAGCATGACTAAGCATGACTCTGGCAAACCAGAGCAGCGCACGGAAACGTGAGAGTAGTTAGGAGTTAGTAGTTAGTAGTTAGGAGACCCCCTATTCCTTTTTGTGGAGTTGCAGTCTTCAGAGCGGTTTAACAATCAATCCCTCTTCCCAGGGTATTCTGAAAATTGTAGCTCTATGTGGTGTAGTGGTTAATGTTGGACCTGGGAGCCAAGGTTCAAATCTCTGCTCTGCCATGAAACTCATTGGATGACCTTGTGCCAGCCACTGCCTCTCAACCTAACCTACCTTGCAGGGTAGTTGGAGTTAAGTGAGGAGGGGGAGGAGAACTGGGTATGCCACATTGAGTTCCTTGGAGAAAAATGTGGAATATAAATGCAACAAACAAACAAACAAACAAACAAATAAATAATAATAGGGGTATCCTAACACCTTTCATCACCCATAACAAACTACACTGCCCACGATTCTTGGGGGGGAAGCCATGACTGTTTAAAGTGGTATGATTGCTTTAAATGTATAGTGAAGTTGGGGCCTATATCTCTGCAGTCAGTGTGACTTGGTGCCTTGTCCCACCATCTGCTCTTTGTTACACAGGTCTAGAGTTGAGGCGTCCAAGTTCTCCGCTTATTGACATAAAACCTATCGAGTTTGGGATTTTAGGATCCAAAAAGGAAATAGTTCAACCGTCCATCCTGAGGAAAACCTATACTCCAGATGACTATTTTAGGAAGTTTGAGCCGAGACTATATTCCCTTGACTCTAACAGTGAAGACGTGGACTCCTTGACGGACGAGGAAGTCTTGGCCAAGTACCAGCTGGGCATGCTTCATTTTAGCACGCAATACGACCTCTTGCACAATTATCTCATTGTCAGGGTGATTGAGGCGAAGGATCTGCCTCCCCCAATTTCCTACGATGGCACTAGGCAGGATATGGCGCACTCGAATCCTTACGTGAAGATTTGCCTCTTGCCGGACCAGAAAAACTCCAAGCAGACTGGAGTGAAGCGCAAAACCCAAAGCCCGGTCTTTGAGGAGAGGTACACATTTGACATCCCGTTTTTAGAAGCCGAAAGGCGGACCCTGCTGTTAACCACAGTGGATTTTGACAAATTTTCACGCCACTGTGTCATTGGTAAAGTGTCGATGCCTTTGAGTGATGTGGACCTTGTGAAGGGAGGACATTGGTGGAAAGCTCTGGTCCCCAGCTCTCAAGTAAGTTTCAGAACAAAACACAACATGTTGACTGTTATTACTGTTCTTGGTGGCCTTGGTTGGGTATATTTCCCCCCTCCTCCTCAATGTGATTTAACACTGGCAGTGGTTTAATGGTACAAGAAACAGAGATGTATTTTGGTTGTGGCCTTGAAGTTCTTGAATGTTCTCCCTAGGGAAGCCTGACAGGCTCCATCACTATACAGTGGTACCTCGGTTTAAGAACACTCCTGTTTATGAACGATTCAGTTTAAGAACTCCGCGAAACTGGAAATAGTGTCCCAGTTTGAGAGCTTTACCTCGGTCTAAGAACGGAATCTGAACGGTGGAAGGGCACTGGCGGTGGGAGGCCTCATTAGGGAAAGCGTGCCTTGGTTTAAGAATGGTTTCAGTTTAAGAACGGACTTCCAAAATGGATTAAGTTTGTAAACCGAGGTACCACTGTATTATTATAGTGCAGAGCAAGACTGGTAAGACATTTGGCCCAGGGAGGAGGTGTGGCTTGGCTTGACTCCCAAGGGCCAGATGGAGAGGTTTAGAAGGCCACATTGTACCCCAAGACCAGAAGTTCCCCAACCCTGGGGTATGTAGTGAAGACCTGGCTCTTTAGGAGGGTCTTTGGATAACTCTTATCTTATAATGACAGTTGGTGTCATGAAATGGCTAAGAGAGTGAGCTACTATTCAGGCAGGGCCTGATTCAAATTTTGCCTCTGTCATAAACTCCTTAGGTAGCCTTAGGCCAGCTACCCTTTCTCATCCTCAGTCCCACCACCCCAACTGCAATTTCAGAGATAATGATATCAGCTTACTTTACAAGGTTGCAACTTGATAATGCAAGGGAAGTGTTCTGAACACTTGGAAATGCTGTACAAATGTTAAGTTGCTGTTAATAATAAGATCTGTTCTAAGTGCTTGTTTGATTATTGTAGTGCTTTATTATGGTTATTTGCGCAAAACGCTCTTCCTCCATGGTTTTCTGTCATCAGAGGTTTCTACTGTACTTCTAAATTCTCATTGTCTGACATGTGGGGCCAGAGGGATATAGCTGTGCATCTTACTGACTGTTTTATATAGTGGTGGTCGTGCGCCATGCTTAGGCCCTGGCTGGGTGATTCCATCTCATATGCTCTGTGATGCTCAGGGTCGATCATGGTGTGTGGAGGGCAGGGGGGCTGTTTGGTCTGGTTCTCAAGCACAAAGGAGGGGGGGCTCCTCAGATTTAGACACTTGTTAATTTTTTTAGCCTGTGATAAGTTTCATAACATGTTTTTATGAGCATTGGACCATAACACAACACTCTCAGCTTAGAGCTGCAAATCTAAGCAAATAAGATTTGTGATTTGGAAAAGACATCATTTTCTTCTGTTAACTGACATAGTTTTTGTCATGTCGAAGAGTTTAAACATTCACAAATACTAATAAAAATATCTGTTCTGGTAGCACAAGATTAGACCCAGACAATATCCTCTCAGATCAGCCGATTATTTAAATAAACCACTCACGTTTGGGTTGTGGGGGGAGGAAGGTTAATTTGTTTCTCGTGTGTTGTCATTTTTAATTTTGATTCTGGCCAGGGGCCTCAAATGCTGGAAGTGGCCCAGGCTAGGGCTGGGCGATATCTGATTTTTAACATTGCAATATATCACCAGCTAAATATCACAATATCTCGATATATCACGATACATATCTGTGGCAGTGGAGGGCCTTACTGGGCCTCCCCATGGCGGCAGAGGGTCCAGCTATACCTCCCTAAAATAGTGGAGGTATGATACCTCCCTGCATCAGCAGAGGGCCTTGCCCAGATAGAGTGGCTTGGAGGGCCAGCATTTGACCCTTGGTCCAGAGGTTTCCTACACCTGCTGTAAGGGCATTTGTGATCCTTTGGCATTGGCTTGTAATGCCCTTTGTTTCAAACGCCCCACCTCTTGTCCTGTTTGATTCCCTCTTTGGCACATCTGTTGCAGAATGAAGTTGAACTGGGAGAACTCCTGCTGTCGCTAAACTACCTTCCCAGTGCAGGAAGACTGAATGTAGACATCATTAGAGCAAAACAGCTGCTTCAAACAGATATGAGCCAAGGTTCAGGTACGGACTGGTGCTTTCCCAATAATGACTGCTGCACTTAATTGGAGGTGCTCTGGTACTGCTGAGATGTATAAGATTTCTGAAAGATGTGGATGTTTTCAACAGGGAGCAGGATATTGCCATTCCCTAAAGCATCTCTGAAAAATCCCAGCCCTAAAGTCCTAATATGAACCAAGCCTCCGCCCCGCGGAAATTTTCAGTGCCAGGATATGCAAATCGACAATGGAGTAGTGTGTCTCTGAGCATGTGCAAAGAATGTCTGTTCCTCACTGCTGCATCCAGCCTCCACTTGTACTGAGAGGGGCGGGACAGAGCATTCAGAATTAGAGGAGGCTTCTGAGAAGGTTTTGACTTCCACAGTCTTTGAAGAACTTTACCTTTATGACCTTTTCAGACCAGACATTTACGATTTGAGAAATGCCACTGGCACATCCAAATGTCAATGTTCCTACAGAATGATGGTGGGAAATGTATTTATTTATTTACAAGACAGCATCTACATTTTACCTAAGGGGTGCCTAAAAATAACCATGAACCGGAAAACAATAAAAACAGTTCAAAACTATGCCCAGTTGAAAATAGAGAGGTCCAAACAGCTGTGCCTCTTGCCTTGTTTTGCTGGGCCTCAGGAAGGCACATTTCAGCTTTGTGGTGGGTGAGGTGGTACCTGCCCAAAAGGCACAAATCCAGCTGGCTTTGTTGGGGGGATAGTGCAAGAAGGCACTTTTAAGGGGTCCTCAGCGCACAGCTACTGGTCAGCCTCCACCTCTTCAACATGCACAGCTCACACCACAACCCCACCCCACCCCCAGTATGGCCTTCAGCCCTTGTGTCACCATGGCAACAACCTAGCTGCTGGAAGGGGCAGGAGAAATCTGGAAGGGGCAGGAGAGAGAATTGGCAGTGGACTGCTGTGTGAAAGGATTGTGAGCTCAATTCTCACAACTCACATTCCCCGGCTGAGCATATGCTCAGAGCTCCCTGATTCTGAATTCTGAATGCGTTGACCTGCATCCCACTTCCCCCCCCCAACCTGGCTCCAGTTGTGGATCTTGGGGTTCCAGTAGAAAGCAAAATAGACCCCCAGAGCCTGACGTCCTCCCAGCAAATGCACATGGATCAGCAAATGCACATGGATCTATAATTTAAGCTGCCCCCCCTCCATCAATCCTCTTCCACTACTGTATACAGATGGGAGATCTGAGGAGATTTTGTGCGTTGTATATGTTTTACCTTCAGTACGGAGAAAATCAGCAGGCAAGTGGCATTTAGAAGCTGCCTTTTCCCAACCATTCTTGGAATCACCAGAGGAGTCATTTTTGTTCCTCAGAAGCAGAAGTCAAATGTACCCTGTTAACTTAAATTGTGAACAACTGAGGCCGGCCTTGGTGAAGGGAGGTCAGCTACGCTGTTCTTTTTGAGAAGAGTAGGTTCTTCTCGGCAGATGTAATCTTCATAGGAGCGAGCAGGGAAGAAAGGTTACAGCCGAAAGAGGGAGGGCTGAAGACTTAAAAATCCTAAATGCTCACCAGTAACAAGTATAAAATACATGAAAATTGTCTATAAAATACAAGAATCCTCTTAAAGGCTCATCTGCTCCAGCGTCCTCTTTTCACACTGGCCAACCAGATTACCTACGGCGAGTCTGTAAACAGGACCTGAGTTCAACAACACTCCCCACCTCTGATTCCCAGCTTAGCGAGTGCAGGGCAAGCACTGCATGGTCTACAGAGCACCAACACCTTAATAATAATAATAATAATAATAATAATATAAAAAATTAAATAAATAAATAAATAAATAAATAAATAATAATAATAATAATAATAATTTTATTATTTATACCCCACCCATCTGGCTGGATTTCCCCAGCCACTCTGGGCAGCTTCCAACACATATAAAAACATAATAAAACATCAGACATTAGAAACTTCCAAATACAAGGCTTTGCTACCACTCCCTGCCCTCCAGACTCTGCCACCTGAGGCAAACTACGTCACTCTGTCCAATAATAGGACTGGGCTTTCAATTAAGGTGTACCTTGCTCATCGGCTTGAGTCCAGGCTCAGAGCTGGCCTGGATCTGTAACTGGTACCTTTCTCTCTCCGAATCCAATTTAATGGGCTGACCTTCCTTGTCTGGGTCAGAGTACAATCACTTAGGCCAACTTAATGCGTGAACTGGGCAATGACAGGAAATATGATTTCCGATGAACAAAATCCTCTCTGGAAGATCAAGCTGTGCTTGTTTTCTGTTCAGATCCCTTTGTGGAAGATCCAGCTTGTTCATGGTTTAAAACTGGCGAAAACAAAGAAGACTTCTTGCCAGAGGGCTACCATTGATCCCTTCTACAACGAGTCCTTCAGTTTCAAAGTGCCCAAGAAGAACTTGAAAGTGCCAGTTTAGTCTTCACAGGTATGTTCACCTATCTCTTTCAAATGTGGTTTGTAGGCCTGCCACACAGTTGAAGAATCTTGGCTGATTAATTCATGTGGCTTTTCGTCATTTAATCAACTAACAGCTAGGGTTGTAAGAAGATAGAATTTCTGTTGTGACCAACACTGTGTTGGTCACAATCAACGCTGTCTCCATTCTGCTGCAGCTTTGTTTCATCAACTACTATGCCATTCATCTCACTGTCCACTAATTAAGATGCATTACTATTTAAATCAGGTGTGTAACTATTTACGTAACTTAAAGGAAACATCAAAACAATGAGGGGGGGGGGAGAGAGAGTAATTACATATTGTTTGCAGACTTTCTCCCCTGTTGTTGGTGGAATTCTCCAGTATCCCTATTAACAGTTGCAATCCTTAGGATGTTTGTGTGCAAATAAGTTTGTGTAGGATTAGACTGGAGCAGGGGGAGCACTTAGAATCCTTACTATATCTACTCACATGAAATGCCTCTCTTTTGAATTGGACCACAAGAGAAACCCCTCACACAAAAAGCAGCCCCCTCTCAGAAGCACCCAATCGAGATCCGAAGGGATTTTATTTTCTGCGCACACCCACCCTAGTAGAAACAGATGTTGCTGTTGAGACGAGACGATGAAATGAGAACCCATTAGCTTGTTTCCAAACATTTCCGAATGAAAGCGATGCTCATCAGCAATTTAAATCGCAACCGTGATGTACAGAAATTTTCCTCTGCGGAAAAGGCAGCGTGCATAGTTTTGAATGCACTGGATCAGGTGTGGGAGGAAGGAATTGTTCCTGTAATCCATTGAAGGGCCTTATTCTGAATAGAAAAAGACAGTCACCTAAGCCACATTCTCCTCCTCCCGCTCTCTCACCCACAATATATAAACATTACCAGCTGTCTGGAGTCAGTTGCCTTTACTAAGAGGAATTGTTTCCCCTGTGTTATTATGATGATTGGTGTTTTAGTACAGCTATTGGGTTGTGGGGGAGGGCGTGTGGAGCGTTTCAGTTCCCACCCAGAAAGCTTTCAGGCACTGGGCAGGTTCCTAGGCTGTCTTTTGGTAAATCCATCCCCTGGCTTCCACAGACTTGACAAGCTGGAACATCTGAAGGGGAGGGCAAGTAAGATGACAGAGGGTCTGGAAACCAAGCCTTGTGAAGAACGATTGTTGGGTATGTAGAATCTAGACGAGAAGACTGACAGAAGATTTGATAGCCAACTTTAAATACCTGTCACATGGAAGATGGAGCAAGCTTGTTTTCTGCTGCTCTGGAGTGTGGGAACCAAACCAAACCAGTGGATTGAAATGACGAGAAAGGAGATGCCAACAAAACATTAGGAGGAACTTTCTGATAGTGAAAGCTGTTCAGAAGTGCAGTGGACTACCCTGAAAGGGTGTTGGACCTACTTGGAGGTTTTTAAACAGGTTGGGTAGGCATCTTCCAGGGATTCTTTAGCTGTGATTCCTATAGCACAGGGGGTTGGACTAGATGACCCTTAGGATCCCTTCCAGATCTACAATTCTATGACTTATCTGTTCATGGTTGTCCTCTTCCCTTTCCCCAGACCTGACCTCCTGTGGGTGTGTTACCTACCAGGCTTGAACTGAGTGTTTTATTCCACTAGATTACAGGTGTAAGGACTACCTGGCCTGAGCCTTGTTGCTCTACAGCGTCCCTGCCAGCAGGACTGCAAACTGAAGTTAGTTAGGCCATCAGGAATCAGGCGACTTGGGGATCCAGTAGAAGCTTTGCTGGCCTTAAATAAGAACTTCCTTGGGCTTGGCTTTTCAGTCTGGGCATGTTTTCTGTGAAAGGATGTGTTAAACCAGGGATTGGGAACCTCCAGTCTGTAGGTTCCTGTTTGGCATGCAAGGCAATTTCTCCTCAACCCACAGCCATCTGCCCCCCAGCACCTGACATCAGTTAAGGTTGTGGCTGCAACCTGAATGTTAGCTTCTGATTCTCCCTTTGCAAGCGGGACTCGCTGGCAGTGCCAGTCAGCTAATTGGCATGTTCAGTGAGCCCCGCTTTCTCCACACCTTCAAGGAGATATTTCTCCTCTACAGACGTGTGTAGGGATGCTGCCCCTAGATGTTCGCTCAGTGTTGGCTTCAGTAAGGAATTCCATTCACAATCTAAATGTGAATGGTGATCTGAAATAATTTAGTATCTCAGGGCCAGGCTTGAGTAGGGCTGGGGGAAAAACACAACAGCTAGATGGACCAATGGTCTGGTGCTGTATAAGGCAACTTCCTAGGCTGCTATTACTACGACGACGACTAATACTGCTATTGATATTACTATTACTATTGCCTCTGGAAGTGGAAAGACAAAGACTGGCCCTGTGTTTCTAGCTGATGCCTGAGTGAATAGGCTTCTGAGGCTATGGAATAAGTACACATTGTAGATTGTGCTTTTGTTTGTTCCCCAGTTATGTGCTCAGGCCTCGCGGCTATGCTTTTATTCGCTCTACAGAGGCCACAAGACCAGCAATGGTTTGTTCTCTTTATTGGCAGGCTGGGTTTGCAGAGCGGTTGCAGGCGAACAGTTTAATTATTGAAAGGCTTTTGAAATATGTAACAGGAAAACAATCTACATGAAATGGAAAGCTATGGGGGAACATGTGTTAGGATGTTTGTGTGCAAATAAGTTTGTGTAGGATTAGACTGGAGCAGGGGGAACACTTAGAATCATAGAATTGTAGAGTTGGAAGGGAAACCCTGAGGTCATCTCTCCCTACCCCCTGAAGCGCAGGAATCACAGCCAAATAATCCCTGACGGATGGCCATCCAGACTGTTTGAAAACCTACCATCCACTCCACTGTCAAACAGCTCTTAACATCAGAAAGTTCTTCCTAATGTCTAGTTGGAATCTCTCTTCTTGTAATTTGTATCCATTGGTCCAGTCCTCTGGAGCAGCAGGAAGCAAGCTTGCTCATCATCTGAGACCCTTCTTCGTGTGCCTTCCCTCGTGCCTTCTCGTGGCAACACGAGAACAGGCCTTTTCTGCAGTGGCTCCTTGTTTGTGGAATGCTCTCCCCAGGGAGGTTCATGTGGCACCTCCATTATGCACCTTTAGGCGAAAACGTTCCTCTTCAACCAGGCCTTTGGCTGATTAACATCCAATGCCCTTTTAAATGTGTTTGTGGGAAGGGGAGAAAGGGGTCATTGGTTTGTGTGGTTATTTTTTGTTTGTTCCTGTTTTTATTATGTGTTTTGTGCTTTTATCTTGTATAAACCTGTTGTGAACCTGTTGTATTGTCTGTGGTGAAGCGCCCTGAGATCTATGGATGAAGGGTGGTATACAAATTTAATCAACATCATCATCATCTTCCATGTCACAGCCCTTCAGATATATGAGGATGGCTATCATATCACCGCCAGGCTAAAGCATGCCCAACTCCCTCAACCAATTGTCATAAGGCTTGGTTTCCAGGCCCTTTATCATCTTGGTTGCCTTCCTCCTGGCTGCTGGAGCTGCTGAGCCTCCTCCTTCCTCACCAAGGGGAGGGGAAGCGAACCAGCAGGTGGCAGCAGTACTCCTGGTTGCTCAGCATCTGTAGCCCAGAAAGAGAGCGGGGAAGGTGAGCAATTCATCCCCAAAACAATAATATACTGTAGTGTATAGGATATGCATCACCCAGAAAGAAGAGAGGGCACAGATTCTCATGAAATTTGGCCCATCTTTATTTATATGTGTAGATGCAAACTTGGAAATAGTGGGTGGAATTCAATGCTAGACCTACTCAGAGTAGGCTCATTGAAATTAATGAACACAACTAAGTTAAGTCTATTTTGCATTTCACCCAGTGACTAATCTAAATGGAAAAACAGAGTTGTCTCCAACTAAGTTTTGCTCAGACTGGTCTCATATGCTTGTAGGTAAGAAAAAGTTGTTCAATCTACCATCAAAAAGATAGACAAGCAAGCTGATAGGCTAAAGATACAGGGATAGTCTGGGAATCTGAAGGTCCCTAACAATGTCTGTTTTAACCCATGCAAAACACCTCATTTGCAAGCTGAGTTGCACCCAAACTTCCAACGCTCTTTGTGTTGCAGTCTCAGTTCTGTCTTCAGTCGAAGCTCTTTGAGCGGATCAGCAGTTCAAATAATAAAACAACAAAGTCACAACTGAAAACCCCAAAACGAACAAACCTGTAAAAGGGCAAGAACTGTTGTGAAACTGAAACCAGCACACAACACAATTAAAACCTCACTATAAAACCACACACCTATGCTTTCTAGTTGATAATTTATTTTTAAAAGCATTTTCATTACCAAAACAATACAGATTACACACAAGGTTTGCGTAAGTGCAAAGATTCTAAAGAAGAACATAATAATACAGTAATCCTATGGCGAGGAATGGAGTTGGAACTAAATGCAGCTCAATGAAGACAGTGGTCAGTGGATACGGCATGTCGGTTGATTGTTGGGGAAGGGAAATGGGGGCAGGGTGGTGAATGGAATGGAAAAGGGCATGGCTGACTGGCTGGCATTTTGGTCAGAAACACTCCACTCTGCATCATTTTGTTGCAGGTACCACTTCTGTAGGCAGATAATTGTTCAGCAGTGTTACCTTTCTCTTTCATTGCTGCTAGACTTGGTACAAAACTAATGACAGGAAAGAAGGAAGACAATTTCTGGCATGATTTCTGCAGCTCTGCCAGTTCCATCCACTGCAATCGGAAGTCACCGCTTTCTCTGGGTGCTTTTGGGTGGGATTCAGTCACATACTGTCAAATTCAAGGTTGCACCGTTATGCTTGGTTGAGAGCTCTCTCGATAATTGTTCCAGTCAAGGGGAGATCTGAGAGTTAGGGTTGGCGTTGCAGCTGCTTTTTTCAGTCTTTATTCCCTCACCCCCACCCCGTCTTTCTTTCTCCCTGCCTCTCTCTTTGTTATCTTCAGTCTTTGGCCACAACATGAAGAGCAGCAACGACTTCATTGGGCGGATTGTGATTGGCCAGTACTCCACAGGCTCTTCGGAATCCAAGCACTGGCGGCGGATGCTGAACTCCCACCGCACGGCTGTGGAGCAGTGGCACACTCTCCGGTCGCGAGCTGAATGTGACCGTGTCTCCCCGGCTTCTCTGGAGGTGACGTGAGGACGCCAACGCTGCTAGCAAGCCACTGAGCAGATCTATACAAGACGAGTCATACACACACAAACAAACAAACAAACACACACACACACACACACCATAATCACAGCAACTCTTAATGGCCACTGGCAATGAAAACAAATGGTTGCATTAGCCTCCGTGCCACCTATTATTTCATCCACCCCATTGATTGTTTTACTCAGGATCACGTATCAACCACTACATCCACATCAGAAGGTGATGCTGTTGTGTAGGACAGTGGAAGCTGCTCAAAGGGTTTTCTGCTAATACGTTTTCAGAAACCCTTTGTTGCCTGCTATGTCATAGTGCGGTGCAGATAGCAGACTGGTTAGCTGCGGAAAAGCTTCAAGGTTTCCTCTCCACTACTCCATACTCTACATCTCGTGTGAGCAATTGTATCGGAAGGTATCAGATCCTGTGTGTTATCCGTGGTGAATGCGTGGTAGATTACTAGGATGTTGTTTTAGCGGTAGAATGTATGGTGTAAACACGTCTAAACCCAGTCCTTCCTTTGTCACTGTACTAGCTTAACCAAATCAGATATAACGTGTGCTTCTGTGTCTGGAGCTGTGCGCTTGGGCTGAATGGGATGGAGGCAGTCGTCTCTTTCCTGCTCAATCGCACATGCTAGCATTTTGTAAAATGTTGCGTCATTCAAGAACCCGCTAGTGTACTGCTATGAAAGCTGCAGTCCACAGCTGGATCACCCTTGAGCAGGCCTCTTAAAGCATTGCACTTCAACCGATTGGTCGGGACCCACCACTTGGTTGCAGCCTGATCTAAGGTGGGTTGAAATGGTAGCACTACTACCAGAATGGGTGTGTGTGCATGTTTGACTTAAGAGTGGGTCCTAGGTCTGAAAAGGCTAAAGACTCCTGCATTAAAGTCAACAAATCTCATTTTGGAGGAGGGAAATTGTGGGTTGCAGCCTAGTTGCAGTGCTCCAGAAGCGTGCAATGGCCTGGGATGTGTGAGCTGCCCAATTTGTTTCCACGGTGCAAGTTCCATGAGTGCAACGTGCGTGTGGAGTTGTCCTTTCCCTTGGAAGCATGGAGGAGCCAACCACTCAGCAGGGTGAGGTGGGTGCTGAGGGTGCAAGGAGTTGCACCCTGCAGTCTACCTGCTATCCTCAAGGGCAGTGGAGGGTGTTGGAATCAGATTCAGCCACTGGCCCAATCAGCTTCTGGAAGGAGGCAGGTTCCACTTTGTGCTTTGTCCTCACTCAGAACAGCTGTAGTAGGGACTTTTATGCACATGGATCCACCACCCTCCCGGCACATCATTAGAATGGGCCACATGCAGCCATCCCCAAACTCCAGATGTTTTGGCCTACAACTCCCATGATCCCTAGCTAACAGGACCAGTGGTCAGGGATGATGAGAATTGTAGTCCAAAACATCTGGAGGGCCGAAGTTTGGGGGTGCCTGCTCTAAAGGCTATGGCTGAACTTGAAAGTGCAGGCATCTGAAGGTTTCAGAGAACTGTTGTTTGTGTCAAATCCCCCCCCCCCCTGCATTTTAGGTACCTTTTGTGGCAACGTTCACAAAAGCCCTAATGCCAAGTGAGTTGCATTTACATGTGATAGTCAAGTTGACCTCTCCGCACCCACCCACCCCTTTTGTATTTCAGTGTGTTGAACTGGTCTTGAGTGTTAAGTCAGCAAAAGTCTGTGTATTTACCTGCCACATACAGAAAAGGTGTAGGAAAGTAGGCTGAACCTTCTGTAATACTGTAGAGATCAGGGATGGGGAACCTCAGGCTGCCAGAGAGGCCCCTCCAGCCGTCTCCACAGGGCACACACCCTCTTGAGTCACAGTGCTCACCTGCCCTGCTTTGCAGCCTCCTATACTGTTTTTGTCTGGCTGGGACGTGTCCTCGAACATTGATAATGCCTCTTGTGTGCCTAGGTGGAGATGAGAGAAAGGTATGTGTGGTGAGTGTGAAGAAACTAGCCCACTGTTCTGTGCACCTTTGCCTTTGCCCTCTCTCCGCCACTGGTCATGTGGCCCCTGGAAGGTCACTCAGAAGGAAACATGGCCCCTGGCCTGAAAAAGTTGCCCCACCCCTGGAATAGATGAGCTGAGCAAATTGTATGTATGTGAGATTGAACACTTGAACAGCTTGTTTGCTGGGATCCGCTGTGGGAGAGGGATTCCTGTCCTGCCTGTGGCATCTGATTGGTCGCTATGGGAAATGGGAATTTGGGCTGGATGGGACTTTTATCTGATACACAGGGCTCTTAACACTCTTGTACAATTACAAAGAGACCCCTGTATTAGGATCCCAAGAAGAATATAAATTTGGTTCTTATAAGGTGTAATATTCCTGTATGAAAATTAACTTAGTATATCACTGTTAACTTTTATAAGTAGTAAAACCTTTTTTTTTAAAAAAAATTGCACGGAACCATGGCACATGAAAACAACAATCTGAGCATTTGCTGCAGTATTCATGCAACAGATGTCTGACGTGCCAGTATCCATCTTTATTTTAAAACCATAGTTTCCCAAAGCGGTGAATGGACGTGACAAGTCAGCAAATTCTGTCGATTTTGTTAGATGCTTCTGTACATTCTCCCCAACCCCAAACATACTGTCTAAGGAAGTATATTTATGGAAAAAAATAAAGATCTGTTTATTTGTGTCAAATAAGAACGAAGTGGTGCTCTTTTTAAGCAACTCGTCTCAAGAAGGAAGACCTGTGTTCTGGATGCCCGCACAACATTCCTTTGAGGTAGATTCAGCAGTGAGTTTTTTGGGGACATTGTGGTTATCTGTGCTACAGAATCATAGAATCATAGAATTGTGGGGTTGGAAGGGATCCAAGGGTAATCTAGTCAAACCCCCTGACAGATGACCACATTTGTCTCTATGGCAACAGCACTCAATCTTTCAAGAGGCAGGTGATGCTTACCTGGCTGAGTGGCTAAGGCTGTTACCTTGACAAGGAAACTGATGGGGCAGGTTTCCTCTTACAGATTCAACCCACACAGATGCAGGATCATAGCTTTGGAAAGGATCATCCAGGCTGACCCCTCCCCCCCATTACATTTATTTATTTAAAATATTTCTAGGCCATCTTTTAGGGACAAACCCTCCCAAGGTAGATTACAAAAGATTTCAAGAATTTAAAAGAGAGAACTAAAACCAGTGCTCCCCCCCCCGGGGGTACGCAGGGGTACGCATACTTCTAAACATTATGTGAATCTTTGTCTGTTTACTGTATTTATTTTTCCTGATTTGAACTATAAAACGGTGATTTTTTTTAGTCAAAATGAGAGTGCCCCTAAACATTTTTTTATAGAAAAAAAGCACTGACTAAAACAAAAAGATCATCATGTTAACTAAAAAACATTTGCAGATCAGCAGTACTGCATCAGAAGTAGCAAACGGGAAATCTAGGTGTTACTGGAGTCCTGCTGCCAACTTGGCCAATGACAGACCCTCCAAGTGTCCCTATTTTCCAGGGACAGCCCCGGATTTACAGAAGCCATCCCGGTTTCTGATTTGATCCCAGAATGTCCCAGTTTTCCTTAGGCAGTGATGGCTAACCTTGACACTCCAGATGTTTTGGGACTGCAACTCCCATCATCCCTGACCACTGATCCTGTTAGCTAGGGATGATGGGAGTTGTAGTTCCAAAACATCTGGAGTGTCAAGGTTATCCATCACTGCCTTAGGACAGTGATGGCTAACCTTGACACTCCAGATGTTTTGGGACTACAACTCCCATCATCCCTGACCACTGATCCTGTTAGCTAGGGATGATGGGAGTTGTAGTTCCAAAACATCTGGGGTGTCAAGGTTAGCCATCACTGCCTTAGGATGTCCCTATTTTCATTGGACAAATGTTGGAGGGTATGGAGTGGTGCAACCTTTAGAAGCATTTCCCTGTTTAGGGAAGTTTTTTTGTGTTTAATGTTTTATTATATTTTTATATATGTTGGAAGCCACCCAGAGTGGCTGGGGCAACGCAGTCAGATGGGTGGGGTATAAATAATAGAATTATTGTTGTTGTTATTGAATAGGATGTTCCTGTTTTCATCAGAGAAAATGTTGGAAGGTATGCAATGATCAGGGAAGATGGGAATTGCAATCCCAACACCATCAGGAGGCCACCATATTGACAATCCCTACACTGAGGGTGGGACACTTTAGGCCTGGGGTGTGTGTGTCAAATGCAGCCCTCCAGGCCTCTCTGTCTGGTTCTTGGAAGTCTTGACAGGCCACACTGCTCCCTAGCCCTGCTATCCACTCCCAAGTTTTTTTGCCTAGCTGGAATGTGCCATTGAATGCACCTGCTTGCCTGAGTAGATGTGTGAATGTGAAAAAACGAACCTGCTGCTCAAAGGTAATTTCATTATTTATTTCCAGTATTTATAGCCTAAGGTAAAGGTAAAGGGACCCCTGACCATTAGGTCCAGTCGTGACCGACTCTGGGGTTGCGGCGCTCATCTCGCATTATTGGCCGAGGGAGCCGGTGTACAGCTTCCAGGTCATGTGGCCAGCATGACAAAGCCGCTTCTGGCGAACCAGAGCAGCGCACGGAAACGCCGTTTACCTTCCCGCCGGAGTGGTACCTATTTATCTACTTGCACTTTGTGCTTTCGAACTGCTAGGTTGGCAGGAGCAGGGACCAAGCAACGGGAGCTCACCCCGTCGCGGGGATTCGAACCGCCAACCTTCTGATCGGCAAGCCCTAGGCTCTGTGGTTTAACCCACAGCGCCACCCGCATCCCAGATTTATAGCCTGCTCTTCATAAAATATTTGCAATCCAAGAACGGGGAACAAAGCGACACAATAGCACACCTTCCAAGTGCCCTGATTTTCCAGGGACAGTGCTGGAATTACGGAAGCCGTTCTGGCTTCTGATTTGATCCTGGAATGTCCCTATTTTCCCTGCCGCTGATTGAAGCGGTCGAGTGAGCGCACATGTGCGGTGAGGCGATCTTGCAGTTAACTGCCCCTGGTTAAGGTTTTTTTTTAAAAAAAAAAATGTTCAATGGCCTCAAGGTACGAGGCAGTCTTGCTCCTGTACTTGTTGCAGAGTCAAAGAGCCTTGACTCACCTGTCAGTCTCAGTCACCCCTGTAATCCCCTTTTAATAACCACTGACCCCCTGTGCTTCACACACGTCTTCTAAGGATGTTGTTACAAAGATGGGCTGTTTGGGGCCAGAGCTTGATAACAGAGAGGCTGTGTTCCTTCACCCAAACCAGAACTGTGAGAGTATAGGAGGTGGTGCAGGGATGGGAGCACATTCAGGGTTTTTCCTGGCCGCTGCTTGCGTAGCAGTGAGGGGAGCATTTCTGCCTTTAAAGGTCTGTGGCATTGCATGAGCTTGTTCTTCTCCTATTCATTCCAGTTGGAAGCCTGAGGATTACTGGCCTGGGGGAGCTGTAAATTCCTTCTTGTCCTTGGCAATAGACTCACGCTGGGATCCATCAACCATAGAAAAATCCACAGCACCTCCCAGCCAAAACAATCTTAATCCAAAGTCTTTTGTTTCATGTTCAGCTGTGGCCTTGTTCTTACTGAGATGGTTGACCCATGTCTGAGCTGCACTGTTTCAGGTGGCAGGTGTGGGATAGAACACTCCTGCTTACACTTTTTTTTTAAAAAATGAATAAATCCCTGCACAAGGAAAGCTAGTGTATCAAGGAAAAGGGCCCTAACCTGACTCTCTTCTTGACAGGCTAGCTTTCTATATTAGGGGAGCAGTAGCAGGGGTAATCAACTGATCACTCACTTCCCAAATATAAAAGACCAGTGTGTCAAGGAGAAGGGTCCTGGCCTACTTCCTGATGTGCTTGTTTTCTATATTCAGGGTATAAATAAATAAATATTATATGCATTCATGCATGTATATAGAAAACCAGCATGTCAGGGACAAGTGTTCTAACTTAGCCTTCTCCCTGATGTGCTAATTTTCTACATTCAGGGAGTTTTAGTATTTTTGTATGTGTGTTTTTAATTATTCAGCACTATTTAGATACCACTCAATTTTTTTAAAAGTGGTTTATATAAAATGTTATAAAATATTTAAAAATAGCAATAAAACAAACCTTAAAAACAGTAGACATAATAAAGTTATACAGTACTTCAGTTTTGTTCAGTGTTCTATATTGGAATAAAGAACTTGTAATGCACCCCAGGACCTTACATTATAATTTTAAATATAGATAAAATCAACAACTTGAATAAAGCATAGAATTTTAGAGTTTGAAGCGACTCAGATGTCATCTGATCCAACCCCCTGCAATGCCAGAATCACTGCTAAAAAATCCCTGACAGATGGCCAAATAAAATAATGATACCAAAAATATAATATGTATGGATAGGCTCAGCCTCCCCTGAAAATGGTTTAGCTGACATCAAAAATATCACAGTAGAGGCATTTTCAGGGGTGGCTGTGTAGGCTAATATCAGTGGGGAGGGGAGTTTCAGAGAATACATGCTGCCACACTAAAATATTGATTTCTCACAAGTGTGGAAAACACACATTATGTGGCACTTGTATAAATGCCAGTTCTGCAGATTGAAGAGGTCGAGTGGGCACATATGGACTGGCAGTCGGTGTGTGTGTGTGTGTGTGTGTGTGTGTGTGTGTGTGTTGTCACATGAGTTGCCACTAGACACAGCTACAGTTCGAAGTTTCAGTAGGAAAAATGTTCTTATGTATGTTTAGCCCCACAACAACCCTGTGAGGCAGGTTAGGCTGAGAGGCAGTGACTGATCTCCAAGGCCACCCACCAAGTTTCATGGCTGAGTGAGGATTTGAACCCTGGTCTCCCAGGTCCTAGTCCAATACTAACCACTAACACCGCACTGGCTCTTGGGTAGTAGGAGCAACTCTTGTCAGCCACCTGGCTGCCATTTTGTTTCCTCCCCAATGTCTCTGCATTGCCCCACGACAGTGTGTGTGTGTGTGTGTGTGTGTGTGTGTGTGTGTGTGTGTGTGTTTTCAGAAGGGGGAAGAGGAATGGCAGCCCCCACCCAATATAGTGGAGAATATTCAAAAACACTGTGCAGAACAATCCCCCCTCCACACACACACACCTTGGGGGCTGAGAAAAGGAAACTGAAATCTCACAAATTTCCTCAGGGGGAAAAAATACCTTTGAAGAAATGCCATCTCTCAGTGTGTGCATCAACATGGGAGAAGTGTAGACAGGATTCATCCCCAACTACCACCTGACATGTTAAATTGAGTGCATTGGGCGATTTGTAGGAACACCCCTTACTGGTCTTTAAAAAAATGTGGTATATTGCCACATATCTTTCACTGTGCTGTGTTCCTTCATAGACCTAGCAGCTCTGAGACTTAGACCTGCCTCAACCTTTGACAGTCCTGGCAAGTTTTTTTTTTGTTTTAAAGCACCAAGATTGAAAGCTTTTAAAAGAAAGCTTGAAGTGGCTTTATGTTCTAAAATCCAGCACATTGCTTTTGGGAATCGCGAATCGCCTTTGGGATTTACCTCTTAAGTCACATAGCAATCATCTTACAGGGTTGTTAGGTCATTTCTACTGCTGGGTGACGAGGGCAAGTTGTATGGCAGTGTGTTAAGGAAGGGTTTCAAGCGCATACCAGAATTTTGCGCAACAGAAATAATCGGACTTCTCTCGGATGACTAATGGGAAGATGCGTAAGGACCTTACAAGCAAATGGAGGGTGATTTGATGCAGGCTGAATGCTCATTGTCATAGAACTACCCAGAGACGGATGTGAAATAAAGACTACTTATAGCCCAAACGCCACGCAAGCTTTGCATGAGCAGATCACGATGGATGCTCAATAATCAGGTCATCTGGAGGAGTGAGACAGGGTGGCCAGTGGTGTGGGAGGTTAGGCCGTGAGGCGTTCGGCCAGCATCCTGTGCAAATCTTGTTGAAAGTTTGCCCTTACAAGGGAGGGAGTTGTCCACAAAGCCTCTTTGCAGCTGCTCCAGTGACTTCAGTAGCACTACAAAGGGAGGAAAAGCACGGAGCAGCCAGTTCTTTGCAGCTCTGGAGAGAAGACTTGCTCTCGACCAGCTATGATATCGAGGTGGAATTTCTGCGCTACTTTCTCTGGGGTGCTCCTCGCCATCCAGGCTTTCCCACACACCAATATTAAAATCAGTCAAGGTGAGTACCCATCTCCGACGATAAAATATTCAAAATTGGGACACCTGAAGCCAAGGTAATTTTGCTTGGGGTTTCAATCAGGTTGAGGTTTAATCTTGGATCCTAAATTATCACCTCATGGTTTTTGTCTCCCCCTTTGAGAAAATCCTCTAAATAGAGCTATAGATAGATAGATTCCATTTATATTACAAAATGCATAAGCTTTAGAAAATAAAAGACAATGCAGAAGGGTAGAATGTTCAGTGACTCCTATGAATTTGCACACATCCAGTCAAAATTCAGATTTCCTGTGTTGCACAGCAGCTATTGACCCAAACTAACTTAAGTGTACCAAAACACTGTAAGCCCACTATATACGTTTGGTAGCAGCCCGTATCTCCTATATTGATCACTGAAATTAATCCTTCACTTAAAAGTTATTTTCTCTCAGGTTTTGTTCTCTGAAACTAATAAAGTGAGTTAGTTTGCTATTCAAACACAGTCCCATGTTCTCTCATGCCATGCTTTGATAGATGATCTTTGTTTTTGTAATTAAGTCAGAAAAGTTGGGATTTATAGGTGGCTTATCAGGAATCAAAAGGCTTTGATGAAAAGGAAACATGGAAAGTTCTCGACAAAATTGACAACTTGCTCCAACTTTATTGTTGAATCCAGTTCTGGTGGCAGCCTGTGTTCAGTAGGAATAGGGAATAAAATTCATTAGTTTAAAAGCAAACCTATGTACTTTTCAAAACAGTATGTAAACTGAAACTCAGCTAGCTTTTGAAATTCACACCTCTGAATTTTGCAATGCAGTTCTCCAGCCAAGTAATGTGTCAAAAAATACATATACCAGGTTAAAGTGTACAAAATATTGTATATTGGACATAAATGCATACAAAAACGTATATATTAGGAGAAATTCACACAAAAATGCTGGTCGGTTTTCATGAGGATTTTTTTTAATGAAAAAAAAAACCACAAACTGATGTAGATGTGTAAAGAACTGAAATTAAGATTGGAAACATGACAAACAGCAATAAATAGAAATTGACAGATTCATTCATCCCTAATGTTCAGATAGCATCTCAGCCGTCATTATGGCTCAGCTAAACTGTTTGAGAGTTTGTGGTCTACTT
Source organism: Darevskia mixta (assembly GCA_034641385.1). Classification (NCBI taxonomy): domain Eukaryota; kingdom Metazoa; phylum Chordata; class Lepidosauria; order Squamata; family Lacertidae; genus Darevskia; species Darevskia mixta. The sequence goes on from JAWWNH010000050.1 coordinate 4,848,735, forward strand.
ATTCACTGTCATTTCATTTCCAGACCACTATTTGTACAAATTACGTGGATTTATTTGATTGCATAATTAAGTTGTTGTGGAACTTCTGTGTTATTGAAATGCCAAGAAATGAGATGATAAAATGATTTGTGGGTATTAGGGATTATCGTGCACTTGGGGTTTTTTTTTTTTAACTTACTCAAATTAATGGGTTGGATTCAGGCTAAAATAGTTGAACTTAAACCCAATTAAATCAAAGGGATGGCAGTCATGATCTTAACCTAATTTTCACTGAAATGAATGGGAATTAAACACAACTAACTGCTGGGGTGTAAAGTAGAAAAAGGTGAGGAGTTTCTGAGCTCCACTGCAATATTACCAACCTTACTTTGGATGGATTTATGGATGGAAGGATCTGCTCATTTTGGCTCTCAGTTTCTCGTTTTTCCTATTCTAACATTTGCAGAAATTTGCAATAAAAAAAAACCTCCTGAAAATTAATCAGGATTTTATTTCAAATTTCTCCTAATAAACATTTTTCAATCAATTTCTCAATTTTTGTAAACATTGTTCAATTGGCGATCTGCATTGCAAAATTGGGATAAGGGCAAATTTCAAAGGATAGGTGTGTTTCTGTTCTCATGAAATTTTGGAAGTTGTAGATTGAATAGATCCGGCTTCAAATGAAGCCAGAATGGAATTTCTTCCCCATTTCTTGTTGCCGTCTGATAAAGCCATGTGACTGAAGATGGACAGAATCTATTTCACTTTCTTTCGGTGTTTGCACAGTTTAGCCACTGAAGTTGGTGGAACATATTCTAGAGAAAGTGAGTAAATCTGAGCTTCACTGAAATACCATATGATCTCATCTTATGCGGGGGTTTGGTTCTAAGGGTCCTGTGTATACATAAAAATAGCATATACCCACATCCTTGGAGGCGCCCCACAGCTACCAGGAAGGCAGAGAGAGAGAGAGAGAGAATCCCCATACTCCCAGAGCCCGCATGCCCAGCACATAAATAAACAAATAATAGATATCATTGCTGCTACTTTATTTTCATCAATACCTATTTGTCCTGTTTTTTCATGTGACATGTAAGCGACTACCCTAACCCATCAAATTTTGCAGACCTTTTAACTTGCATCAGGGGCGCTGGTTCCTAGCGGCCGAGCCCCTCGGTCCAGTGCAGAGGGCCTTCTCGGTAGTGGCGCCTTCTCTGTGGAACGCCCTCCCATCAGAAGTCAAGGAAATAAACAACTACCTGACTTTTAGAAAACATCTGAAGGCAGCCCTGTTTAGGGAAGCTTTTAATGTTTAATAGATTATTGTATTTTAATATTCTGTTGGAAGCCGCCCAGAGTGGCTGGGGAAACCCAACCAGATGGGTGGGGTATAAATAATAAATTTATTATTATTTTTATTTTATTTTATTTTATTTTATTTTATTTTATTTTATTTTATTTTATTTTATTTTATTTTATTTTGGGCCCCCCTATATTTTTGGGGTAGGGACTGCCCCCCAATGTCTCAAAGGTGCTCCTCCTCTTCCTCCTGCCGCAGAGGGGAAGGAGGGTTGAAGCGGCCCCCTGCCAGTGGCGGCACCAAGAAGTGGTGGATGAGGAGCTGCTGGTTATTGAGCCGGGTGGCCGCCATGTTTAGCTCCACCCCTGGCTCCCCCTGACTTCCTGACGTCACGCGCATGATGTTGGGACATCGCAAGATCACACGTGTGGTGTCGGCCCCCCTCCCCAATCACCCTTGCAAGCTGGTGCCTCTGACTAGCATATTACATTCTTTTCTCCTTTTAAAAGTACGGCTAGCAAATAAATCCTGAGGCGAATATGACATCCTGGATTTAACTCAGCCCTGGGAGTTGAAAGCTTACTGGCCGCCCGTCCAAAGACTGGGCCAACGAGGCCATTGGCAACTGAACAGGAAAGGTGCTAATTAGGGGGTTGACCTGCTCTGCCTTCTCTCCTCTTGCACATTTAACCTTAAAATTCTTTCAGGCACCTCTGGTGCACTGGAGCTAATCAAATTAATGTTACCTACTGGGGCAAGTGGTATAGAATTTCAACAAGCTGAATGGTTCAGACAGCTTCATTTTCCACCAGACGATGGGCCATTTTCTGAAGAGGAATTTGGAGGGGGGAAACCAGCTTGAAAGCTTCGACTGGGGCCTAACTCATCCTTTCAGTAAGGTGTCCAGAACCTTTGGCTGAACTACAACTCCCATCATCCCTGCCCATTGGCTGTGCTTGCTGAGCTGAGGGGAGTTGTAGTTTGGCCAGATCTGGAGGACCAAAAGTTTTCCCAACCTGCCCTTGATATTTAACACTGCGAATGAACCTTCTGTCTCATGCTACTAGTCTTCGCCACTCTCCAGAAACATACCCTCCCTACTTTTAGTGGTGCCATTGATTGATTGATTGACTGAAATATTTATAGACCATATTTTCATTTTTTTTAAAAAAAGACACAAACAGGCAGTATACAAACTCATAGAAAGATAAATAACAAACATCAATAAACAGCTGGCAATAAAAAGAAAATCACATTGGAAAGACCTGTCTGAATAGCACAGCTTTTTGGAGATGACTGAAAGAAGGCAGGGATGATTTGTGCTGAATCTGTAGTGGCAGGGAGTTCCACAGGGCAGGTCCTCCCACACAAAAAACTTAGTCTCTAGTTAAAGGCTGACTGAACCTGAGGGGCTAGACGAAACTCTCAATTATCAAGGTAGAGCATAAGGAATCAAGAGCTCCGTAGGTGCTTTGGATCCCTGTTTATAAAACCATAGAATTGGAAGGGAACATAAGGGTCATCTAGTCCAACCCCCTGCAATGCAGGAATCTTTTGCCCAACGTGGGACTTGAACCCTCGACCCTGAGATTTAAGAGTCTCATTCTCTACCAACTGAGCTACCAAGGTGGATTAGATCTTTGTGAATTAGTGCAAGAACTAGGAGCCTAGCTTGGTAGCAAACTGGCAACAGGACAGGGACATTGGGATGGGTGGGGGACAGAATTTCTGGTCCTTTCCCACGTTAAGAGCCATGTTGTCGCCTGCTGAAGTGGTATTTGCTAGAGGGGACAGGAGGACAAGGGCTGTTTATCCAGCGTGGTGGGTTTTATCTAATCTCTTTTGTGGGCTTCTTTCCACTTGCCTCTCCTGAGCACTTCCCCCTCCCAGCTCTGCATTGCCCGCAGCCAATGGCGTGTCAAGATGCATGGAAATGACAGCTGTTGCTCGTCTCTTTTGACAACCGTTGTTGAGACAGAGGTGGCTTTCCTGACCCTGGTAATCTTCTGGGCTCCCAGGACTGATAGCAAGTGAATCTGACAAGTGGAAGTGTGTTGAGATATGTGCCTCTCTAACCTATTTCCTTCCTCTCTCCCTAGCTTTGCCAGAGCCAATTCTCTCTTACTCTTGCCCTCTCTTTTGGACTGAATACGAAGGCTTTTGCTACAGATACTTTCCAATCAATAAAACATGGGCGGAGGCTGACTTGTATTGCGCAGAGTTCTCCATCGGTCTAAAGTCAGCCAAATTAGCTTCCATTCACAGGTAAGAATCACACAATAACTTGCCCTTTCCTCGGTGGGGCGTTGTCCCATTTGCCCTAATGCAGGGGTCAGCAAACCTTTTCAGCAGGGGGCCGGTCCTCTGTCCCTCAGACCTTGTGGGGGGCTGGACTATATTTGGGGGGGGGGAAACAAATTCCTATGCCCCACAAATAACCCAGAGATGCATTTTAAATAAAAGGACACATTCTACTCATGTAAAAACACACTGATTCCCAGACCGGATTTAGAAAGTGATTGGGCCGGATCTGGCCCCCACCCTTAGTTTGCCTGTTGTTGTTGTTGTTTAGTCGCTTAGTCGTGTCTGACTCTTCGTGACCCCATGGAACAGAGCACGCCAGGCACTCCTGTCTTCCACTGCCTCCCGCAGTTTGGTCAGACTCATGTTGGTAGCTTTGAGAACACTGTCCAACCATCTCATCCTATTCTCCTTGTGCCCTCAATCTTTCCCAACATCAAGGTCTTTTCCAGGGAGTCTCCTCTTCTCATGATGTGGCCAAAGTATTGGAGCCTCAGCCTCAGGATCTGTCCTTCCAGTGAGCACTCAGGGCTGATTTCCTTAAGAATGGATAGGTTTGATCTTCTTGCAGTCCATGGGACTCTCAAGAATCTCCTCCAGCACCATAATTCATAGTTTGCCTACCCATGCCCTAATGCATCATCCTTCACTAGTGGCTTGTTGCTGTGGAACACTTGGGGTGTGTTCAGAGGATGGAGACAAAAATGGCGAGCGGATTAGGGACCAAGTCCTGTGAGGGGAGGTTGAAGGAGTTGGAGATGATTCGTTTGGAAAAGAAACAATTGAAAGGCGAGAACGTACTATCCTCAGGTATCCAGAGGACTGTTGTATAGGCAGAACAAATTTGTTTTCCTGTTGCTCCAGTAGCTTCAAACGACAAGGAAAAGGATTTAGATTAACCTTAGGAAGTACTTCCTGATGGTATGAGCTGTTTGGCAGTGGGACAGGCTGCCTTGGAAGGTGGTGGGTTTTTAGAGGTTTTAAAGCATAGAATGGGGGACCCAGGTGGTGCTGTGGGTTAAACCACAGAGCCTAGGGCTTGCCGATCAGAAGGTCGGTGGTTCGAATCCCTGCGACAGGGTGAGCTCCCGTTGCTCGGTCCCAACTCTTGCCCACCTAGCAGTTCGAAAGCACATCAAAGTGCAAGTAGATAAATAGGTACCGCTGCAGCGGGAAGGTAAACGGCATTTCCGTGTGCTGCTCTGGTTCTCCAGAAGCGGCTTTGTCATGCTGGCCACATGACCTGGAAGCTGTACGCCGGCTCTCGGCCAATAAAGCGAGATGAGCGCCGCAACCCCAGAGTCGGACACGACTGGACCTAATGGTCAGGGGTCCCTTTACCTTTAAGCATAGAATGTAGTGTCGACTACCTGCATCAACTGAGGGTGGGACTACATGAACCTTGAGGTCCCCCTCCTAACTATATGATTCATTGATTACCTGGCAGCAATATTGCTATTTACTTAGCCCAAGCCCTTGATGGTTTTTGCGATGCTGTTCTCCAACCAACCCATGTTTACAGAAATGCACATATAAGGTCAACATGTGCTTAAGATGAAGATCTTAGTGAAAATAACCTACAAAGACGCATCATATTAGTCTTGCAGAAGTGGCGTGCATGAGTCAAAACAGTGCATAAAAAGTTGTTTATTAGGAGATCTTTGCACTAAAAGACTTTTGTGAGGAATTTGAAATTGCACATTGCTGCAAAAGGCAGACCACTGAAATTTGAGATCAGAAAAATGAGAAACATAGAGAACTAAAAAGAAAGAGCTAGCATGGTATAGTGGTTAGAGTGTTGGACTAGGACATGGGGAAGTAAGGGTTTGAATCTGCACTCAACCTTGAAACCCACTGGGTGACCTTGGGGGCTAGTCAGTGCTCTCAGCCTAACCTACCTTGCAGGGTTGTTGAGGGGATTAAATGAGGAGAGGGAGAGCCATGTCTACCACCTTGAGCTCCTTGGAGGAAAGGTGGGGTGTAAATGCAATGAAATAAAGAAATAAGTATTAACATATCTTTGCATTCCTAATTACATACAACTATTGGCAGCTGGGAAGAGAATGTATTCGTCTACGACCTGGTAAACAGCCGAGTGCCTGGAATACCGACGGATGTTTGGATGGGACTTAATGATCTAAGACAGGTAAGAACCTAACCGTATCAGATGCTGCACCTCTCATCAGGCACATAAGAAGAAGAGACTTGCTGGGTGAGACTTTTGTGGCATCTAGCCTAGCAGAAGCGGAGCATTAAGGGAAATAGCCCTGTTTATCAGGCTTTTTATCCATCTAGGTCAGCATAATCTATGCTGATTTGGCAGCAGCTCTCCAGAATTTCAGATGGGGCTTCTCTCCCAAACCTACCTGGAGATGCTGGGATATTCTGCATGGAGGGCAGATGCTGTTCCACAAAGTAACAGCTGGATAATTAAATAGCCCTGGCAGCTTCCTAGATGCCTATATATTCCTATGCTTCTGCCTTGAAGGAAGTCGGTTATTGACAGGAGTGAGTCAGCAGTAAATCACACAAAGTAAGTAGAGTTAACTCTTTATTAGGATCTGCACAGGGTGTCATGCCTAATGAGCACAGCAACTGTTCTTTGGTAGGTCTTGCTCCCAAGTTTAACCCTTTAGGATGTTCCAGTAAGCAAGGAGGATGAATTGTGCAAACTAATTAACCTGCCTCCTCGAAATACAAAGTTCTTCTACAATAATGTACAGGCAACTCCCCATTTACGTATGCACACATCGGCGCGAAGCACGGAGTGGTACGAAAAGGGGCAAAGGGGACCTTTAAAAGAGCAAGAAAATGGCAGAAATGGCGCAAAAGCAGTGTTTAGGAATTCCACAAGCCTTCGCAAGTGCAATCCAAGGAGCCTTTGCACTGAGTTGGAGTTTGAGCAAGGAGGGTTTGGAGGGAGAAATGGTGGGTGTTTGCAGACTTTTTCAATGGTGTTCCAAATATGCATGATTTCACTTAAACACACAGTGTATTGGAACATAAAATGGGGGAGTTGCCTGTATAAAATGCACTACCGGTATTAAATTAAGGGGAATTTATTGCAAAAATGTGAACCGTATTGGCCTGAATCCTCACTTTTTACCCAAATTCTGACCATGAAAAGTTAAAGTGCGGCTTATATATGGTGTGCATATATAAGGAGCACAGGGCAAACAGCGCCAGGAGCACGTAGTTCCCCGTCCTCTCCCCCAAGGCTGGGAAGGGAGAGAGCAAGGAAGGGAAAGGCCATTGGCAACACAGTGCCCCCCCCCAGTTTGCAGCCAGGAGCAGCGAGGAATGGAGCAGCTTATATTCGGGTATTTTTTCTTTTTTTCTCCTCCCCTCCAATTTTAAAGGTGTGGCTTATATTTGGGTGCGGCTTATATTCGGGCCAATAGGGTATATTAGGAGAATAGGTTGGTTAAACCCATTGGTTTTAATGCAAATTAAGTTAAAATCACAACCACGCCCCATTGATTTAATTGAATTTATCTTCAGCCAATTTAGCCTGGATCCAACCAATTGATTTCAGTACATTAAAAAGTACAAGAAGATGACTCATGCCCACACATCAGTTTGTCATCTCGTTTCTGTGTGTATCTGAAGAAGTGTGCATGCACACGAAAGCTCATACCAAGAACAAACTTACGGTAGTTGGTCTCTAAGGTGCTACTGGAAGGAATTTTTTTATTTTGTTTTGACTACGGCAGACCAACATGGCTACCTACCTGTAACTATCTCGTTTCTGGGTTTTTGATAATACAGAAGCCCCATGATGTAATTGATGCAGAAGTCCCACCTGTAATTGATGCAGATACTGGTCTCGAAATGAAATGACAGACATTTATTCAGTCAACAAATATATACCACACACACTGACAAAGTTGGCTTCTTGGGCAAGGCATTTGGTTTTCAAAACCAATTGTGCAGGTTTGTTGAGCAGCTGAAATGACAGCTGAAATGGTATCTCAAAACCAATAATAGGTGAATCTGCCCATTTTGGTTTCTCGGTTTCTCTATTTTCCAGCCTTAAATTCAGTTCTACACATTTCCACATCTTCTTGTGATTTTTGTTTTTTTTTAAATCCTCATGAAAATTCACCAGCAATGAAATGTGGATTTCTCCTAATACATACATTTGTATGTGATTATTGACATATTTTTTTGCAAAGCATTTTCTCCTAATATAATGCAGTTCTTCACCAATACATGCACGTTTATGCACACTTTACCATTGTACGTGCGTTTTTGTACCCATGACTTCTCTCGGAACTGCATTGTCAAAATTCAGAGAAGTTTTGAAAAATGACCGCTCGTTGGATTGTGTATTGCTTTGGAAAGTGTGAGTTAGCTAGGTTCGCCTTGAAATGCAAACTGAATGGCACCTGTCTTCTCCATCCCTAGAATGCTCCAAATGCTTCCGTCTCTGTTGGTTAACAGCAAAGATTGAATATGTGCCATTTCCTGTCTGTTTCCCTAGCACTAACTCCCTGGTGATGTATTTTGTAGGAAAGCAATTTTGAATGGACAGATGGCTCCTCATATGACTATAACTACTGGGATGGCAATCAACCAGACGACGGGATCCACTCTAAACCGGAAGATGAAGACTGTGTGCAGATCTGGTACAGATACAGCAGTGGTAGGTGGTAGATGTATCTCAGAGATGGTCTCTTCCCAGGAGCTGGGGATGCTCAGGCAGGAGAAGAGGCAATATGATTGCCACCTTCAAATATCTGAGGGGCTGTCACATAAATGATGGAGCAGAGTTTATGAGATGCTTATGAGATGCAGATGTTGTCACGTTGCAGGAAAAGAGCAGAAAGAGAGTCTACCCAGGCAGGGAGCAGCGGTGAATCTACTATGAAACTAATGAAGCTTAAGCCTCAGGGCCCCTAATCTTGGAGGGGCCCCAGAAATGACTTTAGTCCACATTGCTTAAATTTTGGGGGTCTAGTAGACTCAAATGGGTTGATTTTTTTTACTGTGTATATTTCAACGATCCCAAAGTTTGCGAATTAGCAGCACAGATGTTGTAAATGTGGAGCATTGTGGTAAGTTGGTAAGTTTTGCTGTGGCTAATGTATTCTGCTCCCGCCCCCCCTTATTAGCAGAGGTCAAGATCCTAGAGGAATAACAATGAGTTCTCAAAAGTACTGAAGCAGATACAAAAAAAAAAGAGTGGTTATTCTGACCTCGGTTTTCATGGGCCCCCCCATAACAGTTCAAGCTTCAGGGGGGCCCAAATATAGGTCCACCATTAGCAGCGAGGACCATATATAGCTATGCCCTCTTCCTGTCAGGGCACAAAGGGGAACTGATCTCACAGAGTTTGACACGAAAGGAAAATGGGAGCTGGAGGGGAGAGGAAAGTGAGCGAATTTAGGCACCTGTTCTTAAAGTTAGAAAGTGACTACATTCAAGTCCTGTATTCTCCATGACATGCAACTTTCCTGTTGCAGGATTATTATTATTCATATTAGGTACAGTGGAACATACAGAGTTGCCTCTGAGTTTGAGCTAGCAGAAGCTTTGCCTCTTCAATATGCTGCCATTGCTTCCTTCCTTGGAAACGGGGGTTTAAAACTCCACCCAACACACTCCTTATTTCTCTCCCTCTCTCTCCCTCTCTCTCCCTCTCTCTCCCTCTCTCTCTCCCCCTCTCTCTCTCCCTCCCTCCCTCTCTCCCTCTCCCTCCCCACCCAATTTCTTTTTCATAGCTTTAAGGTCTTGGAATGACAATAGCTGCAGCAGAGAATTTCCATTTGTGTGCAAGATCCCATCCCTGGCTGCTGATTAAGCGTTTCCCAAAAACAAAAGCAACAACTCAACTTCTGTCCAAACAACATGGAATGAAACGGATGCACAACTTTTTCCTAAGCTTGTCTCCGCATCCCACTGCACCCCGATCTCGTGCCCTTCAGATGTTTTGGACCCCAAATCCCATTGGAGTTGGGAGCCGTAGTTCAAACCATCTGAAAAGCACTAGATTAGTGGGAGGCTGTTCCAAGGCATAATTCTCTCACCTCTAATAAACATATTTCTGTATCTGACTCAATGAAGGCTCCAGCTAGTTATCATGACCAAGTTGTGTGTGTGTGTGTGTGTGTGTGTGTGTTTTGTATGTTCTGTATCTGGTCAATGCTCAGGGATGATGGGAGCTGGAGTCGAGGAACACCTGGAGGGCCACGGCTGCCCCATATCTGGTGTATTCACTGGGGCCCAGGTGCGTCCAGGTAATTTTTTGCAGGGGGTACATTTGCCACTGATATGCAATGTGCAGCTGTCATCAGTGAACAGACTGCAACTTCCGATACCGTTGTTTTTAGATTGTGAGATTGATTATAGCAGGTGCGGGGAACCGTTAGCCCTCTGGGTGTGTCTGAACTAAAATTCCCATCAGTCGCAGCAAGCATGACCAATGGTTGGGGATGATGGGAGTTGTAGTTCAGCAACATTCCAAGACCCAAAGGTTCCCCACACTTGGATTTTAGCATGTGGCAGACTCTGCTTTCCAAACCAACTTCAGGTTTAATTTTAAGTGAAGGGTTTGGGTTGTGGTTATTAAGGTTTGCTTTCTTGGTTTATGGCCCCAGAGCTAGGCAATATGGTACCCTCCAGGTGTTGTGGAATACAGTTCCCATCTCTTCCCTTATCATTGGCCATGCTGTTTGGGTGTGCACTACTGTGCCTATTTCTGCTGGGACCTCTTATTTTATTGGGTCAGCAGGTAGGCTTGGAACATTTAGATGATGCTGGACTACAGCTCCCATCATCCCTGCCCGTTGCTCATGCTTTCCCAGGGCTGATGGGAGTTGTAGTTTGGGGACACCTGGAGGACCAGAGGTTCCCCACATCTTTTTGAATCCCTGGATCTTGCTGAGAAGCACAGCACAATCAGATTGTCTCGAGCGACTTTCTCACATTGGGGCCAATGAACGAGTCAGTTTTGAGCCACGGTGGCAAGGTGTGTGAGGGGGGAATAGAGTAAAAAACCAACAGTCCCCATCTCAGTCAGCCCATGTTAAATAGGAAACAGTTCTGTTTTTATGTCTGTGTCAAGATGTGAGACGGAGTGGATAGCAATTAGCACTGGCATGATCATTTCGAGATGAATCAGCGGGCCAAGTGGAAAATTGATCAACATCCATATGGTTAGATCAGCCTTCCCCTGTGTAGAAGCGCCGTGTTGTTTCAGCGCAGTTTGTTGCACTGCTGATGTCAAGAGCTTTCTGCCCCTCTTGACTCCTGCTGCTGACTCATACTCAGGTGCAGCTGAGTGCAGACGCTGAATGGGCTTTCTGGGCTGAAGCCCAATGGTGACATGATGTGAAGCCAGGGCTGGGAAACGAAGGAATAGCACATCCTGTTAGGTAGTACGGTAGGAGCAACACTTTTATTTGTTTCGCTAAAACCCAAAACTGGAAAAAATGGGATCCAACCTCCCCTGTTTAGAGTGTGAATGTTCCACAGGACCACCCTTATTACGTAATCGCTGCTTCTTTCTCATAATTAAAAGGATCCTTCTTGTCTTTCTGCTTGCCTAAAACGTTAAAAAAAAAATCAACCTGGTTTAACAGTCACTTAAGACCTTAACCAAACAAGACAATCAACATTAAATGAATGAACTGAAACTTAACGTGCTTTCTGCTGATTTGTCTCTCCAGCTTTTTACTGTTCTGTCTCCTTGCAGAATAACAAAATGCTGTGGTCTACCTTGAGATGCTGTTAGGTGCTATTGTCTGTTTGAGTTCACCAAGACATGTTTATTGCTTGAAAGATGCTGTGATTCCTGCATTGCAAGGGGTTGGACTAGATCAGGGGTCAGCAAACCTTTTCAGCAGGGGGCCGGTCCACTGTCCCTCAGACCTTGTGGGGGGCCGGACTATATTTTTTTGGGGGGGAATGAACGAATTCCTGTGCCCCACAAATAACCCAGAGATGCATTTTAAATAAAAGGACACATTCTACTCATGTAAAAACATGCTGATTCCTGGACCGTCCGTGGGCCGGATTTAGAAGGCGATTGGTTCGGATCCGGCCCCCGGGCCTTAGTTTGCCTACTCATGGACTAGACGGCCCTTGGGTGTCCCTGCCAACTCTACAATGCTATGATTTGATGCAATCCCAATGGCTTGCAGCCTGAACCTGGCTGATGTGAAAGGGAGAAGTCACCTAATGACAATGGGAAAAACTTTGGGTGGGGGGACATAAGAAGACTGCTTAACCAGACCAATGGCACATCTGCTCCAGGGGTGAAAAACCCCCATGGCTAGGGGCCAAATGTGGCCCTCTGGGCATTTCTTTCGGGCCCTCAAGACTCTCTCCAGGTAGGGGTGGGAGGACCTGTCAGTTTCAGTTCTCTCTGTTTCTACACATTTCTGCAGCAATTTGCAACAACAACAACAACAAATCCTCATGAAAATTCACCAGCATTTTCGTGCAAATTCCTCCTAATAAACACACTTTTGTAAGCAGGTTCGGCCTCATGTACACATTTTTTGCAAGCAACATATGCAGGGCAGTCCACAAGGCCTTACATGTGAATGAAGACTTTTCTCTTACCAGCTTAAAGAACATAATGAGCAGGGGCAGACTTTGGTAATATGGCACATTGAGTGAGGACAACATTTGGTGGCCCTCTCCCATATTTCTTATTTTCATCATAATTCCTTTTAGGACAGTTGCTTTTTAAACGGATCTTCTCAGTGGCTAGGGACGTGGGTGGCGCTGTGGGTTAAACCACAGAGCCTAGGGCTTGCTGATCAGAAGGTCGGCGGTTCGAATCCCCGCGATGGGGTGAGCTCCCATTGCTCGGTCCCTGCTCCTCCCAACCTAGCGGGAAGGTAAACGGCGTTTCCGTGCGCTGCTCTGGTTCACCAGAAGCGGCTTAGTCATGCTGGCCACATGACCTGGAAGCTGTACGCCATCTCCCTCGGCCAATAATGCGAGATGAGCGCTGCAACCCCAGAGTCGGTCACGACTGGACCTAATGGTCAGGGGTCCCTTTACCTTTACCTCTCAGTAGCTACCATTAATAATAATAATATTTTGTGGCCCCTTGGCTTGTCACCCTGTGATGGGGAACCGACCACACCACCCTAAATCCGGCTCTTTAAGGAGTTCCTAGCTGGATTATCTAGTCCAGCATCCTGTTCTTCAGAGCTGATTAGAGGCCTATGAGAGGCCCTGAGCAAACAGCCCTCTCCTGACTTGCGGTTCCTCTGATAGTGAAATGACTACACAGCTCTCATGACAAGTAGCTGTCTAATGCTCTTAAAAGCTGTCCAGTAGCACTAGCACAAGCACTAGAAAAGCAGGATTCAATCATATGAGCCCCACTTGTCTTGCAGGCTGATCTCTCTCTCTCCAATGCCAAAAAAAGCTGAAATAAGAAATTCAGGCCAAGCTCATTTGCTGAGGTCACTTCGCAACTAGTGCAGGGAAGAGGGAATGCATCCGGTTTCGGCACCTGCGGGCTTGTTTTGTAACCAAGCAGCGACCCTTGATTGCAATATCTTGGCATCTGACTCATACACATACACAAAGAAAACCTGCCTTAAAGTGTCACATCTAACACTGGAGCCAAACTGGAAGGAGACCTACTCGGATCTTGAGTTTGTTTTGTTTCTCCCCCCCTGCAGCTTTGGGAGATGTTTCTTTAGTAGAGCCAAGCTGCAATAGCAGTAAGATTAATTTTGGGACAAGCACTTTATGGGCAACAGCCAGGGATCTAAGGAAATAGAGCAGCTCCCCATAGCCTCTGTTGAAGATGCTTAATCAGTGTTTGGCTTGAGTGGTTGTCACGGAGTTTACCATGGATATCCTTGGTAGTAAAATTGCTTCCTTTGGGAGGGAGGACAGGGATCCTGTTCCATGCTGGCCCATGTGCAAAACCTGGCCTGCCAGATCTCCTTCTTTGACTTGCTAGGCTGTTGCGGTCAAGCCATGCCCTCCTTCCATACTCCTGACATAGTACCGTATGTGCTACCAGATAGAGAGGTGGAGTCCCAGGACTGAAGGTCCAGATTTAGCTAGTAAGACTCACAAGTGGATATGTATTTGCACAGACAGGACATTCCAGTGCAGAGGGGAATTATGACTGACCTAGCCCCCCATGTAAGATAGTAAGAATATAAGTGTGGGATAACCAGCTTCGTATAACCAGCATGATTAAATCTAATGAATGCACGAAAGAGTTAATACCATAGAGAAAGCCAGGTCACTCCCTCTCACCTTGGGAGGAAGGTAATCAAGCCAATTGTTGTACCTGAGTCTACCTGAGAAACTCAGCATATAAAGAGGTCTGAGCTGGTTTCTCCAAGCTCAGACCGTGTGGCTCTAACAAGCCATTCTTGTGTTCCTTTGCCAATAAATCAGGAACATTCACCACTGTAACTAGGCCAAGCTTTACTGCTTGTGCAACGTTTTCTCAATGCTGTACGGAAAAGCACATGAATATGATCTTTGGAGAGTTTGTAAGTAAACCATTTTTAACTTACCAAATGTGTGGTCTTTTTCTATGCTAGGGAAGAGGGGAACTTTGGAAGGAACTTAGAAGGGCATATTTTAAAGTTTATATTTCCACACTTTACCTTGCTGCGTAATTTGTGATTTTAAATCTCTGCTGGGGTTCTCCCACCAAAGAGTATTTAGATCTTGGCATCCAGTGAATTCTCCTTTTTTATACCTGTTTCTTTTTCCTTGCTACCAATGGGGAGAGCCTGCTGGTTCAGGCCAAAGGCCCATCTACTCCAGCATCCTGTTCTCAAAGGAGCCAACCAAATGCCTGTTGGCAGCCTGCAAACTGGCTCCAATCACAAGAGCAACACCCCTCCCCCCCCATGGTTTCCAGTGACTGGCATTCAGAAGCATTGGTTTTTTTTATTTAAAAAAATGTGTTTAAGATTTTTCCATGCTTTGTTTTATGAAGGTTTTCATGTATGTTATTTATTTATTGTTGGAAGTTGCTTTGGGTTGCATTGACAGAATTAGCAACTAAATAATAATAATAATTAATAAATAAATTAAATAAACAAACTAGTAGCCATTGATAGCCTTATTCTCCGTGAATTTATCCAATCTGCTTTTAAAGGCATCCAAGCCAGCGGCCATTGCTGCCTCCTCGTTTTGAGATCAGCTCAGCCGCCATTTTGTGACAGGATCCATTTGGTGGAGCACGGGGTACTTTTGGGCAGTGTTCTGTAGGTCAGTGTTCATGAAGGGTTTGTTTTGCCTGGTATTGCTCATACTTAGAAGCTGACCTGTATCCCTACCATGGCAACAACCAGCAGTAGTAGTGGAGGCAGAAAATGACAGAGCTTGAGTTTCCAGATGACTTGGCATTGCCTTTCTGTATAATTTACTAAATGAGGCAGAGGCAAACTGTGCCTGATCCAGACCTCTTAATAATAATAATAATAAAGGTTCTTTCTCACAGCCACCTGCTTTTGCTGAAGGTACGACTTGCTGCCTGATCTCTTAATGTTTGCATCTTCTTGGCTGCTGTTTGAGAAACTTGGGGAAGGGTTGAATTTCTCTGCCAAACCCCTCCAACACTGATGATGATTGATTTGTTTAAAATGGAGGCCGCATCCAATGCATGGAGTAATTACAAGCATTGCAGACAGTCATTGTGATTGCCTAGTAATTGCTGCAATTGCATGATGTAGGCAATTTACTTTGCAAAATGTTTTGTGAGAATCATACAAAGATATGTGTATGGAGGACTGTACAGTGGTACCTCGGGTTAAGTATGCTTCAGGTTAAGAACGGACCTCCGGAACGAATTAAGTACTTAACCCGAGGTACCACTGTATTGTAAAATTCAGAGAAATGTGAGTTGCAAAGGAGGACCGTGTTTCTGGTTCAATAAGTGTGAAATAGGGAGTTTCTCATTAAAATGTGAACGAAATCAAATTCTTCTTGCTTAGAGAGAGGATAACTGACCCAAGCAGAGAGTCCTATCCCTCCCTACTCCTGGACCAATAGCCTAACCACTATACCATACAGCCTTTCTTTTCGCAAATCAGTCTGGAGGTTTCTGTCCTTTCTAAACTGGAAAAGTCTACACAATATCCTCTTTGGTGCTTTTACACTTTTATAGCACAAACATGGTGTCCTCCCCACCCCCAAACTATTTTAATAGAAACTATATTTTTTGGCAAGGGATATGGACTTAAATGGATGCAATATTTATCCCCCCCGCCCCCAATTTTAAGCTCCTCCACGAATGAACTGGTAATTTGCGTTGACTCCTGTAAATAGAGGAAGCTATTGGGTTCCCATTTAATTGACCTGATTGGAACCGGTCTTAGTGTGTCTGACAGGGCCAGGCCTTGAGGTGAATGTGACCTCATTTCGCACTGTCACTTTGATTGCCAAATTGTACCTCTTAAGAGCCTTGTTTGTGCTGCATTAAAAACCCAGGTTGCACTATTGGTTTTATTGTACAAGTTTCCTTCTGCTGCTTGTTTAACGTGGGGCAGCTGCGATTAGAAGGCTACAAGGGGAACCTGCGACAAAATGCCAGAGTGTATTCTCACCTCTTAATAGGCATACAGTGGTACCTCAGGTTAAGAACTTAATTCGTTCCGGAGGTCCGTTCTTAACCTGAAACTGTTCTTAACCTGAGGTACCACTTTAGCTAATGGGGCCTCCCACTGCGGCCATGCGATTTCTGTTCTCATCCTGAGGTAAAGTTCTTAACCTGAGGTACTATTTCTGGGTTAGCGGAGTCTGTAACCTGAAGCGTCTGTAACCCGAGGTACCACTGTACAGTACTTGTAATCAGGGCTCCAGCCACCCAGTCATGTTGCTGTCCAACATGCCATTCCGTTTCCTTCCTCTCTTGCCTGATGCAAGTTTTCGGTTTTTCTTTTTATATACCGTATATATAATATTTATTTTCCATTTTACGATTTCAAATAAACATTTTACAAACTTTAAAGTATCCAGTGACTTCCCTTCTTCTCTTTCTGTGGTTCATTTTACATATCAGACATCCCAGCATATTTTACTATAACCATTCAAATCAGTTTTCCACTTTTACATCCATCACAAATTATTTACTCTGTTGAATTTATCTTAATGCTGCCAGCGTTTTCCGCTGTATACAGTTATTTTCCACATATTCAATAAATGTTTTCCATTCTTCTTTAAAGGTTGTGTTCTTCTTGCTCTCTTATTCTATATGTTAAATCTGCAAGTTGTGCACATTCTGTCAATTTAAGTTGCCAAATCCTCTTTAGTTGGGACCTCACTAACTTTCCATTTTTGGGCTAACAAAACACGGGCCGCAGTTGTTGCATACATAAATAACCTTTTGCGACACCTGGGCATTTCATTCTATGTTATCCCCAACGAAAATGACTGGTTTTTGGGGGAAAGTAATTTTGAACACCCCCCCCCAATTTTTTTTATTATAAATCATTTCCCAATAGTTTTCGGTTTTTGTTTTCCAACTGACAGGCAGCATTCTGTGACTACTACCAAGCATGCCCACCTGTCATCAAGTTTTGTGTGTGTGTGTGTGTTTGTGTTTGTGTGTGTCCTATTATGTTTTTAAAATGTTTCTCTGGTGCTCCCTTGTTTCTCCTGAGCATTCTGATACCTGAAATTTGTCTTGTTTCTCATTGATGCAGTTGGACTAGGATCCTTTTGGCACTTAGCATCTGAGTTCACTCTTAGAAGGATGTGTGTGTGTGTGTTTCTTGGGCTGTGAATTATAAGGCTGTATCTGCACTGAAGAGGGGACGCGGGTGGTGTTGTGGGTTAAACCACAGAGCCTAGGGCTTGCCGATCAGAAGGTCAGCGGTTCAAATCCCCACGACGGGGTGAGCTCCCATTGCTCGGTCCCTGCTCCTGCCAACCTAGCAGTTTGAAAGCACGTCAAAGTGCAAGTAGATAAATAGGAACTGCTCCGGCGGGAAGGTAAACGGCGTTTCCGTGGGCTGCTCTGGTTCGCCAGAAATGGCTTAGTCATGCTGGCCACATGACCTGGAAGCTGTACGCCGGCTCCCTCGGCCAGTAAAGCGAGATGAGTCGTCCGCGACTGGACCTAACAGTCAGGGGTCCCTTTACCTTTACCTGCACTGAAAGCACATAGTACAGCCATAATACCACAGATCAGGTTAACCTAAGCAGATTGCATTTCGACATTGACATTTACTCATGTAAACTAATAAGCAAAGTGCATCTGAAATGAATTCCTGTTCTGTCCTTGTAAAGGGTTTAAAAGATGGGGATAATGCCCCTTATTACTCTAAAAGGTTGATTAAAAGGCTATGCCTTTGAAGGTGCTGATGCTTTCATTTAAGATGGCAGGCAGTAACAAGGGTTGCCTTCAACTAAATTTTACTCAGAGGATACTCGTTGAAATTAATGGCTGCTACTAACTTTAATGAGTCTGCGCTAAGTAAAAGTTAAATACAGCCCTAAGTGTATTGAGTGTATAATTACTGAAGAAGATATTTATGCCTTTTAATGTGCCTATCTATGTCTCATGTTCTGGCCCCCAGGCATCTGGGTCTGGCCTTTGGAATACTCCCCAGGCTTTGCCCCTCACTGGTTTTGCTTCCCATCCCAACTAAAATGTGTCCTTGAATTCTGGCGATGTTTTTTGCCTTGGTGGAAGAAAGGGACAGGTATGTGAAGGAGCTAGCCACTGTTACACTGTTACACGGTATTCATTGCTCCTCCCACTTCTGCCTCTGGCCCTGTGCAACACTGGTATGTGGCCCCTGGAAAGCTGCCTGGAAGAGCCTTGCCACCCCTGCTGTAGTCCATAGGGCACCATAAATCTGCTGGCCTTTAGGATGCCACGAGACACCTTTCCTCCGGAGGACTTTTTTGTGACCCTTTTTGCAATCTGTAGCTTCAGAAGAATGTGGGCCACTTATTTTAAAACTCCACTGTATGAAAATTATATACATTGGGTTGGCACAGATTTGCCACTCAGTGACCCCTTCGCTCAATGACTTTTCATTCCGTGACTCACTCACAGTGTGAACCAGAAAATAATGGTGTTTTCAAGGACTGCTAGGTAATATGAAAACTGCCTAGGGTTGGATCTGTGCTCTATACATGTAGGTGATGAGGTTTATCTCTTGGAGACTGGCTGCTGGATCAGGCCAAAGGGCCATATAGTCCAGCATCCTCTTCTCACAGTAGCATACAGGATGCCTATGGGATGTTTGCAAGAAGGACCTGTGAGTACAACAGCCCTCTCCCCACTTTTGATTCCCAGCAACAGGGATGCAGAATAGGAGTGGGGGTCTTGTTGCCTGGGCAACTGGCAGTTCTCCCGGTGGTGTCCCACTGGTGCTGTTTTGGATGACATATTTACATAAAATCATAGAGTTGGAAGGGACCCTATGGATCCTCTAGTCCAGCCCCCTGCAATGCAGGAACATGCAGCTGTCCCTTACGGGGGGGGGGGGTCGAACCTGCAACCTTGGCGTTATCAGCACCACGCTCTAACCAACGGTGCTATCCAAGCATGCAGTTTGTAGCCTCTTAGGTAGAGAGCAGTTGGTGCACAATGGTCCGTCATGTCTTGGCTCTCCTTCGTCTGGAAATCAACGCAACACAAAATAGATGGCGGGTGCCTGCCTCAGTTTGCCGAGTAAGGAAAAGCAAAAGCATTTTTAACACGGCTCTGTTTTCGGCGACTTTCTTGGCTATGACTGAGTGGCGTGGTAAAAGGCCATGTGGTTCTCATTTGCTTCATGGCTACCGTACTTGTTGTGGGGCTGGGGAGAGAGAACTGGAGCGTTCGCTCTATTAAAGTTCAAACCACTTGATTTCAAAGGAGGCGTGCTGTTAAAACCAAGCACTCATAACAAAACTTAATTGCTGGATCTATACCGTGGGATGCTTTAGGTGCACTGGGCCTCATTAGCAAATATTAGCTTGACTAACCACTCGAGTGGAAGCCTACTACTTAGCGCCCTATTAAAACAAGAACCTCGCCATGATCAATAAAGCCTTTGCAAAACCTGGCATGCTAAGCACAGTGCTGCTGGATCAGGCCAGGGGCCCATCTGGCTGGCATCCTGTTCTCACAGTGGCCAACCAGATGCCTCAGGGAAGCCCACAAGCAGTGCAATAGTGCTCTCCCACCTGTCATTTGGGTTTCTGCTCATGGCTCAGCACAGGGCTGCCAGAGCCTTATTTCTCCCCTCCTGATGGGGAGAGGAGATAGAATCTTCATATTAGAATCATAGACTCATAGAGCTGGAAGGAAACCTGAGGATCATCTAGTCCAACCCCTGCAGTGCAGGAATATGCAGCTGCTGCAAGAGTCCATCTTGCAGCTTGTGCATGCAAAAAATGGGGAGGTGGGACAGGCATGTACAGCCAAACTGCGCAAGATATAACCCCTCCTGCATGAAATGAACAGAAGGTTAAATCCTGCAGCATTGGCTGTGCTTATCTTTTCCTTACTGCGTGTGCAGAATTTAACCCTGCCCTCTAACTCAAGAATGGCACCAGCTGATTGATAGCTGGGTGTGGTTTGGGCTGGTGGTCCCGTCTCTCCCCCCCCCCCCGTGTCTCTAATGGAGCGGCCTCTAGCCCACAAAAACAAAGGACACAATAAACCTATTAGTCTTTAAGGTGCCCCCAAACACTTTTGGGTGTTTTTGTTTTGTTTTGTTGTAACAGATTGACAAAACTGCCCCTCTGGAATTGGTTAACTTTGATAAATTCATAGAAGATAAGTCTGTCATGGGATGCTAGGCATGATGGCTATGCTCTGTCTCTACAGCTGGAGGCAGTAAATGCTCCTGAAAATCAGTTGCTGGAGACCACAGGCAGGGAGAGTGTTCTTGTGCTCAAATCCTCCTCCAGGGTTTCTCAGGGGCATCCTGATGGCCAGTGTGAGAACAGGATGCTGGATGGGATAGGCTACTGGCCTCATCCAGCAGTCTCTTTTTACGTCCCTACGTTGCAGAATTCAAGAGAAAAACATGACATCCTACATCTGAAAAGCACAGAACCAGCACTACACAGTTTCCACGTTAACTAGCTGTACTTGAAAATGCAGTTACAGGTAGGTAGCCGTGTTGGTCTGTCATAGTCAAAACAAAATAAAAAGTAAAAAAAAATCCTTCCAGTAGCACCTTAGAGACCAACTAAGTTTGTTCTTGGTATGAACTTTCATGTGCATGCATACGAAAGCTCATACCAAGAACAAACTTAGTTGGTCTCTAAGGTGCTACTGGAAGGATTTTTTTTTACTTTTTATTTTGTTTTGAAAATGCAGTTACTTTCTGCAGAAATGTAGTGGTGGCCAGCAACTCTGATGGCTTTAAGAGAAGAGTAGACAAATGCACGGAGGGCAAAACTATCAGAGGCTACTTGCCATCATGATGGCTGTATTCTCCACCCACTGTCAGCATCCCTCTGAATACCTGTTGCTGGGAATCTCAGGTGTGGGGGGGGGAGGGATGCTGTTGCCCTCAGGTTCTGCTTCCAGGCTTCCTGTGAGGATCTGGTTGGCCACTGTGGGAGCAGGATGCTGGAGATTGGCTTGATCCAGCAGGTTCTGCTTATGTTCTTACGGTATGTGCTATTGGAAGTTGTCCAACAGAGTTGGAATATTGGTCTATCAAGCTCAGCATTGTCTAGACCAGGGTTTCCCAGACTTAGGTCTCCGGCTGACTACAACTCCCATCATCCCTAGCTAGCAGGACCAGTGGTCAGGGATGATGGGAATGGTGTTCCAAATACAGCTGGAGATCCAGATTTGGGAAACTCTGGCCTATCCTTACTGGCAGTGGCCCTGCAGGGATTCAGAGAGGAGTCTTCACCAGCCTTACTTTAAGAAGTTAAGGAATAATAGTTATTGTTATTATTAATACCCCGGCCGTCTGGCTGGGTTTCCCCAGCCACTCTGGGCGGCTTCCAACACTTATAAAAACATAATAAAACACCAGACATTGAACCTCGGACCTTCTACATACATGCAAAGCACACATTCTGCCATAGAACTGTGGATCTGATTTCCTTCCGAGATAACCAGATCGTAACCGAGACAAGTTGACCTGCCAGATAATGACGGCATGATCTCAGATAAAATTGTTTATGAACTGCTTCCACCTGCTGCCCCGCCCCCAGTGAACTGAAGTCATTCTGGAGGGACTCGTGGTAAACAAAGAGTTGGAGGAGAAGCATCATCAGGCAATGCAGAGCTGCCTGGAGATTCCTTATTTCACAAGGGAGGAGAACAGCTGGAGGTAATTCTGAATCTAGTGAGCTCTAAATTACTTTCCTTTGGGTTCATTTATTCCTTTTGAAGCCCGGCACAGTGGAATGTCTTCCATCAAAGTTTCATCATGATAGAAGTCCCATCTGGTATGAAGGAAATGTTGTGAAGAGACTCAGGAGGTCACCAAAGCAGATTTCTGGTTTCCAAGCATCCAAGATGTAAAAAAAAAAAGGGGGGGAGGAAGGGGGAATATTAGAACAGCTAATGATTTTGTTGTCCTAATAACAACCTGATTTCTACACTGGAACAAGTTTCACAGTTTTCTTGCAGTCAAAGGATATGGTTGCAACGCTCCCCCAAATTGCACTGCGATGAACCCCTGTTGTCTGATGTTGCTCCACAGCGGCATCTAGAGCAACTGGGATGTTGCATCCTTGCAGTGAACCCTGAATAGATAGCTGCCAGCTGTCCAGAGTCTTCAAGAAGGTGGAACTAAGTAAATTTCTGATGGACCACAGATATCACTGACATGAGAGATGGAGCAAATTTTGTTGTGTTTGAGTCGAACAGCAATCTGTATCCACACTCCAGGGCTGGCTTTTACTTGTCTCAAATTCCTACGAAAGTTATGTTCTGATGACTTTGTGGCAAAGGGTGGATAAAGCATCTAATAAAATAATAAATAACTGAACAGTGCCATTTCAACACCAGGTAAAAACATGGCTATTTATCCAAGCATTTGGTGAAAACGATGTCCCTCGCTTGTCTAATGATGTAATTATGTTGCTAATATTTTGGTACTGGTATAATATTCCACCCTTCCTGGGGTCCTGTTAAAGAGAAACAAGAGGGTTTTGGCTCTTGTGAAAAAAATTTCCCCAATGTGTCATTTTTCACTTCTACTGCCTTTTAAAGCTAATGTACATCTCCCAAGTTAAAGGTAAAGGGACCCCTGACCATTAGGTCCAGTCACGGACGACTCCTCAGAGCCTGGGGAATGATGCTGGGACAATGATGATTGGTCAGAGGGAGAAGACTGGGAAGAGGGGGTTCGGAAGATGTAGAAGTAACAGGGCTTAGTGAGCTGGGAGACTCTGTGGCAGAGATAAGTCAAGAAGAAGAAGAGTTTGGATTTGATATCCCGCTTTATCACTACCCGAAGGCGTCTCAAAGCGGCTAACATTCTCCTTTCCCTTCCTCCCCCACAACAAACACTCTGTGAGGTGAGTGGGGCTGAGAGACTTCAGAGAAGTGTGACTAGCCCAAGGTCACCCAGCAGCTGCATGTGGAGGAGCGGAGACACGAACCCGGTTCACCAGATTACAAGACTACCACTCTTAACCACTACACCACACTGGCTGAAAGGTGGAAGAAGAGAGGCTAAGAGGCAGAGATGAATCGAGCTAGTGAAGAGCCACAGGTGTCTCCCCCTCCTGCTATGATAAGCTCCCCTCCCTGTTGTCTCCCAGAACCAGAAGAGGCATGAAAAGAACGGAGGAGAGATTGGCAACATGCTGACATAGTCTCCAGTTGCTTGAGAAAACCCCCTGGAGAGGAGGGTACGGCAGCAGCTGTGGGGAGACCTTCAGTCTCAGCAGCTGCTTCATATGGGCAAGACGGAGATGAGTTGCCAATGGAAGCTGGAGGCCTGTTTGCCATTAGGTTCAGCAGCATCTGGTTGTGCAATTTCCACCTCAGTCGTGGTGCTCTGGATTTCTATTCAGGGCAGTCCCTAAGGGGTGGGGGGAGGAGAGAGATGTCTCCATCTCAATGCGCCACAGATAAGGTTATCTTAACATGACAAGGCTCTTGGGAAAGCTCTTATTCCTTTGCTTCAGACAGGAGCCTTTGCATTGCGGGCCGAGCCCTAGACTGTATAGATCTTGAGTAATGGATGTGCTATTTTCAGACCGTAGGTAGTGGGCAGATTATTGCACACAGCTGCCAATCTTCTCCTCTTGAGTCATAAACAATATTATCTATCTCTTGTGTTTGCTTTACAAACTAGATTTCATTGCAGCCATTCACTCCATCTCTGTGCGCTTTCATGGAGCGAGAGGTTCTGCCTAAGAAGACACAAATATTTTCACAAGAACTTGCTTATGTACATGTGTACTTGTTTGTTTTATTTTATTTTGAAACATATAAAAATAGATTTCAGAAGTTTTTATTTATTTATTTAAATGCTGCGATTATGTGAAAGGAAGATAAAAGGGAGTTTTTAGAGCTGAATCCCTTTGGGTAGCTTGGAGGCTATATCAAACCATTAATAATCAAGGCTGGAGATGCATCTGGACTGTCAGCAGTGCCAGATTTACGTATAAGTGAAACAAGCTATAGCTTAGAGCCCTACTCTCTTGGGGGCCCCCCAAAAATGAAAGGAAAACCTGGATGTACATTTCCAAAATATAAGATAAAAAACAAATAAAATAAAACCTACATACAGCAACAGTGTTTTGTGTTGTGTAGGCTCCTGTGATGTAAGTAATGGGCCCCGCCTGCTAGTCTGCTCCCTAAAATATCACTGGTTTGCTCATTTCTATATATAGGGTGCCTACATTCTGCATGGACTGGTTGCACTGGCTTGAGATACCTATTAGGTGCATAAATTACCATATAGCATATATTCAACACAAAGAAACAGCGACAATTTGTTGTTGACAAAGGACAGCTGGACTTATAAAGGGCCCCATTACCCTCCGTAGCTTAGGGCCTCATCAAACCTAAATCCGACCCTGGCTGTCAGTATTTTGCAGGAGGGATTGAAACTCATCCTGGAAATGGAGCTTCCTCCTTTCTCCCGGGATGTATCCTGCATCCTCCCCAAATCTGCTCCAGAGGGTTGAGGGAACCGCCCTGGGCAGATTTAGGGGGTGCATGGGGAGAGGGGGGGGGAAGTTCCACCGCACAGCTAAAAGTCCTTGCACTGATGGAACAAGTGAGTCGAATGCCGCTCAATGTATTTAAACCTTCCTAAGTGCACTAGTATAAATAAAGAAGGCGCCACAAGATTGCTTCCTTTGTATGAAAAGGGGGGGGGAGAGGCAGATTTCCCCTTCCCCACTGTTCAGATGACTCATCCAGAGTTGCTTGCCATCCATCTATTTTTTAGCAATATCTCCAAATTGATTCTTCTCCCGGGTTCAGTTGCTTAGCAGCCACCTCTTGACTTATGTGATTAGTCTGGGAGCAAAGTGCTCAGAGATTACCTGAATTGCCTGATGAATAACAGTTTAGGGTTTTTTATTTTTAAAGATCGGGCACCGTTAGAGATAGGCAGATCTGTCCATCTCAGTTTCTCCTTGTTTCCACCCACCCACCTCAATACTGAGTTCAATTCTCAGCATTTCCTTATCAGTTTTCAAATTCTTTTTATTTATTTTTGAAAATGTCAATACGAACATTTATCAGAGGTTTAGTGTGCATTTCTCCTAATATACATACTTTTGGAAACAATTTCCCCTGAGTAAAATGCACGTTTATATGTCATTTTTACTAATCTATGCATTTTATGCAAACTTTCCACCAATATATGCATGTCTGTGCATATTATTTGGAGAAAACCGCATTGCAAAATGTCCCCTCCTTGGCCTGGCCGCAGGATGCCAGCTCCTCACCCCCAGATGGAGCCTGACTACCTAAAGCAGGCATGGGCAAACTCGGTCCTCCAGATGTTTTGGGACTACAACTCCCATCATCCCTAGCTAACAGGACCAGTGGTCAGGGATGATGGGAACTGTAGTCCAAAACATCTGAAGGGCCGAAGTTTGGGGATGCCTGGCCTATAGCGTGGGCTATAAAGAGTGTAAGTAGATTATGAAACTTGCTGATATTATTAGAGTAAGAGAAGATAGGGAAAGAGAAAACTGTTTGGTTGAAAAGCGAGTTTCTATCTTACTGGAATGAAAAAAAAAATCCAAGATGCTTTGAATCCTTGTATGTTCATGAAGATGGTTCACCGATGGTACCTCACGCCATCGAAATTAGCCAAAATGTATAAGAACCTGACAAATACATGCTGGAGATGCGGGGAGAATGGAGGGGATATGTTCCACATGTGGTGATCATGTGGGAAAATAAAGACTTTTGGGGGGGAAATATATGATGAGCTTAAAAAGATATTGGGAAAAACCTTTAAAAAGAAACCAGAGGCATTCCTTCTGAGCATCCTGGACATAGACATCCCAAAACAACAAAAAGAACTATTTCTGTATGCAACGGCGGCAGCCAGAATATTAGTGGCGAAAGATTGGAAAGAAAAAGAAGCTCCAAAAATTGATGATTGGCAACAGAAGTTTCAGGAATTTGCAGAATTAGCTCAATTAACGAACACTTTGAGAGGAGGTTCAAAAAGGAAATTCATGGAAAAATGGGAGGGTTATAGAGAATACGTTAAAAAATATAGCAAAAATTCTATCTCTATGGTGGCATTTGAGGACTAATGTTAAAATAAGTATTAAGGAAAACTCATTAAGGAAAGGCTACGTGTTATTGAATGTAAGTAAAAATTGTCTACAAGCAAATTTGTGAAGTTATGTACATCAAAATTAGAATAAGATGTAAGGGTAATGGCAGGAAGTCTGTTCTTTGTATTCTAAGGGTGGAGGGGGGGTTGTTGTGGCTGTGGAGTTTTATTTCGTCTTTTCTCTTTTTTTCTTTTTTTTCTTTTTTTTCTTTTCTCTTTTTCTTTAGGTACGGAAGATAACAAAATGAAAGAATGGAAACACTCTTAATTGTAACAAACTTTATTGGTATGTAAATATGTTATGACAAAATCACAAAACTGCAAATAAAAATTTACAAAAAAAAAGAATCCTTGTATGTTGTTGAGGAAGATATAAAATCAAATGTTAAAGGTTATTTTTTATGTCAGAGAAATAAATATTTTGTTGAAAGCTTCTTTAACTGAGAAAATTTAATTGTAAAAATCAGTTTACACATACGAACTCACAATATTGTATATTTGTAGGACTTATTATAATTTTGGATTATGTAAAACATATACTTATTTCTAATTTCATATGCATATACATACATACCCTAATGGGTCTGCTGCACAACCTTGTTTAATGCATCCGAAAGGGGATGATCTAATTCATTCTTGAAGGTTTTATAATATTCTACAGTGAAGCCGTGTGCTGCAGGTGCCGTTCCGTAATGACTCTTCCGGGCGCAGCGATCGTCATTGGGCTTTTTAAATGTTCAATATCTGTTTCATTTTAAACCGTTTAATCTGAACCTGGTGGGATGTGCTATTCAGTAGGCAAAGGGTGGTCCTGTTAATTGATTAATTCATTAATCAACTACATTTCATACAATGAACGAGCTAAGATTCATTTCCCCGGGTATCTGCTCTTACTTTACCTGCTTTGGAGATACAGAAACTGAAATGACAATGAGTGCGCAGGTTCTAGAAGTCCTAATCAGATGCTGTCCGTAAAAAAAACAAACTGACAATATGTATAAAAATAAGAATCACATATTTTGCTTTGGTCTCTTTTGCCTCTGGCCTTGCCCACCACTGAGAGGTGCCCCCCAGAAGGCTGTTCATGGAGGAATGTGGCCCCTAGACTGAAAACGGTGCCCCACTCCTGTCTTATGTGAAGAAGAGTAGAAGAGTTTGGATTTGATATCCCACTTTATCACTCCCCGAAGGAGTCTCAAAGCGGCTCACATTCTCCTTTCCCTTCCTCCCCCACAACAAACACTCTGTGAGGTGAGTGGGGCTGAGAGACTTCAGAGAAGTGTGACTAGCCCAAGGTCACCCAGCAGCTGCATGTGGAGGAGCGGAGACGCGAACCCGGTTCACCAGATTACGAGTCTACCGCTCTTAACCACTACACCACACTGTGAATCTATTCGTCCTTGAAGATGGACTGCTCTGCCCTTCCTGACTTCTCTTGCTCTGCCCCCTTGCCTTTTGAGGCACAGCTGATGGCAACATCCAAAAGGACACCCCCCCCCACACACACATGCACCTTGTACATGGAATTCCCTGCCCAAAGAGGTGATCTTCACCGGGCAAATGTGAGAACTGCTTGGTGTGTAGTAGGTTGTATGAGGCTAAGAATTGTCAAAAGTTTACATTTTATCTATCTGTAGGGAAAGCTAGCCATCTGCTGGTGAGTGCAGGAACTACATAAAAACTATTTTTGTTATGTTTATTCTTGATAGAGGGACCAGGTGGCGCTGTAGGTTAAACCACAGGCTTGCTGATCAGAAGGTCAGCGGTTCGAATCCCTGCGACGGGGTGAGCTCCTGTTGCTTGGTCCCAGCTCCTGCCCACCTAGCAGTTCGAAAGCACGTTAAAGTGCAAGTAGATAAATAGGGACCGCTCCAGCGGGAAGGTAAACGGCGTTTCCGTGCGCTGCTTTGGTTCGCCAGAAGCAGCTTTGTCATGCTGGCCACATGACCCGGAGGCTGTCTTCGGACAAACGCCGGCTCCCTCGGCCTATAGAGCGAGATGAGCACGCAACCCCAGAGTCGGACACGACTGGACCTGATGGTCAGGGGTCCCTTTACCTTTACCTATTCTTGATAGAGGAGCTACAAAATGAGTGCTTTCTCATCACACACAGGAATATGTTTTTCTTTCCATCTGTCTATCTATCTATCTATCTATCTATCTATCTATCTATCTATCTACCGGTATCTATCCATCCATCATCTTTCCCAGAAGTTGTGCCCAACTGAGGTGATAAGATAACACTTTCAAATACCTGAAGGCCTGATTGGAAGGTCAGAGGTTCGAATCCCCACGACGGGGTGAGCTCCCGTTGCTCTGTCCCAGCTCCCACCAACCTAGCAGTTCGAAAGCATGTCAAAGTGCATGTAGATAAATAGGTACCGCTGCAAATGGAAGGTAAACAGCGTTTCCGTCACGGTGTTCCGTTGCACCAGAGGCGGTTTAGTCC
The DNA here is from genome assembly GCA_034641385.1 of Darevskia mixta. Classification (NCBI taxonomy): domain Eukaryota; kingdom Metazoa; phylum Chordata; class Lepidosauria; order Squamata; family Lacertidae; genus Darevskia; species Darevskia mixta. The sequence continues at coordinate 4,877,446 of JAWWNH010000050.1, forward strand.
TGCTGGCCACATGACCCGGAAAGCTGTCTGTGGACAAACACCGGCTCCCTCGGCCTGAAAGCGAGATGAGTGCCACAACCCCATAGTGGCCTTTGATTGGACTTAACCGTCCAGGGATCCTTTTTACCTTTAGTTTCTTAAGGATGCTGGGAGCTGTTAGGAGACCCCCCAGCCCCCCATTACCCTCCCAGAGCTACAATTCCTGGACTGCTTTAACAATAAATCCCTCTTGCCATGGTACTCTACCAATGGTAATAAATAGAAGTGGGGCTTGGTTGTTTTCTGTTTGGATGAACTGATTTGGCGTGGAGGGAATTCTATCTTGTGAGCCTCCTGTTTGTGTCTGAAATGATGTAGCGCCCACACACACAGTTTCACCAGCTCGGTGAGAACTAGGTCTTAAGAAATGTTTGGCCTTCTGACAGAATTCTAACATTCCCCCCCCCCTTAAACAGAATTAATTGGGAAAAGAAAAGGAGCTCCTGTCTATATCTGACCGCTTCCTGCCGAAGCGTGGTTGCAGTAAGCTCATTAATTGCATTTATTTAATGTCAAAGGTAAAAAGGTTTGCTGAAAGTTGTACAGGTGGCTGGTTTTGTTAAATCAGAACCCCTGCCCAAAGTGTACTGCCTTTTCCCACGCTTGTTATTATGAACTCCAAATGCTATCTTCAAACCAGGAAATCTGAACTCGTCTCAATGCATTTCTAGTTGTTTTCTCCAGAGCTGGCACCACCACCACCACCACCTCCTCCTTTTTGAAAAGGTCAAACTAGACATGACACAGTGGATCTGTGATAGAATCTCCTGGCTGGAGGTGTGTGGTTGTTTTTTAAAAAGTAATTAAAAGCAGCAGTAGAGAGTGATTTTTTTTGGATAAGATCTGTTAATTGGACAAGTTGTCTTTCCCTCCCATGATCTTTGCTCTTTCAGGGGTGAGAAGCTGAACTTCCTGAAGATGCTTTTGAATTAAATAACAGTGCAAGATATCCTGTCCAGACACAGATCTACATCATGTCAGTATACCAGTAACCCTCACATTTTACAAGATTCCATAAAAACCTGTTGCAAACCTGCAGCAGTCCAGTGTTTTGCATGTTGCTCTCTCATTATGATTGGTTCAAAATTGGGAAAGGAGTACGACAAGGCTGTATATTGTCTCCCTGCTTATTTAACTTATATGCAGAATTCATCATGCGAAAGGCTGGACTGGATGAATCCCAAACCGGAATTAAGATTGCCGGAAGAAATATCAACAACCTCAGATATGCTGATGATACAACCTTGATGGCAGAAAGTGAGGAAGAATTAAAAATTAAAGAACCTTTTAAAGAGGGTGAAAGAGGAGAGCGCAAAATATGGTCTGAAGCTCAACATCAAAAAAACTAAGATCATGGCCACTGGTCCCATCACCTCCTGGCAAATAGAAGGGGAAGAAATGGAGGCAGTGAGAAATTTCACTTTATTGGGTTCCATGATCACTTCAGATGGTGACAGCAGTCACGAAATTAAAAGACACCTGCTTCTTGGAAGAAAAGCAATGACAAACCTAGACAGCATCTTAAAAAGCAAAGACATCACCTTGCCGACAAAGGTCCGTATAGTTAAAGTTATGGTTTTCCCAGTAGTAATGTACGGAAGTGAGAGCTGGACCATAAAGGCTGATCGCCGAAGAATTGATGCTTTTGAATTATGGTGCTGGAGGAGACTCTTGAGAGTCCCATGGACTGCTAGAAGATCAAACCTATCCATTCTTAAAGAAATCAGCCCTGCGTGCTCACTAGAAGGACAGATCCTGAAGTTGAGGCTCCAGTACTTTGGCCACCTCATGAGAAGAGAAGACTCCCTAGAAAAGACCCTGATGTTGGGAAAGGTTGAGGGCACAAGGAGAAGGGGACGACAGAGGACAAGATGGTTGGACAGTGTTCTCAAAGCTACTAACATGAGTTTGGCCAAACTGCGAGAGACAGTGAAGGATAGGCGTGCCTGGCGTGCTCTGGTCCATGGGGTCACGAAGAGTCGGACACGACTGAACGACTGAACAACAACAACAACTCTCATTATTATTTTTAGGCCTCTTTGTAGCATTTTGTCAGTTTTTAACTTAAAAATGCAATCTGAGTTTGAGCTTCTCAAGTGCAAAGCACTACTGAGTCTTCTCCCTGCAACTCACCCTTTAACTGGTAGTCATTTCAAATTATTTCTGCATACCTGAAGGAGCATCTCCACCCTCATCATTCTACCCGGACACTGAGGTCCAGCGCCGAGGGCCTTCTGGTGGTTCCTTCACTGTGAGAAGCCAAGTTACAGGGAACCAGGCACAGGGTCTTCTCGGTAGTGGCACCCGCCCTGTGGAACGCCTTCCCACCAGATGTCAAAGAAAACAACAACTACCAGACTTTTAGAAGACATCTGAAGGCAACCCTGTTTAGGGAAGCTTTTAATGTTTGATGGACTACTGCATTTTAATATTTTGTTGGAAGCTGCCCAGAGTGGCTGGGGAAATAATAATAATAATAATAATAATAATAATAATAATAATAATAATAATAATAAGTTATTATTATTTATGGCTTCTCACACTTAAATTTATTTCTTCCTGTTCACTCCTGGCATTCCTGAATCTGCCCTTAATCAGTATCTGTCCTCTTTGTAGCCTAATAAATTGTTGATTGATGCTTCCTTTTCTTTTGCACAATTGCAATAATAAAATAATATGCAATTGAGATGGATGGAAATAAAAAAGAAAAGAAAAGTGGTGAATAGGAACAGGTTAATTAATGGCTGGTTCAGGCACCCTTTTGCCTCGAACAAGAAGCAACTAATTAAATGAGCAGAAGCTCCTCTACAAGAAAGGGCCAAAAAGAGAATGATTAAGTTGCCCAACTTTGGTAACATAGTGGGGCTGCACGCAAACACTTTTTTCGAAACTTTTATTTAATCCAAAATACTCTTAGGTTGATAATGTGGCCCAGGCATAGAAAATGTATTAGTTCTTAAACCACCACATTGTCTGCTGATTTGTTTCCAAGTGAGAATGTTTCTAAGGGGTGGCCTTAGAGGCCTGAGCACCAGGTTTTTTGCACCAGGCTCCAGAGCATCTATTTGGGTAACGTTAACTGAAAAACAACAAGAACTTTGCTTATAGGCAGCTGAGGACACTCACTGCAAAGCACAGTGCTGGTAAGACCCAAAAGACACCATCTTTATTTGCCCAGACATATTTATAACTCAATTAGCAAATGCAAATCTATGTCATGTGCAGTTTCCGCCTTGCTCTGACTCTGCTTGCTGCTACTCTGTTGCTCCATTGAATTGGGACCAGTTTTGTGCAGAATCAGGAATATACCCTGCCTATGTTTCTTCAGTGGTTTGCAAGTACAGAAGGTCCCAGGTTCGGTCCATGGCATCTCCAGGTAGGAATGAAACTCTGGAGAGCTGCTGCCAGCCAGTGTAGACAATACACTGGACCAATGTTCCAGTTTCCTATGCTACTTTTAAGGTAAGCAGCCTTGCCAAGGCTATTGTCTTGAAATGTGGCTTAGAAATATTTGAAATAATAAACATAATAAAGTATGACCTTAACAAGATTTCTCATGAAATAAAGGGAGGAAAGCCCACGGTTGTAACCTTTTCTACATGTCTCCAAAAATAGAGCAATGGCAAATGTACTAATATAGACCTGTGTTATCATAGTTTATTTTATAGACCTTTTCCTTGTAAAGGAAGTGTTATTGTTTTCATTACTATACTCAAACGACTCTCTTGCTTTCTCTCTTGGGAAGTGGTCAAGGATATTGTTTCATATTTTCAGTGCAGACATCTTGGTTCCAAATTATGAACACGGTTGTCAAGGAGACATATCACCACCAGAATGCATATTTTCTTATATTTAGCATTTACTGTGCAATCCAAACCCTGGACTCTCTCCAGGTCAGAGGGAGTTTCACTATGGTGGAATTCCTACTCTGGTTATAGAGTCCATGTGGGTGGAAATTCCCTGCTACTCTTGGAACCCCCTCCTCTCTCCATGGACAGCCCAAATGATGGGAGATGTCCACTGTCAATCTGCTGGGAAGGTCACCCCCAAAATGGGGTTTGATGGAGGCAGAGAAGGGGCATGCCAATGGGGGTGTGCCTGGCAGCACATCCAACCCCCTGCAGATGACAGCCACACCCTTACAACCAATTGGATCCTATACCAATGAAAGGGTTGGTGGAAGGAGGGCTTGCTCAATAGGAAACAACAGGTGGGCCTGATTCAAGAATTATGGGCTGCCCCCTTCCCTGGCTATGCCCATTCCCATGCTGACACAGGGGCATTCTGGAATATGGCAGATTGGCAGAGACTAGTTGCCACATGACCTTGGCAGGATATACTGTAAACCCTACATGCACCAAATGCAGTTCATATGACACCTCATCTGGTGCAGGATTATGCCTTGCACACTCCTGGTGCAGGGACTTTGATTGCAAGAAGGGGAGCTCTGGGGAAGAGGTGCTGCTCTCAGGAGCACTGAGTGCAAAGCTAGCAAGGTTGTCACCCAGTTAAATAAATCCTAGTTCATGAGTCTAACTGACAGATTCAAGCTGCATAATTTTGCAAATGGGAAAGCACCCAAAAATTCTAAAGAAAAAGCCTGCTTCCTTTGCTTGTTTTTTTTAATAGATTTTGTGTGTTGCAGTAGGCATCATTTTAGAAGATTCTCACACAGGAAGAACTGTCTCTTGTAAGGTGGGGCTTACTATCTGCAGGTTGTAGGTGTGTTTTAAATAAGAACTATTATTTAATTTTTTAGTTATAAAAATATGATGACTATTCATTAATTGAGTAATCTAAGAGGTTTTAACTTCACCAGGCCCTGATAGCTATCTCATTCAAAAGCACAGAAAGATACCATGCTATCTGGCAACCATATCTGAGCTCCCATTGACAAAATAGACTATCCTGACTTATTAACCTAGAATTTGCCTAGCAAAGGAATGGTCCACAAGGAGCCATAACAATGTACGACTTAGAATCCCAATGCTTTATAGTCATTTGGAGAGTTCTCAGTTCAGATCTCACTTTTGGCATAAACCCAAGTGTAGATCAATCTTACATGTGTCTAAAATGTAAGACCCACTGAATTCAATAGGACTTACAGGTGAGAAAAGGAGCAGTCTTATAAATGATTTTATGCAAAACACTGTTCTCTTAGCCTAACAACATAGAAAATAAGACTGGCTGACCTCTGGGAAGCTACTGAGATTATTGAGATGTCACTGTGATATTTACAATGCAGTCCAAGGGCAAGGGGTGTGTCTAGATGCTGGGTTTGGGTAAATCTCACGTAAGAAGAATCCTGAAGATTCATTAGGAGCTACATTCATGTATCTAGCTTTTACTTCCCTCCCACTCCAAGTTGATAGTTCTAGTCATATGAAATCAACAATGGTTCAGAAAGTGGCAACCAAAACGATCAAGGGGTCGGAACTTCCCTATGAAGAAAGGTTGCAGCAATTTGGCCTTTTTAGTTTAGAGAAAAGCTGAGTAGCAGATCATATTGTAGAAATGTATAAAATTATGCACGGCACAGAGAAAGTGGAAAGAGAAATTTTTTCTCCCTGTCTGATAACACTAGAACCCATGGATATGTAATGAAGCTGAATATTAAGAGCGGTGGTCTTCAACTGTTTCACCTCTGACTCCTAACCCGTAACATAGAACCCACTTTCACATATTCACTTTTCAATTTATACTTAACAGTGCTAATAAGGCAAGCCACGTCCAGTTTACACCCCCCCTTTTGCTTATTGTTGTTTATTAGATTCATATCCTGCCTTTCCTCTCAAAGGAGCCCAGGCAGCAAACGTTACCAAGGAATTACCCAATGGGCGGAAGACCTCACAGCCCTGCCTTGTGCTGAATTTGAACGCATTTCATATGGCCGTGGGCCTGACCCAGCACCCTCTTCTTCTTCTTCTTCTATTTATTGAATTTATACACTGCCCTATACCTGTAGATCTCAGGGTGGTTAATAGAATGAAATCAAAATATAAAACCACAAAATATATACTCAAAATAAAAACAACCACCCAATAACCCCCCCAACCCACATTTTAAAAGGGGATGTCCCTGATGACACCAGTTTTGCTTGCGGATGCCCATATGGACATTTTGGAGGGGTTGCAGCACTGACATATGTTTAAGATACAGGTAGGTAGCTGTGTTGGTCTGTCATAGTCAAAACAAAATAAAAAATAAAAAAATTCCTTCCAGTAGCACCTTAGAGACCAACTAAGTTTGTTCTTGGTAACATACCAAGCTCATACCACGAACAAACTTAGTTGGTCTCTAAGGTGCTACTGGAAGGAATTTTTTATTTTTTTATGTTTAAGATGTTTGCACTGACGGTGACTGTACCCTAATTATTTTTGCTCTTGGCATTGCTTAAATACTATTTTTCGTTTTATTGTCTGTATATTCCTCTCTGTCATTTGTTAAATATTATTATTATTAATAATAATAATAATAATAATAATAATAATAATAATAATAATAATAATCTGACAGCTAGAGAGAGCTGTGGCTGCCATGCCCTGAGCAGAGGTAGGAACGGGAAGAACTCCTTCCTTCCCTCACGACTCGGCCAGAGCAGCGGCCGTCCCATGATGCTCCGCGGCAGGCGGTCACCTCGGCTCGTCTCGGCCTGCGTTCCCGGCATGCCGCGCGCGGGCCCTCGCCTCAGCCTGCTAGAATCAAGCAGCAGCAGCAGCGCTACTAGCAGGCGGGGCCGCCGTCGCTGTCGTCGCCTCCTCCTCCTCCCCGCCTCCCGTGTGAGACAGCAGGAGGAGCGCCCGCCGCCTCAGGAGGAGTAGCAGCCACCCCGCCGAGCCGCAGTAGCCGCTCGCCTCCATTACCGCCGCTCTTCTCACTGCTGCTGCTGCTATTATTGTTGTTATTGCCTCCTCCTCCTCCTTCCCCTGCCGCCGCCGCTTCCCCGGCCGGCCATGCCGTCTCGGGCAAGGTAATGAGCCGCAGAGCCCCGGGGTCTCGGCTGAGCGGCGCTTCTTCCTCCGGCACCAGGCAGCACTATCACCCGCGGAGCTGGAATGACTGGCAAACCAGGTGGGCGAGCGGGCAGGCGGGTGTCTTGTACGGCGGGGCGGCGGCGGCGGCGGCGCGGCCTAGGGTCTGAGGGCAGCGTGCGGGTGCCTCCCTCCCTCCCTCCGCCTTGGCAGGGGAGGGGAAGCGGGGAGGAGGCCCTGAGGCAGGAAGGGAGCCGGCCTTCCCTTGGTAGGGGTGGGGGGGTTGAAGGAAAGTTGCCCTCTCATGCGCCCACCCGCCGCCACGGCAGGGCTCGCCTGGCGCGGCCTAGCGCGGAGAGTGAGAGGCTGGCCGCTTCGGCCCGTGTTGGGGATCGTCGGAGCGGGAAGGAGGAGGTGGCAGGAGACGGGGGAAGCCCTTGCAATGCCTCTCCCTGGCGGCCTACGAGGGAGGGAGGTCGCGGTGCTTCTACTGCCGCCGCTTCTTTGGGTTGGTTTTGAGGCCTAGGGAGGTTTAAAGCGGGTGGGCAAATGTGTGTGTGTGTGTGGAATCCCACCCCATTTCTCCCTCTATTCCTTTCTTATGTCTGTGTCTCTCCACCTCCACCCTTGTTGGCAGGGCCTCCGTGGAGATACTGGTTCCGGGTACGTGTGTGTGCGGGGAAGTTTGCTTTCACTCTCTCTCTCTCTGCATGTGTGTGACAAACACAGTGTGCTGGTTGGAGGTAATAGGCCCCGTGCGTGGTGGGGTTTTCCTAATTCATACACCTTTTTTTCCTGGGCTGGGGAGGAGGAGGAAAGAGGATTTGGCATGGGTTGGGTGGGAAACTTGTATTGGGGGGAGTTTTTTATACGAAGAGGTCTTGCCTAGGAGGTTGAACTCGATGGCTTTTTTTGTACCTCCCCATCGAGATGTGATTCTACGAGTGGGTGGGATGATTTATAGAGAGGAACACACCCCTCCTTGCCAGTTGAGGAATGATAAATATTAATGGGCTTTGCAAAAGCTGATGCCATAACAAATGCTGCAGTGGAGCAAAAGCATGAAATACAGCATTTATACCCACAGTAGAGGACTTTGGGCTGGGATAGGTAACCTATGGCCTTCCAGATGTTGCTGGACTCCCAACTAAAATAATCTCTGGCCATTGGCCATGCTGGCTGGAGCTGATGGGAGTTAGGATCCAGCAACATCTGGAGGGCCACAGCTTTCCCACCCCTTGTGCCAGGTACCGTTTCCATGCACGTTCCCAACCTCTGCTTTTGCATTTCTCCTTCCTGTGATTGATGGAATTTGAATTAATTGTTCATTGGATGCCTTTATCCACTGGGTTAATTTCACAGGACTTTGGAGTTGCAACTTTGTTGTCTAGATGGTAACTTGTTGATACTGTCTAGACATAAGGAAGGCCTGGTGGCTTGTGTCAAGGATCCGACTATTTAGTGTCTAGTTCAAAATGCATTTACAGTACTTGAAAGGGTTTGAAACGATTAACTCTTAAATTTGGGATTTTTAGATTGCTTATGATGCTGTTAGATTTTACATTGAAACTAGTACTTCAAATGGGTGATAAAATTAAATCCTTAATGGTTCGGATTTTCTATATTTAATTTTAAAATTTGTCATAATTTGGTCTAATATGTTCACTATACTTGGGTACTCAGGATGTATCTTTTCACTTGCAGCACATTGGTGACATCAAAGTGCATGTAGGCTGTAGTGCTATACACACTTATTTGAGTTCTATTAAACTCTAGGACTTCTGAATAGATGCTTATGCTATTTGTATCAATGTTAAAGAAATGGATGTGAGGTGATAATGTCATGTACCTAAATGATAAGATTTATTTATTTTGTTTATTCCACAACATTTATATGCTGCTTGATTGTTTTAAGACGTCTAAGCAGTTTACAAAAAAATAAACATTGGTTCTTTTCCACATTTTCAGGTGTGTAAAAATAATAGTTCAGTTTTGCTTGTCAATAATATTGAGATAAATCATTTGATATCTCCATAAAGGGCAAATTAGTTTTAAATACTGCAAATTGGTATCCAAGGAACTACTTGGGCATGACCAGTGTGGTTTTTTGACCACTAAGAAGAGCAAGTCCCCATGTCATACCACAGTCTGGTCATGAAAGTCCCCTCAGTTTCAAAAATGATTTGCTATGTGACATGTGGGGTTACTGTTAAAAGACACATGTAAGTAGTTTAACTTTTTTAAAAAAAAAACTGGATACTTATCTCTTGGTCTCCAGTTTTCCCAGTAGCATTTATTTAGTGGTGTAGTGGTTAGAGTGTTGGACTAGGACCAGAGAGTCAACAATAGAGAGTGCAGGATATGAGATTGCTCCTAAAGACAACAATGCTAAACTGCAACATAGAGGGGTTTGTTTGTAAGGCAACAACAGTGTTAAACAGAATGTTGCTAATCTTTTTGAATAATGGAAAGAGAGAAGTTATAAATTAATGATGAGAGGCTAAACTGAAGGCACTGTATAAATAAAATTGCATCATAATCGCATTTGAGAAAAATCACTTAAAATGAATGCTGGCAACAAGCTTGATGTAATCGGTCCGAGAACCAACTTCATCCTTTCAGATACATAAATGATACTGCTAAGATATGCAGCGCTCCAGTTTGAATGTATTGAAAATGCAGTTCATTCCTGGCAACAGATGCAGTACAAACTTTCATGCCTCTGTCATTCAGAATAAGGATTTAAGGTGAATTGTCATAGCTTTTTCGTGGAGGCTTATTCTTTGGATGTAGATTCAATTCCAGACATACCTAGGTAGGGCTCCAGGAGTTGCTGCTGTCTGAAACAATGGCAAGGTGTTTGATAGTAGATGTTAGTGACTACTAGGGCTGGGTGATATATCAATAAATTGTCCAAAACTGGTTTGAAGTCCATATCATGATACTGGTTTCATAATTTTTGACCTGGCAATATATGTGTGTGTGTGTGCTATGCAAAAATCACAATGTGGGAAAAACCGTGGAGCCAGCCAATGAATGCTTCTCTTAATTCCTGCAGCCCTTGTTAATTCTGTCGGCTCAGCTCTCCCCAACCTCCTGCAGGGGGCAGCAAATCACAGGAGCAAGCTCTGGCAAAAATCACGATTCGGGAAAAACCAGGAAGCCAGCCAATACCTGTACATAGCTCCATCCTTATTACAGACATCGTGATATATTGGTATATAGCGATGTTTTGCTGATGATATATCACGATGTTGAAAACCAGTGACTACATGAAATAAAGATATAAAATTTTATAAATTTTGAGGCTGTGGGGAGGAAACTTTCCCCAGGAAAAAAAAATGGAAATTTTGGGAAACATTGAAAATATGTGCTGTACTTTCTTATCAAACTTAAAGGTAGTTTCCTGTTTTAACAAAACAAAAGGTATCATTTATTATATAAAATGATTGTAATATTAATTAATTTGTTGTATTTTAAATTATGTTTTGTTACATGTGAACAACCTGTCTATCTATATATGACCCACTCTTCTTACTGGAGCTTATGCCTATTAAGCAAACATAGGATTGTAGTCCTAAAAGGATAAATACCTTCGTTTTGCAGCAGGGTGTCTTCCCAAGAATCCTTTGATGAAAAGTTGACCACAAGGGAGGGACCAAGTCAGAAGGACAGCTTCCTAATATCTCCAAATTAGGTCACCAGAGAAGGCAAGCAGCAATTCACGAACAATGTAGGCCCTTTATGTTCCCTTCTTGAAAAGGGCAGCACCTTTTAGGTGCAGAAATACGTATTGAATTTCACTTGACTGTTGTAGAAATCTACAATCTTCAAAGAAATTATCAGTCTCTAATCTCTTCATACCATACACTTTGAGTGGGTAAAACATTGTCTTAGGCAGCCTCCTAAGTTCTGCTCAAGCGAGAAATACTAGAGAATGCTTCACTTGATATGGTTAATCTCCATGTTACTACATTGATAGAAGGGACTTTGGGTAATGTTGTGAAGAGGGCCATTTGTATGGTGAACCTTTCAATAAACTATTGATAACTCACCATAACCATTAACCATTGAAATTGCATTTCCACTAAAGGCTCTAGCTTAAATTCCAGGCATTTCCAGGAACATTTAAGTTTGCTACCTTTTTGCTGGCCCTGTTTCTTTAATTGCAGCCTGGCACAGGTTATACAGGTGAAGTTTTTCTTAACGAGTGGAAAGCTTCGTCTGCTGGTTTCCTAATTGTCAAGCTGCTGTCAAAGGCATAGGAGCAGTACCAGTTAAAAAAAGAAAGAAAATGGTAATCCTAGTAATTGATCCTCATACATAACTCACTACTACTTCTTCACTCTGTTACGCCTTATTACATATCTTTTGATGTCCTCTGTTCCTGCCTTCCTCTTTTTAGCAGCTTCAGGAAAGCCTTTTCCATCTAGAAAATTCAGCTGCATGCCTCTTGGCTCTGCATATGGTTTCCCTCTTCTTTTGCAGTCATGGTTGTCAGTACAATATTTGCTATGGAAGCACTTTTCCTTCTTCCATAGATAATTCCTGTCCATATAGTGCTGGATAAACATTTTTATAGCTTTATTTTTCTCTCTGTGTGTACAGTACTGTATTTTTGTAGAATAGTAAAATTAAGTTTCTACTTTAAAAATCCTATTTTCTTGGATATGTTTATAGTAAACTGAGAGACAAAGCCAACCTCAACTCAAGCTGTGACTTTCCCTTTTTAGTATCTTTGTGGGTCATATGATGGTGTGAGGAGTAGCAGGGGTTAGGGTAAACATATACTTCATTTAGGAACTGTCACAACTTGCTCTGCAGCATAGCAGCACTTAGAATGGAGTTTTTGAAGGCAAAAAGTCGTGTTAAACCTGCCATTTTTTTAAACAAACACACCATTTCAAGCACAATGGTTGCATGTTCTTCAGAAGATGCAGTCTCAAAGCTTCTGTTTTCAAGAGAACATGTAATGACTGCCACTGAAGAATACATTTGTTCCACAAATTTTACACTTCTGAACAAATTCTCCATCTAGCACCAGTTTGAGATTATGCTGATCTTGAAATGTTCTCTCTCTTTTCTTTTTAAAATAAGGAGGGCCTCCTGGGTCTGTCTTATGGATGGGTTAAAAACCTAGATGAGTTTGTGCATCAAGGAAAAATAATCACTCTTCTAGTAATGTTGAGGTCGTGTCAAATGTTACTTTCAGTTTTCCACAAAGCTGCTATTAAAGTGGGTAGTACTGTATTGGCTTCTTGTTCTTACTATGTTTGCAGAGCCAAGGGTGCAGTATGGTTATGATGTAGCTGATGTGGTGAGCTCTAGGTGTTGTGGACTGCAAATTCCATCAACCCCAGCATGGCTAGTGAGCATGGATTATGGAAATTGCACTTCACAATACGTGAAGGGAAGTAGGGTATCCCTGGTCTATAATAGCTCAATATCATGTGTAAAATGAAGAAAGAATTGAAGTATCAGTTCTTAGTGTGCTATACTGACAGTTTAATAAGAGAAATAATAATAATTTTATTATTTATACCCCGCCAATCTGGCTGGGTTTCCCCAGCCATTCTGGGCGGCTTACAGCATATATAAAACATAGTAAAATATCAAACATTAAAAGCTTCCCGATACAGAACTACCTCCAGATGTCTTCTAAAAGTTATGTAGTTCTTTATCTCCTTGACAGCAAATCTTACGTGTAGCTAGAGGGGGAAATTGCATTATAGTGGTTCAGTTCATTAGATGGCAAAGTGTGAATTATTAACTACAGTTAGAAATAAGACATTACTGAAAATGCATGGCAGTTATTGAAAATACATTGTCAACTGCTCTTTTCAACTCACTTTGTGTGGGGAAAAAAAGAATGGATGATATCAGATGTTATACAAGAGGAAGAAATGGGAGTTCTTTCCCCTGCAGCCCCTGCAGGGATATGTGGGGGGGGGGGTATGAAGAGGAAGGGGAAGTTCCATTGCTAGAGGAAGTCACTTCCGCTCATGAATGGGCAGAATTGAATGTCCCCCAATGTGTGCCTTGATGCCTTCACTTTTTCATTCTTCTGTACATGGCAGCCAATGAGGTTGGTCTGGGAGAATTTGAATAAGATGACTTGTATCATTTGTTCATTTTGCTGCATGTTGTAAGAAACAAATCCAGGGAATTGAGCGCTATCACACCATCCATGGCTGTAATTTTTGTTGTTTCTTGGACATTGAATGTGTTGGGTGTTAAGATGCACAAGTGAAAGTCTTACATGCATTGGGTTGTAGCTAAGGTGCCTTGTGTGAGCAGATAGGACTTCACCTTGTACAAGGCAATCCTCCTCCCACTCCTGTTTTGGCAATTTTTCACTCCTACTGGAAGCCCTATTCTGGGACTTTTCGGAGAGTATGGTTGTGTGTGTGTGTGTGTGTGTGTGTGTGTGTGTGTGTGGTAGATGTGTGTTTTGTCCACCTCTAAGGGCACTGTGGTGCATTACTAATGTGAAATTGACTTTGTGAAATTGACTTGTTTTGTTTTGTATCCTGTTATGTGTTGCTTTATATTTGCAAGAGATCAAATGAGTTAAGGTGAGCAGTTTTATTACAAACAAGGAAGAGTCTTGTGGCATTTAAAGACTAACAAATTTATCATGGCATGAGTTCCTTATTATTGTGAAATGCATTTGTGAGGAGAGGTGAGCTGTGCTGCTTTGGGATTTTTCCTCTAACAAAAGAATGCTAACAGATACTTGTAAAATTCAGAAGCTTCAGTTCTAGTGGTCTCTAGCAACCACAGAATTTGGTTTGGATCCTCATTTGGCATTTGGGAAACAGCCTGATTTTGTTCGAAGCAGTTTGGAGACTATCCAATTTGGCTTGCAGTCTGAAGTTGAATCAGAGTTGGATGAAATTTGCAGGCATGGTAGCCCCTTCTGAATCCTGTCAAATTTCAAGGGCAACCTTACAAGTTTAGGGTGATTAAAAAGGGATTCACCTAATTTCCCCTATTTTAGGGCAGTTTCAATGGATATAACATACATCAAAGAGGTTCTTCCTAGATAAGAAACCTGTCAAATTGCAGACAAAGAGGTCCAGTGGTTTTAAGGCTGCTTTTTTAAGGGGGGGGGGAGAAGTAAAATATCCTCCTCCCTGTGGTTTATGGGCAACAGTTTTATTCTGAATATGGCACATAGATCTTAGAGGTGTCACTATGAAGGCAAACTGCCAAATTTCAGGAGGATGGTTGCATGGGCTAGGGATTAAGAACTAGAAAAACAGCTTCAGGCAGCATGTGTTCTGCTCAGTTGGTACTAAGAGACGCAGAAACCAAGTGCAAACGGATTAGATAGAAGTGGATGTGTGAGCATGTAACAGACATACAATGACTTGAATGCCCAGCATTTTCCAAGCAAGCACCATAAGCAGAACTAACAGAGCACAGAACAATCAAGAAGATATCCCTTTGCCAAAGTGCAGTGAGTGGAGAGCCCTGGTAAAACCATTCTCTCAGAGTAGAAGCTAGACATATAAGTCTTAAAAGAGACCTCTCTTCACTTTATCCTCACTTTCTGTTTTCTTATCAGGGAGGCTGTAGGGAAAATGTTTCTGTTTCTTCAGATTTGCTGTCTGCAACACCTCTGAATCTCTGAAGTACTCAGAATCACTTTGGTGGTCCTCAGTTCAGGGTACTTTGAAAGATCCAGTTTTGGGCTCAGATAAGCCTTGAATCTGTCTGAAGTGGCCCACTTTGGTCTTGTAATTTATCTGAATCTGATGCACAACCCAGTGTTGGGTATTAAACACTTTAACAGGTGAATGTTTACTAAAGTGTCAGATTTGATAATCATTTGTATATATTTTGTTTTTAAGGTTGATCATGGAGATATGATTTTGGGAGAGCTGCTCTACTAGATGAGAGCTTAAGACTACTAAACCATGGTGGCACTTAATCAAAATACTTTTTGTTAGTGGGTAGAGGGGGGGTATGGGGAGCTGAGGAACCTGTGATGTCAGACACTGGAGAGCTTTTTATATTAGCCACGTCTGATGTTGAAAGTCCTTCCATGTAGGGTGGAACTGTGTAAACTTCCATGTTACATCACAGATGCATGTATTTCACTGGCCTAGCGTGTGGTGGAATAGATAAGTTCATCACGTAAGTCAATATTTGGTTTTTAAAAGGCGTTTCCCATATGGGAATGCATCTCACATAGCTGCATAATATTTGAGTCTCCCTTCTCTAATAATTCATAATTTTTTCTGTGTCTTTTTACATGGTGAAAACTTGAGGACTGTTAATAATTTGACTTGGAATTGCATTTAGAAGCTGTTAGCTGTGGGCTTTCCTGTTAGGGAAGCGTATAAACTTAACTTTCTGCAGGTTTATCATTCGTAGGCGCTCTTAAGTTTTTACAGGTTTTACTCCACTGAAATTTAGTTCTTAACACCTAGTGCTTTTGCTGTGTCCTTGATGCACTTTTAGCTGATGCCGCAATAAATTAAATACAGAAATAGGTGGTACTGACCTTCTCCTCATACAATTGCTTAACTTGCTTGCTACCTTGATGAATTTTTCACTGGGCCAGAGATGTTTTATCAGCTGGGACTCCACTTAGCAGAGTGTTAAGCAACAGGGAGAATTCATATGTTTCACAAGTTAGTGAATACTACTCCACCCTTCCAACCTTTCATATTTATGGATCAGAAATTCTAGAAATATGGGAATAGTAAGGGCCAAATCGGAGTAGAGCACTCACTTAAAACATTTCTCTTTTTGCAGAACTGACAGTGTATCAGCTGACCAAGAGAATTTAAAATACTCTTCATCCAGAGACCGGAGTAGTTCTTCTTCTTATGGATTACAATCCTCGAATTCAGCGGTGGTGTCTCGACATAGACATGATGATATCAGAGTCCCCACTGACATACAGAATGAAGAAAAAGGTACATAATTTGTCTTCATAGGTAAAAAGGAATACTGCCAGTGGAAATAAACTAGTTTGTGGTCTAGATGAGAGGTGGCTGACTTTTTCAGCCCCATGGTTTCATTGAGGGTCAGCTGCTCCTCTGGAGCTGCTTACTAGCAGTGAGCATGCCGAGTGCAATCTTGTATGTGCACACATTCACCATACACTGGTTACACATGCATCAAGCACACATATTCACACAGCTGGGGAGTGGGGTTGACTTACAGAAAGGCAGCAGACTCTCACACACAGATACTCAGACAGGCACATGGGGCAGGTTACAACAATTTAAACACAACATTTGCATTAAAACACAATATTACACAATTAAAAAATGGTTTAAAACAACTTAAAATTACAGAAATAGGGTGGGTACTAATACTACCTTCTCCTTTGTTGCCATCAGCTATATAAGTGGTCCCCAAACCCTGGTGGTGGTGTAAGTAGCAGCTATGGGAATGGTTTTTTGAGATAAGCATCACAGACTCAAGGGAGTCCTGTATGTTATCATGAGGACTTGCTTCCCTATTGAACAGATATATAGGTACTCCTCTCCAAGTGTCCCATGTGGAGAGCATGGCTGCCTCCCCCTGACCTCTCTCTCTCTCTCTCTCTCTCTCTCTCTCTCTCTCTCTCTCTCTCTCTCATCATGATTCACAACCCAGTGTTTATGCTAGAGTTATTCTCTTAAATGATGGTTTTAAAAAACACCCAATTGGCTCAAGCACCACAAAAGCTGAGAAACTGGAAAGTAAGGCCTCTAATGCCTTAACAGACGTGCCCCGTGATCAGTGATGATGTTGTGCAATGTTACAAACTATGCTTGCTTACATCTTACCCTTAGGCCAAAAAATTGCCTCATTCTTGCTTCAGTTCTCTCTTTGCACTTACCCTGATACAACATGAGAGCTGCACTGTGCATGCTTAACTTACGTGATAAGCGGACTGGGCCACTTTACAGCTAATTAAAAAATAATCACCAAACTAAAAATGTACGCTTTGCTGTGAATAGCCGCAAAAAAGCATTCCCAGATCTCTAATGTCTCTTAACCTCCTAGATCTTAAGATAAACCAACTATTGCACCACACTGCCTCTCCACTTAGGACAAGAGCACTGTTATGCTGGCAGTGTGGTCTAATGGTTTGACATGTGAGTCACAGGCTACATTGCCACAATTACTACCGTATTTTTCCGTGTATAAGACTAGGTTCCCCCCTAAAAATAATGTCAAATATTAGGGGGCGTCTTATGCTCTGGGCCATCTCCCCCCATTTTCTTAAATCTGAGTCCCCCAAAACAGGGGGCGTCTTATACATGGGGGCGTCTTATAGACAGAAAAATACAGTATCTCTCCACGTGACCTACATCACTGGGTTGCTGTTAGTATGATTCTTTCCAATATTTAATCCGTCTTCCTAGTGAACATTCTGAGGGTGTTCGCTGTGTGGGAAGAGGTTCAATGTCAGACAGTGTATGTGTTTCAGTCTAGGGTGATTGTGAGGGGGTAAGGGAGCAGTGTGTGGGGGGCTTTTAAGTGTACGGTTTCAGTGTTTAGAGTTTCAGTGCAGGGTGGGTGTGGAGGTCTCAGGATGGGGCAGGGATTGCGTGAGCATTTTCATTTATGGAGTTATTTGTCTGGTTAAACAGATGTCATGCCACAGTTGCTGTCTCTCTACATGACCTAGTTAAATGGTGGTTGTGAGATGAAATACTAAAAGAAACTCACCGTTGTCAGACCTCCTGTGGAGACAGTTGAGTGTGGGATGGGATATTTGTGAAGGAAGTTTCAGTGTAAGGCAGCATATATGTGGTGTTCACCATGGGGTAGGGCGCATATTACGTTGCCATATCGGGAAAACATTGGGGTGGGTGCATGCATGACTATGGGGTGCATCGTCCCCCATGACAGTTTCTAAGGTTGTCAGAATTATTTATTCATTTAGTGCATTTATATGCACTCCAATGACACCAAGGTGGCACACATAGTTATTCCCATCCTCATTTAATCTCCACAGCAAACCTGTGAGGTAGGTTAGTCTGAGAGGCGGTGACCAGCCTAAGTCACCCAGTGAGCTTCATGACTGAGTGGGGATTTGAACCCTGGCCTCCCAGGTCCTAGTGCACTACCCAGGCTTCCTCAAACTCGGCCCTCCAGATGTTTTGAGACTACAATTCCCATCATCCCTGACCACTGGTCCTGCTAGCTAGGGATCATGGGTGTTGTAGGCCAAAAACATCTGGAGGGCCAAGTTTGAGGAAGCCTGCTCTAACCACTATACCACACTGGCTCTCAAAGCCTTATACCCCCAAAAGTTTGGTGTCCCCCTGTGTTGCCACTGCATCACACGGTCGCACGAGGTATGGTAGTTTTACAATGGGAGAGCATGTGTATTAATGGGGTGTGGTCTTCCATGAGTTTCTTAGGTTCCAAATGTGTCCATGGCCCCAAAAGGTTGACAAGCCCTTATTTAACCATTGCGTCGCACTATGATATTTCATAACCTAAATGAATAGGTAACAGAGTGATTCATAAACTTAAATAAATAACCATCCCTGCTAAATGTGTCATTCAGCTGAGAAGGACAGGTAGCTCTTAACCTTGGAAGTTTTTTCAGAAACCCACAGTGCATGGCTGTCAAGAGAAACTAACATGGCTCTGGCACCTTTTCTTCTAGGTGGCTACAGTGTCAATGGAGGATCTGGGGAAAATACTTATGGTCGGAAGTCGTTGGGGCAAGAGCTGAGAGTTAACAATGTGACCAATTCTGATTTTACCAATGTTCAGCATGGGAATCGTGCTTTAGTCGCAAAAGACATGAGGAAAACACAGGGTAAGTGTTGTGTTGTCCTGGAGAAAAAGGGAAATTCTGTTTTTTCTCGCAAAAAAAATCCTGTTGCTACAGTAGCACTAGGGTCACTGCCTAAAGTAAAGTAGAGCTCTATTAAATTTTTGCAAACTCAAAATCTCTAGCATTTTGTCATGATTACACTTTAATTTGTATAAATTAGGTATACTTTGTCTCTGAAAGTACTGCAAGAAGAGGCTTTTTCAATGGTAAGAATGATCCTTGGTCAATTGTTGCAGGTTTGGATTTGCTTCAGGGCTAGAAATCTTGTACTAAAGTTACTGCAGGTTGTGAGGTAAAGATGAAGTAAGCCTATTGCGTATATGTTGCTCCTTGGTAATTGTTTATTTTATACTTGGATAGAAGCATGCCCATGTGTAATATCTCAATTTTAGAGCGATCATTGTCTTACTCTGATGAGTCTCGACTGTCAAATCTTCTTCGGAGGATTACTCGGGAAGATGACAGAGACCGAAGACTGGCTACCGTAAAGCAAATGAAAGAATTCATTCAGCAACCAGAGAACAAACTGGTTAAGTATCTTCTGTTAACAGCATATTAATACTTTTTTTCTCATATGATCTCTCTTGGGGCAGGTTTCTGGGTTGTAGGGGCAAAGGATGAAGGTTTGTCAGCACTGTCATTGGTTGAAGGATAACTTTGGCTCCGAATACTCACAACCCTGCATATAAGCTTGCCTCATTGACTATATCAAATCTGAAGGAGGGAGTGAGCTGACTGTCCCCACAACTTTGATTTTTGGAGAGCAGTTGAAGTACTTAACTGGCCTTTCACCTTCTTTCCCTCCTTTGATAACGAGAACCTTCCCTGTTCATCCATGTCCCACAGATAGGAAGGAGTAGCAGCTTGCTTGCTTGCCAGAGGGAAGAAAGAATTTCTGGCCAGGTGACTTCCTTCATCCTGGTGTGACTGACTTTCTGTGGCAGTTGGAGGGAAGGAAGGAAAGATCAGCTGTGCTACAGATAAATGAAGGAAAGGGACTGGTCTTGAGGGTCCCTTTTCCTTGTAGTAAAAAGTTACACTGACACATCACAATATACATCAGCTGGCAGGCAATGGGAGGTGGGGGCTGTCTTTCCTTGGAATGGGGAGGGTGGAGGGGACAGAGCAGTTTTCAAATACAGGGTACTCTCCAGTTTTTCAGTCAGTCAGTTTTTTCCAGAGGGAAATTAGTTCTCCTGTTTTCACATAGTCACTCTTTATGAATAATTAGTTCTAATCTGAGCCTCCTCAGGCTACTCTACAAATCTAATCAAATACTAGTTTAAAAGATCTCAAAATTGTTTGCCTTGAAGTTATTGATGTATTTCAACGATGTGTTAATACTTTAGCCTGACTAAAGTATTCAGACTTCTGCTGAAACCAAGATGCCCGAGGACTAGCTTGTTGGGTCAGAGGCAGAATGGCTATGGTGATAATCTCTTTATTCATTGCCTTATGCCAAGATGGTCTCAAGAAATAAGAAATAAAGTACATACCAATATAAAAAGAAATTAACTTTTATTTCTTAGTGACCACGTGCAAACCTTGACAGTTAAAAACCACCCCACACATCTGGTGCAGGCAGTGCTGTATGAGCTGCTTCTTCTGATCTATTAGGTACCCCATGTGGAATGAGAATCCTCTGTGACTTGGGTAGGGAGGAGAGCCTAAAAGTGGCAAGGACAAGGCAAGAAAATATTGGGCTTCCTTCCTGGGTAACATTTATTTCAGAAGGGATGGGGTGGCACAATAACTTGGATTGTGGGCCATCAGTTGACTGTTGTTGATTTGATTAACAAAGTTTCATCACAAGTGGTAATATAATTGTATTTGGCAGCTATATTTGATCAAAACATATTTTACCTATATACGAATCTTGTGGTTAATGCAATTTGCTTGGACTATTTTCCAATTTGTATATCTAAAGCTGTTTAGGGAAGCTTTTAATGTTTGATGGACTACTGTATTTTAATATTTTGTTGGAAGCTGCCCGGAGTGGCTGGGGAAACCCAGCCAGATGGGTGGGGGTATAAATAATAAATTATTATTATTATTAAAGAGGTGTTGTGCACAACTTCAGATAGACTTGCACTGAAACTTAAGAAAAATGGGACATGGCTGCATCCAGTTGCTAATATTAACAGAAGGTGTTAAAAGCGACCTATAAGTGAAACAATGACTGCTTGCGCTGCACATTTTTCATCAAAGTCTTCATGGATACCATGAATAATGTTTTTAGTGTATCTAATATATGCTTCATAGATTAAGCGCTATTGCACTTACCTTCCGGTAAACCAGGCACATCAGTGCTACGAACAACCAGGAATGATATATAGTAGCACTTTTTTGGGGGGGGGGCAAAAAATAGGATGGCAAGCAGTGGTTTATCTTTCAAATGACAGAACAATCTGAATTTAAATTACAATAGCAATTATTTTAAAAGGTGTATCTGTTGGCTATTGCAGGTGCTTGTTAAACAACTGGATAATATCTTGACTGCCATACATGATGTACTTAATGAAAGGTAAGTTGTGCTGATGCATTCTTGAAGTTAGTGTATTTGTAGCCAGCAGGCCAGGTAACACCTTCAGCCTGGAAGCTGCTGCAGGAGGGACAAAGCACTGTTCATATAAAAGGGAAACAGGCAGCATGCTGCTTGTTTCTGACCAGCCTAGCCCAAATGTCTAATGATTACTTTTGGAAATCAATAACTGAATTCTTAGTTTGACATCAGTGGGAGCATACTATGTTGTGAACCTGTTGCTAGGCCAAGACAGATGTCATCAATTCGTTCAGGATTGATGCATGCTTAGCACTTCTGAAGCAATTAAGAGGATTTGATTTGGATTTGGTATTGCCCCAGTATCGAGGCAGATCTATGGCACCTCTGATTTGCTTTGGAGATTGCTTTGAATTCTAGGAAGTGTGCTTCATTGCATGTTTCCTCTAGGGTCAAACCTCAGTGACTGCTTTGCGGAGTATGCTATCCATTCTTGACCCCCAGTTATTGTGGGTTGGGTTCAGAGTGAGCTAAGAAGTGTGAGTCACAGGTATATATTTGCATATCTATTTGCTGATAGGTCCAGGCAAAACAGGGACAGAGCTGAGTCTGATGGAGACCAGTGAAATCCTATGGAGCATGCAGAATCTCAGTAACTGCTCCTGCTAGACATAGTAGTTCCTGGGCTGATTTAGAATGGCAACTGTGGCAAGAAATTCTGAGCTGCTGAGATAGGGGAGAGACAGAAGGCAAAGGGAAGAGTCCTCCCTCCCTCCTTGTGTCTCACATTGAACCATGCACAGCACTTCAGTGTATAGAGTCCATAGAAAACAGCTTTCCATGCTCCTGCTCCTTATCTGATTCCTGCTTGTATATTGGTACCCCACAACCCCGGGCAATATGCTACCAATATGCTGGCAGGTTATCCATGAATAAGTAGATTTGTGTGAACAGAAATACTTGGGTGTATGTGAATGTTCATCTTTATGAATGACGTTTTGATTTCCGTGTGAGGGAGTCTTTGTGCTTGTAGATGGAGGGGAAAGCACAGAACAGAAGGGAAGAGGAGACATTTCACCCCTTTTGCAAATGCCTTCAACATGCTTACTCTACAGGTTACCACCTGTGAGTTGGATGGAAAGAGAAGGGAAGTGGAAGGAATTGACAGCAAACCATGTGTTTCCACATTAATGGAAAGTGCTAACCAGATCATAGCCATTTATTCAAGTCTTTATTGTCATCATTTGCTAAATGTCTACTTTTCATGACTGAAAATCCTTACCACTACTTTTTCTTTTTTCATAAATGCAGTAGCAAATTGCTTCAAGAACTCAGACAGGAGGGAGCTTGCTGTCTTGGACTTCTTTGTGCTTCTCTGAGCTATGAAGCGGAGAAGATCTTTAAATGGATTTTTAGTAAATTTAGCTCATCCACTAAAGATGAAGTTAAACTTCTTTATTTGTGTGCAACTTACAAAGCATTGGAGACTGTGGGAGAGAAGAAAGCATTTTCATCTGTAATGCAAGTAAGGATAAAAGTTAAACTGGAGCATTTTGGCTCTTCAGATACTGAATCATTTTCTGAAATGAAGAAGCTGAAATTTAAGCAGGCTAGCATATTAGTACATTAAAGCTTCATTTTAGATATTGGGCATAATAAACAGTTTCAGAACTTTTGTGTACCTGAAATCCATAAGTGTTGAGATGTAAATTTGATGCATATTTTAATGTGCGTTTTATAATGTATATTTTTAAAACTTGATTTTATTTTTAATATATATTTAATGTAAATTGCTTACAGGTTTTGATGATTAAGCAGCTTATGAATCTTGTTAAATAAATAAATGTGCTGTAGTAATCTGCTACAACTGATTGGTCTCCTAGCTCAGTGTCATAACTTCACTGCTAGAACCTGCCTGCCAACAGAATTTTAAACCAATTGTGGAATGCTCCAAACCTATTGAGACTACTTTCTGATCTCAGAGCATCTCCTTAAAGGTGCACGGTGTCCACATTTCTGTTTAACCATGAATTAAAATTACTAGAGTTGATTAGTGTCTGGAAATGGCGGTAGAAAAACTGACATGATGGGCAGGAATTATTCAGTGGTGGAGACTGAAATTTAGAATTCGGGTAAGATGAAGGGGCAAGTGGGTTATATAAAATGAGTGGGGAAATCTAATAGTAGGAGCAACCCTTGGTTTTCTCTCAGTGGGCCTGAGGTTCATTAGAACCAGTATCCCTCTTGCCAGTCCATCCAGACCTCTCTCTCCACCCCTGTAAAGCATGTGTCCAACATAGATTGAGAACCAAAGCAGTGCTACTCGGAAGCAGTTCTACTACTACATCAGCAGGCATTTCTACATGTTGTTGACAAGATAGATTATTTATTTAAATAGTAGTTAGTAATGCACTTCTGTAAACAGCGTGGTTGTTGTGTGTTTTTTAATAGCCTGGATAGTTTTTGTTCAATATGGGCTTTTTGGGTGCACACTTTTTTTTCTTAAAGCTCGTCATGACTAGCCTGCAGTCTATCCTTGAGAACGTGGATACACCAGAATTGCTGTGTAAATGTGTCAAGTGCATCCTCCTTGTGTCCCGATGTTACCCTCACATTTTCAGCACTAACTTTAGGGTGAGCACCTTTGCTTCTCTTTCTTGGTTTTAGATCGGTATTGACACATTTGCTACAGGTGGATTAATTTTTCTGTATTGCTTTCCAAGGACACTGTTGACATATTAGTTGGGTGGCATATTGATCACACTCAGAAACCTTCTCTGACACAGCAAGTGTCTGGTAAGTCTTAAAAAATAAAAATTTCATGTGATGACCTTAATAGATGTTCTTGGCTTCCTTCTGGAAGGTGAAGTGTTATTACTAGTGTATACTTCACTTTGCTTATATTGGGATGAGGAAGTAGTATTAGTCACAGGGATTCAGTTAAAACATTAATCTCTGGGCTTGTGGGAATTTTGAGAAAGTGCTGTTGGTATCACTGTCTTTGATTGCTTCTCTCCGCCCCCCAACGCCCTGGTCATTCTCCTTCCTTTCCTCCTCACCCCAGCAGACACACACACACACACACACACACACACACCTTTTACAAGAGGTATGGGTAAATATCAGAGTAGAATTAAAATGGACCCTCTTCACTTTCCATGATTTTACACGGGGCCCCCACAAAATCACCATCAAAGCTTATCTGTGACAGACCTTACAGTAAAAATCATAAATCCGGTTCTTGCCTGCACAACAAACATTGATCTGAGGCGCAGAGCCTCATGGATCTTCATGATTTTTACTTAGGATGACAACAGAGCCACAAGGTGATCTATGATTTAATGCAGGTTTTGAAGGGATTTATTGTAAAAAAATAATAATAATGAGGATACATGTTTTTGTTCCATGACAGTGCTGGAAATCACCAGAACTGTGGTTTTTTATAGTTTAGTTAATGGAAGATGGAAGTGATCTGTGGTGGGGAACCCATGAAAAAATTGTGTAACTTCAAGAGAATCTGCTTTACTGGATCCATTGTGTCAGTGTGTGCATGTGTGCTTCTCCTCACTCTTTCTCCTGACATTTATGGCAAGCCACTCCCCCCCCCCTTTTCTCTCCCATTTCCCAGATTCTTCAGTTTTTGCTTCTGCCCTCTCTTTCACTCTTGCTTTCTGTACAACTGCTCAGGGCATGATCAGAGCCTTGAAAAGCTCATAAAACTGAAAGAGGAAGTGGGGGAGAATAGCACTCCTCTTTTCATTTTTAGGTACTATTGAAGGCGTCACTCCCTTCAACTTCCTCCTTCAGCTCTGTATGCTTTTCAAAGCAGGAAAGGTAACTACTCTCCCCACTTCTTGATGAAGGGTGCAACGTGTGTGTGGTGAGCATGGTTTTGTGTGTGCTAGGAGAGCTCAAGGCCACCACATTGGCAGCCCCATTGTTAAAAGGAATGTCTGGCTTTCCTAACATTTTTATCAGAATCAACTTGTTGAAAAATAATAATAATAATAATAATAATAATAATAATAATAATAATAAATAAAATAAAATAAAAATAGTGGCATCATACCATGGGAAGATGATCTGGTTTTCCCAGAGGTCTAAAGCTGGCTTTCTATCAAAATTGTAATTTGGTTTAATTTATACCTATGCAAGGACCAATAACTGAACAAGGGCAAGGGCAGAGTTAATAAGGTGCTCTTTTGCACATTCCCATTTCTCGCAAATACGTTAACAATGAACAAGCTTGGATCGTTGCCAAATGGTGGCATTCACATACAAGAGGGAGATACTGGTAGGCTCAGAGGAATTCAAAGTTTGCAGAAGTAATGGAATGGAGTATCCTGGAAAACGGCATAGGTGGCTGGAACCCTGAACAGGAGCATTTCATATTGCAAGTGTTGCCCCCCTTCCCCAGTTGCATATGAGAAAGCTTCCTGCCCTCTCTCCCACCCGCATTTCATATATAGGGCATATTCATGTTGCAACTATTTTGCTTTTGTTGTTGTTGTTCATTTCATTGAGGATGTAGTTTTGTGGAGACCTCTCTGAAGTAGTGGCCAATCTTTTCCTATTTTTTAGTAATATACACACACACCCCTTTAAGACCATAAAGTTGCTATGTGTCAGTAATTGTGCAGCTCCCTCATTTAATGGAATGCTGGATTCTGATAAAGCCTTCCTTCATTAATCCGATAGCCCTGAATTTCTTCAGTATTGTATGTTGTGTCCCTTATTGCAGATGCCCCGTGTCCCGAGCATACCCAACCCCAGTGAAGACAAGTGCTTGAAAGTTTAGTTTTTTATTGGCTAAGCACTTGTTTACACCAGCTTCTAAGGTGCAGAAGCTTCAGCTACTTCTGTCGCTGTAAGCCCCTCCATGTCCTTGGAGACAGTGGCGGAGGGGACAGAGGAGATTCTAACAGCCCAGCTCTCTCTGGGACAGTCGCTTCCACCTGTGCACCTTCCTGCAACTCTTTCCCCTCCTCCTCTTCTCTTGTCTCTGACTGCCCGGACTTTCTCTCTCCCTCCTTCCCCTGCCTCCTCCTCCCCTACAAATTGCTGGCTCCCTTCCCCTGGATCATCTTCCTGCCCCCACCCCACCCTGGCTCCTCTGCCCACCCCTCAGACTCCTGCCTGTCCCTGACACCCTGCTACAAAATGTCCTTTCTTTCAGAATATAGTTACCTGGCAACCTCATTCAATTCTGTAAAGTTGTTTTTAACTAATTATGAAATGAAAGATATTTTATTTAATTTCCCAGTATTGAGTCACATCCACACCATGGCTTTAAAGCATGTGGCTTTGCCCAAGGAATCCCGGGAACCTTAAGTTTATCCATCACAGAGCTACAATTACTAGCATTTTCAACAAACTACAGTTCACAGGATTCTTTCGGGAAAAGCAATATGCTTTATAAGTTTATGGTGTGGGTGTGGCTTTCATTAGGTAGAATTTGGCTACAAATGGTCTCTGTTGACTATGCCTGGCTATGCATTCTTCTAAATGAGTCATCATGCTCTATTTTGATTTTCCTGATAAATGTAACTGGTGTTATAAAATTACCATTGTGTAGGATTTATTAGAACTGATTGATTGTTGTGTGTACACTTCACTTTTAGGTGACTTTGTTTCTGAGTAAACCAAGTGTACTTTTGATCATAACTTTGTTTTTATTGGTTTGGCACGTTGTACAGGGTGGTTACAGAGCCTCGAACCATTTTGGGTAGCTGACCTTGCATTTTCTACCACGCTTCTTGGTCAGTTTCTAGAGGATATGGAAGCGTATGCTGAGGTAATAAAATGTTGGTCTTGATAAGTGTTTAAAAAGGAGCAGGATATTGGGTATTGTTGGATATTGTGTCTTCCCTTGCATATAAACAATAGGCAAAATAGATCAGCACACTTTAAAAGCATTGTATGGGTCAGGGGAAACCTGTTTGAACATATGAATCTTCAGTTTTCACTCAAAGCTAATTTTTGGTGTCTCCTATATTGCAAGAGATGTTGTTCTAGAGGGTTGGTGCTACCATAGTGAAGGCCTACTTCCAAAAAATCATCAGACAGCCGACCAAAGATATTAGAAGCAAGGCCATTTTTGAAGGTCTTGAGATTTAACAGCTAAGCATCATAGCTGCCAAATTCTGCACTAACTGTACCGGTACCTTCTGGAATATGCTTATGTTAGCATAGAGATACAGTATCTTGCACTGTGGGGTTAGAATACACGAAGCTTGCAGTTGTGAATTTGCATTGGGTATATGCTAACTACATTTCTTCATGTAGGACCTTGGCCACGTGGCTTCTGGAGAATCGGTAGATGAAGATATTCCTCCTCCTAGTGTTTCACTGCCCAAACTGGCAGCACTACTTCGAGTTTTCAGTACCGTGGTGAGGAGTATTGGAGAACGATTCAGTCCCATTAGAGGGCCACCAATTACTGAAGCATACGTAACTGATGTAAGGCTTCCTGTCTTTCATGTTGCATACCTAAAAACCCTTTGTGGCAGTGAGCCACAAATTGAATAGGAATCTGATAAGTTTGTTGCCTCTTCTCCTTATTTGTTGTCACCCATCAGTTGACATACTGGGTGCTCCCTCTCCAACCTTTCTGTTGGGAACATACCTGCACCACTGATGTGTAATTCCAGAGCATCAGGTGTCACTGGATTAAAACTCACTGTTCCATACTTGAATCAGCAGAAAAGGACCTACGCAGAATACCTCTGTGGGACACATTCCAGCCAAAATTAACCATCTTCAACCCCTGTTTATTTCAGTGGGATGAGGGTGTGCATATATCTTTTCTGTTTAAACCTCTGGAAGATGCAGTTGTGCTTAACTTTTGCATTGTGACCTGTGTGCTGTCTGTACTTATGCCACCAGACTTTAAAATCATTTTCCATTTTGATGTGCAGTAGTGGTTATTAGTATTTTCTAGTGAAAGTGTGTGACTGGAATGACTCCAGATGGTTTTGCAGTTTTAGCCTCGGAGGAACATGACAGCACTCATCTTTCAGTTAATTGTATCTCTTTTCCCTCCGTTTTCAGGTTTTGTACAGAGTAATGAGATGTGTGACAGCAGCAAACCAAGTCTTCTTTTCTGAGGCTGTATTGACAGCTGCCAATGAGTGTGTCGGTGTCCTGCTTGGTAGTCTGGATCCCAGTATGACTATACACTGTGACATGGTCATCACTTATGGATTAGATCAGCTGGAAAATTGTCAGACTTGTGGTACTGATTATATCATCTCGGTGTTGAACTTACTGATGCTGGTACATACAGTTCTCATAATATCTCACTTTAATCGTAGGTTTTTGTTCGTTCATTTGACAATTTAAGATTATGAGTGATTGAACAGAGTGGACAGGGAGACCATTCTCTAGCTTGATTTTGGTTTCTATAATAATTGTATGGCCTTGAGCAAATCACTGCTTTTCCAGTCCCACCTCTCCATCTTTAAATGAGGAGAAAGGTGATTTACCTGATAGAGTTGTTTGGAGGAATAGGAAGGGTTTAATAGCATTTTAAGGATTTAAGTACTTTGAGCAATTATGGGATCACTTCTTATGTCTGTATTTTTAAAAGCTTACTATTTCCGCCTGTCAAAATGTTGATGCTTGTTCTAAATATTGGCTCTGGTGCTAGCAGCCATTGTAGGATTATATCATTCCATATCCTTTACCTACCCAGGCGGCATTCATTAACGAATGGCTTAAGTCCTCCCGATAGGCAAGGAATCCTGTGACTAAGCTTTTGTAGTTACAGGTAGGTAGCCATGTTGGTCTGCCATAGTCGAAACAAAATAAAAAAATTCCTTCCAGTAGCACCTTAGAGACCAACTAAGTTTGTTCTTGGTATGAGCTTTCGTGTGCATGCACACTTCTTCAGATACCTGTGGCTCTTTAGGGGATGGGTAGGTGCCTTTGGGGCTCTTTAATTCTGTTTGTTCCTTCCTGTCTGAATTTCTCTGGTCTCATAAGTTGCACTTCTGGTATGCCTCAGATTTCTTTTATCTGTCATAGTTGTGGCACCCTGGGCAGAACAGATACTAAAGCTTAGTATGATTCCTTGCTTCTCCTTGGTGGAGGGAGGATTTAAGCCATTTGCTTTTGGATGCCTTGTTCACCCGAGAGAGAAACCGCCTTCACAATTAATACCCTGTGTACCTTTCTCAGTTGCCAGTGGAAAGAAGAAATCTTAAATTGCCATTGGCTAAATATCTCCGCGATCTATCACTGTTTTTCAATATATATATTTGACTTAAAGTGAATATTTGACAAGTAAAAGTATAATGACAAGTCTTCTTCTCTGTCTAGATTGTTGAACAAATAAATACAAAACTTCCATCATCATTTATAGAGAAATTGTTTATACCGGAATCAAAATTGCTTGTACTCCGCTACCATAAGGAAAAAGAGGTAAGCAATAAATGGTTACCTTCATGCCACAATTGTTTAGATGTACTTTTAGATTTTGCATTTTGATGTTAATGTCTAAATTAAAAGAAAGCACACATGTACACGTCCTTTAATTTTACAGCTGACTCAGTGTGAGTACGCTGTTCTGCATGGTTAGTAGCTCAATTCATGCATCATGCCCAATTGGTTTGCAGTGCTGCTCGAATTGACAAGCATAACTGTGGCTGTTGCTCCTTCTCTGGAGGCTGTTGTGCCTAGAAACAGGAGTGGACTTAAGAAACCGTGCTAAGAGAATGGGAAATGAAGGCAGACAAGCAGCTCTAGAGCATGCTTGGCATATTGAGCTGTTGTACTTGACAAGGCTCTTACAGGAGTTTTTTACAAAGGCTACAATACGCTTGGAGCACGCTTTGGGTGAAACAACTTTTTTATTTTTAGGGGGATGGAAAACATTTTTGTTTGGTCTTGATTTTATTTGGTTGTTTCTGTGCTAGATAGGAACGACACTACTCATCCCCTCCCTCTGCATCTCTATAACACACAGCTTGCATCATTTGATAGATCTCCCCATACTCTCTGGAGAGGCTTTTTGGGGTGAGGGTGGTGATGGGTTGCAGCGTGGAAGAGGTTATCGAAAAGACTGGCTGCCTTTTTGCGTAAAATTGGATACAACCCATAATTGACACTCTTGTTGTGGTCCATAGGCAGTTGGTGAGCCTTCTCATTAATGAGGCTGTGATTCAGTCCCGTATAAACCATGAACAAATTTTATGAAATAAATAAATAATATTTTAGTACTTTAACTTTTGTATGTTTTAAAGTGTAGTTGTGATTTTTTTTCTTGATTTCACTGTTTTATTTTTTTATAAACCACTTTGAGGATTTTTTATTTTTTTTTTACAATCAAGCTGTGTATAAATTTTATGAGCTGAATAAATAAATATTTCCATCCATGATCGCTTATCAAGGGTTTTACGTAAGGGTGATATCCAACTTTAGCCATACACAGAGTAGACACACTGAAATCAATGAACTTAAGTCCACTTGCTTCAGGGGGCCTGCTCTGAGTTAATTGGATGTTGTTCTAAATCTTTATGCCTTTCAACAGTGCATGTTGTAACTGCAGTGTGGGCATTCACTTCCAATAACAAAGACTCTTTCAGCTGTGATTATAGTAATTGTGGTTGTTCTAAGGAAACATATTTTGTTTGTTACTATTTTTATTTTTTTAAAAACACTGCTAAACCACTCTTCATCCATGCTGATGCCAAGGGCAGCATATGGTGGGCATGGATAAAAATTAAAACATGCTGCAAAGAAAAGTACAGTAAAAACAATCAACTATCATAAAATTAGAGGCAAGTAAAATAAAGTTTAAGAACAGACTAAAATGCCAGATTTATTTTTTACCAGTACGATAGGTACTTACCTTCAGCTGTGTTAATGATTGTGAAGAGTGGACAAGCTATAGAAAATGTGTAATATGCAGCTCCAGACCTTTGTGACATGCTGAATTTCTCTTGTTTCTCAAGGTGGTTGCAGCAGCACATGCAGTGTATCAAGCAGTACTAAGCTTAAAGAACATTCCGGTTTTGGAAACAGCCTACAAGTTGATTCTTGGGGAAATGGCATGTGCCTTGAACAGTCTTCTTTGCAGTCTGCAGCTTCCAGAGGCTTGTTCTGAAATCCAACACGATGCTTTCAAGAACCATGTTTTTGATGTAGCGAATGCAAAATTTGTTGTTATATTCGACCTTAGTGCTCTGACTACAATAGGAAATGCAAAAAACTCATTGATTGGAGTGAGTATGTTCTACAGTGTAAATATGAATGGCAATTATATTTCTAAGTGCTTTCATCTTAGTGGCTGTTTTAAATTTAAAATCTGGTATAGCATCATATATATTGTCATGTCATTCACTGTGCTACATTGAAGGACAACCACACATTTTTACTTGGGTGGGGAAATCCTTCCTGGGTTAGAATGGTTTAACAATCAACTTAACTCTGCTGTAGGAAACCTTAGCCCATCCAGATGCTGCTGAACTACAACTTCCATCAGCCCCAGCAATCATGGCCAGTGGTCAGGGATTATGGGAGTTTTATTTCAGCATCATCAGGAGGGCCAGAGGTTCCCCATAGTCACTGTAACTAATTAAAGTAGACATTACTGTATCTTTTCTTTATTAGCTGCAACACAGGGTCGTATGTAAGTACACAGTGGGGAACACACAATTGTCTGTTTTTCCTCTCAACATATGAAGAGAGAGTTCAAACACTAGCTGAAGTCACTTTGCTCTTTTCTGAATAAAACCATTTAATATCACTTTATGGTGATTTCAGTTGTGGAAAATGTCCACAATCTCCTGTCCCATCCCCTTTTGTCCTTGCATCACACTTTACAAGAAAACTTCTCGTTATTGCTCAAATGTTACTTTACTTCTAGTTTTGTGATTAGGTAGCAGTTGTGAGAAGATATAATCATGCTTTAAAAACAAACAAACAAAAAACCTAAATGAATATAGGACTGACGGCAATGTAATTTCCATAAATACTTTGTTCTTTACTATTGCTTGTTTTGGCAGATGTGGGCTCTATCTCCAACGGTGTTTGCATTGCTGAGCAAGAATTTGATGGTTGCGCATGGTGACATAGCAGTTCACTTTCCTGCAGTCCAGTATGCAGTGCTCTACACCCTCTATTCACATTGCACCAGGTGTGAAGGCATTCATTCCATAATGTAAATGATAATAGCAGCGATATATCAGTTCAGGGACCAAATGCACTTGGTTGTTTTAGTTGAACAATGGAAGGTATTGTTAATACCTTATCAGTGTACTGTGTGCAACACAATAGGTGCTATTGTACAATCTCCATTCTTTTTAATGGCTGTCCCCTCACAAACCTGTGTTAGAAGATATCTGTTGTATTGTACTTTTTTTTCCATGAGTGATAGTGAAACCTCTGCTCTTGGCTGAGGAAATTTCTTAAAATGCTAAAAAAAAAATCAGAAAGCTACAGAGTAAAATGGGCAGTATGGAGTGTTCATAGTGAGTCTCTTTAAGAGAGAAAGAGAAGTGAGAGGATTGGGTTACTGGGACTAAAAACTTTTTCCAGTTGCAAGAGAACCCTAGATTGGCAAGATGGGAAGCCTGAATGAGAAGCGATTCTAGGAGGCAGTGAAGCAGGGTGGGTGTTGGTTTTTTTTTTTAACATTATGAAGCTGCAGCAACATGTGACGTTAACCCTGTGTGTGGTCACCAGATAGTAAACATTTAACTTTGTGTTGATCTCCAGGCATGACCATTTCATATCTAGCAGCCTCAGCTCTTCATCTCCTTCCTTGTTTGATGGGGCTGTTATTAGCACTGTAACTACAGCTACGAAGAAACATTTCTCCATAATACTAAATCTCCTGGGACTTTTACTTAAGAAGGATAACCTTACGCATGATACCAGGTAACTAATGCTTTCTCCCTGTCCAAAGAAGATGTTTCTCTGACAGAATGATTGGTACTAATTAAACATCAGCAGTATATTTATACATAAAAATGGGGGAACGTGATGCATTTATGTTTCTCATAACAGTTTGTGAAATTAGTTATGCCTTGCTAGCAGTTTCTTTCTTTTTTAAAAAAGTTATATGTGAAATAAACAGAAATCTGCTCTTATTCCCTTATGGGGTACACAAGAGCCTTTTGAGGTTCTCCATCGGTAGGAGTAAATTACAGAGGCCAACCAGAGAAAAATTGAGAAGCAAAATCTTTATAATATCTGTTTGCAAACAGGGCCCTCACTCCCAAAATGGAGGAGGAACCCAGAACAATGGTGTGCCAGCTCCTATATAGACTTTTGAAATTCCCCCGCTCCCGCTCACAAAAAGGGGTGTAACCCAGGACCCCCTCCCGGATACATCACAGTTACATCATGAAAGGGGAGGTCTGGTAGCAGTAATCTGAGCATCCTTGACCCTCCCATGCCTCCTCTTGCCCTCCACCCAAAAAGTCACCAAGTGAAACAAAAGAGATATTTACATTTCCCTGTTTCCCAGCCAAGGCAATCACACCCTTTTGTCTGGCACTCAGGTATCAGGAAGCCAGGAATTATCACTTTATTTTCCTGGGAATTGGGTAGGGAGAGGTTCCTCTTTCCCTTTGTAGCTCTGCCACCTCACATGCTGATAGGGGGGTGTATTGCAATTGAACATAGTGGGGTACCGGGGGGGGGGAAAGAAAATGTGAAAATCTCCTCCCCCTCCAGTGGGAGCAGAACTCCTTTCATGACAAGCCTAGATCAAGCCCAATAGGTTTAGAAATGTTAATTTGTAATTATCTAGAGTAACTGTTGTATAATGTATTTCTAGGAAACTACTAATGACATGGGCTTTGGAAGTGGCTGTCCTAATGAAAAAATCGGAGACATATGCACCATTGTTCTCCCTCCCATCTTTTCATAAGTTCTGCAAGGGACTTCTGGCAAACAGTAAGTGGTTTATTATTCCGCTTAGCATAAGAAATGGGTAAAGTCAAGTCCTTCCAATTCTGTTGTTCATGCTTTGGCTAAACGCATGTATTAGTCCTTCCAATTCTGTTGTTCATGCTTTGGCTAAACGCATAGTCAACCATTTTTCCAGTCCAGCCTAAAATTCATTTGCTAAATGGCAAATTCCGGAGGTGTAGCCATCTTTGTCTGTTTCGGCAAAACCAGTAAAGACATCTGTGTGCCACCTTAAAGACTAATACATTTTATTATGCTTCAGTGCTTTTGTTAAGTTTTTAGGGTGCCACACAGGAGTCTTGGTTAGTTAAATGCCCTTGCATGAAGTGACCCAAGTTGTAGAATTGACTGTGCATGGTAGTGAGAACTTGATGCTTCACATGGCTCTAAAAGGATAAGTAATCCTACAGTACATTGGATTATTGTGCTGAACGTAGAGCAATTAAATTTCTACATGAAGAGAAGGGGAATAAAAAATCTAATGAACTACGGAACTCATGTCATGAGCCTAAGGGGTCATGATGCTTTTTTTAAAAAACAACAACAACCTGTACACTCTCCTCCGAACTGCACAACAAACTTCACTTTGTTGCAGAAGCTGTTTGTGACATGGCATGGACATAAATTCAAAGAAGGAAATGTCAGCATGGGAAAATGTCAGCATGGGTGACACTACATGACTCACACTCTGGAACGAAATTATGTTAACGATGCACATCATTACTTTTATTTTCAGTGGCTTTTATAGCTTCTGGTGTAATGGGCCTGTACTGGAAAGTCTATTAGCATTGGTGTGTGAAATTAAGGACAGGGAGTGACGTATAATATTTGATCTTGATTAAAAAAAGCAAAAACAAATAAAATTGATGTTAGAGATCGTGTGAATTAAATATAGTGATAGCCTAAGTTACATGATAAAAAAAATTAATACTATCTCCTTTTTACCCAATACATAGCTCTTCTGGAAGATGTTAATATTTGTCTTCAGGCATGCAGCAGCCTCCATGCTTTGTCACCTTCTCTACCAGATGATCTGTTGCAGAGGTACATTGTTAATTTGTTTCCAGGACAAATAATAATGTTCAAATTTGTATGCAGTTCTTACTGTGTTTATTTGTCTGATGCAGATGTGTTGATGTATGCCGTGTTCAGCTAGTCCACAGTGGGGCTCGTATAAGGCAAGCTTTTGGAAAACTGTTGAAGTCTATTCCTTTAGATGTAGTACTAAGGTAAGTGTATATGCATTTAATTTTTGGAATGAGGGTGCTGAGTGTGTTAATCTAGTTTTAGTTAGATCTATATTGTAGTCTGGGAGTGGCGGGTGGCTCTGTGGTCTAAACCACTGAGCCTAGGGCAGGGGTAGGCAACCTAAGGCCCATGGGCCGGATGTGGCCCAATCGCCTTCTCAATCCGGCCCGCGGACGGTCCGGGAATCCGCGTGTTTTTACATGAGTAGAATGTGTCCTTTTATTTAAAATGCATCTCTGGGTTATTTGTGGGGCATAGGAATTCGTTCATCTCCCCCCCCCCCCAAAAAAAAATATAGTCCGGCCCACCACATGGTCTGAGGGACGGTGGACCGGCCCACGGCTGAAAAAGGTTGCTGACCCCTGGCCCTAGGGCTTGCCGATCAGAAGGTCGGCGGTTCGAATCCCTGCGACGGGGTGAGCTGAACTCCCGTTGCTCGGTCCCTGCTCCTGCCCACCTAGCAGTTCAAAAGCACGTAAAAATGCAAGTAGATAAATAGGTACCACTCTGGCGGGAAGGTAAACTGCGTTTCCGTGCGCTGCTCTGGTTCGCCAGAAGCGGCTTAGTCATGCTGGCCACATAGAGCGAGATGAGCACCGCAACCCCAGAGTCGTCCGCGACTGGACCTAACGGTCAGGGGTAGTACCTTTACCTTTACCTATATTGTAGCCTTTTCTTGTGGATGGAGGAAGTAGGTACAAGTGCACCAAGGGTGAAAGCGTCACAAAAAATAACGAGTTTCTGTACGTCAGTAACAACTACACACACACTAACAACAAATCTTCTAACTTCACACACACTTTTGACTTCCGATTCACCTTATTGTGCTTTCTACATATTCTTTGCCTATACGCACTTCCTGTTATATCTATTGCATATATATTGCATAGTGTTCTTTTTGTGTGTGTGT
The DNA here is from genome assembly GCA_034641385.1 of Darevskia mixta. Lineage (NCBI taxonomy): Eukaryota > Metazoa > Chordata > Lepidosauria > Squamata > Lacertidae > Darevskia > Darevskia mixta. Next base: position 4,913,835 of record JAWWNH010000050.1, read on the forward strand.
CTGTGTTGTTTTATGTAAACTGTTTTGCAATATTTTTTTTTTTAAAAAAACAACCCAAAAAGTAATGAGTTTCTATCTTTGCAGTAACCACCAACACACAGAAATACAAGAAATCTCTCTGGCTATAAGAAGTCATATGAGCAAAGCTCCAAGCAATACATTTCACCCACAAGACTTTTCTGATATCATTAGTTTCATCTTGTATGGGAGTTCTCACAGAACAGGGTAAGTCCGTGTTTGTATTTTAAAGGATAAATATTTTTTAAGATATTTGTATTTTTTTCTGTTGAAAAAAAATCTGTGTTTTCCTTCCAGCAACCCAACTGCCAAGAGATTTGTAAATTTGTCTCTATGATAAGTAATTCACCAACTAGTTTATTGCACAATATCTATTGCTTCAATAGATTGGCATTTACAATTCATTTACTTAGCTGCTTTTAATTTTCTTTAGAACTAAATCCATGTTGAAGACACCTAAATGACTGGTCCTTTGGTATGGTGAAGAAGACAGCTTTTAATGTTGGATGTATGCATTCACCTTTTAAGCAAAATCTTGATAGGAGGAGACATCTAACAGTGTGTGTCTGCTCATGCAATGGGGCTTCCCCTTGTGTAGCTTCCCTCTCCACCCCAGGACTTCCCCCCAAAGCAGTTGGAGGGCCCCCCAGAGAGCAGATTTGGAGGAGAAGGAGGAAGAAGAGAGGAAGGAAAAGTCTAGTTGCATGAGTGGGCATCTGCTCCTTGGATGTCACCCATTATTATTTTTTATATGACACTAATCATTCAGGAAAAGCAGCTTCATCATAAGAGACAATAGATTAATGTTTGTGTGACTATCACTGCTCTATCATGTGTCTTGCATACTCCTCCATTGGGTCCAAGTGGATATACATAAATGCAAATATTAATAGTTACACATTTGTCTTAATACCTGATTTTGTTTCAGGAAAGAAAGCTGGCTTGAAAGGTTATTTTACAGTTGCCAGAGACTGGATAAACGTGACCAATCAAATATTCCCCGCAATTTATTGAAAACTGAAGCTGTTCTTTGGCAGTGGGCTATCTGGGAAGCAGCACAATTTACTGTCCTTTCAAAGTTAAGGACACCACTAGGCAGAGCTCAAGATACATTCCAGACAATTGAAGGTAATCTTAAAGAGCTTGTATATTTTTAGAAGATTTTTTTTAAAGTTTTAAAATCATGATATATTTCTTGCATTAAAAAGTTTAAATGTATTTGGAGAAAAAGTGTTGATTTGTGTTTAGCTGCATATTGTCATTTTGGTTCTGTAGGTGACTTTCAATAATTTGAATGTTCACTGAATTGAGATTGACTGTCGCAACATATTTGCATCTATTATGGTGTTAATTAAAATGTTTGATGTAGGTTATTTGTGATGCTTTCTTGAAGAGTTACTCTCAGGTTGGCATGGGATGAGTTGTGTCCTATGATTCTCCCAAGTGTTCTTTGGAAATGGCTTAGAGGCTTTCAGTCAAGTAAGCAGTACAGTTCATGAATGTTGTTGAATAGAAAAAAGCAAGAACATGTGATTGAGCTGTTGGGAGGACTCCCTCTCCCTCTGGTTCTGCTTTTGTCTAAAGCAGACAAGGTCTTCCTTTCTCAACTTTCTCTGTTCCTTTCTTTTCCTTTCTATATTTTTTCAAACCTCTTTGTTCCATTAAGATTCTGTTTATCTTAGTTGTGCCTCCTGCTTTCTTAGGAAAAAAAAATATATATATTTATATATATATATATATATATATATATATATATATATATATATATATATATATATATATATATATTCCCTAATGCTTACCTGTGCTTTTCCTTGCTTATTCCTTCACTGCTGGGCCTTACTCCAACTGAAAATAAGTCTTCCAAACCTAAAAAAAAACTCAAAAGGCCACCAGTGCCTCATGATCCTCACTGATCCATCTTTAATTTGTTGGAATGTCATCAAGAGAAAATACTTCTCAGTTCAGAAAATGAGTGCTCAGGTTCTCTGTTAGAAGGACCTAGTTCTGTCCATTCCAATGGACTTTCATCATGGCATTGTCTGTGAAGACTAGGAAATGTTTCAGATGGATCAGGTGGTCTGTTCAATTTTATTTCAATCCCTCTCCTGTCTAGAGTTCCTGGGTGGCCAAAGTCCTCCTTACTGCACTTCCCCAGCCCTATCACTTTGGTTTCTGGACCTCTTCCACCTAGACTTGTGGTTCCTGCTGCTCAGACTGAATCTTATCTCCTGGGGATCAATGCTGCCTGGGTCCACCTAGCCATGTGCACATTTAGTGGAGCCACCTCATCAGCTGTAGGCATAATTGACACTATCCTTGCATTTCATAGACTATCTATCCTCTGAATCAGGGGTCAGCAACCTTTTTCAGCCGTGGGGCCGGTCCACCACCCCTCAGACCATGTGGTGGGCCGGACTATATTGGGGGAGGGGGAGAATGAATTCCTATGCCCCACAATTAACCCAGAGATGCATTTTAAATAAAAGCACATGTTCTACTCATGTAAAAACACCAGGCAGGCCCCACAAATAACCCAGAGGTGTATTTTAAATAAAAGGACACATTCTACTCATGTAAAAACATGCTGATTCCCAGATTGAGAAGGCAATTGGCCCGCATCCGGCCCCCGGGCCTTAGGTTGCCTACCCCTGCTGAATCTATGAGGCTGCATGAAGAGCCTTTTGCAGATGAGTAAGGATAAAAAAGCATTGTTGCCCTGTGGCCTGGCGTTAAAGAACTTTTATTCTTCCTTCAAGTTGGTCTCGACCAAGGCCTCTTCTTACCAGATACTGTCAGATGCCAAACTAGTACCCTCTCCTATCTCTTAACAATGATCTAATGGCAAAACCCCATGTTTGCATCCACTTGTGCAGCACTTCTAGGGTGGGGAGGGGGTCACTAATGAGACCTCTGAGTTGTGTATCACTTTCTAGCATTGCATCTCCACACAGTTCTGCAGGCTGTGCCCTATCCACCCTATCTCAGTGCATTCTTGTCTTCAAATACACATTTTCCAGAAGGACAGCATTGGACTGACCCTTCATTTGTACCTAAAGTGAGCAATTCAAAGTGTTGATGCTGACCTTTAAAGCCCTAAACGGCCTTGGCCCAGTATACCTGAAGGAGTGTATCCACCCCCATCACTTAGCCCGGACACTGAGGTTCTCCTTAGAAGGTCTTCTGGCGGTTCCCTCACTACGAGAAGTGAAGTTACAGGGAACCAGGCAGAGTGCCTTCTCGGTAGTGGCGCCCTCCCCTTCAAATGTCAAGGAGACAAAGAATTACACAACTTTTAGAAGACATCTGGAGGCAGCCCTGTTTTGAGAGATTTTTAACTCTTGATGTTTTGATTAAGTTTTTAGATATGCTGTAAGCCGCCCAGAGTGGCTGGGGAAACCCAGCCTGATGGGCGGGTTATAAATAATTATATTATTATTAGGGCTCAAGATTTAGTCTTGCCCTTGATTTGTCCAGATGTGTCCTACAGAACATCCTGCCTTAGTTGGAATGACCACCTTTTATAAAATCTATTCCCCACTCTTGGTTATGATCGTTTTGGTAGATTGTCCCATTGTGTAAATGTATCTCATGCCAACCTGAGAAAGGAACATTGGTTGCTTACTGCAAATGGGTCTTCTAGGTTGGCATAGTGATACATCCACAGCTGCACTTTGGGAGGTTGGGGGTGTTTCCAGTGGCTGTTTCGTATTGACTCATTTCCCCACTCTTCACTCTAGTCTACTTCATCTTCCTTGCTCAGATACATGCCCTTCTGGGTCCCCAACCTGATTTCCATCCCCTTGTAGGGAGAGGGATCGTGGGGATTATGTTTTCCTGTTCTCTGTAGTCTGAACTTCCTCCTTTTAGCTTGGCCACAGAGGGAACTGGAAGAGGACCCAGTGGGAGACCTCCAACAGTTCAATCAATCACATGTCCTTGCCTTAAGTGAATTATAGGGCACAACCCATCTCATGAATGTATCCATATGCCAACCTAGAAGGTCCGTTCATGGTAAGTGATCAGAGTTCCTTTTTGGAAATCATAGTTTTGGTTTGAAGGTGTCATTCTCATATCCTGTACCTTGAAATGTTCTGAATGAATGTTTCCAGGCATCATTAGAAGTCTTGCAGCCCACACCTTAAACCCTGAACAAGATGTCAGCCAGTGGACTACAGCAGACAACGATGAAGGTCATAGTAGTAACCAGCTGAGACTGGTTCTGCTTCTGCAGTACTTGGAGAATTTGGAGAAACTGATGTACAATGCCTATGAAGGATGTGCTAATGCACTCACATCTCCACCCAAGGTTTGTGTTCAGTAACATAATTGCAGTACCTTGCACTGGGTCTTCAGATTGTTGTGGAACATATCCATAGACGTCGTTCGGATGTAACAGTAAACTGTGGTTTAGCACTATGTGAATGAGCCAGCCTTCTTTGAGGCTTACATGTTCTCTCTGGGTTTCTGTTTGAATTGTAACCTGTAATGCACAAGTACGGTGTTCTGAACCACAGGCCCAAAAGAAGGCTCATGGGAGTGGTTGGGTGCAGGGATACCAAAGAAGGATGTCAAAAACAGAGTGATCAGTTCTAATGCTTTATTAAGCAAGATGTAGACTTACAGCAAAGCAACCTACAAGGTCTCCTAGCCATTACAAGACGCGTAACAGGTGCTGCAACAAGGAGATGGCTTGTACGCACCCATGCAAATGTACATACATTCTTTATATACAAAGCAGTATGTGTCACTTTGATCAGAACTGCTCATTGCTTCACCTGAGCAGATGAGGGCATAGGTGACAGATACCTGTCTTACAGATAGTTCCCCTTTCTGGGCTCAGAGTCGAGCACCCCAAGCCCAGGTGTAACTTTCCCAAACATTTCTCATTAAAGAACATCATATGTAGCAGCAGTGCCCCATAGCAGCTGTACAGTTCTTAAACAAATTGGAGTTGATGTGTTTACTTGAAACTACTTTGGTGGGAAGGAGGCATCCAGGCTTGGTTATCTTCTAGTATTGTCCAGTGTACAGACAAGGATTCTGTGACTTGATCTTTGTATGCTAGGTGTGCCTTTCACTGGTTCTTCCCCAGTTTCTTCCCTGCTTTCCCCAGGAACAAAACACATCCTCTTGCATTTAATACCTGTAGCTTGTCAGTTGCTTCTTACTCTACCTTTTGCAATTGTCTTTAAACCTTTGAATTACTAGGATGATGGCTGTTGCAGCTGTATCAAATAGATTATAAACATTTAATTTTTCTAATAATTCTGGGTGGTATCAAACTAATTTCTGCTCAGAATAGACCCATTGAAATAAATTGAATGATTAATAAGGTCTGCTAATTTCACTGTGTAACTTGAAAAATTGATAAGACTTGATGCAAATAATTTTTCAGTGTACGGAAGAAATACTGTAAAAACAAGTTGTTGTTTTTCTCTCTTTCTGCTTATGAAGGTTATCAGGACATTCTTCTATACCAATCGCCAGACTTGCCAAGATTGGTTAACCCGAATTAGACTTTCCATCATGAGGGTTGGATTGTTGGCTGGACAGCCAGCCGTGACTGTAAGGCATGGCTTTGATTTACTGACAGAAATGAAGGCCAATAATATCTCTCAGGTACTGCATTTACATATAATTTTCCCCACAATATTATTGTGTCTGAGTAAACAAGGGTGGGGACGCGGGTGGCGCTGTGGTCTAAACTACAGAGCCTAGGGCTTGCCGATCAGAAGGTCGTCTGTTCGAATCCCCACGACGGGGTGAGCTCCCATTGCTCGGTCCCAGCTCCTGCCCACCTAGCAGTTCGAAAGCACGTCAAAGTGCAAGTAGATAAATAGTTACCGCTCCGACGGGAAGGTAAATGGCGTTTCCGTGTGCTGCTCTGGTTTGCCTGAAGTGGCTTAGTCATGCTGGCCACATGACCTGGAAGCTGTCTGCAGATAAACCCTGGCTCCCTCGGCCTATAGAGCGAGATGAGCGCCGCAACCCCAGAGTCACCCGCGACTGAACCTAACGGTCAGGGGTACCTTTACCTTTACCTTTAAATAAGAGTGGCTTTTATTCACTTGCGATGATAAAGGATGTTCCATCAAAGGAAACCCACACATTCTAATAAATCCAAGTTGTTGTACGTGTCTTCACTCCAGAGAAAAATAATTTGCCATTCCTGAATTACAGCTGATTGACTCCATTTTAAGCGATGCCTGCAATGGGTTACTGCAATGGGAAGTGTTACGATTGCCCTTCAGAGATTATTGTAAGAGTATACACAGACATGTACTTGAGTTTAAAAGGACTTTGTGGGTTGGTATAATCTTGTTTCACTCTAGCCTATAAATTGAAGTCTCTTGTTTTCTCCATCCCACTATTAGGGAAATGAATTGGAAGTAACAATCATGATGGTGGTGGAAGCACTCTGTGAGCTTCATTGCCCTGAAGCAATCCAAGGAATAGCTGTCTGGTCATCTGCTGTAGTTGGGAGGAGTCTTGCTTGGATTAATTCTGTAGCTCAGCAAGCAGAAGGACGGTAAGTTAGTCCATGCATACAACCTATCGGAGAGCTGAAGTATATGTCTGTATTTTATATTTAAGTGAAATGGAATTAACCCCCCACCCTTTGCAGTCCCGCAGTTGGGTTCTGTGCTTGTACAGAACATTTACAGAACTTGCTAGACAGCTCTGGTCAGTAAGATCATTTCCCCATCCCTCACTTCATACAGAAATATTTGCTGTCTCTGTACATGGCTTGGATAGGTGGGTGGGGATCACATTATGTCTCACTGTACTGTATATTCAGTGCTTCCCCCCCCCCCGGGGGTACGCAGGGGTACGCACACACCAAAACATTTTGTGAATCTTTGTATTTTTGTTACTTTTGTTCATTTACTGTACAGTGGAACATCATGTTACGTACCGTCCTCCTTATGAATGCTTCGGGTTACAAGCTCTGCTAACCTGGAAGTAGGTGCTCCCGGGTTGCGAACTTTGCCCCGGGATGCGAGCAGAAGTCGCGCTCCGGTGGCACGGCAGCAGTGGGAGGTGCCATTAGTGAAAGCGCGCCTCATGTTAAGAACGGTTTCTGGTTACAAACAGACCTCTGGAACGAATTAAGTTCGTAACCGGAGGTACCACTGTATTTATTTCCTCCGATTTGAACTATAAAATGCTGATTTTCTTGAGTCAAAATGAGAATACCCCTAAACATTTTTTATGAAAAAAAGCACTGTGTATATTAATTAAGAATCTGGTGCTTCGGTAACTCCAGTATGTTTATGAACACGATTCAAAGTGCTGGTGCTTTACTTCTGAAAAGCCTGCATGGCTTGGGACCTGGGTACATGAAGGGACATATTCTACCACATCAACTTGCCCATGTAATAAGATTATCTGCCAAGAACCTTCTCTGGGTTTCACCTGCAGGAAAAGTCAAGAGGCTTAAGAGATATAAACAAGATATCTTCTTGCATTGCTTCTGCTTTTTCAAGCCTGGCAACAGATCAGAGCAAGAGGAGAGGGAGAGGCTGGTCATACAAAGATGAGATCATCCTTACACGCCTCTCAGATACCCTTCTGTCTCTTTGCCTTTTCTGCCAGAGAATCCCAGCTTGGAAAGTAGGAAGGTGCTGCTGCCGTTGCCACCACTTCCTTGCTTGTTCGCATTGTCAGGAGGGGAGCCTAGGAGTCTTCTGTCCCAATCTCAGTGGCACTGAGGGAGAGACAGAATTATCTGTGAGCATTATCCTTGTTTCATAAATCTCTGTCCCTTTGCTCTGAAGAAGACACCCAGAAGCAAAGGGAAAATGAGAACAGGGAGGGAATACTTAATGCTGCCATCCACCTGTTTGCTTTTTCATTGAAACAACAGCAAAAGCATTTTAGTGAGGGATGCAATATCTGTACAAACAGAAATGATACCTAACAGCTGACACTAAATCTTTTTAAGGTATGAAAAAGCTGCTGTTGAGTACCAGGAACATATTTGTGCCATGACAGGAGTGGATTGCTGTGTCACAGGATTTGATAAATCTGTTCTGAAGTTGGCCAATTCCAATAGCGGCAATAATGCCAGCCCAAAACACTCTGTAAATGGTAAGTATTACTGGAGGTAGATTGTATTGATTTGAATATGAGATAGTCACCTGTTGGCCTGAGTCTGTCTCTCCTCTGCCCCCAAATGTACCCCACTGCTGACTGAGTGAGGTGTGAAACAATCCTAAATCTTTACTTTTCATAGGGGATTCGAGGAAAACAGTACTGTCTAAACCAAGTGACTCTTCACCTGAAGTCATAAATTACCTGGGTAACAAAGCTTGCGAATGCTACATCTCCATTGCTGATTGGTCTGCTGTGCAAGAATGGCAGAATGCGGTCCATGACCTGAAAAAAAACACAAGCAGTTCCTCAGTCAGTTTAAAAGCAGACTTCAACTATATCAAGTAAGTACCATTGACTTCTACAATAGCAAATTGAATACATGTCAGCCTGGTAAATGGTGTAGAACAGGAAAAATGAGAAGCAAGAAGTGCAAGATTTTCACAGTTCAGGTAAAAACAGATCACAGCTTTATTTAATTAGAAGACCAGATATTTGGACAATTTCAAAGCAGGGGCCAATGCAGGCAGTCCAAAAGAGAAACGCAGACTGACTCACATGCAGCTTGCCAAGTCCTGGGAGGAAGATGGTAGGAAGATGCTGTTTATGCCTCTGTTCTTTGATCTGACATTCAAACTGAAGGTAGACCTCATTTTCCATGGCTTTGCCAGTCTAGAAACAGAATTCAGATTCAAAATATTTATGTAAAGTGATTGAAATTCTTCGCTCTGCAAATTAAGTGTTTATATTTTGTTGCTTTGGTTAAAGCTGTCTTGACAAATAGGATATTAAATTTATCTGGCTTTCCCTGTTCTGATTTAGAATGGCCATAAGATAAAATATGAAAATGTATTAAAACTTCATTGCAGGTCTCTGAGCAGTTTTGGATCTGGGGAGCTTGAAAAATGTACAGAACAGCTAGAATTGCTTCCAGGGGAAGACATCAACCTGCTTATTGGAGGAGCCAAAGAAAAAATAGGTATAAGTTGAACACTAATAGATACATGAAGATTCTTCAAATTTAATTTCCATGCTTGTACATGGGTGATGTTACTTCTATGTTTTGTTGGTGGGAGGGGAGAAACAGAAAGAAAGAGAATGACTGCCAGCAACTACTGATAAATCTTTATGCATTGTCAACCTTTGCAGATATGAAGAAGCTTCTTCCCAACATGCTATCTCCTGATCCAAGAGAACTTCAGAAAGCAATTGAGGTTCAATTATTGAGAAGCTCGATATGTTTGGCAACAGCTATTAACCATATTGAACAGGAACAAAAATGGCAACCTGTTACTGAGTGAGTCTTTAAAAATGCTAATGCAGCACTTCCAAAAATTAGAATAGAGCACAGGAGTTTTCTATAGGCTCTCCTCCCCAGGCAACTGCAGTCCCAGGGTGAGTTATATTAAAAGATATATAAAATGACAGAATCTAAAATCAAGTGCAGCATTACAAAAGGTGCAGCAGCAATATATCAAAATGGGGTGGTCGGAGTAGTAGTAGTAGTAGGAGGAGTAATAATAATAATAATAATAATAAATTTCTTTCCCCCCCACCCATTTGTTTGGGTTGCCCCAGTCACTCCGGGCAGTTTCCAACAAAAATGCAAATAGAAGGGGGGGGGGGAGAGAAACATCATACTTTAAAATCTTCCCAAAACAGGGCTTCCTTCAGACGTCTATGAAAAATTATATTGTTTGACATTTTTGACATCTGCTGGGAGGGCATTCCAAGGGCGACTGCGACTGCTGAAAAGGTCTTCTGTCTGGTTCCCTGTAATTTCACTTCTTGCAGTGAGGGAAGAGCCAGAAGTCCATCAGAGCTGGACCTTAGAATTAAGTAAAACATCTTACCCCACCCCCCCAAAAGCTTGCACAACAAAGTGCTGATGGAAGCTGTACGATATCAGTGCAGGATGTACCTCTGAAGGGAGTGCATAATTAGCACTGCCTACTGTGTTAAGAAAATGGGGCTTATTTATATCTGACTGGAATGTTAATGCTCAAGATAGAACTTCACACCTTGTTCTCACTTTCATAAGTTAAAATACAGGGCATTGCATAATGATTTGTACATACATTTATTTTGTGAAGTATAACTGCTTTAATAATTCTTATCTCATGCAATCTTTATTTCAGGAACCTTGTGAAATACTTGAAACAGACTTCACGAATTGCCATTGGGCCTTTAAGACTTGCTACTCTGACAGTGTCTCAGTCTTTGCCAGTACTGAGTACCCTGCAGCTGTACTGTTCATCTGCTTTGGAAAATACAGTGTCAAATAAGCTTTCTTCAGAGGTATTTTTCTTTTGCATAACCCAAGCGTTTGGTAAATTCACAGGTTTATGTGCATCGACACATTCATGTGTGGATTGCCCTGCTATACTGTATAAAAATTGGCACATTGAGGGGAGAAATTCCATCAGCTAGTGGCTCCACATCACCTGATGTGGAACAGGACCGAAACTGTCAGCATTAGTACTTTCAGAGGGAATAGCAACTTTCTGCCTCTATGCTGGTGTAAATTACACAACGCCAAGTTAGCATTGTGATTTGTGTTACTGCCTATTAGTGCTGTTGTGAATGCTCACTGTGCTTATCTTGTGTACATTCTACATTAACTGATAAGGCACATGAACTGTGGCATCTGGATTAAACATATAAGGTTGTATCCATCTAAATTATATTAATGAGGAGACCCACTGAAATTAATGAGCCTAAGTTATTCATGTATATTAATTTCAGTGGATCTACTCTTGAGTCAGACTAACGTTTGATGCAACACATAAATTTAGTTGAAAGAACCTGTGTAGGAATGTCTTTATTAGAAGATTAAGGGAAAACCAGAGCTTTTAGGCAGCTTAAAGCCCTATCAAGCACTCAACTTTTATGCTTTTTACAGGATTGTCTCATTCCTCTCTTCAGCGAAGCATTGCGTTCATGCAAGCAACATGATGTTAGGCCATGGATGCATGCCTTAAGATATACCATGTACCAGAATCAGTTGCTGGAGAAACTTAAAGGTATAGACATTAAAGTAGAAGCATCTGTGTTCTATAGGGTTAATTTGCCTCCAATTTGTGTTCTTGCTCATTGCCTATGATATTACCTACTTTGACTTACCTGCCTATTTCAGTATGTGCATGCATTTCTCCTCTGACTACAGTGAAGTATCAACTTATTCAGAATAACAGGTTTCATCAGAACTACATACCTTTGGGATTATGCTAGCAAAAGATTTCAGATCTTTTCACATTTAAGTCAAATGTAAAAAAATTAGTCTATGGCAGTACTGTTTAAATATACGGAACTTTTAAAAAGACTTTTCTGGACACGTTTGGATTATTATTATTATTATTATTATCATTCCACACCAGTGGACCATCTTAATGTACAGCTGTGCAGCAGAATTTACGAAAGCAGCTTCAAAACTCATGCTAAATATACATATAATATTGATGACATTTCATTCACAATAAATATCCATTACATACAAAGCCCATACAGTAATCAGTATATAAGTTTAAACAGTTTATTTGGTTCAGAGGACATTTCTGGCTTTATATGTACTTTCAGAGCAAAGTATTCCAGTCAGAAGCCATTTAATGGAACTGGGACTGACTGCTGCAAGATTTGCTAGAAAACGTGGGAATGTTGCTTTGGCAACACGGTTGCTTGCTCAATGCAGTGAAGTTCAGCTTGGAAAAACCACAATGGCCCAAGATTTAGTCCAGCACTTTAAAAAACTCGCAACACCAATTCAGATGGATGAAAAATGGGGTCCTGAACTTGAAATTGAAAAAACCAAATTGTTATACACAGCAGGTAAGTCTCATTTATATGTTTGTATTGCAAATCACTGTGAAATTCAGTCAAACTTTAATTTAAATGTTTAGATAAAAAGAACTAAATCTGCCTTTTTAAATGTCTGGGTACGTGCTAATGTTTACTATGGGGGTATTAGATCAGAATAAAAAGTAATGTAGGTTTATCAAAGGTTCTGTGCATCTAGTATTATTCCTACTGAGATTGAAATTAATAGACATGGCTAATTTAGGTCTATTAATTTCAGTGGATCTACTCTGAGTAAAAGAAGGCTCCAACCCTGTGTAACAAGTGGATTTTTTGACATTGTAAGCCCACATGCCATACTTCGAATTACTTTCCAAACTCTTCAGTTTTCGAAAGTGACTTGCCATGGGAGCGTGGCCAGGATGGGGAAGACCAACTTCTTTTCTTTTTTGAGAAATGCAAATCCATACCCCTTTGGGGTGGTGGGTCTAGTAATGTGTGGGTTCTTGGCTCTTGTCATTAATTAATTCTCCACATATAACTTAGTTGGCAGTAAAAAAATCAGTGATGTCCTCTGAAGCATGCAGAATAAAAACTGATTATGCAACTAAAATGATATTAATTTTGCTTTCCCCCCCCCCCAGGCCAGTCAACCCATGCAATGGAAATGCTGAGCTCATGTGCCATCTGCTTTTGCAAATCTGCCAAAGCTGAATATGCTGTAGCCAAGTCTATTCTTACACTAGCCAAATGGATCCAAGCCGAATGGAAAGAGATTTCAGGGCAGCTGAAGCAAGTCTACAGAGCACGGCAGCAACAAAATCTTGCTGGCCTCTCCACATTATCTAAAAACATCTATAGTTTGATTGACCTGCCATCTGCTAACACCATTGAAGAGGACTATCCCAGGATTGAAAGTGAATCCACAGGTATAAAAGTTCCTCTGTTAGTTTTCTGCTTTGTCTGCATACATGTTTGATATGGTGGTTCCATGCTGTTCAGTAAGAGGCAACATTCATTATAGGCCAGAGGTGAACAACCTGTGGCCCTTGACAGAAATGTGGCCTCTGCCTAGTTTTTTGCAGCCCTTTGCCTAATTTTGAAAGTCCTCTGGCAAGAGTTAGCTGCCCAAACTGGTGGGGTGGGGGTGAGAAGGGGGTGATCCTGTCAGTCGTGGCTTCTGCCGCAACCATGCAGCCCCTGACAGATTAGCCCATTAGATAGTCATACCCTCGAGCAAGTACATAGGTTTAAATACCTAGGATTACTTATGGATGAAAAGCTTTCATGGAAACCCCACCTGGATGCAACCAAGTTATTATCTGTCCGCTCTAGGTTCTTCCATTTGAAGGGGGAGGGCAGTTAATCAATTGAGCCATCAAGATTTATGTGTCAAAGATCATTGCACAAATGCTTTACAGGGCTGAGATCTAGGCATTCCTTATTCACCATGCTAATTCAAATTAAGTATTTGAAGTGTTGGTCTATTTGGTCCAGCTAAAGCTAATGTACATCTCCCAAGTTAAAGGTAAAGGGACCCCTGACTGTTAGGTCCAGTTGCGGACGACTCTGGGGTTGCGGCGCTCATCTCGCTTTACTGGCCGAGGGAGCCGGCGTACAGCTTCCGGGTCATGTGGCCAGCATGACTAAGCCGCTTCTGGCGAACCAGAGCAGTGCATGGAAACGCCGTTTACCTTCCCACCAGAGCGGTACCTATTTATCTACTTGCACTGCGTGCTTTCAAACTGCTAGGTTGGCAGGAGCTGGGACCGAGCAACGGGAGCTCACCCCGTCGCGGGGCTTCGAACCACCGACCTTCCGATCGGCAGGCCATAGGCTCAGTGGTTTAACCCACAGTGCCACCCGCGTCTCGCTACATCTCCCAAGTGTAGACTCTCAAAAACTGGAAATGGAGTGAGCAAAATATAGGATCATCTGGTAGATTGTTAGATGGTTTGCAGCAGATTGTCAATGGTTTCTGGCAAGCAACAACACCCCCCCCCCCCATTCGACTGTTAGAGCTGTATTTTCATAACTTTGATGTAGTTTTGAACATAAATATGCAGGTGATTGACTCTTTGGGTGCTCTTGGTATTTGGCTATGCATTAGGCTTTGCATTAGGCTATATGTAACCCAGCCACTACGTTTCATTGTTTCTGCTTGGTCGACCTCAGTATTCTAGTAAAAAGCAAAGCAAATCTTGCAAGCCTGAAGTTCAATCATGTGCCCAGAGGATCATGATACCATTGTACCTTTTTGAAGCATCCACTTCATGCTTCGTTCTTTCATTGCAGTAAACATTGGTGTTGGAGAACCTGACTTCATCTTGGGACAGCTCTATCGCTTGTCTTCGGCACAAGCACCTGAAGTAGCCAAATCATGGGCAGCGCTTGCTAGCTGGGCTTATAGATGGGGACGAAAGGTAGTTGATAATGCCAGGTAAATCTTACTTTTTAAAACCAAAATGGACTCTGAACGTGTTTCACATTAAGTGATTTTCCTACCACTATGAAACTTTCCTGGTTAACATTGTGCTCTCCTGTCAAACAAGATGGCTTGCTAATGTATGAACCTTGCTGGCTGAGTAAGATTATTCCCATTACTGAAAACCCAGGAGGTATAGATATGCAGCTTACAGTATGGCAGTGACCGAGAGCACAGTGGGTCATTTTGTTCTTCTGATGAGCATTGGATGCTAGAATTTGAATTACTCAGATTTATAAGGAACAATAAACTGAGGACTCTCTTTATAGCTGGCTCTTTGGTGGGAACTGCTGCGCAAAGTTCTTTGCAAGCCCTGTGCAGCAATTAGCTCACAGTCAAAGTTTGCTTTCTGTAGGCATTGGGAAACTCCAATGCAGCCAGTCCAGCAGCCTTTGGCTTTTCCACCTGCCAGATGGTGGGCAACAGAGCTGAAGCATACTGCCCTTTGCCAATGCACATTAGGGAGCACACTTTAAAGGTTTCCATTTGTGCATTAGGAGCAGAGTCCTCTTCTTGCTGTTGCTTATGATGTCAGGTGTTGGACAGGTGGGGATGGTTTGGGGGAAACAGCCTCATGGGCCAAGATTCTGCACCTTGGTCTATACTCTCTTTCCATTCCAGATAAAATCACTTACTTTGCCCTTCCATTCCTCTAAAGAACTTTGCAGTTGCTTGCCTTTTCTTCTCTTGCACTAAGAAGAGCTTGAGCACAGTTAAACAGACCATACTTTCTGACTTGGTATTTTGTCTGAATGCAGTCATAGCTTGGAAGTAACTACAGTTGTTGCTGATGACTCTGCAGCACTGAATTGCAATTTACTGTTGCAAGCCTTTGTGCAGAGATGGTGTTTTAACCTAAGCAGCAAGTAATTTAAATGCTAGAATAATAGAAGTCAATGCACAGTGTAGCAAAAGATATGTTAGCACCATGCTTATTCCTTACTTTCAAAGTTGATAAAATATGTGGTGTTATACAGTCAGGGAGGTGTTCGTCTACTGCCAAGAGAGAAATCTGAAGTTCACAGCCTACTTCCAGAAAACATTACAGAAGAAGACAGAGAGAAAATCTATGGCATCCTTGGACAGGCAGTGTGCCGGCCAGCTGGGATTCAGGTTAGTATAAATTAACTTTCAGAAGCGTTTCATTTGTCAGGGGTAGCTAACATGGTGCTTTCCAGATACTGTGGACTACAAATTGCATCAGCTCCAGCCAGTATTTTCAGTGATTAGAGCTGATTATCTTTAATATAATTGGCAAATGCCACTAATAAGACCAGCATAAATAGGCTAGATAGCATATTAGTTTTTTGAACTTTGGAAAAAACAAGCCACCTTTTATAACAGGTTGGTTATTTAAAATGTGAGACACCGGTTCAAAGGCAAAAGTTTGACAAATGATTTACCGGTATGTATACATGAAGAGGAGTGAATAGTGCCATTATTTGTAAGTGTGTACATGATGGGTAAAATGGTTTGTTTTTGTTTAACTTTAATTTAGGACGAAGACATAACTCTTCAGATTTCAGAGAATGAAGATAATGAAGAAGATGATATGGTTGATGTCATCTGGCGGCAGTTGTTGACGAGCTGTCCTTGGCTTTCAGACCTTGATGAAAATTCAACTGAGGGCCTAATCAAAGTGTGGAGAAAAGTTGTAGACAGAATCTTCAGTCTTTATAAACTCTCATGCAGTGCCTATTTTACTTTCCTTAAACTCAATGCTGGTCAGGTATGCTGTACGTTTTGACTAGTGATGTAAGCAAGGTTGTTTTGTTACGTTTTGTTTTTAAAGTGGGGCTTGTGGGAGAACTGTATGTTCAGTGAGGTTGTTTGTTTTCATGTGTAGGTTCCTCTGGATGAAGATGATCCCAGACTGCATCTAAGAAACATTTCAGAACAGAGTACTGATGATGTGATTGTAATGGCAACCTTAAGGCTGCTGAGGCTGCTTGTAAAACATGCTGGAGAACTCCGTCAGTATCTGGAGCATGGGCTGGAAACCACCCCGACAGCTCCATGGCGAGGTATGGAAGTTCTCAGGCTCTTTTGAGAAGGAATCCCACAAGTTAGAGGCTGCCACAAAGAGCGCCCCTTCCCGAGCCTCCATCTCCACTGTTTGATAGCAGAATAACATTTGTTCCAGTTAGAGTGGAGCCTCGGGTTGCAGACATAATCCGTGACGGAGGCACTTCTGCACGAGCGGTGAAACCTGGAAGTAACCCTTTCCGGTAATTCCGGGTTTCCCGTAGTCCGCAACCTGAAAACATGTAACCCGAAGCGTTTGTAACCCGAGGTACCACTGTACTTGAAAATGGAGTAAAATTATGTTGCCCTTTAAAAATGGGGGGGGGGAGGCAAATGTGTTCTGTGATAAGCTTATTGCTGTGCTTTTCTCTTCATAAAGGTATTATTCCTCAACTCTTCTCACGTCTAAATCATCCTGAAGTATATGTTCGTCAGAGCATTTGTAATCTTCTTTGTCGGGTAGCACAAGATTCTCCTCACCTTATATTATACCCTGCAATTGTGGGTACTATTTCACTTAGCAGCGAATCTCAAGCTTCAGGTATGTTTTGGGTAGTCATATTTATATTTGCCCATCCCAATTCCATCGTTTATCTCACATACCATTTCAGAAGATCCCCCAACCCTCATTTAATTTACCTTTCTTTAACACTTTTATCTTTTAACATCTTTCCAGTTAAGAATATCTAGTAGCTGTAGCTGAGCTACCTCACAGATGTGCAGTTCCACTGTTACCAATACCTGGATTTAACTTCAATAGACAAAATCTAGATTTTACAAAATCTAGAGTTTCCAGACCTCAATTCAGCATAGTTTACCTGTCTTGTCATGCAGCTGAGTGTGACTAGTGTTACTTAGACACACTCACAGTATTTTGAGAGTTTCCTCTTGCATGAGCACACAGAGGTTATAGACGTTATAGTCAAAGGCAAATCGTTATAATGCTGGTCAAAGATACAGTTTTACAGCATCTAGCTGGCCTTTGCATTTTGACCTAACCTGCTGACCTAATATTTTCTCTTTAAAACCTAGGGAGCAAATTCCCCTCAGCAATACCTACCTTTTTGGGTAACATCCAGGGTGAAGAGTTGTTGGGTAGTGAGTGTGATGAGGGAAGTCCCCCTGCTTCTCAAGAGAGCATAAAGGATGAGCCAAAAATGGGCCTAAATGAAGACCAGGCGATGATGCAAGACTGCTACAGCAAGATTGTAGAGAAGTTGTCAGCTGCAAATCCAACAATGGTGTTGCAGGTATAATTGCAGTTCAGTCAGAATTTGGAGATATTTGTGTTTGGAGTCAAAGAATCAAGTGCTTTATGTGTTGTGTACTTACACAGGAGGAAATCCATTATATTTACTCTGGGAATTACATCTTGAGACTTTTAGAAGTGCAACTGCACAGTTAAAAATGCACAAATATTTTTTTGTTGTCAATCCAGGTTCAGATGCTCGTAGCAGAATTACGCAGAGTTACTGTTCTTTGGGATGAACTTTGGCTGGGAGTGCTTTTGCAACAGCACATGTATGTCCTTAGACGGATTCAGCAGCTGGAAGATGAAGTAAAGAGAGTCCAGAACAACAACACTCTGCGCAAGTATGTTTCCACCAGTGTATATGTGTTGCAAATGGGCAGCCTTTCTTCCTGATAATTAATGGTGCTTTTTTTTAATGGCATGTCGTGATTTTTGTAGCCCGAAGAACAATCACATCATGAAAACAGCCCTATAATATTAATTCACCTCTACTTAAGATACTAAAGTGCCACAAAGGGAGTAGAAAGTGTCCCTACTGATGTGGAAAGGGTTTTTTGGATGTTCAGCAAATTATACTCAGTTCCTTTTGTTTCTCACTGTTCAAGGTTTTGGAGAACTCTGGAGACAGAATATCTTGTAGTGTAAATTCTGATTCTAGATAATCTGGGGTGTGTGCGTTTAATGCATTTATTTACATTCTTTTTCATGGTTGGCTTTAAAATAACAAAGTTCCACATAACTCCCACTTAAAGTTATTAGCTACTTTGGAAAAGGATCTATAATTCTTCCTTTCATTGTTTTTGGTAGCAATATCTAGAAATTTCAGCATACTTGAAATGCAAGTGATACTTTCGTCAACCCCTTTTATCTTTTTTTTCCCCAAGAGAGGAAAAAATAGCCATAATGCGTGAAAAGCACACCGCCCTAATGAAGCCCATTGTATTTGCTTTGGAACACGTGAGGAGCATCACTGCGGCTCCTGCTGAAACGCCGCATGAGAAGTGGTTTCAGGACAACTATGGAGATGCAATCGAAAATGCCCTAGAAAAACTAAAGAACCCTTCTAATCCTGCAAAGCCTGGAAGCAGCTGGATTCCTTTTAAAGAGGTATAGTACGTCTCTCTTGCCAAGAATACAATAACTTGGAATATTTTTCTCTGCTATGGAAGAATTAAAAGAAATGGTGCTGCTGTTGTAATTTATAATATTTATGGTTTTGTGGGTAGTGCCAAGGCTTAGGTTGTAGAGAATTTAGAAAAAGCAATAGAAAAATGGACTAGAAATATCATTAGTTCTTAAATATGCTACGCTAGAGGTTGCTTTCTTTTTTGGCCCATGGGCACATTTGCAAGCTGCCATTGCCACGTGAATCTATATGTTCTCTTCTCTCCCTCACCCTCCCGACTGTGCCACTGGAAAAAATGGGCCAGTCAGAACAAGTTTCCTCTGCCAATGTGGTACACGGCTATCTGGAGAGGTTTAAGTTTCTCATTCATGTTGCTCAGATTGGCCATATGAAAAGTGGGAGGGAACAATTTTCATCCCATCGCAGGTCTGGGTGGGCGGCTCTGCCTATCCCACTTCCCATGTTGAGGGTTAAAATAACTCATCCCCTACACATCTCAGCTGCTTTTCATGGATCAGCTGAGGAGCAAGGAGGGGTGGGTGGGCAAGGAATGCTGTGTTTAGGTCTCTGGGTAATTGTGGCTACTTTTGGGGTGCAGCCCCCAACACCTTTCTGCAGTAGCTAATAAAAACCGAACAGGCACCTTCTAAGATGTCTTCTGTTTTGTGAATTCCTTTGGGTTGTATCCAGTTAAGCTCTGTTGGGAGGAGGCTCATTGAAATTAATGGCTCTAATGTAGCCATGTCCATTATTTTCAGCAGGTCTACTCTGAGTAGGATTAGCACTGACAACAACCCAGTATTTTGATAGACTGGAACCATGCAAGGGTCTGGACCTCACCTTCTTCAACCTTGTGTCTTTTTAAAAATAGGTAATGCTCAGTCTTCAACAGAGAGCCCAGAAGCGGGCCAGTTACATTCTGCGCCTCGAGGAAATAAGCCCCTGGCTGGCTGCCATGACTAACACTGAAATAGCTCTCCCTGGAGAAGTGTCTGCCAGAGACACGGTCACAATTCATAGTGTAGGAAGCACCATAACAATTCTGCCTACTAAAACCAAGCCCAAGAAGCTCTTGTTTCTGGGCTCAGATGGGAAAAACTACCCATACCTTTTCAAAGGTGAGAACATTCTGTAACGTCTCCTTGTCCTAAGCAGAAAACTTTTTAATGGAGGATATATTGTATTCCTCTTTCCAGTTATATCACATACTGTCTGGTTTGCGTCTTCCCCCCCCCTGCAGGACTGGAAGATCTGCATCTTGATGAACGGATCATGCAGTTCTTATCCATTGTTAATACAATGTTTGCTACCATAAACCGCCAAGAGACACCCCGTTTCCATGCCAGGCATTACTCTGTTACGCCACTAGGCACACGATCAGGCCTAATTCAATGGGTGGATGGAGCCACTCCTTTATTTGGACTTTATAAAAGGTGGCAGCAGCGAGAAGCAGCTTTACAAGCACAAAAGGTAATGACTACATTATACATGCTGGCACCAGTTGTGAAGTAAACTCTGTAATTTTACATTATAATTCATGAAAGCATTAATGGTTACTGAGACAGAATCAAACTTCTGATTATAATTCTAAGTATATGCTGAAATGTGTCATATAAGGGTTATTTTAAAATTAATTTGAGGTGCAGAGATTAATTAGAACACCTGGTCATAATAATGAAACGTGTGTTTGTGTGTGTGTGTGTGTGTGTGTGTGTGTGTGTGTGTTAAATGTTGTATGTGTGTTGAACAGTGTGTATGTGTCCTTTTCTCAGCCTGCAGAGCTGTAACTTGGAAGGCTGGGTTTTGGACTGAGGGCATCTATGAGCTCTGCTCTAGAAACTCATGTCTTTTAAACGTGTGTGTGTTGTTGTATGCGCAAGTTCAGACCTGTTCTGTGCAGTGTCTCTTATCTTATGTAGCTTATGCAGACACTGAGGTGCTCTTTTGAAGAAAGCATTCGCTGAGTCTGGAGTTAGAGGCACCTCCTGCCGCCCCAGATGCAGAAATCTGAAAGAGGCAGAAATTCTACATGAACTTTGGTCCTTGGGACGAATTGCTTTTGATTCCAGTACTGCCTATATGGAAAACATGAGCAGTACTGCTTTCATTAAGTTAAGCAATACTGGGTATAGAAGAGTGCATATCCTTGGAGCAGGAAAGGGATGGTGCAGAGCCTAGATGCCATAAGAATCCCGTTTTCTGTCTTGCTGTCCATGTGCAGCACAGATATAGCAGCCATGGGAAATAATAGTTGGAGCAACAACACTTAATGCAACAGGAGGAACTGCAAAAGGGTCAGTGGCAAGGAGCACCCTATATATTAAATGCGAACACAAAGATTTATTCATCTGTTGCAAACAGTCTTCCAGCCAGGGTTTAAATATATGGCATGTTGATTCTGACCCAAGATATAATGGAATAGTAGTTGAATTGTGCAATTGACTTTTTTAGGCCCAAGATTCATACCAGACTCCTCAGAATCCTGGAATAGTACCTAGACCTAGTGAACTGTACTACAGTAAAATTGGACCAGCTTTGAAGGCAGTTGGGCTTAGCTTGGATGTATCCCGTCGAGACTGGCCTCTAAATGTAATGAAGTCTGTTTTGGAAGAGTTGATGGAAGTAACACCTCCCAATCTTCTTGCTAAAGAACTTTGGTCATCATGCACTACACCTGATGAGTGGTGGAGAGTCACACAGGTATGTAGAGACCTTTCCTAATAGGATCTCGATGTTTGAGTAGGTTTAGTCTAATATCGTCTTGCCTTATGTACACACACAACCATGCTTTCCGTCTAAATTTGGTGGATTCTTGTAAAAATCTTGAGTGGCTTTTCTGAAGAGTTTCCCCTTATTTCAGAATAATTTCAATGGAAGAACAGACCATCTTGCATTATTGCTCTGGGTGCCACTTAATTTCGAAAGTAAAATTGGCAGATGTGCTTTCCTTTTACTAGGTAGCGGTCTGTTTTGGGGTCAGGGAGAGGCACAGCTTCTTGAGGATCACATGTATACATACATACATACATACATACATACATACATAGCTTCAGGAAAGGCACCTGTGATCCTTCACATGCTGTTGGGATTGTTAACATCAGCCCCAACCAGCATGGCCAATGGACAGGGAATTATGGGAATTGTAGTCCAGCAACACCTGGAGAGCAATAGGTACCTATCCCTCATTTGCTTCTTATACCACATCTGTTAGTCCGACAGTAGAAATAGGAATGTGTCCGTGCTCATTCTTGGCCTGGTGCTTCTCCTTGAGCATAATTAGCCTTTGTGTGGATAAAGGAGCATGTGGCTTATAGTTAAGCTATATAATGACACCCCCCCCAAAAAAAAACTTCTAGTAGTTTTTTATTTAGAGTACACTTTTTTAAATGGTGGGGGAAAAGAGATTTATAACTATGAAACTTCCTCCCCCCCTTCCCAGTCTTATGCAAGATCCACTGCAGTTATGTCCATGGTTGGCTACATTATCGGCCTCGGAGACAGACATTTGGACAACGTTCTTATAGACATGACTACTGGAGAAGTTGTTCACATAGATTATAATGTTTGCTTTGAGAAAGGGAAAAGCCTTCGAGTGCCTGAGAAAGTTCCATTCCGGATGACACAAAATATTGAAACAGCATTTGGAGTAACAGGAGTGGAAGGCGTTTTCAGGCTTTCTTGTGAACAGGTAGGCCATGGGATATTGGGCTTTAAGGAAGTCTTGAATTTCTGTGAATGAAGCTTTTGCTTTATGGGGGGCCTTTTCAGTAGTGGTCTTAAGTGTGGAATGCCCTCCCCAGGAAGGCCTGCCGAGGCTTGCCACTGAATGCTTTCAGAAGTTGGGTTAAAACTTCCTAATAGCAAGTGCACATTTTAAATGATACATGTACGTAATACGCTTTAAAAACAGGTTCTGCACATCATGCGGCGAGGACGAGAAACCCTTCTGACATTATTGGAAGCTTTTGTTTATGACCCACTTGTGGACTGGACTGCAGGGGGAGAAGCAGGGTTTGCTGGAGCAGTGTATGGTGGAGGTGGGCAGCAAGCTGAAAACAAGCAAAGCAAGAGAGAGATGGAAAGAGACATCACACGTAGCCTCTTCTCTTCCAGAGTAGCTGAAATAAAGGTATGTTCAGTCCTTTCAAAAATTCATTTTATATGTACCTGCTTGTTACTTTAGATTCCAGGAACAGTGTGCAAAGTTGCTTGCAGGAATTAACTCAAAACAGGTTTTAGATTACATTATTTCAAGCACGCTTCCATCTTAGTGAATCCGTTTATGCTGTAACTTTAGAAATACATACACTCACAACATGAGTTTTTTTCTTTTCTTTTTCTTTAAAAAAATGTGATTTTTTCGATTGACTTGCCTAAGATCCAGGACAAAGCGCCGCCTTCTGGAAATTCTCCCCGGAAGTCAATTTCGCCTTTGAAATGCCAGTAATGTCTAGGAAAATACGGACATGTGGCATGGCAGTCCTAGTCCAGGGGAACTTTGGGTAATTTGAGAAACTGATTGGTAATACAAAATACACATTTCACCAAAGGAAAGACTGATGATAGTCAGAACCCCGAAAACAAACAAAAACAGGCAAAACATTCCATCAAAACACAACAGACAAAAAAGTAGGCAATACTCCCCCCCCCTCAACAAAGTAGGCAACCTTCCCAATAAAACATCAGTTTTAAAATAAAATGGAGGCAGGAGGCCTTGGTGGGTGATTAGGTGGTTGTTTGAAGATGCTGTGGTGACCATGAACACCATGTTGGAGACCCAGTTTTTGCCATCCTGTCATTCAAACATTAATTTTGCTCTGAAGTTTTTAAATGTGTGACTTGTGCACCTTTTTATTTGTCTAATTTAGTGAAAAAAATATCAATTTCACTCCACTTGTGATACTGGTAGTGAAAAGTGGTAGCAAGTGTTATTCATAAGTAAGTAACATAAATAATACTTGTCTACAGGTCAACTGGTTTAAGAACAGGGATGAGATGCTGGCTGTGCTTCCTAAGCTGGATGGCAGTTTAGGGGAATATTTAAATTTGCAAGAGCAGTTGACTGATGTTGAAAAATTGCAAGGCAAATTACTAGAAGAGAGTGCCTACCTGGAAGGAGCAGAAGCAGCGGATCACCCATGTCACACACTGCAGAACAGGTACGAGAAATCTCACTTTAGTTTAGCTATTCAAATGCTTTATGGAAATTCTAAACTGCATATATTTCTCTAGAATTTGGAGTTGAAATAAAATTCACTTAGTGTGGCTTCTTCCTTTTTAACACAGATATTCTGAACACACTCAGCTGCAATCTCAGCAGAGAGCAGTACAAGAAGCAATCCAGGTGAAACTGAATGAATTTGAGCAGTGGATATCTCATTACCAAGCTGCTTTCAATAATCTGGAAGCAACTCAGCTCGCAAGTCTTCTTCAGGAAATCAGTACCCAAATGGATCTTGGTAATGAAACAAATTAGGTGGTCCTCCTTCTCCCTGCCCCCGCCCCATTGTCCATATTGTGAGGCAGAGCAAGGTGGCAGATTAATGGCAAGTAAAATGGTGTTGGGGGTGTTTTTGTTTTTACTACAAGGGGTTGACATTTTCATATGTCCAGGATTCTTCTTGGTTACAATACTGAACTGGTCAGTCAGCTGCTGAATGTCTGCTGCCTTTGGAATGCATTGCTTTGGTATGCAATGGATATCAGGTTATTCTAGGCCAACCATACTGTGTGCATATTCCTTTAGCTTCAACAAGGGTAGTCAACATGGTGCCCTCCAGATATTGTAGACTACCAGATGTTGTTGACTACCACTCCTACCTCCTCTGATCTGTGGCCTTGCTGACTGGGACTGATGGAAGTTATGGTCTAAAATATGTGCAAGGCTATTGCTGAACATGATGTGCCCCTGAACATTTTCCTCCCCTGTAGTTAGGTTTTAACATCCTTCTATTTATAATGGTTCATTTTGAAGGTCCTCCAAGTTATGTCCCTGCAACTACCTTCCTTCAGAATGCTGGACAAGCACACTTGATCAGCCAGTGTGAGCAGCTAGAGGGTGAGGTTGGTGCTTTCCTTCAGCAGAGGCGATCTGTTCTGCGTGGATGTCTTGAGCAGCTACACAACTATGCTACTGTAGCTCTTCAGTACCCCAAAACAGTGTTTCAGAAACACCGCATTGAGCAGTGGAAGACCTGGATGGACGAACTGATTGTTAACATGACAATAGAACGCTGTCAGGATCTTTACCGGAAGTAAGTTGTCACTTGTTTGCGCCCACATAAAGTGGGAGGGTTAAATTATTCCAAGTCTTTGGTAGTTCAATTTCTGCGGGAAAATATATTCTCAGAATGAACCATACTAATTTCTGTAAAGTTGAGCTCAGTAAAGTGTTGTGTATGTGTCAACATGTAAAATGTAAGTATTTCTCTGCCTCATGTATCTCAACAGAAAATGGTAGTGTTTAAGGGTAGAGCACAGACGATGCTAGGCATTTGCCAGGCATCACGTTACAAAATGTATGAAAGAATATATATATTTAAATAAATATTTGTAATTTTATTGTTTGTCAGGTATGAAATTCAGTATGCTCCTCAGCCACCTCCATCTGCATGCCAGTTCATAACTACTACAGAAATGACTTTACAGCGATATGCAGCAGACATCAACAGCAGGCTTATCCGACAAGTGGAACGTTTGAAGCAAGAAGCAGTCACTGTTCCTGTGTGTGAGGAACAGCTAAAAGAAATTGAGCGTTGCATTAAGGTCTTTCTTCATGAAAATGGAGAAGAGGGTTCATTGAGCTTAGCAAGTGTTATCATCTCAGCTCTCTGCACTCTTACCAGGTGAGATGCTTGCAAAATTTGACAAGAGGTGGTGGTTTTTTTGTTTTGTTTTTTGACGACTCCTTCAAAAATACATTTCCCAAGGATTTAAATTCCTTTAATTTCATATGTATCAAATTTACTTAACCATAATTCATGAAAATGCTGTATCTAGAAATAGAATATACCACATTTTTCTATGTATAAGACAACCATTTTTTCTGGAAAAAAATAGTGATAAATTGGGGGTTGTCTTATACATGGGTTAATACGGTAAGTAAGCGAGGGCTGGAGCCCTGGTGATAGTTCCGGCACCAGTTCCGGCAGCCACAGCGGGGGGCCGTCAAAAAACAGCTCAACAACTTTCTTAATTTTTAAATTTCTTAATTTTGGGCTCCCAAAAAAGGGGTCGTCTTATACATGGGGTCGTGTTATACAGGGGAAAATACTATAGTATTCTTTTTAACGGGTTTTAAAAGATTAAGATGCATAAATTGGAACAAAAACTTCTATTTATTTACAAACTATTTTTTTCATTTAGACGTAATCTAATGATGGAAGGTGCTGCATCCAGCGCTGGAGAACAGCTGGTGGACCTGACTTCAAGAGATGGAGCCTGGTTCTTGGAGGAGCTGTGTAGCATGAGTGGGAACGTTACATGTCTTGTGCAGTTACTGAAACAGTGTCATCTGGTTCCACAGGATTTAGATATTCCTAATCCAGTTGAAGCATCGGAAGCTATTCACCTAGCTAATGGAGTTTACATCTCACTTCAGGTGAAATATATCTACAACGTGTGTTTGTCATGTTAATGTACAAACCCCTTTGTAGTGAGCTGTAATTGGAGGAAAGTTGGAATAAATTGGAATAAAGTTACAATCCTAAATAGGTTTATCTGGGAGTAAGACCCACTGAGAATAGAGGACTGACTTCTGAGTATACATGCATTGTTTAAATTGAGAGCATATTCTAAACACTTACATTTTTTCTCCTTGTTAACCAGCAGCACATTATACTTCAAAAACTCTTTAAAATGGTAGCATAGCCGTCAGATACTTTGCTGTTATCTTCTTGTTTTCATGCATTTGTTCTTGTTGTTCCGCCAGGAGCTGAATTCAAATTTCCGTCAGATTATTTTCCCAGAAGCACTTAGGTGCTTAATGAAAGGAGAATATACTTTGGAGAGCATGCTTAATGAACTGGACAACCTGATCGAACAAGTTACTGATGTTCCTTTGCAAACTCTGGTTGAGTCTCTTCAAGCTTACCTAAGAAATGCAGCAATGGGGCTTGAAGAAGAAACACATACTCATTGTATTGATGTTGCAAGGTAAATCATTGGGTTCGTTGTATCTGGTGCAAATGCTTGCTTTAAGAGTTAGCTTGAAACAGCCCACAATCATGGGTCATAAGACAACATGCCAGATGGTGGCTTGTTTGTGTCCTGTGTGACACCCACAAGACACCCACATTCACAATTTAGCCATGGTTTAAAAAAAGCTACAGCTTAGCGTGATCTGAAATGTGTTGAAGGATTAGTCAGTTATTTGACATTTCTTTAACCAAATGATAGTCCTGCTACAGTGTTTGTCCTTAAAACTTTTTGGATATTCAGGTCCTAACTACCCTCTTTGCTTCTTTCTTTAGGATGCTTCACGCCCAGTATGGTGAACTGATTCAGCCAAGGAATGGCTCAGTTGATGAAACACCCAAAATGTCAGCAGGCCAGATGCTGTTGGTAGCATTTGATGGAATGTTTGCCCAAGTGGAAACAGCATTTGGCTTATTAGTTGAAAAGGTAAGGTTACTGCTGAAAAGGTTATTACTAAAGCTAACTTTGGAAATAAGGCACAGGCAATGCCCGATCCACATGGGGGTTGCGTTCCGAGTAATTGCGTGCCATGCAGAGAGCACATAAGTCCACCCCGCCCCCTTTTCCAGCTACTTCCAGGTTGCTGTGAAGTGCGCATGCGCGCATCATTCGGTTTTTGTCTGTATTTGGCAGATGACCTAACATTTTTCTTATTTTCCTTCAGTTAAACAAGATGGAAATACCTGTTGCCTGGCGTAAGATTGACATCATCAGGGAAGCTCGCAGCACCCAAACTAACTTTTTTGATGATGATAACAATCGGCAGGTTTTAGAAGAGATTTTCTTTTTAAAACGACTGCAGACAATAAAGGATTTTTTCAGACTCTGTGGCACTTTTTCTAAAACACTTTCAGGTAAGTGCATACAACATTCCTAGTTTACTTCTCATTGGGTAAAGTTAAGCACTGTTATCTGCCTTGAATCTTTAAGTGAAATTACAAATAACAGTATCTATGTGTTAAACAAAATAAAACAATGGGCTCAGCAGATTCTCATCTTGCATTACCTGCAAGTTTTAAAGCTGTGATGTAATGACTACAACAGCAGCATTCTCAGAATACATGGGTTATACTATGCTATGAACAACTTCTAGCAGTACCATAAGTTTTAAGCTCTTACCAAAAAACAAAACAAAAACAAAAAAAAACTGGTTAAAAGGTGCAGAAGACAGCCAGTAAGCACATGAAATTTATTTCCATGCTTGCTCAAGCTTTCTTTGTGAAGAGCAAACACAGAGTTTTCATGTTTCCTCTGTGATGTTTCCATACTTGCTTTATGATGGAACCAGTACATATTATTGAATGTATTGACTGTTGAATTATTTTGGCATTATTTGGAAGGCAGCAAAACAGAAGTTTGCTTCCAAGTTTTCATTTTCCCCTAGAAAAGAACCTGGAACATTTTAAATTAATTCAGGAATGCTATTGTGGAGTTAGCCAAATCAGTGTGCCTTAAAGCATGTACCAGCCTGTTAAAATGGGGTTTATATTTATCTCAATCAGCGTGGACCTTGCCCATTTGCATTTCATAAGAGTGCCATTGTAATCTTGGCTGCAGTTAATTTATGTTGTCAGCTCTCTAGAGCAGAAATTCAAACTAGATTGCTGGTCGGTAAGTATTTGTTCAATGACTGTTTCTTTTCTTTTTTTGTAAGGTGTAAGTTCAATTGAAGATCAAAGCTCTATGAATGGACCAGTGCCAATGGTAAACGTGAAAACCTTGTATCGGAATTCTTGCTTTAGTGAAGACCAAATGGCCAAACCAATCAAAGCCTTCACAGCTGACTTTGTCCGGCAGCTTTTAATCGGCCTTCCCAATCAAGCCTTGGGACTTACATTGTGCAGTTTTATTAGTGCTCTGGGTGTAGATATAATTGCTCAAGTAGAAGCAAAGGATTTCGGGGCTGAAAGCAAAGTCTCAGTGGATGACTTGTGTAAGAAAGCTGTAGAACACAATATCCAAATTGGCAAATATTCACAGTTGGTTATGAACAGAGCAACAGTGCTGGCCAGTTCATACGATACTGCATGGAAGAAGCACGATCTGGTGCGGAGACTTGAAACCAGTATTTCTTCTTGTAAGACTAGCCTTCAGAGAGTGCAACTACACATTGCTATGTTCCAGGTAAGTCTTCAAACTTGTATTTCATTTCAGAATATTTACCGCAGATGTGGAAAGTTGCATAATAAACTAATCGTCTTTGGCGCCATACCTAAGTTGTGGAGAGAAGTTACCTCTTCAGATTTTAAACAGTATCATACATTTAGAAGTAGCTACATGCTGTTTTCCAGGTTATTGATCTGTGGAGCAGCCCTCTTCATCATGCGAGGTGAACTTCATGGCTGCATGAGGATTTGAGAGTCCTTATTTCACCAACTTTCTCCATTTGCCCCTTGAAACCTCTCTCTTCTTGAAAGCCTGCAGGGTGGATTTCTTGCGGGCCTCTTGACATTACTTTCCAGCAGATCCTGTGCTCTGGTTCTGAGAGCTCTTTGAATTTCCCTTTTTCTAGGCAGAAACCCTCTATCTTTGTTAGTCATGAAGTTTATAGCTACTGTTGTAGCTGTTGGGTACAGCTGAATTGTCATGCTGGTGTGGAGCAAAATTATTAAATGACATCATCATATTTCTCTCAGCAGATCAATGTACAATTTGGATTTTCTGCAAAGCAGAGTCAGAATTCTGACATTCCTTTTTTAAAAAAGCAAAGCAAAGGGGAATGACAATCAGAACATTTGGTGCACTCAAGGATTTTAGAAGCAGGATGGCTGCAATCTTTCAAAAGAGCTGTCACTTCACATTTACAGACAGTGTAAACATAAACACTTTTTATGTTGGTTATATTTGTTGCCTATTGCTCTGTAAATGTTCACGGTTATTGACTTATGCATCTTGATTAGGCTCTTGGGGCCGTATCTCACTGAACTTCTCAGTCTCACCATTTATATAGCATCATCATAACATTAATAGAAACATCTTTTTCTCTTGCCTTTCAAAAGTGGCAGCATGAAGATCTCCTCATCAATCGCCCACAAGCCATGACGGTCTCTCCTCCACCTCGGTCCGCAATCTTAGCCAGTATGAAAAAGAAACTTCATACTCTTGGCCAGATTGAAGCTTCAATTGCAGCAGTTCAGGTAAGTTTCTTCACTGCTCCATGGGGGAAGCAGTGGAGGACTGTTGAGGGACAATATGGAAGCAAAATAACCGGTCTTTCATCAGTATTTGGGGATATTGGTCTTCTAGCTCCATTGTTACAATAAATATACTGAAACTGCAGGAGTGGTAATGGGTGTTTGAAGTGCCTTGTTTTCAAGTCATACAAATCTCCCCAATTATAACAGTGTTCGATCCTACTTTACTGTGGGGCATGTTCAGGGTTTTGAATTAAAAGTTGAATCTTTAATAACAATTTTTACAAGATTGAACTCTTTAGACTTATATTAAGCTGAAAATCTGTAGTGACTGGTGATGTAATTTTTGATAGCCCTCCACAGTTTGATCAGTTTGGAAGCTGGTCATAAGAATCTGAGCCAATATCATCCTGCAATGTGTACCCTAGATTTGATAGCTGAATCTAGGGAACTGCGGCAGGGATGCAGAGCACGAGTGTCTTAGGTTGACTCTGATTAAATCAGCATCTTACGTACCTCTCTTTGGAGAGTCTCTAGAATTTTGTATATTTTTGTTGTCCCAGGTTGCAGTGTCTGATCCAGTCAGCTAGTGGCTGGGTATGTGGAAATGTGTATATGTCACAACCCTTCTCTCTTCAATACATGGATACTGATACTGCATAGAGGCACATTTTGAAAAGATAATTTTGTTGGTTGGGATATATACCGTCCTAGTTTGCCCTGCTAGTTGCCAGAACTGAATATGTTGGATTCCTTGCCCTTGTTATAATAGTAGTTACCTAAGTAATTGCATCTGTTCAGACCCCAGGTATAAGCAAAAATTGTAAGATTTAATGCTTTTGATTTTCATTCTATCAACAATCTCAGGAAAAGCTGGCAGCACTTGAAGCAAGTATTGAGCAGCGTTTGAAGTGGGCTGGAGGTGCTAATCCAGCATTAGCACCAGTTCTTCAAGATTTTGATGCCACAATATCTGAAAGAAGAAATCTTGTCCTTAAGGAAAGTCAGAGAGCCAGCCAGGTACTACAGATAGCATGATGTGATGCGTTTGAGTTGATTTTCACTAACAAACTCTGTGTATAAGAGAACAAAAAACTTTTATCAGATGGGATCAGGCTTAATGAGAAAAGCATTTGCCATATCTGGGGAGCTATTTTGGAGTGAATACTAATGAGGTCCCAAAATACAAAGGGCTGTTTGGGATTTACTTATTTGTGTGTGTCGTAACTATCTAGCAGTACATATCGTCACATTTCTTTCTTTGTGATACTTTGAATGGAGTTGCATTTTAATCACATTTGACATCATTATCTTAGTTATTTGGCTTTGACCTTATTTTGTGGTGTAACTACATCTCTTGATAGTATAATATATATCATAACTCCATAGTGATTCTTGATCATTTCAGTTTAGACCTTGTTTAATCTTTGGTCCCATAATTTATCGGCTCATTGTAATAATATAAAAATTATACAAGACAGCTTAAAACCTAGATTTTAAATTGCTACTTCAAAGATGAAATCAAGTCTCAGACCTCAAAATATTTTGTTGGTCCTGGTGGGCTAAATCTTGAACGATTCAACAAAATTTGTAATTCTCCAGGTATACATATATATATATATATATATATATATATATATATATATATATATATATATATATTTAATTGGGTGTGACTGCAGAAAAGCACTAGAATATATATGTTTTAAATAAAGTCAGTTTCCTCTCTGGCAGCCTTTCAGTGCATTTTTTGAAAATAAAATCTAGAAGCTGAATGTTATGAGCCATTTCTCTCTGTGCCTTGTCTTTCAGGTTACTTTCCTTTGTAGCAACATCATTCATTTTGAAAGCTTGCGTACCAGAACAGCGGAAGCCTTAAACCTAGACACTGCCTTGTTTGAACTTGTCAAACGTTGCCAGCAAATGTGTTCCTTTGCTTCACAGTTTAACAGCTCAGTTTCTGAACTGGAGCTTCGTTTACTTCACAGAGTGGTGAGTGTAAGATGCACACACACAATGGGTGGGGTGCAGTGGGCAGGAAAAAAGTACATTGGCTTCTTTTACATATAATACCAAATCATGTTAGGCTGCAAGAACTGTGCACTGAGGTCACTCTCCCCCTTCTCCTTGAGGGTTCTGATTCTCCCTCTCATTTCCTAGTTCAGGCAAACTATGGTTTATGAAAGCTATAGCTTCCTTCCAAATGAGAACTGGAAAATTCTATGACTTCTCACAAAACATAGTTTCCCTGCTATTGGAATGTTGCAAAACAACCACCACCACCACTATCAAATTGCCTGAATGAGGAAAGCAAGGAGGGAGTGCATGAGTATTAAAAAAAATTGGTTGGACTAATGTGTGTTAACAGGATCATTTGTCTCAACTCAGACATGCCAAACCATGTTGTGTTGTCTAACCATAGTGTAGAATCCAGATCACGGTGTTGAGCTTGCAAATTTACAAGCAAACAATGGTTGTTTATTGCTCAGTGGTGTTTGTTTTCTGTCTGCTCATCACTCCCATCTCTAGGCACAGTGATCTCTGGGAGTGAAGCAAATACTGTTACTATAGCTTGTCAGTACAGATACTATGCTAAACTTGTTGCACACCTTGATTTGTAAATAGTTTCTGGTGCTGACTTGCCAGCCAATTTATCAATTCAGCCTTCATGATAAATCATGGCATTATTTTAGTCACTCTTTGCTTTGAAGTCTGAACTGAGCCATTGCAAATTATAGTAGCAACACACACCTCAAAATGCCTGTGCTCGTTTAAGATTATAATTGGGATGGGGGTTGGCAGCAAGTGTCTTGCAATCTGACTTTAATACATGTATTGATTTTATTTGCCTCATTAAGCAAAGAGGCTCAGGGTACTATGGACTAAACTATCTTAGCTTCAGAAGAACACTGAGAGTTTAGACTGGCAAACAGTAATTTGCTCAAAGCCTCTAAGTTTCATAGCTCAATGGGGAACTGATCTGGCCTTGCTTGGAGATGAGTTTCAGTAGCTTGACTGGTATTTGGAAACTTGTTTTGTTACAGGGCACCAATCTCGACCATCCTATTGGTAGCACAGAATGGCTTCTTTTGGCTCATAAGCAATTGACGCAGGACACTTCTACCCAGAGGACCGTGCAAATAGAGAGAGAGCAACAAATAGAAACTGTGTGCGAAACCATTCAGAATCTGGTTGATAGTATTAAAACTGTGCTCACTGGACACAACAGGCAACTTGGGGATGTCAAGCACTTGCTAAAAGCCATGGCAAAGGTAATGCCCAATTATTCATTGATGTGGGAATAAAACAGAAAACATTTTGATGTTCATGGAATACTTTCTGAAGTTATGGGGAGGTGGATAAATAGTGGATAAAAACTATCATTTTTCCAAGCTTCTGTTTCCAGTAGTGAAGTCATAATAAATGTTACTTTATTACAGGATGAAGAAGCAGCGCTGGCAGATGGTGAAGATGTTCCCTATGAGAATAGTGTTAGACAGTTCTTGGGTGAATATAAGTTATGGCAAGACAATATTCAGACAGTTCTGTTTACATTAGTTCAGGCCATGGGTCAAGTTCGCAGTCAGGAACATACTGAAATGCTGCAAGAAATTACTCCCACCCTGAAAGAACTGAGAACCCAGAGTCAAAGGTAAGCAGACATTCTCTGAATTCTTGTAAATTTGCATATTTGGCTAAAAAACAAAGAATGTAATGCAGGCATAGGCAAACTCGGCCCTCCAGATGTTTTGGGACTAAAACTCCAATCATCCCTAGCTAACAGGACCCAGAGGTCAGGGATGATGGGAGTTGTAGTTCCAAAGCATCTGGAGGGCCGAGTTTGCCTATGCCTGATATAATGGATAGATTATAGTTATTAGAAGCACAGAAATGACATTCTTATGACACTTGGAATCAAAGGGTCTATTGTTAGGAGGGAGGGATTTAGTTATGTTTCAGTCAGTTTGTTTATTTGTTATGTGGTTTTGTGTATGTTTGCTGGCTGAGGAAAGTATAATAGTCTGGTGCAATTGTATCGGCATACTTTATTCAACACATAACTTCCTCAGCTTATGTATTTTCTTATTCTCCAAAACCTACTAATTATTTTTTTAAGCAGCACAAAAGCTGACAGGATCCCCTAATATTGTAATGCATCATCTACAGAGTCTAAACATCTAAACTTTCTCAAACTGTGCCAAAATACTTTTGAATTATCTAACATTCTTACACAGGCTTTCTGTTTTTTGATTTCCAGAAAGGTCATGTGTCAAGATTAATATTGATCATTTTCCTTATTTTTCCTAGTGTCTACAATAATCTAGTGAGTTTTGCATCTCCCTTAATCACGGATACGCCAAATGAATGCTCAAGTCCAACATCTGTTGCTACATGTCAACCAACATTTGCTGCAGGTAAAATATGGAATACATTGAATCTAATTTCTCTGCCACTGAGCTTGAATGTAGATGTTGTCATCGTTCTCCTTCTAGATGTAGTAGAGCAGTCTACTTGCTAAATTTCTTCATTATCTTGAAAAAGACAAATGTCAAGGAGTTAAACTACCCATCTTCATGCAGACTTACCAGAGAACCTGACTAAACTCTGCTTACCAAAGAGTACCACTCATTTCCATTAGCATGTTCATCATTCTTGGATAGGGACTCCTTGGGGAAATGACTTAATGACTGCCTCCTACTTGCTACTTGAAGACCTTCCATGTCTATTAGGAACTACCCACCCATGAGCAGAAGTAATATTTACACTATTAATATGTTTTCCATATAAGGCTCTTGCAGAATTTTACTAGTTTAAGGCATCTAACCAACAAGTGAATTTTATTGGTAAGGTAGAGAAATTACCATTAAAATAAAGATAAAAAACAAATTGATACCCATGGCAAGCCCAATGCAAAGATGCTGAAGCAGATTCTAAAACTCTATTTACAGGACTTCCATCCATATTCAGGTACCATATGGATACTTGTCAAGAAAGAGATGGCTTTCCATAAACATTTGGTTTGCTGAGCATCTCTGAAATGACACATCTTGCATCTAGGGGGAAGCTGGTATCCTAACCTTGTTAGGGTTCAAATCTCAAGAAAGATGTGGCGGTGTAGGTTCCACTGCAGCTTAGGTTGTTAAGAACCACAGTACATATGAGTGACATACATACTTTAATTTTAGCAAGGAATGGAAACGTAAAAACTGAATTCTTCATGCAGCTTGCTTGACCTGCTCAAAGGCTTTAAAAAACACAAAAAAACACCTATTTTGATCCATTTCAATCAGGCTTCAGCATTAGACTGCTGTGGTTGGTGGAAGAGAGACAGGGCAGGTCCAGCCTTGTTGGTTCTTCTTAATCTCTGGCTTTTGATACCATCAATTATTGTATCCTCTTGGAATTGTTTGGTGGATTGGGGCCATGGTGATACAGTGGTTCTGCTCATACCTGCAGGCAGTTTCCAGAGAGTAGCACTGGGTGACTTCTGCTCAGCCTCGAGGTAGTTGAGATTCAGGGCCCTGTGCAGTTCCATTTTGCCCCCAATCAGTGGCTGGCCATGGCTCTCCAGAACTTCTGGATATGGGGTCTTTCCTATTCCTATCTGGAGATACTAGGGATGAAACCTCTAACCTTTTGTGTCTATTCTGCCATTGAGCTTTGTCCCTTCCCTTAGCCTGGCCACAGTTTTGCATGGTCATGTGACATCAGGCCCAGGAAGGATGGGTGTGGTTAGGCCAAAACAGCCTGGTGGGCCAGCCTCTGAGGCTTGGTGGGCCTAATTCGGCCTGCAGGCCTGTGGTTCCCCTCCACTGTCCTAGAGGCACAGATGTCTGTGTTATGGTGGACTTAGTTAACCCTGCTATGGATTGCAGTTTCGTTTTGTACTATACTGTTGTTGAATCTAAGATAATTTTCAATTGTGTTTTATTGTTTTACATACTGTGTTTTATTTTTTGTGTTGGCAACCACATTGTGACCACACAATGGAGAAAAGTGGTCTACAATTGTTGGAAATGAAATAAACCTCAAACCATGACATCATATATTGACTTCATTTTGAAGCCATAAATAAATCATAGCTTTTGGTGCTGAATTCTGACTTGTTCTGCCATTCATGTAAAGGGAGCAGGTAAACTACTACAGTAAGCTTGCAACTCATGTGGGAGCTACGTTCCAGGGATTGCATCTAAAGCCAAAATCGTGTATAGTCAAAACCCATTGGGCTTAGTTTTAATTGGGCCTTTTAATTTTTTTGATCTGCATGTAAGGCTGAATATGCACAAGTTAAATGTGCATAAGTTGCAGGTTTACTGCACAAAGGAGCTCCATGGACCCACACGTAGGTCATGCAAATCTTACTAAGCCAAGCTTTGGCTTAACTTTGCCTGTGCACCCAATCACTGTGCGGGCAGGAGGCCTGAAATCAGTGTCATTTGCCAGTGCATTATATGTTTTGTAGGCATGTTTGGTTTTGTTGTAAAATGAAACATTTTTCTTTTTGATTATGAATAAAACTTACTTGGTTCCTTTTTTATAGCGTTTTCAATATTTTATTTTCATTTGTTGATAGCGGTCCGCAGCAATACAGGGCAGAAAACTCAGCCAGAGGTCATGTCGCAGAATACAAGAAAGTTAATTCAGAAAACCCTTGCACCATCAGCAGATACTCCACCGGGGGTAATTACAGGTGCTGGAAAGAGTGTTGTTTCTAGTCCTAAAAAAGCCATCAGGGACCCCAAAACAGGAAAAGGTAAGTAGCAAGATAAAATTTATATAGAAAGATAGACTTTGTAATGAGCAACACATCTAAGATTTGCATGGACTTGATGTTTTTTTTGTTTTGTTTTTGAAGCTGTGCAAGAGCGGAATTCATATGCAGTAAGTGTGTGGAAACGTGTCAAAGCCAAGTTAGAGGGCCGGGACTTGGATCCCAACAGGAGAATGTCTGTTGCTGAACAGGTAATTCGAGGAGCAAAACTTGTTCCCTTAACTTCAGATGATTTTAACATTTAAGTTTATGGAGAGTGAGAGAGTGAATATTTTTATATGTGCTCTGATATGTTGCTGGATGTTCAGTGGGAAAAGTTTATTCTTATAAGCATCATTTTTCCTTGAAACATCACTCCTACATACCTTAAATTACCTGACAGGCTAGTGTGCCCTCTTGCTTCCTTTCTGCTTGGCCCATGGCATTTGAAGACAACCATATGCAGGATCAGGTCATGTCATGGCTGGCAATACATTAAACATTTCATTGCTAAGTTGACTTTTGGCTTGCAAAAGAAAAAAAGGGAATTTTTCATAATCTAGGGAGACTTGCCGGCTTGTTTTAGGCATGTAAAAATGGTTGGTTGTTACATGTTTTAACCATAGCTGGTTGTGACCAAACTAGGTATGGGTGTTTTGTTCAAACCAGTCTAACAAGGCAGAATATCAAGCTGGGATCCAGGTTGGATATTCTGGCTTGTTAAACAAAAACCTATGGTTTTAACAAACTACCACTTACCGAGTTCAGGCACAATAATGGCAGCATTAAATCTTACTCCTTTGCACATGCACAATAATAGAATTGTACAGTTGGAAGGGACCCCGACGGTCATCTAGTCCAACTCCCCCTGCAATGCAGGAATCTTTTGCCCAATGTGGGGCTTGAACTCACAACCCTGAGATTAAGGGTCATATGCTCTACCCACTGAGCTATCCTAGTTCCTGCGGCTCTTGCCAGCTCATTCATGTAGCAACAACACATGGTTTGGTCCTAGGTCTGAACCTGGCCACTTTTAGTTTTTAGTAGTGTCTGCTGTGTACATGGACTATAAATGTTAAAGGAGTAAACCTTGGTCTTCCTAAAACTCTTAACGTAAGCTGTTGATAAGTAATGGTGGACAAACTTGCTGCTGAACATGCTAATAAAGGTGGTCTTGAAGTTCTCTGCATGTACAAAATCCAAAGCCCTAACTTATTTTACATTGCAATTTCATAGGTTGACTATGTGATTAAGGAAGCAACTAATCTAGATAACTTGGCTCAGCTGTATGAAGGTTGGACAGCCTGGGTATGAACAGGAAGATAGCAGGTCAGTCTGGTTCAGCGAGGTCAGACATCCAGCAGAATCAACTCGGCCTCAGGCATCCATAGCAGCACCACAGTCGGTGGTGATGCCTTTCTGGGGCTTAATGTGAGGAAACCTAGGCAATCTCGGTGCACTGGGAAGTGAGTCCTGCAGAGTAGCTGCACTCAGGGATACGCTAAACACAATGGCCTGGAACCCCCAGGGTCAAGGGTGAAAGCTCATCGCCTGAACAACACGGCTGTCTTTCTGCTACAGAAGAACTGCAATCGTGTCGGGGGGAAACATAGCTGCAGAAAGGAAATTGGGAATGCTACATACCGCAGAGTGATTTGGAACCCAGTTCCACCTGACCCTGTGAACAATCCAGGAGAAACCGAAACCGAAAAAAGGGGGCCGTGAAGAAATCGCAGCAAAGGAAGATTTGAGAGATTGAGTTTCTTGAGTCGCTCTTGTTGCTTGGCAACAGTGCTGGTTGAGTTGACCAGTTTGTGCAAAAAATGAATAAATAAATGCTACATGAGAATGAACTTCAGAAATGGACTGAAATGCAAAGAGCTGCATGTCAGCTGTGTTGGAAGAACCTCTTTGAGAAGAGAGAGCCTTTGTGTCTTTTTTTTTTTAAGTTCTTTCCCACTTCTGGTTTATTCTTGTTCTTTAGATGTATTTCTAATATGTTTTTATTTCAATCCTTGTAATTTCACTGTTCAGTCAAATTAATCATTTCTTCTTTCTTTTTTGCAAACCAAATTTTCCAAAAGCACAGGGAACGCCGAACATTTAAGCAAATCTTTTGTGTTGGCTGATCAAACGCAAATGGTTGGAGTTTGGGTTATTTTAAAGTGATTTTTTTGTGATTCTATCATGTACAGTTTCCCCAAATTCACTGTGCATTTCAAAGTAATGAATCTAACAGGCATTTGGTTTTCATGTGCACCTCCCTCTGCTTGCAGTGTACACTCCTTTTTGTAGTTCAAACCTTTTCCTCCAAAACACATTCTACTGTGATTTTGCTGTAGTTTCTTTTGTAAACGTAGGTACTCCAATGTAATCTTTACCTTAAAAATGATTAGAATATCTAAGTAGACTCTTTTACATTGTTGATGACAGAAAATCAATAAAGTCAAGTTCTAGTGGAGGTAGTTTTATGCTGTTTGATTCATTTCAAATTTTGATTTACACTTGTAAATGTATAGTGTTTCAGTTCAATCTGGGAATTTAAAGATAGACATAAATACAAAGCTAAAGTGGACTATCTTTTTTTGTTCAAGCGAAATTGTATAAAGATTTGTGTGAAGTTACATTTCCATATGACTTCCAATAGGTGGTGTTCAGTTGTGAATTTCTCAGCAAGTTTTCCTAAACCTACCTTGCACTTTTGAACTATGGGTGTGACAAAAGTTGCTATTGAAACGGCACTTTAAATCAGTCTGTTTCCATATGTCCTCAGTGTTTAACTTGCCTGCTAACTAAAATCATTACCTTCGGAGCTTGTTTTAACTTTGCTTTAGGAAAGAACAGGCTGCTTCTTAACTCAGTTATCACTAATTGGTGTCATGTTTGGATAGGCACCACTTGAATCTAAACTTCCAAATTGAACTTATGGGGCTATGTGAACTTATTTAATTTGCTTTGAAAGCCATTAAATGAGGACAAATCAAATGTTCCCATCATATCCTCTTTAGTCTCTTAAGGATTTTAAAAACCTTTCCAACAGTTAATTTTTTTAATTGATGCAGCCTATTTATCGGAGTGTGAGCTTTGGCCTTTGTTTTGAAGAGTTGCTATCAAATATATATTAAGG
Organism: Darevskia mixta; assembly: GCA_034641385.1. Taxonomy (NCBI): domain Eukaryota; kingdom Metazoa; phylum Chordata; class Lepidosauria; order Squamata; family Lacertidae; genus Darevskia; species Darevskia mixta. The sequence goes on from JAWWNH010000050.1 coordinate 4,953,838, forward strand.
TCCAGCACAAGAAGAAGCTAATTATTCCAGTGTTTCTATAATGTGGAAAAATTGTTTTAACTTCCTCAGAATATCTGATATAGAAGTGACTTGATACTGCTATCAGTCTTCCACATAGGCGCTAGCTATCTCATCTTTTAATTACCTGCCCTAGACATGTCATGTGCACTGCCTACATATTTACTAATGCTTGTGAGTAAATGCATTCCAACTCAGTACTCTGGAAGCCTTCGCCCATAGCATTGCAAGAGTGAGAGGCTTGCTTTTCAGTAAAATTCAGTTAAGGCAAAATCCACACATTTGGTGAGTGTACCTTTATTTTCCTTGTATGAAACATCCTTAATGAGCAGTCTGTATCCAAATACGACTGGGATAAGATGGTAACATGTTTTTCTTTCCCTTGGGAACCAGGGGTCATGGCAGGCTGCTGCGCTTGTGATTCATGTATTATTATACCACACTATCCAGAAATGAAATGTGTATGGAGACGGGGGTCTTTACTGCATAATGTAATAAAGCTCAAAAATCTATTTGTATTCTTCATTCCCTGTGTGGCATTCTTTTCTTTACTGCAGTAACATTCAAAGTGCTAGATCTCTAACTTGCAGTATGCAATGATCACAGTACCAAGCATGTGTAACTTCTGCATTTGTGGGAAAGGTTACCACCTCTTTCACAGAGGGGAATCAGCACAAGGAATAGATTTGAAAGCGGCAGCTAGTTGCCTGTCATGCATATAATCCACACAAATGTGTCTGAAGCAAAAGTTATTGTTGCACATTTAAGCAACCATTGTGCAACAACATCTGGAGGGCACCATGTTATCTGCAGCAAATCATTGACAGCACAAAGTGGAAAAAATGAAGCTGCATACCAAAGCAGGGGCTTCCCATGGTTTGCTTTGACTGAAGCAGGCAGGGAATATATTTTAGTAGGTTGGTTCTGTGTGTAATGAAACATTTTGAATATATATTTTGATGCATTTCGAGCATGAGCTCTTCAAGGGGGTGCGCGGAGAATAACAACTGCAACATCCTGCAGAATCTACGGTAATGGTTACAGAAATGGGGAAAGCATAGGTTTAGGATCAAACTAATACCCAACACAGAAACAAATGGTAGTATATAAAATGTGTGAGAGAAAGAGAATATTCCGGAAAGGCATTCTAGAGGCTCACCACAATTGCAAGCACTGGATGGTTGCTACACCTTTCATTTGTGGGACCCTTCCCTCCCAGCTGTCACCTGGATCTCCATCACTTCCTTCTCTCTTGCCTGGAGGGGTAAAGACTACCAGTCCTTCCCACATCCCTTCCAACTCTCCTCCGGTCACTTCCAAACTGCAAGCCTCGTTTGATTCATATTTTGATTAATAAAGGTACTTCCTTTAGTTTGACTCATACAGGTACTTCCAGTTGACCTGCTCCATCCACATTGCCTTGCTCAGCAGCAACACCTCAGGCTCCTGGCTGTGCTCCAACTTGGCAAACCCCTTGCTCAGCTGTGGAACTCACTGGGTGACCTCAGGCCAGTTACTGGTTCTTCGCCTAGCCTACCTCACAGGGCTGTTGTAATAGGGAGAAGGAGAACCCACATAGGCCACCTTGAGCTCCTTGGAGGAAAAATAATAAATGTAATAAGTAATACATAAAATAGACACTCCTGGCAAAGACCCATTTTTCCAGCTGGGAAAACCTGTGGGAACTCCCACCCCCCAATAAGGGGCCAGTTTGTTTCTACTTGGAAAGGCACTAAGCACTCCTCCCACCCACCCCACCCCACCCCGGCATCCCCCTCCCAAAACCCGTTAAACGGTTTCTGCTGCGAGACGTCAAAGGAACAACGCGACGCTTCTCCCCCTCACGCGCCCGAAGTCATGACGAGAGAAGGAGGGCGCTCATTGGTCCAAATTCAAAGGCGAACGGGCAGAGGGGCAGATGAGAGGGCTCTGGTTAGGGGAGTGAGATGGCCCTTGTCCAATGGAAAGCCTCGAGGAGGCGGGATGGGCGGGGCCGCCGAGCTCATAAAAGGGGAAGGAGGGCGAGGCGGCGAAGGGTTCTTGCTCGCGAGGCCGACGGGGAAGCAGAAAGGAGGTGTTGCTTCGGAGGGGCGTGGCCTGGAAGGCTAGGCAGAGGAGGCGGGGCTTAACCCGTGACGGTTTGCGAGGGGTGGGAGAGAAGGAGTCTGCGGAAAGCAGCTGTCTGGGCCACACAAAATGGCGGAGGGCGACAATAGGAGCACCAACCAGCTGGTGGGTGAGCGCTGAGGCGAAGCACATTGGGTGGGCGCGGGGCGAGTTGAGGCCCTCACTTCCCTCAAGAAGTGGGAAGGAAGGAACTGGGGGTGCTTCCTTGGGCTGTATCCTGCGAGGAGCATCTGCGGAGGGGCGCTTGTTTTTACGCAGGAAGAGGGAGGGGCTGGCTCTTCTGTCTCCATGCACGTCTTGCAAGGCTGCCATAGTGGCCTCTGCACCCCCCCAGTCCCGCCATTCCTATTTTGCGTTATTTTAAAGTGGGGGGTGGGAGGTTTGCGCCATTTGTGCAGCTCTTCCTTTGAGGGGTGGAGGCAGCGAACTGCTTCATAGTGTGGAGGGGGCTGCAAGGGGCGAAGTGAGGAAACTTCGAAAGTATAACAGGCACACCAAAGAATCTCATGGCGCTTTTCAAGACTTAGCTTACTGCAATGCAGGGGGTAGGGCTGGATGACCCCCGGGGCCCTTCCGACGCCACAATTCTGCGATTCTAAGACCCGCAGATTTTTGATGGCAGAAGCTTTTGTGGACTGAAGACTGCTTCGTCGGATGCACGAAGTGGTTGTTTGATGGTGTGTGTATGAATGTCTTCTTTCACACACACGTTTTTACCTATCAGTATGTGTATATTTGTATTAACACTCACCTGTGTGTAAATAGATGTGTGTGTGTGTGTGTGTGTGTGTGTATACACACACACACATACGGATGGATACACACACACATACGGATGGATAATAACATTTTGTGCGTTTGATTAATGGGGTTTTAGCCTGTGAAGCTTCTGCCACCATAATAAGCCTTAAAGGTGCCCCAAGGTTGTTTGTGTGTTGGCTGTATGAAACTGTCCTCCTGGAACTTAAATAACACCCCACGGTCAAGTCATGTTTACTCAGAATGAAGGCCTGAGTAAATTGGGTTTATTCCAAGGTAAATGTGTCACATCAAATTTCACCTTTTGAGAGCTGTGGAAGGGTCCAAAATCAGGAAAGAACCCATTATATTTTGCTGATGCACAAGGTTTTAGAAGCTGGCATGGGCAGCAATAGTGTTTTGTAGGAACATGGGATCAAAATTGCAGAGTTGAAAGGCAAAAGGGCCTTCTTACAAATGGGTAGGGTGGAGGCTTTTCTTCCCACCAAATAATGCATAAAAAAATATTCTAAGCAAGCCATCTTGAAAAAGATTAGGTTTCATTTTCCTGTTCCTCCAGTAGGACTCTGCTATGTCATCTTCCTTTGTAGTATTAGAGACACACCTGGCCAGCCTGCTTATGCTAATAGGAGCAGAAATAAGCAGGGTGCTTTGTTTAGGCTGTCAGAGGAGCTGCAGCGCTTCAGGGATAGGTGGTTGAAAGTCAGATGCACAGCATTGAGCATTATGGTTGATGAACAGAGGAGTGCAGATACTGTGTGTGCCTTTTCTTTGAGTTTGAAATGCAGATCACTTGGGTTATCTGCTACATTTCTCACTATGTCATATGCTTGGTATACCCTGCTTTTGAGTTGAAGACGGTGCACATGAGTTTCCCCCTGGATGCAGCCACTGAGGCTGTGTGCGCATAGATGGCCCATTATAACTGAGTGAACTTGATGGGCAAGGAGAGATTTTAACCCAGGCAGAACAACAGTTTAGTTTGTCTTGTGACTGAATCATTTCAAAGACATGAGTTAAGGATATGTGTGTATATGATGGAATATTCACAGATCTAAGCTTCAAGGGAAGAGATAAATGTTTAGAAACAAAATTTATTGGTTTGAACTCCCTATATCTTGCTGATCTAGAAGGCCATGTTAGGAAATGGACAGAAATTGAAGAGCAGAAATTAGAATTCAAAATAAGGAAGCATTAAACATGCTAGACTAGCAGGAGTTTTATACAGTGTGTAGACCTCAGTGGCAGGTCTAGTTTTTCCTTCATGATTCATTATGAAAGTTGCACCTATGTACTACCGTATTCACAAGTCTTCAGTTTTGGTAAATCCAATTTTGCACAGAGAACCTTGCATAACATTTAACACTGTTAGGATAATAAATAATGTAAAAACAGTTTAATTTCAAAAAGATATTGCTTGCAAAAAAAAGAAATTAAATATTTTGTTTATATTGAGTTACTTTCTCATCCTGCCCAAGTTCATGATCATAAGATTTGGGCTCCAGATACCAGTAAATTTTATCCTAATATCCAAGCTGGCATCAGAACAAGTATCAAAATAAGGTCCTGGAGCACAGTTTTCACAAGATGATGCCATAACAATAAATGGCAGGTAGAAGAGCTCTTTGTTATGAAAAATCCTAACTACTCGATCTAGAGTTGCCATTGTGTTTCTAGAAGAGGTTCCTGCTTGAGGAATGTGAGAAAGACAATTTCTGCCAATTTCCCCTTTCCCCTCTGACCTTAAGGAATCCTCACACCTCTAGAGCAGCTTTTCATTGGCTACAGGAGGAAGGAAGAATTGGTGTAAATTGCATCCACAACCCTTTTGTCGAGCATCCTGTTCTGCTCATGGGAACTCTGGATCCAAGTTACAGTATGTAGAAATATATCCTGTGAATATGGCACTGTTCTCCTAGTTGGGAGTAACCAGATATTTTGTTGCATGAGAGACATAAAACTTCAAATTAAAAGGGACTCTCCCATGGAAGTATAAAAAAGAACCAGTTAAGAGGATGCATACATAAAAAAACTGAGTTATATTCTGTAAAGCAGAGTAGGGATAAAGCTGTTATATTGTCTAACATAAGATAGCCTACATGTCCCATGAAGCATATGCATTGTGTAAACATTTTTCTGCCCGGGGCAATTACATATGTTAAAATGCTTTTATTCACAGGCTGCAGAGACAGCTAGCTTGGAAGAGCAGTTGCAAGGATGGGGTGAAGTGATTCTGGTGACAGACAAAATCCTTCGTTGGGAAAAAGCATGGTTTCCACCTGCTATGATTGCTGTAGTTTCCTTCATCTTTCTGTAAGTTATTGGAGAGAATGTTACTTAAAAATGCTAAAGACAGTTAAGTTAGTAGTTACTTTCCTGAAGTTCTCAGTACAGCTCTGCTGTATAAAAAGTACATGGAAAGTTTTATGCAGCTGGAAAAACAATGCTGCTATAAAAAAACCAAATATATGTTCAAACATGGGGGCATTCCTAGTCATTTTATTTCATAGAAGGGCCTATTAATTGGAAAAGATAGGAAAGTGCAAAAACTTTTTATTTCTTCCAAACTTCGTTTTCTCTCTCCTTCCAACCTATTCTCCCGTTGGTGATTATGCCATTGCAGAAACTAAATTAAGGCATTATTTCTCAACCACTGGCTATGTTGACTGGGGCTGATGAGAGTTGGGTACTTCAGAATAAAATTTGGAGGCCACTTCTTCACACCTCCTTTAATCACATTGTTAAATGTCTTGCCACTAGATAACAACCTTTTTCTTTCCCCAACAGGATGATCTACTACTTGGACCCATCTGTTCTTTCAGGTGTTTCTTGCTTTGTTATGCTGCTTTGTTTGGCTGACTACCTTGTACCTGCTCTTGCTCCTAGAATTTTTGGCTCCAGTAAATGGTATGTTGTTTGACAGTCCACTAAGTATAACATTTAGCAAGAATAGAATCGAACCCACATATATTCAGTGTTAACTATGTGCATCAGTCCTGAACAAAAATCTTTCTACCTAGTGTTCTGACATACCTAGTGGTGTTCTATTACCTAGAGCAACAGTATCTGTGTATATTAAAGGCTCAGTTGTCTCTTTTTTCTGTTTGATACTGTTGCTTTTTGTTTAGACTGCAAGGTCATTGAGGCAGGAACCTATCTTTTTCCTCCTGTTCCTGTCCCTCTTATGTTACTCTCTACAGCACTGTGCACACTAGACTAAAAACAGAGCTGTAGCCTTTAAACAACTGGCTGTCATGGATTCTTGGGGTGTAAATATATATAAAGATGCCATCTAACTGAAAGTTTTGAGACAGCTGAAGAACCTCTCTGTTGGAAATGGTGATTTGCTGAATAGGACACAGATTTGCAGTTAATGGTAAATTCTTCATAATATCTGGTCATTTAGAAAACATGTCAACTGCAAATTAATGCAAGTTTTAGTTCATTAATATATATATATTATCTTCTCATTCTTGGATTTGTTGATCACCCTAACAGCAAATAGTTATAGTAGAGAGTTGAATAAATATATATTGTACATATATGAACGGGACATTAAAATGGTATCAAATTTTGAACTGGGTGATGGGAGGTCGAGATGATGATGGTTGCTCATGTGCAGTTTCTAAAGTGTAGGCGACACCATAATATCAAGAGTTTTGCTTAAAATAATTTCTTTAAAGGACTACTGAACAACAGCAGCGATTCCATGAAATCTGTAGCAACCTGGTAAAAACACGGCGCGGAATTGTTGGTTGGTGGAAACGTCTTTTCACATTTAAGGAGGAAAAGCCTAAAATGGTAATATATGTGCTTCTCTGAAAGTGTTTCAGCCTTATTAATGTTGCTTTATAAATCCATTCTGCCTTGCATATACTAAAACAAATGCTTTTGGTGACTGGCATATTTATTTGTTTTTTAAACAAAAATCCGTTTTTCTTAACCTAAAATGGTAGCTGCACCTTGAAATGAATAGTTTAGTAAGTGCACACACCATCTGATCAGAGCTATTTATGGTATCTTGATTTGACTCCCCCCCACCACACACGACTTGTTTCAGGCACTTTTTTTGTGTGTGTGTGTGCTTCATAGTCTCTTGGACAGTTATTGTAGTGGTATGCGAATATATTCCTGTCTGCAATTTATAACATCTTCCTAATGCAACCAGCAAGCCAATAACAATCTAGGCTAAGCTCCTAAAACTTACTAGCTTGAAAGAAATTTCCACTGAAGTGAATGAGATATACTGCTAAGTGTGTTCGTTTGTTCACTCATTCAGAATCCATGCTAATCAATCATGCTGCTTTTAATAGTACTTAGAGAGGTAACTGTCATATTATGCCTTCATAACTTACTTTTAAGTACTACTACCATTCTTACTTCTCTTCTAGTACTTCATGACAATGCTCTGTTCCTTAGCTGTGATTGCTTGGATAGGACAGCAAGTTCATAACCTCTTCCTCACCTACCTTATTGGTAAGTGGCACAGAATAATATACTGCTGTGTTTTTCCACAATAGAGAATGGGGGAAATATTTGTAGTTGGGATGCCTATAATGAAGCAATTACAACATAAATTAGATGAGTCTGTATGGGGGATGAATTTGCAAATGAACATATGTGATGATAACTTCTTCTTTACCCCCCTAGTGAGCTGCTTCTTGTTGTTTCCTGGATTAAATAAGCATGGAATAATTTCAAAATATGCTGGAATGGCAAAAAGGGAGGTCAACAAACTCCTGAAGCAAAAGGAAAAGAAAAACGAATGAAACATTGCTTGCTAATTCACTCTATAGCATAATTGTGTTCTGGGAACAATTCAATGAATTATTGTGTGTTTAATAGTATAGAAGTGCTTATTTCAGTCATCACTTTTTGATTTTAAATAAGGGCCCTTCTTATGCTGTTTAAACAGGAACTGTATGGTCCCTCAGTCACACACTAATAGTCTTCTAACATGGACAGTCATTCTTACAGTAAGTGTGACTAGCAACTTCAATAGTGTAATAAGACTGATCAATAACAACTGGTGGTGGTGAACTGAGTAACATTTTCCATTCCTCTTGAGCATTTTAAGGACTCTCTGGACTGTCTAGATTTACTTCAAGATGCCCTCTAGATTAAATTGATAAACGTACTGTGTTGTAGGTGACAGGTGATTTGAATAAACAAAGCTCCTAAACTCTGAATCCCAGTTGTAGTTGTAGCTCTGCAATGCAACTTAATTGCACTGAAACTAAATGAAAAACCTAAGTCAGGATGCACAGACAGTCAACTTCATTGCTTCTATTATTTAAATAGCTCTAGTTTTGGTGTTGTGAAACATGTCTGTAGTTTTTTAAAAATATGGTCTTATATAAAATCATGTTGAAAATACGTGATGCGTCTGTCTTGCCAACAAGTCTCTGGAGTTATTTGTGTTTTCTTAATGCTATTTTGTTTTTACTACACATTTCTTAAGTAAAAGTTTGTAACCTGTTAAAATGATAGGCATCTTAAATTTCTGTTTAACAGGCAAATTTCTGTCTTAATTGTAAATTGATGAACAGTGTTATCTTACATTTGAAAATATAGACTTGAGAAATCTTGAAACTTTTTTTGTTTCATTATTATCTTTTTTGACAAAATGAGATCTGCTGCTTACATTACTTGTACTGCCTTACAGATGGAAGCTGCTTTTCATTCTAAGTTCCCAAACTTTCAGTTTTCTCTGAAACACTGTAATTCAGTAAACATTTTTTGTAAATGTGTCTCAAAAGGACAAAGTTTTTAAGTTGCTCTTGTGATATATATTCACAACCCACAGCGTCCGTAACCCGCAGTGCCACATCTGCGCACGTGCGGGTTGCACTTCTGTGCTTCTGCGCATGCATTAAGTGCGATGTAGCGCTTCTGCGCATGCGTGAAGCGCCGAACCTGGAAGTAACCCGTTCCGGTACTTCCGGGTTCGGCGCGTTCTTATCCTGCAGCAAACACAACCCGCAGCAAACGCAACCCAAGGTGTGACTGTATTGCCTATAGTGAAGCCTGAAAGGCCATAACTGTTGGCAGCATTGACAGCAAGGGATAGAAAGTCTTCTAACTAGAACTAACACAAATATTATTTTTATCATCACTCTCTTACTAATTGGCTCGCACCAATAAAAAGCAGTCTTTCTCTCTTCACGCACATCTAACATTTTTGAATGCTAGGGGTGTGATGTGGCTCATTTTTTACTGCCATACTAGTATGTAACATGGTGCAGATAACTTATCTGCATAAGGACACTAGGGTGGCGTTCAACACTTAAACATGCTTATGTTGGATCTCTTGTGACACGTGAATCTTAGGGCATTCTTTTTTTCCAAAGGAATGAAAAACCATTTTCGGACTCATTAGAGCAACCTCACAAGATACAAAGCCTCTTACTAAGGCTAGTGAAAAGAGAAATCCCTGAAGCAGGCTTTCTTCTGGAGGTGGAAGGAGCAACATTACCTATTACTGCTCCTTGGGTTGAAATATTTCAGTTTGCCAACTTAGTTATCATTGTAGTAAGTATTTTCCCATTCATGAATACCATATTTGACATTATACCTTCAGTTTGGACATTAGAAGCAGCACACAAATCCTGAGAAAAGAGAACTTATAGTTGCAAAATGAATTATATTTAGTCATTAGAAGTCTGTGATGGCAGTTCCTGTATCTAGCAGTTATGGGTACTAGCAACAAGATGGTGAAATATAAAACTTTTGGAATGATTTAGTGATAGCTTAAGTGACAGGAACTGGTTTCTTTCAAAAACATCACACTTTCCCATAAGTCCTACACACACACCCCTTGATTTTGTGTATTTATTTTAGACAGGATAACTAAACCAACTTTACCTAGTTTGGTTAGGAGTGCAGTGTTTTACGTGAAGGGAAAGCAATGTTAGGAGGGAGCCATGTAGCGTGGGAAGGTAGAGAAAAGACTTGGAGGGAGGGCAAATAAGTTCCATGTACCAGCCTTTTTGTTTTGTTTTGTTTTGTTAATGCTGCTGCTTTACTTTTGATTGCGTTGATACGAAATGTAGATGGATAATAAATGTATTATCTAGAGAGCTAAAAGTTGAATAAAAATGTTAGTAGAAGAAAAAAATGGCAATTATTGAATGTGTATGTAAGGCCCCTGTCTGCTTTTCTTCATTCATCTAACCAGGAAAATAAAGTCATAGCAAAATTGGAGCTAACTTACTGATGTCTTAAGACACAAGTGGGCAGAATTCAGTTTTGCAGTATGCTTTTCATTAGAACTTTCAAACAGCCAGATGCAAAATAGTGGGTCAGGAATGCATAACAACCTTCAGCACATGCTCAGTTTAAATTTATTTTCCTTACCAGCTCTAGGACCCCCCCCCCTGCTTTTTAAAGACAAATCTTCAGTCTTCCCAGGCTTTCTTGATTTGAACTAGCTAGTTTAAGAGGAGAAAAAGACTTGGTTGATGGTGATGCTCCTTTGCAAGCAGAAACTGTTTATGAGCTAACTGCCAATCATCACCAGAGATCTACTAGTAGATTCTACTCTACCATCTGACTATCCCTGCCTCAAAAGGCTGCTGCTGAGGCCTTTAGGTTCCCCACAAGTTATCCTCCACTCTGTTGCATAACGTCATCCTTTCGCTGTTGGTAAAACAGTCTGTTTGGGAAATGCCTCATGCCTCAACCTTTGAGGCCGAAAATATTTCCACATCTGCTTGAGACTTCCTTTTATCCCTTCCTAAGAAAGTGGTTTGGCACCTTCTGAGGATTTTCCTTGGTAACATCTATACAACATTAAAGGGCCTAGCAAGCTGGGGAATCTCAGGCCAAGAGGCTGAATGCTATCTCCCTGGACTTTGAACCCCCCTCCCCCCAGCCACGCCCTCTCCCCTGGCACTGCTTCACACCCCAATTATTTTTGCCTGTCTCAAATGTGTCACTGAACTCTCATAATGCCTCTTCTTTCTCTGGATGGAAGATGGAGAAAGATTTGTGAGTGCATAGAAACTACTGTACAAAGGTAAACTTTGGTTGTCGATTTTTGCAAGCCCCTCTTAGGAGACTTTATGCCTAAAGGGCCTCCTATAAATGCTGTTAATAAATAATGTTAACATTTACATTTGTTCCTGTGCTCATTTCTGCCTTCAGAAGGTTGCCCAGAAAGGAATACAGCCCTCTGGCTGAGAAAGATTCCCCATGCTAGGCCTAACTGGAGACAGACAGAGGAGCTACCTGGGTGGGGAGCCCTTCATGCTTCTTAAATAAAGGACTAAGAACATGTCACATTTTCCATTGGGGTGATTGTACTAGAATAATTGCAGAGCTCTTGCCAGAACCTGCCCTCACTTCTTGGGTGGTGGCAGTGGGTGGGGCGCCACCCCATGGATTCTGCCACCTGAGGCGGTTGCTTCAGCCTGCTTCTGGATGGTACAAAAACTCGGGGCACAGCACCAGATCTGCCTCATTGCCCTCAAGAAGGCAACATGAATCATGTTGTAAGAGGCAGGTTCAAATCTTCACTCATTTATGAAACTGGCCGGGCAACCTGGTCTGTTACCCTAGCCTAGCCCAGTTTTCTTCAACCTTAGGTCTCCAGACGTCCTTGGACTACAACTCCCATCATCCCCAGCCAGCTTATCCAATAGTCAAGGGCGGTGGGAGTTGTAGTGTACATCAAAATACCTGAGGAACCGAAGGTTGGAGGACTCTGCCCTAGCCTATCTCACTTAAGGTGGCTGTGAGAGTAAAATGGAGGATAGGGAAGATCCCTGTATGGTGCGTTGGAGCAACTCGCGTGTGTGTGGCCTGGAGGAAACGGGATAAAACGTGTAGTGCATATACAGTAGAATGAATTCATGTGACAGAGTCCTGCCGCGCAGTGACAGAAACATGCTGAGCATCTACAAAAGCGTCGCCTGGCCCCGCCCCTTTTCCGGAAGCGTTCTTGGTTGCTACTGGATACCAAAACCGAAAGGGGCGCCGGGAGTCCGCTCTCTGCCAACTCCGGCCGAGCTGTTTGAAGACGCCTTGCCTTTAGGCTACAGAGACAGGAAAATGTAGTGTCGGTAACTTCCGGGTATCTGCTGTTGAGAAATCTTTGCGGAAGTGAGCCGCAGAAGTACTCTTTCTAACTCATAATCTCCCATGTAAAAATTATCGAGAGATCAAGCCTGAATCCGGCGGTCAATTGAACACAGAAGCCTTGCGCTTCGTTGACTTGCATGCAGACATGTTGCACTTTAAAATGTTTCCTGCTTCCAAAATTTTATTTTTAAGAATCCCCTGAAATATGGCGTGCATAGGTTTGCTGATTCTTTCTGTTTCTGAGTGGAGACGCTGCTGGGAAAAAATTAAAAATCCTAGAAAAACCAGCTCAAAGCCATTCTGAACACTGCAGCTATCTACTCAAAGCGACGTCCCAGTGATTTCAACAGGTTTGCTCCCAAATGTGTACGCAGAAGATTGCATCCTAAAAGATCAGAAAATTGAGCCCTGTGTGTCGATTCAGCCTTAACACAAGATATCTCTATATTTTGTTCTCTATGGTCCAAAGCGAAGCCGTTGACGAGCACTGGCTGAGCGGAAATCTCCCGAAGGCATTTTAACCCGGGAACAAGGTAATCTCGCGAGAGAATCCCCCATCACTTCCTTGTTATCCTGCCGCCTCGATTTCCCATAACACCCCGCGCTCGCTCGGCCGCCTTCCTTTTTCCGCCATATTGCTGCACTGGTGAGTAGCTGGCGATGGCCGTTCCTGGGTGGCATCCGCCGTATATCGAACCCATCCTGCCTCCTTGGGCCGCTGTCGCCCCGGTTCCTGGAAGCTGGGGCTCCGCTCGACCTGCGCAGCTTATTTGGAGATGGCCGCGCTTCTCCTGGGCCGCCTGAACGGAGCGGGGGGGGAGCGGTTGGGAGAGGAATGCCTTGGTCTGGGGCTTTGAGTGGAGGAAGGGCTGGGCTGGCGGGCTGTGCCTGACCGGGGAGGCCTTGACCAGTAGGCAGGCAGAAGCGTTGCAGGTGCCTTGCTGGACGAAGAACGCCGGGCATGGCCTCACGGGCTCGGTCTGCAACTTACTTTACATGCGTGTAAGCCCCAGGGCACGTAGTGGAGCTTCCATGTGCCACTCGTGCTTGCATTTTAGGTCCTCGCGAGACATGGGCGCCTGCACCAGCTTGGGCGGGGGGGGGGGGTTTGCAGGCTGCTGCTATAGAGCAGGCCGACATGGGTGGCATTCAGCTCCGGGTCGCCCCTTAAAATCCCGGGGTCGCTGGATGCTTCACTGGGGCAGCAAAGTATGGGGCCTTCAGCTCCTCATGCATTCCAGTTCCTGGAGCGGGTAGTTTGCCTTACCAAGTGCTTACAATAGAACTCTTTTCCTTTTGGGGACCGTTGGCTTCGGGAAAGTATTGCACTCACGAGCTAGTGTTAAAACGTGTAAGGGGGGGAGACACAAAAGCCCATCTCTTGTGGCATTCTTACTGCAAATACATCAGAGCAGCTGCGTTAATATTTCAAAGGGTTGCTGTGTTGGTCTGCAGCTGTAAAAAAGATAAGTCTTGTTGCTTGATCACACCAAAGTTGTGAAGTCCAGTGCCCTGTTTCCCAGGGGTGCTTCTGGGATGGTCACAAGCAGGTATTGAGCGCAATGGGCCTCCCTCACTTTGGCTCCCCAGCAACTGGCATTCAGTAGTGCCCCTGAACATTGTTGCTCCCTGTCCTTAACATGAATATATGACTTTGTTGAAGCTGTCAAAATATGATATTGTTTTAACCCAAATTAAGGAATCCTGGCAATGTCTGTGTTTTTCTGGATAAGAAATATAATTCTTCAGGGCTTTGCTTTGACTAGAACCCCAGAGACAGTATAAGACTTCTTTTCTGAAAATACAAATATATGAGTCCCTTTAAGTACAAGTAACTTGCTCCCTTTGAGTACAAAGGGACTCTCCTCTTCATCCCCATGTAGTCATGGCAACTACATATTCGGTTAAAGGTCTTTCTAGGTGGGGGGGAGTGACTTAAAAACGAATGACAACACAGACTTTGAAGATATCCCCAAACTAGTCTCTGTGGCTTGATGCAGGGTAGCTTAATGTAGTCCCAATGAGTGCCTGATAATTGCGCACGAAAAGCAATTCACAGTCTCCCAAAGCCATCTTGTTTCATGCATAAACAGCTCTTAAATTTTGAAGTGTTTGTGTGTGCTGCACTGTGGGGCATGTGTGTATGAACAGCACTGGACAAATAGATTTGAAAGCAGCTACTCTTCCTGATTGCAACTCTTAAGTAAGAATAGCCTTCAGAGCAACCAACCTGGGCAGATCTTATGATTTGGAGGCAATTCATCCTTTTTGTGTTTAAACTCTTACTGTACCAGATGTAACTGTAAGCATTTGAGCTTAGTAACTTGTGAACTTGTTTGCAAGGCTGGGCTGAATCTACGCTTTTTTATATAATTTTGGGTTACTAGAGCTCTCTGAAAACAAGACAACAGTTGCAGTTATTTTTTTCTGGAAATACAATGTACTTGCAATTCAGTACTTGCTAAAGACAGTTTATTCACTGTGACAGTCTCCCCTTTCTGTAGGCAGTTACTGAGGCTATTATATCAAATTACTACCCTTATCCAAAACTTAAGAGCAGAATTGCTCTTAACTTGCTTTGTCTTAGGAATGAAAGTTTGTAGCTTTAACTGGCTAGTGAAGTAAACGATTTATTTGCAATTGGAGTGGCCACATCGTAACAGCAAATAATACATGCTGTTTGTTACCTATGGTGTAATTTCAAGTGCAAGGCTATAAATCCTTACATTTGTTTAGAAAGTGTGTTTTGATTACTCTTTTAATGAGCTCCCTATGTTTTGTGCTGCTTCCAACATCCAAACGCAATCCAGTGAGCCACCATTTGAGGAAAGATACATGTTAGCAATTGGGCTTATCATTTAAATTTGTGTATTTTATCCATGCAGGCATCATGGTGCGCATGAACGTTCTGGCAGATGCTCTTAAAAGCATCAACAATGCTGAGAAGCGTGGAAAACGTCAAGTTCTCATCAGACCGTGCTCCAAAGTTATCGTCCGGTTCTTAACTGTGATGATGAAGCATGGTAAGTCCACAGAATATACGTAAAACAGTCCAGGAAAGATTCAGATTTTTGGCCTTTTAAACTCCCGATATCACCTTGGCTGGGGGAGATGCCAGTGAATATATTATATTCAAAGTTAGATGTGGGTATAGGTTGAAACTGGGTTTAATTACTTAAAAGTTTTGTTTGAAGATGACTGGTTGAAGCAGCGTACTTGGGGTTGGGGGCAGTGAAAATGGTCAGCTCACCATAAGCCAAGTAACTTGCTCCTTCTAATTGTACAGTGCGCAAGTAGTATTTTAAATTATATATCACACCTGTGCTTCATCCTTCCTCCAGAGGGTTCAGGGACCATCCATTTTTGTTCTCATCATTAGTTGATTGTTTAGCCAAGAAGGCACTGTCCATAGATGTACATACTCTGTAAAACAAAACAAGCAGCAGTACAGTGGTACCTCGTGTTATGTACCATCCCCCTTACGAATGCTGCGGGTTACGCGCTCCGCTAACCCGGAAGTAGATGCCCCTTGTTGCGACCTTTGCGCTGGGATGCGAGCGGAAGTCGCGTTCCCACGGCGCAGCACCAACGGGAGGCGCCCTTAGAGAAAGCGCGCCTCATGTTACGAGCGGTTTCCTGTTACGAACGGACCTCTGGAACGGTGTATGTAACACGAGGTACCACTGTACTAAATGAAATAGTGAAGTATGCTGATATATATGATAGCATGCACAATAGCCTGAAAAACCTATGGTAATCCTTGTGTTAACATGGAGTATTCGATTTTATAAAATGGCTTCCAGTTTTGTTTTTGCAAATTGAATCACTTTGAATGCCACAGGTTGTGTGAAATAGTAACTTGCCAAATGCAAGCCAAGTCTCCATGGCACAGCAAGGATTTGAACCCCCTGCATTCCTAGTTCTAGTCAAATAGTATCTGCTATGCCATACTGGCTCATATATCTCACCCTAATAGTCAAGCAGTTCAGTTAATGGGGAGGAATGGGTTGCTTTAGTTCTATTTCAATGGTGCAAAGGTTTGAATATGCTGAGTGCCTTTCTTTGGTTCACAGGTTACATAGGTGAATTTGAGATCATTGATGATCACAGAGCTGGGAAGATTGTTGTTAATCTCACAGGCAGACTGAACAAGGTAGGACCTGACTTCCATTTAAGCCCCACTGGACTTCATGCCAGAATTACATCTTGGAAGATACGCTTGTTGGGTGCATCTAAATTCACCTCACTTCACAGGAAAATTCACCCTTTGTGTTTTGGAATAAATGGACGGTGGGTTATGTATTTAGGCAAAATTTCCTTTAGTCCTAGCTCCAGTTCAGACAATGTGTTTTGTTCATATAATTTTGTGCCTGAACAAATGGGAACTTTTATTATAAGCAAATGGCTTCAAGAGGTCCTTGATGGGAATGGCTTGAAAGAAGCAGCTGTGAATCCTGGAGGTTTAAGGATATCAGTTCAAGGTCCTCTGGTCCTACAACAGCCACTGTGCTAGCTCACTTGAGTTGACAACATTGTGCCTTAAAACTGGCAAATCGGAAGACATCTACTGTACTCTGCTTGTCTTACAAACCATTGGAGAACAGCCTTTAGGGTCTTGGGAAGCCTCTTCCAATCAACCTATGGTTCCTGGTTCACTTTCCAGCATCTCTGGGTACAGTTGGCAAGGACTCCTTGTCTGAAACTCCAGAGAGCTGGTGCTAGTCATTGAAGAGACTTTTGAACTCCTTGAACCCAGACATATGATAAGGCAGATTCTTATTTTACTATTTGTATAATTTTGTTTCTAACTTTATTTCTACGTTATTGAATTGAGATGTGCATTTTTATGCATTCGCATTGCCAGTGATTCTTGGGCTTTTATTTTCTCAGTTTTTAGTTTTTCCTGAGATGGGAGTTTATTTTCTTCTTACCTAGCATTGTGACTGCTTGGTCAAATGTTAATAGGCCCAGAAAATAGCTGGTAAACTGATATATTCAGATCTGTTAGGGCATAGCAGCTTACAGCTGCACCTTTGAAATGGGTTGTATTTATATTTTCTTCTCCATGCCACTTTTAGATACCAAATTTTAAATGTGTGTGTTGTGTTCTGGATATTGCAAGTTTTAAGAGTTTTGTTACAGGGCGGTATATATTGTTATACTCTTAAAAGAGTATTGCAATAGTTTTCCAAACATGTTTTTTCTTTCTTTGTGTTCAAAATATTTGACTTGTTACAGTTACAGGCTGATATTACAAATTCAGGATGAAACTATACAACTCTATTCATACCCAAGTTCTGAATAATTTCTTATTGAAAAGTTTAAGTTAGCTGTGCTGGCCCATAGGAGACATTGCAAAATCATGGTTAGAACAGAATATCACAAAATTGTGTGGGTGCTTATTTCAAATTTCTTATTGTCAGAGGAAGAATTTGGTCCCACAGAACTCAAAAGCGCACCATTTTTTGTGACTTGTCAGTTGGTCCTAATGCCAGCACAACACTACTTCAGTAATCAGGTGGAAAGCTATAGTGGGGCAGGAGCTGGAAATAATGACAATATTCACACCTGGCTGGCAACCAGTGTGCCCCTCTGGTTTCAGATAGTACATGGGTAGACAAGTCGAAAAAGCCTGGGAAACAAATTTTCACAGTCCTCTAGCGGCTATGGTGGCTCATTTACCATAAGTAATGTATTTAGTGTTAACTCTGGAAGTGTAGTGGTACCGGTACCTCGGGTTACGAACTTAATTCATTCCGGAGGTCCATTCTTAACCAGAAACTGTTCTTAACCTGAGGCGCGCTTTCGCTAATGGGGCCTGCCAGTGCGATTTCCGTTTTCATCCTGGGGTAAAGTTCTCAACCTGAGGTACTACTTCTGGGTTAGCGGAGTTTGTAACCCGAAGCGTTTGTAACCCAAGGTACCACTGTACTCGTATTCTGACCAAACTAAGCCTCCTAGGACGCGACTGTCTGGCCCTGGCTGCTAGTACAGCAGCCAAACTTCTCCCTTCCATCCTCCTCAAATTTGGCAATGGGGAGGAGGCAAAACCACTTCTTAGTCCATCCTCGCCCATCTCTGCTGCTTCAAAAGTTGGGAAGAAGGCTAGTTGCTTGTCACACTCCACAGAAGGCAATTTGCATATAATATGAAACCCTAGTGTAGTTGAAGACTGGCGTGCACCTCTGCCTCTTGGCAGAAATGTTGGCATTTCTGTCAGCCCCGTCAAAGCAGCATAATGCCAAGGTTTCTGTTGTGCCCTGCGGCTTGTGACAAAGCCAGTGTTCGCATTTGACATGTGCTTGTTCAACTCCTGTACGTTGGTGTGAGGCAGCGCTTCAATTTATTTTGTTATCTGTATTTATCACCAAATGGTCACTGGGTGGGCTGCAAAATATAACAATTAAGAACAGTGTGTAATTAAAATTGTAAAATAAAACCCAGTTACCAGAATAACAAAAGTAGCACAGAACTGCAGCACACAGCAGAGTAGGAGGAGGGAAGATACGCACTCATCCAAAGACCTAGGTAATGAAACTTGTCTCAGCCTATCATCAAAACGCATTGTTCTGTGAACCGCCCTGAGACCTTCAGGTATAGGGCGGTATATAAATTTAATAGATGATGATGATAATATTCAGTGATGGCACAATATGGGCTTCAGAAGGGAGGTCATTTCACTAGATGGGGGCCACCATAGAGAAGAGCCTTTCTTGCCACCATCACCCCTCGGCCATCTAGTCCATTTCTATGCTGCCTTCCATCATGTAACTCGGATGTGTTCTAGGCAGGGTTCCCAGGTTGTCTCCCATTCAGGCACTGCTCAACTCATGGAAGATGGTTTCATCCTGTGCCTAACTGACAGTGCCACCTGGATCCTGTTCAGGATTGTATGAACTGGCTATAAATCACAGCCCCTGAACCCACAATCATTTCTTGTTGTTCCCAGGCACTTTCCCCTGGTTCCACTTCCTGTTGTATTGGGTAGCACAGCTGTGTTCCATCTATCAAATTTATTGAAAATACTTTAATGCCACATCCTTCAGTTCAATGACTTCTGGACTTTGCAAGTAATACATTAGAAGGATGGTTAAGTCTTTCCCCCTTTGTTTGGCTTGATAGTGTGGTGTGATCAGCCCCAGATTTGATGTCCAACTGAAGGATTTGGAAAAGTGGCAGAACAACCTGCTACCTTCACGTCAGTTTGGGTAAGTATCAGCTATGTAGAACTGGATTGCCGAAGCTTGTGATTAGGGCTGCTTCATTGCTGTGAGTTTTACCTTAGCTATTGCTCCTTGTTGCTAGATTCACATTGCAAGATAAGCGCATGCCAAATAGTGTTGAGTCTATTCATCATTATGGATCAAAAGCCAGAACTACTACTAGCACTTAACCTGCTAACTCTGGCACATTAGCTGTTGCTTTCTCTAGAATTGGTGGGTTGTATGCAACTAATTCTGCAAGGTTCCCCTCACTCTTCTCCCCCATAGCAGCTCTGGGAGTTTCCCCTAACCCTCTGGAGCAGATTTGTTGTTAGGAAAGAGGGAGGGGAAGTTCCCTGGTGCTTATGGAAGTTGTTTTGCATGCACAACGATCTAGCTGGATTCAAACCAGTATGGCAATGATTTACATAAGACTCTAATCCAGGCATCCCCAAACTTCGGCCCTCCAGATGTTTTGGACTACTATTCCCATCATCCCTGACCACTGGTCCTGTTAGCTAGGGATCATGGGAGTTGTAGGCCAAAACATCTGGAGGACCGCAGTTTGGGGGTGCCTGATCTAATCTCTATACGTGTCAAGCAGTTTTGCATTTAGTTTTTATGGTAGTACATTTTTTTGTGCTGCCTGTTAAAGATGAAGTTAAATTCTTCTTTCTGCTTTTGCAAATGGGTAAGAAATCAAGCATAAAGCATAACGGGTATTTTCCTCACCCTTTTAATAGGTACATTGTGCTGACAACTTCAGCTGGCATCATGGACCACGAGGAAGCTAGGCGAAAACACACAGGAGGAAAAATCCTGGGATTCTTTTTCTAAACTTGTAAAAACAGGCAAACTAATAAATTGTTCAAATAGACTCTTTGCAGCTTGCATGTTAAAGTCAATCCTTGTTCCATAGTCCTAGTATACTATGCTATTCAGGTAATAGTATAATTTACATTGTTGTGTAAACTGAGCAACAGCCTCGGGTGCGGGCACCTTTGCTGGCTCAGGTTATCTTCTCAATCTTGATGCTTTATATAGGATAAACTGAACACATATGCACATGTATGTCTATGCACCAAAAATTAACAGAAGAGTAGTCTGCAATGCAGAAGTAAGTGTGAGACTTGGTTTCTATAAACTTGAGGCAGTTGCTGGTCTTAATCCATCAACAGCAGTTGCAAGAGAGCAGGATGTTACTAGTAAGGAGTGGAGCACAGAAGCACATCAGCGGTCAGTATTGTATGCTGAGCAATTGCTTATGTGCATACTGGCAAATGGTTGTCTGTATGGACCTGTAGTCATTGGCATTAATGCAGTGCTCAAAAGATTAGTGCTTTGACCAGATGTATAAAGGACAGGACAGATTGGCTAAAGTAATGAAAACCACATACCTCGAGAGCTGTTCACACAGTGACCTATAGTGCAGACTGTAGGTTTATGGGATGCATATATGACTCTTGGGGCTTACGCATATTTTGCTTCCACCCTCAGATAGTGGGAGAGATGCTTAAAATTCCATGTTCATGCTTACAGAAGTTTCAAAACTGATAAAATAATTTAAATAAGGAACTTAATATATTTTAAATAAGAAACCATTGTTTAAATCTGAAAGGGCAGGAGAGTTTCTCCAGTTTAGTGGCTGCCACAGAGAATGCCTTGCTCCATGTAGGGTGGATGCACTCTCACTAATCAATAATTTCGGAAGCGCTGTGTTGCGGTGGATAACGAAATTAAGCAAATCTTCCCTTTGTGTTGTATAGAGGCAAATTCATTAAGTCTTAAAAAGTAAACCTATAGGGGTTTTCTGAATAGCTGACAGCCATTCAGACAACTAGCTTTATCTTCGCTTTGGACATTTGCAGCTTCCCCTTTTGCAGGGAACCTTATCATGATCAGCAGTGAAGACACTGTGCTTCCAGAACGTTGGTAAACTGAAGTCATCCCCCACCCCTTTTCCCCGTTTCTGCCCATTTTTTAAAAGGGTTGGATTTTGTTGGCCAGCCAAGGACTCCCAGATCTCATTCATTTGATGCATCCATATCACAGGACTTCATGTTTATCCGCCTCTAATGAATATGGAAAGAATTGTGCGGTTGGCCAGTTTTACAGTAGAGTTGCCAGTCATGCCTATTATTGTTCCTTATCACACTCCCTCTGCCTCTCCTATGTTGGAACGCAGCCCACTACCTTCAGAGTATCTTCTTGCCCTTGAGTCTTCAAGCTTTTGGAAAGCCTCTGGCTGGCTGCCCATCCTCCTGGTCCCATTCTGTCTTTCTGACTCCTAAAAAAACCCAACTGATTATCCTCCAGAATTTGTCTCTTTGCATCTAGGAGCAAAAAAACCAGAGTTCCACCTTAAAGAGTGAACAAATGGATTATGGTGCAGTCATTTGGGAACTAGGGCCCAGTCCATCAGATGCACAAAGCCTTTTATGGTTTTAATTCTGCGTTTTGCACTTCCCTGAAGCGTTTTATTGTAGTGTGTGTGTCACTTAGAAGGCAATTGATATCAGTCTTGTTAGAGATGCTTATTAGTACTGTCATCATTACTGGGAGGGCAGAGAGGCTATCAAAATTGAAATGATGTTAACATAAGAAGAGATCTGCTAGATGAGGCCAATGGCCCATTTAGTCCAGCATCCTGTTGCTGCAATGGCCAACCTGATTTGTGTAGGAAACTCACAAGCTGGACCTGAGCAGAAGAATACTACTCCTGCAGTTTAGAGCAACTGTGGCTCCTAGAAGCTGTCGGCGTGTGACAGCAGCCACGGACCACGAAACAGCTTCAAATGGATGGCTAAACCAGTTGAGGGTAGCCGATGGGTCTCAATCCTTCCATGAGTTAGAGACTTCCCCTGCATGTGAAGGCAGACTCCGATGGATTGAGCAGACAAGACGAATAGTGGATCCAACTGTCCAAAAGGCAGTTTCTGCACATGCTGTAGAGGGAAGTGAGGAGCGGATGGGGCTTTGTCAACCTAGGAAGGTGGCTCATCTAGGAGAAGCAAACACTGATCCTAAAGCTCTGCTGCCTTAAAGCTATGCTGATTTGTGAGAAAGCCTTCAGTAAACCCCGAGGAAAAATCTCCATGCTGCCTTGTGGGACATCTTTGGGAGAAGATGTTTGTTGCTTGGTCCCAACCTTCTGTGCATGACACAAAAGGAAAATGGCTTGGAAGGGAGGAGGGAATAAGCAAAACTCAGCCATATAATATTTAAGTGCACAATTGAACAAAAATATATTCTCAAATTAATCTGGAAATGGGAGGAGCCGACTTTTGGGTGCACACATTAAAAAATGACAGACTAATTTGCCTGTCCCTACACTGAATCGCTAATGAATTTCCTTTCTCAAATATATACTTAATGTGAGCTTTTAATTAAATTGCTCTACTCCATTTTGATCAGACTTGTCCAGAGAGATCAATCATTCACCAAAGTACCCTGAAAGAGTTTGCTCATTTTCCCTGGATTCTGTACCTACTACAGGAAATCCCTGTCCCACTCTCTATCCTTTAAAATCATTCTCTTAATTGAACTCCTCATGCCTGTTAAATTACTGGTGACTGAAGACATATGGCCCATAATTTAAATTTTCTTCATTCTTGCATCAGTAATAGGACTGGTGTGTCATACTTCCTCATGGAATTCTTGTGTTGAAAATGCATAAAATGGAAAACAAATGAGTTAATATGTGCCTTCTACTCAGAAGCAAGTCCCATAGAGCGCAACAGGCCTCTCTATTATGCACCCTTATTTAGGGTTGTGCAGTTTTAAGAACTAAACATGGAACCTTCCCTGGAGTTCAAATGAGGTTTGGCGTTTCCATTTTGTCTTTGGCACAGTTTAATCTCCACCTCTGTTTCTCATATAAGCAAGGCACAGGAACGAGCAAAGGAAAGGCAATATGCAAATATTGCTGGCATCAAAAATGTCTTGAGAATGCTATCTTGCAAATGAGCATGGTTTGGAAATTGACAGCAAGTTAGGTGCAGCAAGCCTATGGCTATTTCTGAGTACTCTTGGATGGAGCTGAGGACTGGCAATAGCAAAAACGCTTCTTTCTTGAAACACAGTACAAAGGAAAAAGGAGATGTGCTATCTCCTATTCCAAATGGCGGAAATGGTAGAGGAATGAATCTTAAAACGCAAATGAATTTGCATTTTCCTCTCCTGCATTTCAACAAGCGTGGATATTGAAATTCAGCTCTTTATTTTTCTTCAGTTGTACTGGAACGACCAAAATTCTGGTCAGCATCCCCCCAAATGACTGAAAATCAAAGTTGTTTGCAGATGAGGGCTGATCCACAAGTCATTGGCTGCCAGTCCGTGGAGACTCCACCACAGCCCAAGTTAGGTGGGATGCTTCATGGACCAAATATTGTACCAGTCATTGGCACATTGGGTTTTTTTTTCCCTAAAAAAATGCCAGTCCACCACATCAAGTAGCCTGAGAAACAATGACCTAAAATATGACACATGGGTCAGGATTAAAAAAATGATTGAAAAATAACGTGCAGGTCAGGATCCTGAAAATGTGGCATGCGAGCTAGGATTCTACCGTAGAAAAAAAATCACAAAAAAATTGACCTGTAGGTGAGGATCCTCCAAAACGACTCAAAACAACAATCACAGGATAGGATTACAGTTACCAAAAACATGATCAAGACGACAGGCAAAAACTGCCTGAGTGCATTTTGAGGGAGCTTAAGCCACAGGTCATTTTATCAGATCCTAACTTGAAAAACTGGTGGTTTTTCAACTTTTTCATCTGTGAGTCCTCATGAATTTCAGCGTCTCATCCAGCAGGTGGAGGAGGCTGGAGAGAAAATCAGAATCGGTTGGCTGCTCTTCTTACTGGCTTTGGATCCAACTGATTTTGGTCTCCCTGCCTTCTGGACCACCAGCCCCAAAGGGCACCAACTATCATTCAGCTTAATCTTGTACTTCTGAAGGTGCCACGAGACTGTGTTGCTTTTTGGATTGGGCGCTTTGATTCGAACCTGACTCTCCTCAATACCAGCTCCCTCTTGCATCAGTCAGCCATCAAGTGCGTTAGGTGAGCATGAGCAAGTAGCTGGGTTTCTGGTAAGATGACAGATAAGTAAGAACTGAGCTCCCTGCTCTAAACCTCTAAGGATCCCCTGGCCAGCAACCACATCATCTTTCTTGTGGGGTGGAAAGAGACAAGACTAGGTTGGTTGCCCTGGCCTAAATGCTCTGGAGAAGAGTAGAAAAACAATCTGTTTAAAATCTTCCTCTTGTCAGTGGCAGACCTACATTTTTGGGGCCCTGAATCTCGAACTGTCATGGGGGGCCCTTCACAACCAGCAACAAGGTCTGGGTAACCACTGATACCTTTTTCAATGAGGTACAGTGGTCCCTCGACTTACGGATTTAATCCGTTCTGAATGGACACTCGTAGGTCGAAAAATTTGTAAGTTGAAAAAAGCGATTTCCCATAGGAATGCATTGGGAGAAAAAATATTCAGAAAAAATCGTAAGTTGAAAAAAACGCATCTAAAATCCGTAAGTCGAGGAAACCGCATCTAAAACCGGCAACGATTTCCATTCGGATGTCGAAAAATTCATAGGCGTGCGGCCACTTTTTTCATTCGTAAATCGAAAAATTCGGACGTCGAGTACTTCGTAAGTCGAGGGACCACTGTAGTTCATTGACAGATCACCACACCTTTACAGCATCTGTTTTACTGACTCTCAAGCTTGGGGATGGTTGAAATGTATACAACAAAAAGTTAATCATGGGACTCAATTTTGGTCTACTAGACCCAGCATTTTAAAGCAATGGGACTAAATTCGTTTCTGGGGCCGCTCTGGGATTAGGCGCCCTGAAGCTTAAGCTTCATTAAGTAGATCATCCCTGACTCCCATACATTTTTTTAAAAAAATTACAGTTCTATAACAATGACAGTTTGTGGCTGGAGGAGAGGGAGGCTGGCCTAGGATCTTCGACATGAGGCTTCAGAGTGGAGCAGGGAGTTCCTCAATCTCACCTGCTCTACCTCAGTACACTAAGATGGGCTTAACTTTTTGTGATGGCCACCAGCAGCCCTATTTATTCCCTGCCACCCCCGTTTGAAAATCATGTTTCTATACTTGGTACTTGAAAGACAGTGATCTCAGCCTCAAAAAGAAGGATGAAATGAAGAGACTTGTCAGTTTGATTGATATGGGAGTAATCTGTGCATGGAAGTTTCAATTTCAGCAGAGGGCACTCTTGGCTTATATAATGCATCCAAGGCAAGCAAAGACATCATCTTCCCTACCAGAGGTGACCTCAAAAGACTCTTCAGCTGCTTCCCTGGATTCAGCAATGTTGTGTCTTTGAATCAAACCCACCATTCAACGGAAACAGCAACAAACTAATGCTACTGCAGAATTAGAATTCAAATACTGGAATCTTAGGGTTCCCATGGTCTGCCTGGTGTTGGGTCTCTAGATCACACTCTGTTATAGATCCCTTAATTACACATGTACGAGTGTACTTACATTATTATTATTAGTTCATGAACAGCTTCCTACGAAATATCCCAGTTAACAACAATGATACCCGCAATATAAAAATGTTCACATTAAAAAAACCAATTAAACCCATCTCCATCCACTGGAAAACTCAGACTTGCTCTGAAGCTTGCAAGCTACCTTCAGTCTTCGACAATGTCATGATAGACCAAACAATGAATGTGTGAATCAATGCAGGAGAGATACCTGTCAATGTTGCATGAATGTTGTCATTGTGTATGTATGTATCAATATTTTGTTGCTTTTGTAATATCAGAAGCAAGGAGTGATTTTCATGGAGGTGTTTTGGGGGGTTCCCGCACTAAATATTTTTGTGCGTTTCTGCAGAACTTCGATTTCCCCCCAACACCGATGATATCTCCACCTTCTTCACGGGTTGTGCCATTTTGGCAACATAAGAAATGGCACTCATAGATTGGACATTAGAAATAGAGGGAATATTTGTTTCTGCATCATCTTCCTTGTGTTCCATTTTTGTGCTGTTAGCTGCTTTGAGTTCCCACAGAAGAAGAAGAAAATGATCTCCCCTCCTTTGCAGCACACAAACAGGAGACAGTCCACTTCAGATAAATGCTGAACTCAGAGCACCCAGCAACTCCAAATGTACCTGGTAGTCTGGCTATGTGTGTTATTGCCTGATATAAAGAAGGAGTAGGGAATCTGTGTCCGGCTAGATCTTATTGGACTCGTAACTCAATCGGCCCTGACCATTAGGCATGCTGGCAGGAGTGAGAGCTGGAGTCCAACAATATCTGGAGGCACAAAACACCAGATACAGAGGGAAGGGAAGGCTTATCTCCATCAAGGGAGGACTTGGGCAATCTTTTGTAGTATGGCGCCCTGTGCGAGGCCAAAATTTGGCGCCCCAAAATGGCTCTTCTCGGTTATGGACCTTCTCAGTTTTGTGCCCCCTTGACTCAGCTCCCTGTGAGGGGGAAGCTCTTGCACCACCTTAAATCTGGCACTGACTCCATCATGGGCTGAGTGAGGCCTATTCTCTTGCCTCGGACGTCCTCAGTCAAAAAGGTTCCTTAGTAAATTTGGGGGGGGGGGGATACAAAGGATGAGGACAGAAAATGTCACCTGAATAATCCTGGCACCACAGGGACATAGTGAATGAGGGAGTCTCAAATCCAGCCCTGCCCCATGATATTCTAGTTTTCTTGTGAGGAGGGAGGGTTGTTATTTTCCACACTGGCCCCCTAACCTATAACAATATATAGACATGTTTTTAGTTGCATATATATGTGTGTATATATGATTGTTTTCATTTGTCTTTCTTTTTAAACAGTTTTATATATAATTGTTCTGTGTATGTTTCCATTGAACTGTAAATCACCCCGAGATGCCTCATACATTTAATTATACACCCACACCGTCTGTCTCATCAGCCTTTACTCTAACCAGAAGTTGGGTAGTAAAGATATTTACTACTAAGCCCTTTAGGAAGATTGGGTTTTTATCCAGTGCTATTTTGCTAGAAAAAGAGATGCTGGAACTCAACAGGAACGCCTCCCTTGTTCATACAGTAATGGCAATGGCGCCCACCTGAGAGGTGCTGGAAATGAGTTCCGGCAAGTTCTGGCTGGTTTGTGTGTGGAAAGCCCTGGTTGTATCTGATTTAATTCTACTTAGAGTAGCTCGAATGGAACTTAACTGATCTAAATTAGTCATAATTTAATTGAGTGTATAGTCTTATACAATTTAGTTGAATACAATGCCAGTCTGTTTGCCCATATTGAAATGTTCAAGATGGTGGAGACATCCTAAGAGGGACACATTGTGGATTGTACAGTTAGAAGAAGCAAAGTGACCATTGATAGCAGTAGCTTTTGTCTCTTAGAAAGTAATAAAAGATAGCACTCCATGCAACAATAATGCAATTTTCATCAAAACACTGGCTTTCCCTTGAAGCATTCCCCCCCATTTCACTGGCTTGCACCCCCCTCTCCCCCCCGTCTGCTTCTAATACAGGCTCAATTAATTATCAATAGCATTGCTGAGATGAAGCAGTCATAACTTCCTAACTCTCTTTTTATTCATGTAGAGGGCTGAACTGCAATCATTGCGCAAATCAAATGCCCAGATTTCTGAACAGCTATAACTCAATGTGAAGCTTTTAAATAATTGCAAATACAGTGGTACCTCTGGTTAAGTACTTGATTCGTTCCGGAGGTCCGTTCTTAACCTGAAACTGTTCTTAACCTGAAGCACCACTTTAGCTAATGGGGCCTCCCCCTGCTGCTGCTCCGCCAGAGCACAATTTCTGTTCTTATCCTGAAGCAAAGTTCTTAACCTGAAGCATTATTTCTGGGCTAGCGGAGTTCTTAACCTGAAGTGTATGTAACCTGAGGTACCACTGTAGTTAAAAGAGGGAGTTAAGCAAATTCACATGGCTATAAAGTGGAAAACACACTTTGAAAGACAGACAGTCCCCTCCCACTTTTTATTTCATACACTCACCACCACGCAGGGTACCTGAATCAACATATCCAAAATCAATGCAGGAAAAAATCCATTCAGTTTCACAATTCACAAATTCATATGTAAGATTATATATATGCACACACATATGGGGGGTAGTATGTGGTGGGGGCATGCTCCTGCTTGGGTAGTTTGCCCACTTTTGGTCCCCACCCTGCACTCAGCTCTCACCTGGGGCTCCTAGAAGCTGTCAGCGTGTGACAGCAGCCACAGTCCAGGAATGGCCTTGACTGGCCAGCTAAACCAGGTGAGGGTAGCTGATGAGTCTCAAACCCTCGGTGAGTTAGGGACTTCTTCTGCATGCAAAGACAGACTCCAGCAGATTGAGGGGACAAGATCAATAGTGGATCCAGTGGTTAAGAAGGCAGTTTTTGCACATGCTGTGGAAGTGAGGTGCAGATGGGGCTCATCAGCCTGGGAAGGTAACACATCTAGGAGGAGCAAAATTGTCTGGGCAGCCCAGGACCTTCATAAACATTGCCCAGGCTTGCACCCTGGAGAAGTCATGTTGGTGCTGCTAATGCAGTTGTTTGACTTCACCCCTGGAGGTGAACTCCATTGCCACTTGAGACAGATGGATGCCAAGAACTATGCATGTGTGTGTGTGATCACTTATGACAAAGCTCAAAACTTACTTCTACTTAATAAAAACTGCTTGGAACAGATTTTTCTGTTCTAGCAGAAAAATAATAATTAAAAGGCCCTTTTGCCAAAGCACATGGCAAGGAGTCTGATGCTCCGGTCAGGCTTTGGTCTGCTGAGCAAGCTCTTTTCAAAAGTTCAAAATATTATTTGGAGGGCGGGAGGAGGAACGGATGGAGCATGCAACCCTCGGATCACCTCATAATGGACTGCAGATCCACCCAGATTGGATCTGGCAAGTCCACTTTGAAATCCAAGTAGGGCAGGCACCTCCTCCATTCCTCGGGGTGATGGCATGTTTGGCAGGACGGTTAATAATAATAATAATAATAATAATAATAATAATAATAATAATAATTTATTTTTACCCCGCCCATCTGGCTGAGTTTCCTCAGCCACTCTGGGCGGCTTCCAGTCAAATGTTAAAACAATACAGCATTAAATATTAAAAACTTCCCTAAACAGGACTACCTTCAGATTTCTTTTAAAAATAGGATAGCTGCTTATTTCCTTGACATCTGCTGGAAGGGCGTTCCACAGGGAGGGCGCCACCACCGAGAAGGCCCTCTGGTTAACACATTGAGAGTAGGATGCTTGGCTATGCAGGAGGCAGGGCTGGCCACCAACTTCAAGAGAGGATTAGACACAATCATGGAGGACAAAGCTATCAATGGCTACTAGCCACCAAAGCTGTGTCCTACCTTTTCTGTCAGAGGCATTATGGCTCTGAATAGCAGTTTCTGGGAATCACAGGTAGGCAGAGTGCTGCGTCCAGCTTGCAGGCTTCTCACAGGCATCTGCTGGCTGCTGTGAGAACACCATGCTGGACTAGATGGGCCTTTGGCCTGATCCAGCAGGCCCGCCTTATGTTCTTAACTGGCCTCTAGCCAGAGGGTAAATGTTACTAGATCTATATTCTGGTCAGTGCCCTTCAGATGCTGCCAAAGGAAGATCAAGAACTTGACCTTTGGACTCACTGAAGTAAATGACAAAAGCCACCATTGATTTTTTCCCCCGCAGCCAAGGCTCCTCATCTTTGAGAACAACATGTCAAGATGAAAAGCATTTATCCTTCTTGCATGTCTAATTTGTTCTTTGGAACATTATGCCTTTCTTCGTATCTTGGGTTTATTTTTACCCTTTTGGTTCAGAAGACACCAATTATAAAAAAAAAACCTTTTGAAAGCCCTTTTTCTTTAACACGAGTTTCCTTTATTCCTTGCAAACAAGGGAGATGTTACATGCTTCAGATGGGATGAATCCTCTTCGTATTAAAGGCCAGAATGACTTCATTGAAGGAGACAATATGCCAGTGAACTGGTCTGCAGGGGGCTCCTCATATCTGGTTGGTGGCCTCTAGCAGTAAGGCTTCGACAGGGGCAGTTCCTGGGGTGAGAGGGCTCTAGATTAAGTCCCCTCTGCTGGTTACTGTCCTCTCCTGTGAACCCAGAGAAGCTTGCCTGGTGGTGGCAAGTGGCTGGCCAATCCACTAGGGGTGGCTGTGTCTAGGTGCCATTAAATGAGAAGGTCTGGTGGCCAGCTTTGTAGTAGGTTTGCACCATGGAGCATCTGCTGATGCCCACACCAGCAGGGACCGTGCTGTTGATCCCACAAAGTCCTCTGCCCCTCTTCTTACTCCTCTCTAATTCTCCTTTCTGTTTTCCTGCCCATGAACAATGAGCAGAAGTCTATGCTTGCCTCTCTTCACTGTAGTTCCACGTCCCCCCAATCTCTGAGCAGCGAGAGACTCCACGGGTTCATCTTCCTTGGAAAGAAGGTCAATGGAGACCAGTGGCACGCAGTGAAATTTTTCATGGGGAACAGTTATGCCAGCTTCTAAGGGCAGTGGGAGGGATCGTCGCACACGGGAGCATCACACCTTCCTCCCTAAGCCTGGCAGAATCTTCCCGGGCTTTGGGAAGGAGGTGCCAGGCCTCTAACAGGATGCTGAAGCCCTGTTGCCTCCTTTCCAAAGCTGGGTGGGCTTTGGGAAGGTGGCAGAAGGGCTCTTGGACCCATCAGAGCATTGCGCCACCTTAAGCTGGGCAGAAGCTTCCCAGGCTTTGGGAAGGAGGTGCCAGGCTTTAATACAGTGATGGCTAACCTTGACACTCCAGATGTTTTGGAACTACAACTCCCATCATCCCTAGCTAACAGGACCAGTGGTCAGGGATGATGGGAGTTGTAGTCCCAAAACATCTGGAGTGTCAAGGTTAGCCATCACTACTTTAATACTTTAATACTCTAATTTAGGGAACTAGCCTAGTCCCCCTAGTCCACTGACCGCACACCACTGATGTATCTTTAGGGTACATGGTTTTATTTACACATTTATACAACCTGAAAACAGGCTGGAGGGGCTCACAGCATGAACACCCCAGAATATATTGCTTCTTAGTTATGGACCATTGGTCCACAGTCCCTGAAGGAGGAAGTCAAATTGAAATAACACTTCTATTGTACTACTTTAGGCTTCTTTCCTATATTGGGATTCTGTAATTGTTGAGAGCATGTGAGTGAAGGTTGGTTGAGGTCTTGATGTGGATCTTGAATGAATTTAAGCATGTTCAGTGGAATGCTGTGTTCTGAAGTTTGATGTTAAAATATATATATGGATTTTGATGTTTTCCATATGGTATTTAATTGCCTTTTCTTTGTAAACTGCTTTGTGGGTTTTGTTTTGTTTTTAATGAAAAATGGTATATAAACACTTGGAATGAATGGATGGATGGATGAACGAACAGGGTGAAGCATCAGCCCACCTGCTTGCTCTCCAGATGTTGTTGACTTCCAGCTCTCATCAGCCCCAATCCAGATATTCAATGATTAGATTTGCCAGGTCAGGAGCATCCCAGACCCTCAGATTTCAGGGCCCAAACCTGAGACCCAGAGGCAGCCCCTGGTGATGTCACGGGGTGGGTCCTGGAGATGGAGGTTAATTGGAAGGGAGGGAGCAGAGGAGGGCAGACCCTTGTCCCCAGAGTGCCCATGCTACAGTTTGTAGCTGAAACTTTCCAGTTGCATGCACACTCTTCATAATATTAAATAAAGGTAAAGGGACCCCTGACCATTAGGTGCAGTCGTGTCCGACTCTGGGGTTGCGGTGCTCATCTCGCTTTATTGGCCGAGAACCGGTGTACAGCTTCCGGGTCATGTGGCCAGCATGACAAAGCTGCTTCTGGCGAACCAGAGCAGCACATGGAAACGCCATTTACCTTCCCGCCAGAGCGGTTCCTATTTATCTACATGCACTTTGACATGCTTTCGAACTGCTAGGTTGGCAGGAGCAGGGACCGAGCAACGGGAGCTCACCCCGTCACAGGGATTCGAACCGCCGACCTTCTGATCAGCAAGCCCTAGGCTCTGTGGTTTAACCCACAGTGCCACCTGGGTCCCCAATATTATATATATATATATATATATATATATATATATATTATTATTATTATTATTAAAGGCAGTCTTTCATATTTGGAAATTCTGGCCCTCTACTTGCTCCCTGGAGAGGTCGAAGCAAACTCGAAGGCTTCAGACCTGGAGGAGGTCTGGCAACCTTATCAATGACAGAGACAATTTTTGGGGGACTGGTGGATACACTGATGTCAGGCCCTGTTCAAGACTGTGTTCCAGAACCACTTATATTTTCTTCACTTTCCTTTTCAACCCTTGTTGCACTTTCTTTTGGAGGGGAGCTTCAAACTTTGGTACCGTCTTCGCTCTTGCTTATTTGCTAGAGCCATCAGCGTGATTATTTCTTCCACTTCCAGGTCAGCTGATGACCACCGCTCCCCTGTTCATCCCAGTGTGCGGTGACAGGAGAGCCCTGGGTCAAGCAATGAGCCATAAAACATCTCGTTCTAATTCACTGTGGTTGTAATACAGTGATCTGCATGCTGCCAGTCATCCACCATATTGATGAGATTAGCTGGTAATTAAAAACTCAGCCAAGCCACGGAGAAGGGGGAATGACTCAATTAGCAGAATGTCACTGAATCTAATTTACTTTGCTTACCACAGATTTGATTCTCTAACGAATTAGAAGAGAAGTGTGGGACACCTTCAGAGGAAAAATCTGCAAGATTGCAGGATTTAAAATTTGCTAACATTCTTTTTCTTTACTACATATAACAGGATTTTGATATTGAATACGTATTAAATCACAGTAGTAGTATTATTGTTGTTCTTACTCGTCCCTCAGCAGCAGGTCCAAGGGGGGGGGACAGCAATTTAAAATCCAGCATTTATTTATTTATTTCACAAAATTTATATGCCACATGACTGCAAATAAAAACTCAAAGCAATTTACAAAAAGAACAGAAGAGTTAAAAACAGCAATTGAAAACATTCAAATAATTAAAACCAGCTCTAAACTAAAAACAGATTAAAACACATGTCAGCATTCTGGCTAGGCTGGTCTAAACAAAAATGTTTTTAAGCAGGCGCCAAAAGGAATACAGTGAAGTCGGTGCCTGGCTGATATCAATATGCAGGAAGTTCCAAAATATGAGTGCTGCCACATAAAATGTACATTTCTTAAGAGTGTTACGTGGTACGTGTAACAGTGCCAGTTCCATAGATTGGCAACTACCCTCTGCATACCTTCCAAGTGCCTCAGGAAAAACGGGACATCCCATTTTTTTCATGTGATCTCTTGGCGGCCATTTTGGGTGCAGCGACCTTGTGCTCTCTTGCGAGGTGTAGGTCATGTGAGTCGCCCGGGAGCATGTCCCAGAAGGCAGGCGTCCCAGTTTTGTGTAGGGAAAAGTTGGAAGGGAGGCCTCTGCTTATCTTAAGAGCCAGTGTGGTGTAGTGGTTAAGAGCGGTAGACTCGTAATCTGGTGAACCGGGTTCACGTCTCCGCTCCTCCACATGCAGCTGCTGGGTGACCTTGGGCTAGTCACACTTCTCTGAAGTCTCTCAGCCCCACTCACCTCACAGAGTGTTTGTTGTGGGGGAGGAAGGGAAAGGAGAATGTTAGCCGCTATGAGACTCCTTCAGGTAGTAATAAAGCGGGATATCAAATCCAAACTCTTCTTCTTCTCTTCTTAAACACCTAAGAGGGTCTGTAGGGAAGATGGCAGTATAGACAGAAAAGGCGATGGGTACAATGCCGTTCCTCCAATAACTGTCAATCATGCGCAGTAATGAGAAGGCAGGCAGTCTGATCACAGCTGGTTTTTCCTCTGTGGTTTCAACCTTTAGCACCTGTGTGTCAAATGCCAGAGGTGGGTGGCATCAGAGGCAAATGACAAAGGTTGTTATGGGCCAGGAGTTGGCTTCACCTGCTGAGCAGCAGCCTGAAGGAGCAGAAGGCAGAGTGACTTCACCTGCTGCTGATCAGCCTTCTTGCTCCTGATAAGAACCAGTTGGCTCTAGCTTTCTTAAGCAGGGTTTCCAGCCTCAGTCAGTTGCTGGAAACCACATTGGTCGTTCCTGGCCAGACCTTGCTGCTGCTTGCTTCTCGTGACCTTGGACTCTTGCCTTTCTTGACCCCTGGACCATCTGACGACGTGAACTGAGATACTCCTGACCTTAAGACTGGACTGAACCTTGCATTCGGACTCCGCCCCCAGGCAAGTACCCCTCTGAGACTTGGCTTATTAGCTGGCCTCGCCCACCACTGAGCTCTGCCATGACTGAGCAACCCGGGACTACGACAGAGGTGGGTGGCATCTGTCTACAATAGTTGTTTGTGAATGGGGTGTGCAGTCATGTGACTGTGTGTAGAATCTAGCCTACTGCACAAAAGTAAAATTTACATTTGTTGCCCCACCCACTTTTGCTTATGGTCCCACCCACCTCTGGCATGTGGCCCCCAGAAGGTTCACCCAGAAGGCAATTTGGCCCTCGGGAAGAAAAAGGGTTCCACCCCCCCCCCCGGTGTAAGCTGACAGGCACATGTACATCTATGCGCATCCCTTACACTCCCATGCACAGGACCAACGCCACCTTTGCCTCCTCCTTCAACAAATGGCACACTTGCGCAGACAATTTGGGCAGCCTTCGTTATTGCTGGTTACGACAACAATGTTCTCTCCCAGGCATGTTGCTTGCTTCCATCGCGCTCCGAGTCTTTCGGCTACGCAATGGAAGTTTGAAAGCATTAAGAAAATTACCATGGTGATTTTTCCCAGAGATAAGAGAGAAGAATGTAGCAAAAATGTTATCGCTGCTCAAGAGTTGTGACAGCAAAGTCAGGCTGAATACAGGCAATTTTCTCGACAAAGTAGGTCGCAAAAAATAATCTGTTATTGCTGAGCCTTTGGCGTGCGAGGGGGGGGGGGGCGAAGGAAGCCTGGGTAGGCCGGGATGGGGAGTCAGTGCAGGAAGAGAAAGCTGTGCTTGATCGCCAAGCGAGAGAGTGAGCCGCAAGGAAGCATATTTAATTCCCTGATAGACAATGAGGATTGTTTCACGAGGGTGATTGATGCACTGCCCCACCAACCTCAGTCTGCCCTCAGCCAGACCTGCCTTCTCGACCTATCAGGAGGATAGCCCCGGCTGTCGGCTTCCTCCTCCGTAGTCTCAGGCTGCCTACCAATGATAAAGCGCATTCAAAGCACACTCTTTCCTTCAAATAACTCTGTAAACTCCCTCCCCACAGAGTTAGTTCCCAGCAAGCCTTAACAAATCACAGTACCTAGAATTCTTGGAGGGCAGAATGTGTTTCAAGGGTGCTTTAAAGGGGCAGCATGTACAGACCCCTTAGTGTTGCTTTCCTAGAACTCAACAGGGAGGAAGATGGGGTCAGAATTAGAATGAGTTGGCTTTATTTGTCATTGGCTCTGGCTCCACCTGCTGTTGGCATCCCTGACCTTGCATCTCAGTGGGTACCAGCCACCATTGCTGGTCACCCATGGGCGACTTCTTTCTTCCATGAGCTCTCATCACTGTAGAATTTAATAGAGTGTCATTCTGTCTATTGCTTGGTGAGACAGGAGCACCCAGCAAACATGATAATATATCTTGACAGACAGGAAGCAGGCCACACACTCAAATTTCTGTTGTAGACAGCCTCTTTCTGTGACCCGTGTATGATGCTTTTGGGGTGGTCCTTTGCTAAGGGGCTGGGTAATTTCTACAGCCTTGCACACTTTTGTTCTGGATCCTCACCTACCTAAAGTGTGTGTGACTTCTGTTGCAACAGGATAAAAAAAGATCTGCCTTGCTTTCACTGGATCCTGCCTCAGCTCATTCTTCTCTGACCAATAATGAACTTGGGGGAATCTGGGAGTTGGGTTGTTAAAGCCACCCCACCCCCCATTTTATGGTAACAACAGACACCCTCACTGAAGATGGGTGCTAGGTAACATGGCAGATTGTATGGGTGTCTTAATAGATAACACTCCCCAATACTAATGCAGGAAAGGCCTGGGATTAACTATTTGTGGTGGCGTTTATGTTTATACAACAACGAAGTATTGTACTTCTGTGAAGGCTGCCCGGTGTCCACTCATTCCCCACCCAGAGGGTCACAGTATGTGGATGAATTGCTGAAACAAAACTATATTGTTTGTTTATTTACACTCTTTGAGGGTTTTAAGCGTGATGGTTTCAGGAGTGAGGCACAAAACTTAGTTTTAAGAAGCACACTCTTTACAGAGAAATTTAAAGGACACTCTTTCCCAAACTACCTGTAAGTCTCAAGAAAGACTTTCCTCACCTAGAATAGCTATTACTGTTCTTAACCAGCAATACCCACTCAGCCCCTTCTCAAATTTCTCTTTCCCCTCATGGGATCAAACTGCACTGCCTAGCTCAGGGGTCAGCAACCTTTTTCAGCCGTGGGCCGGTCCACCATCCCTCAGACCATGTGGTGGGCCGGACTAATTTTTTTTTGGGGGGGGGGATGAACGAATTCCTATGCCCCACAAATAACCCAGAGATGCATTTTAAATAAAAGCACACATTCTACTCATGTAAAAACATGTTGATTCCCAGACCATCTGCAGGCCAGATTTAGAAGGTGATTGGGCCAGATCTGGCCCCCGGGCCTTAGGTTGCCTACCCCTGGCCTGGCTTATCCCAACAGACCAACTCGCTCTCCCAAGTTGGAGCTCTCTCAGATAGACCCCATCTATCCTCGCTGACAAATAGTCCTTATCTGAGGCCACTCAGTCCAAACCCCAACTGCCCACATTGGCAGTTAGACTCTTTAACTGAGAGTCAAATCCCTATCTGACTGTATGATACCACTTTAAACAGTCATGGTTTCCTGCAAAGTATTCTGTAGACTTTTTTTTTTAAGGTGCTGAGAATTGTTAGGAGACCCCTATTCTGCTCCCAGAGCCACAGCTCCCAGAGTGGTTTAACAATTAGTCCCTGGGAACATTGGGAATTGTATCTCTGAGAAGCAAATAGGGGTCTCCTAACTACACCCAGCGCCTATAACAAACTGCGGCTCCCAGAATTCTTTGGGGGGGGGGAAGCCATGACTGTTTAAAGTGGTATCACAGAGCTTTAAACTGTATGGTGTGAATGTGGCCCCACAATCTATCAAAAATGGCAAGTGTGCTTCTTGGCACCATAATCTCAGTCTTACTGGCTTTCTTCATAGCTGTACAGAAGTAGTTAAATCTGTTATTTCATGCTATTCTCTTTCAAGTCCTACTTCAATTTTCATTTTACAAGACTCTAATGTGCCATTGTCCAGGCATTTAGATATTTTTAGTGGTGCCCAGTGAACGATAAATCTCTAGCTAATGCTGTGCAAAAGCGAGTGTTCTGGCAATGCAGGAGACGGATTCTCAGTTTGCAATGCACCAGCCTCCTTTTAATTTTATTGCTTACCTGATTTTACAACTTGAGCTGGTAAGTTTTATTTTTATGTCCCTCCCAATTAAGTAGTGTGTGTGTCTCTGTGTGTTTTCATCTCTGGAATCAATTAATCTAGAGGGCATGACCTCTTGTGTTTTAATGAACAATTTTGGAATGGCAACTGATAATATTGTATATTCTTTAAAAGCTGTGGTGAATGCAGAGCTCTCATTCAAAATGTAAAGATCAATGGGAAATCTCTAACTTAGTCATATGCAGAGTAAAGGTAAAGGGACCCCTGACCATTAGGTCCAGTCGCGAACGACTCTGGGGTTGCGGTGCTCATCTTGCTTTACTGGCCGAAGGAGCCA
The DNA here is from genome assembly GCA_034641385.1 of Darevskia mixta. Lineage (NCBI taxonomy): Eukaryota > Metazoa > Chordata > Lepidosauria > Squamata > Lacertidae > Darevskia > Darevskia mixta. Next base: position 4,991,828 of record JAWWNH010000050.1, read on the forward strand.
GCGTACGGCTTCCGGGTCATGTGGCGAACCAGAGCAGCACACGGAAACGCCATTTACCTCTCCCCTCCCCGGAGCGGTACCTATTTATCTACTTGCACTTTGACGTGCTTTCGAACTGCTAGGTTGGCAGGAACAGGGACCGAGCAATGGGAGCTCACCCCGTCGCGGGGATTCGAACTGCCGACCTTCTGATCAGCAAGCCCTAGGCTCTGTGGTTAGACCACAGCGCCACCCGCGTCTGCAGAGTAGAGCCACTGAAATCAGTGGTCCTCTAAACATATGGACCTAAGAAGCCCAGCTGGATCAGACCAAAGGCCCATCTAGTCTAGTTCCTCACAGTGGCAAACCAGACTATCCTTCCTGTGCTGTTGTTCCTAAATGACTAGGCTCGCATCTGCACTATACATTTAAAGCAGGATCGTAGCACTTTAAGCAGTCATGACTTCCCCCAAAGAATCCTGGGAACTGTAGCATGACAACTGTAGCATGACAATCAGTCCCTGGGAAGAGGGACTGATTGTTAAACCACCCTGGGAATTGTAGCTAAGGGTCTCCTGACAACTCTCAGCACCCTTAACAAACTACACCTCCTAAGATTCCTTTGGGAGAAGCCATGACTGGGATGATCCGTCCCTGCCATGTATAGTCAATATGAGTAATGGTCATGGAAATAGCTTTCTCCTCCATGAATGTGCTTGCTTCTCTTTTGAAGCCATCTGACTGATGGCCAGCAGTGCATCCTGGGACAGACACAAAGGATATGGCTTTCCGTTGTTAAAACCAGTGGAATTTCACTTCCCCTGTCGTTCCTGTTAAAACCACTGCAACTTGAAATACAAAATAAAAAAGAAAGCGGGAAGCTTGACATATGGTCTACATGTTCCATTTCTTGGTTTTGGAATGAGAACATTTGGAATAAGAAAAAGAAATGGTTTGTTTTTTTTTTGCTGCTGAAATGCTCTGTGGTGGTTTCAGCTGTCACGAAACCAAGGGTCTCTTGTTCATTGGATTCAGAGAGCCCTGCCTGCTGTTCAAGGTACATGACTTGTGAGGTGTCTGGAGGACTCCGTGGTCTGGGCCAGGTGTGGCACTTTATAATATGGGACTTCAGATTTACCAACCATCACAGGAAGCGGTGACAATGGAACTCATTTGAAACTAGTATCGAAATTAAACATGCCTTCCACGCAGCATCATCTCTGAAACAGATTAATGTGGAATGACCAGAAGATGCTTCTTATTCATTGATTTAACAAAAAATCCCAGTAACAATCCTTTTTGTTTTGGCGTCTGTGCTCATCAGGCAGTGCATAGTGTTCTCGATTCACTCGGCTGAAATACCAGTTCACCCTTTTGAGTTCTCTTGCCATCCTGTTTCTTGCAAAGGATGTTGTAGCTCTTCTTTGTTCGACATGGTTTAAAACTTGAAAGCCTTGTTTGCTAGATTGGCTATTGAACGTAACAATAGTCCGAGAAAGCAATGTTGCCGTTTCGGTTGAACAAGACATGGCGCATGAAAAGGGAGGGGAAACATTTGAGCAATTTTCAGTCACTATATTAAGACAAGAACTTCAAAAAAAAACCTCAAGGCTCTTCAAAGCTGCATTGTCTTGAACAAATGCTTCTGATAGAATTAATGTTTGTGTTTCTGCGTATCCCTTTCTTGTCTTCGTTATCGTGAGATGCACACACACACACACACACACACACACACACACACACACCCCGCCACACATCAATCTACTCTTTCCGATTGTTCTCCCTTCCCCTGAAAACAGAGAATAAGAACAATTAGTTTTAGGACTCTTAAAGTATTTCTTTTGTTTTCTTCCAACCCACTCCAAAAATACATTAAAATAACTGACTTCAAGGTGATGAACGTATGGATGCAGTGGACGCTGGTTCATTAGGGCAAATGGGGCACTGCCCCACCAACCTCAGTCTTGATCCCTCCAAGCCCCGTCCAGAGGGTAGTCCTGGCTGTTTGTTTCCTCTGTGTTGGTTTTGCCCCTTGTAGAACTCATCAAAGAGCAGGATGAGGACCAAAAAAGAATTAGTTGGCTCTGCCTCTCATTGGCTCTAGCGCCACCTACTGTTGGTCTCCCTTCCTTCCACCCTACCACCTCCAGTGGGCACCAGCCACCGTTGTGTGGATGTCTTTGGGTATGAAGCGTGTTCATTCAGAACTCCTTATTCCTAGCATTCAAACTCACAGCCACATGGAGCATCGCTAAGAAAAACGAAGTTTCCCCATCCCTGGGCTAGATGGCTTGGGACTAGCTTACCTGAAAGATCCCCACCTGTCTTTACATCCCTGCCTGAAAATCCTCTTCAGAGGCCCAGCTGTGGGCAACTCCCAGCGTGTGCTTTTTCTGCAGTGGCATCTGACTGATGGAATAATGTCTCCCCTGGCAGGGTCACATAGCACCTTCTTTAGGCCAGGAAAAAACATTTTAATGTCCCCTCTGCAAATTGTTTTATGCTACCTCTGTTGCCAAGAGACGCGGGTGGCGCTGTGGGTTAAACCACAGAACTTAGGGCTTGTCGATCAGAAGGTCGGTGGTTTGAATCCCCACGATGGGATGAGTACCCATTGCTTGGTCCCTGCTCCTGCCAACCTAGCAGTCTGAAAGCACGTCAAAGTGCAAGTAGATAAATAGGTACCGCTCTGGCGGGAAGGTAAACGGCATTTCCGTGCGCTGCTCTGGTTCGCCAGAAGCGGCTTAGTCATGCTGGCCACATGACCCGGAAGCTGTACGCCGGCTCCCTCAGCCAGTAAAGCGAGATGAGCGCCGCAACCCCAAAGTCGTGTGCAACTGGGCCTAATGGTTAGGGGTCTCTTTACCTTTACCTTTACCTCTGTTGCCAAGAGACAATTTGCTTTCTTTTATTGTTTTATTGTTGGAAACACGCCTTTAAACCAAATTATTGGGCATGCCTAGCTTGTTCTGATTTGCAAGCATTCTTCAGCATTACCACTTGGTCACGAGACTGTTCATGACATTTTGTTTGGCATTGCTGACGTGCCGTTTCATTTTTTTGGGGGGGGGCAGCAGGCATGCTTATATTCCCATCTATCTATTTGCTGAAATAAATTGAAGTATGGCACAGAATAGAAGGCCCAATTTGTGCTAGAAATAACTGCAATTACTAATTCTGAATTAAACACATCCCTTCATGAATAATGGAGAGGCAGGCCAGAAGAAAAATCAGATAAGATCTTCAATCCATGTATTTTTAATTGCTTCATTATTAAAAGAAAATATGGTGAGGATAGCCATATCCACAGTGTGCTGCTAACACACACACACACACACACACACACACACACACACACACACACACACACAAATTTTAGGCTAATTCACAAAAGGCTATCAAAAATTAATTTTTGTGTGCTGTGATCAATGAAAACGTAAGTGATTTTGTGACACTGAGACAGAATGTGCCATTTATATGCTAATAATGAACATGACTTTTTTGTTTCATGTTGATGCCGTTGTTATTTCACTTCTCTGTAATGAATTATGGAAGCGGCTTCCTTTTAATATGCAGGTGAAAGTGAAGGGACCGATAACAGGTTGGCAAAAGAGAGCAGAAGAAGAAAAGAGAGGCTGCAAGGAAAGCAATCCTCGTTTTATTTAAGGTTTTGACAGTTTTGATAGCGGAGGGACCAACGCTTTCACTTCTTTTAAATTCTCAGTTCATTCCATGGCACAGCCCTGGAATATCTGTGGGCTGTGAAATAGGTCAGGAAGTCTAAGGGGATGGGCTGTACTGTAGAATGCAGAAGGTCCCAGATTCAATCCTCAACTGGGAGAGAGCTCCATCTGAAATATTGGGGAACGGCTGCCAAGTCAGTGTAGACAATACTAAGCCATGTGGACTTATTCGTCTGACTCAGCCTAAAGTAGGTTCCTACATTCTGAGTCAGAGCATCGTGCCGTCTCCATCAGGAGGGCCACTGGTTCCCCATCGCTGATTTATTGGGATGAAATGAAAATGTCACTGTTATATGGAAGAAACAAAAACCGCTTATTTTGTCTGTGTTGCTAACAAGATACATATCACCTGATGCTACTGTTACAAATGATATATGGATTGATGAATCGCTCTGGGTTGTAGCCAATGCTAGTCCTACTCAGAGTAGACCCATTAAATTTAATGGGTACAACTAACAAGGTGTTATTTTATTTCAGTGGGTCTACTTTGAGTAGCATGGGGTGGGAGACAACCCTCTATTTCTAATGCCACTTTCTCACATTTGCAGGTAAATATAGGCGGCGCCCATTTTGCGCACGTCCAATTGATGCTCAGCCGCAGATGTGTGGGGCCTTTTGGACCCAGAAGAGGACAGAATGGGGGTGTAATAGGGCCAGGATGTAATGGGGGCATAAATAGGGCGTAACAGGGAGGAGAGGGCTTATGTGTGCCCCACCAACGCATACGGGCACCAGGAATGGAACCTTGTGCAAACATTTTGCTGCTTGTAGTTAACAAATCTGCCCAAATGTTACATTTAAATAGATTTTTGCAGCTATTTTCCTCTCGAAACATACATTATGCTAAGTTTTGGTTTTTTTTAGTTGAAAGCTGAGCATCTGTGGCAAAAGTTGTGTGAATAACAAAGTTCTAATCCAGGAGTGAGGGACCCCAGGCCTCTCCATCTGTCCCTGGGACTTTTCTCAGGCCATGTCCACTCACAACCCAGGCTATTCCCTTGCCCTCTAATCTTTGAGATCTTTTGCCTGGCCAGACTGTGACCTTGAACTGAGACAATGCTTCTTATGTGCCTGATTGGAGGGAGGTGTGTTTCAAAGCCTCAGATTTATACTCTCGCATCCATCTTTCCACCCACTTTTGCTTCTGGCTCCACCCAACTCAGTAATATGGCCCTCAGAAGGCTCCTCATAGTGAAAGGCGGCCCTCAGGCTGGAAAAGTTCCTCACACCTGTTTGAAATCGTTTTCAGTGAAAGTTGTCCTCGATTGGTTAATGAAATAAATGTAAACACCGGAAAGAAGACTTTGGTGTATTTTGGGCTCCATCCTGCTGGAGATCTGAGGGTTATGAAACATCGTTAGGAAATGATAGAAGCTATTTCAAGTGGTCCTCAGCTCAACCAGATCAAATCAGCCGCTGAGGATGTCCAGCTGCAGGCTGGAGGAACTGAGATGAACTTCAAATAAACATCCAGATGCCTAGAAGCTGTTTTGCCATGCCAGGCAGCACCCTCCAGGTCTTTTGATACGCCTTTCTCTTGGGGACTGCAGTGTTTCCATAATACTGCGGGGATGGTGAAGCAACGAGACTCGGAGATAGGATGGATGTACAGGAAGGCTACCTCGACTCTTTGTGAGTGCCCCCTTTTATTGGGTTTTTACAACATGTTAACCATTAACCAGCATAAGCACAACCCAGGTCCAAACAAGGGAAAAGTTTTAAAACTTTCCACCCCATGTATGATAAGGGGTGACACCCCCAAGCCTCACCCAGGACCCTGCCATTGCGTACGTGACTGTTCCTCATGCTGCCCCCATGCACCCTCCTCGTGCTCATCTCGTGCTTCCTGGTAGTTTTCCATGCGTCCGCCATTATCCATTGTTGTTTCCGACACATGTCTGCCATTCCGACGTTCGGAATGACGTGGCTTGCCAGCACGTCGCCCCTGATCGGCGCAGAGACACCAGTGGTATGCCAACGTGGTGTACGACGTGTATGGTGTGTTTTGTGGGCTCATAAAATCATCCCAACAGTAATGAAGTCCGGAAGACTTCCTCAGATGCTGGCCTCTTAAACGGACCTGTTCCTGCTGCAATCTAAATGGACAAAAGTACAGAACATCTCTGGCTAGGAGACCCAGGCTAGGAGGTAGGTGCTGAACCACAAGGGGGAGAAGTTGCTGGAAACCCTTCTCCCTAGGTGGGAAAGGGATATTTCAATAAGAACTGCTGGACTTCTCGTGGCAAGGAGTTCCACAGGGCAAAGCCTGCCACACTAAAGGCTTTGGTCCCTAATATCAACAGCTGAAACCAACCCTGAAATCAAGGGCTGAGAGACTGTGATTGGTTTCAAAGCATTTTTAGAGCTGGGATTTTAATGATAATGTTATCTGTGCCTTTGGCTCCTTTAAGAGGAAGGGCAGGATGCAAATTGAAAGAATTAATAAATCACAGCAGATGCCGCAGGACTGATTTACAGATCTATATAAAATGAAACCACTCAGCTTCAAAAGCATCAAGGATGGCTAAAACCTTTAATAACATGCTATGTGCATTAATTTTTTTAAGCGAGCCCTGAAAATGACAGGCAAAGTATCAACTGTGAAAGGAAAAATCTGATGTCGTCCAACTGTTGGATAACTCTGAGTAAATTGGCTGCATGTTTCCCAAGTTTAAAGCGATGCCCTTGCTTTTAAGTCAGGAGTGGGGAACCTCAGGCCTGGGGTCTGAATGCGCCTCCAGCCCCTCTATCTGGTCCCTGAAATACTCCCCTGGCCACCCCCTCCCTCATCCTGTTTTGCCGTGCTGTTGCCCGAATGGGATGCGTCCTTCGGATGGCCAACCATCACCCTCAGCCAGCATGGGAGACCAACATTTGGAAGGCCAGAGGCTCCTCATCCTTGGATTACAACTTAGAATAGGTCCATTTGTACTGGCAGGCCTAAGCCAGAGGTTTAGGGTCAGCTCCGGATTTAAGATGGTTCCCCCACACAGGGCGCCGAGCTGAAGGAGTGCGAATGGAGAAGACCCATAATTGACAAGTTCCCTTTGGGGGCACAAATTTTGGTCTCTCACAGGGCGCCATATTACGAAAGACTACCAGTGTCCTCCCTTGATAGGGTATATATCAGGGGTGGCCAACTCTCAAGAGACTGATTTATTCCCAGAGTTAAAAACTGGCAGTGATCTACCCCCTGTTTTGTGGGGTTCAGGCCAAAGCTGTTGAGCTTTTTTTTAGGAAGGAAAACCCTGGTTTTTTGGGGGTGGTCAGGTCAAATTTGTTGAGGTCTTTTTTGGGAGGAGGAAAGCCCAGTTTTTTAAGGGGTAAATTTCAGGGCAAAAATGTTGAGCTTTTCTTAGGGGAGACAAACTTGTTGAGCTTCTTTGGGGGAGTAAGTGATCTAACGCAGACGTCCAGTGATCTACCGGTAGATCATGATCTACCTGTTGGACGTGCCTGGTATATATAAATGTGCTGTATGATTTTCCCAGTAGTGATGTATGGAAGTGAGAGCTGGACCATCAAGAAGGCTGATCGCCGAAGAATTGATGCTTTTGAATTATGGTGCTGGAGGAGACTCTTGAGAGTCCCATGGACTGCAAGAAGATCAAACCTATCCATTCTTAAAGAAATCAGCCCTGCGTGCTCACTAGAAGGACAGATCCTGAAGTTGAGGCTCCAGTACTTTGGCCACCTCATGAGAAGAGAAGACTCCTGGAAAAGACCCTGAAGTTGGGAAAGATGGAGGGCACAAGGAGAAGGGGACGACAGAGGATGAGATGGTTGGACAGTGTTCTTGAAGCTACTAACATGAGTTTGGCCAAACTGCGAGAGGCAGTGAAGGATAGGCGTGCCTGGCGTGCTCTGGTCCATGGGGTCACGAAGAGTCGGACACGACTGAACGACTGAACAACAACAACAAATGATGTATACCCTCCAACTGCCTCGAAAATACTGAGATCATCATGAAAATCCTTAAGCCATCACAGTATATCATTTGCAGTGGCCCATGGCACTTCAAATGTATTCACCTCTCTCTCTCCCCCCCACACTTAAAACTTTGTTATTCTTTATAATTCAGTAATCCTGGCTGGAAATAATTGCTAAGGTGACTCACAAAGGCTTAAGAAACGCACACCAAACAGCAGAGGCCATAAGTTGATCCATTGTAACAATTCGAAACCCACAGCTCACTTTATTAGAGCTAAATGAAGTTACCGCAAATTGTTCAGCAAGTTGTTTTTCTTTGATTTACATACCATCTTTCCTCCAAGGAGCTCAAGGTGGCATACATGATTCTCCCTTCCCCTGTTTTTCTCCTCCGAGTGGAGATTTGAACCCTGGTCTCCCAGGTCCTAGTGCAGCACTCTAACCGTTACACCACACTGGCTCTGCAAGCAGGACAGGAAGAAAAACTGAATTTAAGAAACACACACAACCTTTTAAAAGAATCGATGCTTTTTCCTGCTCTAGACTAATTTTATTGGGTTTGTGTGTGTATTTGATACTGTCCTGATTTGCCGCCGAGGGCAGAGGAAAATCTGTTAGCTATTTGTTCTGTCCAGTTTATGGATTTTCTTATTAGCTCTCAAAACATATGATTGATTTCTTGGTTAGTCTGAACGCGACGGCTATGGGATTAATAACGTAAGCATTTACACAGCAATCCAAAGCGGGGGAATCTGCTGGGGGCAGATAGGCTGGCAAAACTGGGAGGAGTAGGAGCTTCTACAAGGGCAGAACTTTGGAGGAGGAGGAAGTGGACAGGTAGAGCTGGTTGTAAGTAAGGAGGCAGGCAGGTGGGAGATGACTAAGGGCAGACAGTCTAGGGTTGGGGGTCAGTACTCTATTTGCCCCAATGGACCAGGATCCGCCGGAGCCCCACGCTCACCTAGATGGACTCTGAAGGGGATGGACCCTCCTTCGTTGGAGGTTTTAAAGCAGAGATTGGATGGCCACCTGCCAGGGATTCTTTAGCTGCAATTCCTGCATTGCAGGGGGCTGGACTAGATGTCCCCTGGAGGTCCCTTCCAACTCTACGGTTCTGTGATTCTGTTACTATTTATCACCTTCTTGCATTCTATGAGCAGGTTGGCTCATTCCCCACTGGAATGCCGACTTCTCTCACGCAGCCAGCTTCTGTGTCCCAGGTTTCAACTGACAAACTTCCAAGCGTCTCGTTCCCAGACTTTTTCAAGTAATCGGAATGTCTCGAACTGTGTATAACACATTTCAGCTTTCTATCTGCCGAGGCACTTAACAATCTGATAATCCCATGAGCACGTCGGAATAAAAGGAAGCCCGTTCTTCATGCACTGCCTAATTAACTTATGGAATTCCTTGGTGAGGGCCACTAGCTTAGATGGGTTTAAAAAAGGATTAGACAAATTCGCAGAGGATAAGCCTATCAATGACTATTAGCCGTGACAGCTAAAAATGGAAGATTGATGTGCAGCAGTGGCGTGCTTCTGTTTATCATATTTTAAGGGCAAAGGAGAGGGAATCTCTCTCATAGCAATAGCTCAGGTTGGCGATGGGAGGGCTGTAGTGAGTGGAACTTGGATGTAATCCAGGAAGACTTCTAAGCTTGAGGGCCGCATTCCATTTTGAGTGACCTTCCAGGGGCCACATGCCACTGATGGTGGGGCCAAATGAAAAGTGGGTGGAACAAAACACACACTTTATTTATTTTATTTGTGCGCTCTTTCTCCTACTCACCCCACATGACTACAGACTCTTTCCCGCCCGATTGGCACACTTCCCCCCCCCCCGCTCAATCTTCGTGCCCCAGCCAACCCCTCCCACCTTACCTGTGCCGGCTCTTTCTCCGCCCCCCCACCCCCAAGGTAGTCCTCAGCCTTCTTGTGGCCTACTCTGCCTCGCCGCCGCCACCGGAAGCGCTGTGCCCACTTCCGGGAACATGGTGGTGGCAGAGGTCAGCCACGGTCGGCGGTGAAACCTATGGCGGAGGCTGCTGATCCGGCCGCCCCAGAGGACACGGAGGCGACTGAAGCAGGACACCACAGACTTCAAACAGAAGCTGGGGCGGCTTCCATGAATTCGTGGAGCCCTGCTTAATTCGTGGCATTTGAGGGGTGTGTGAGGAGGGCTCACAGAAGGTGCCTCAGAGCAGGCTTGTTGTTTGGACTCTTCACAGCTGAGTGTGATTCATTGCTTGCTGTGCTGACTTTATCATGCGTATACAATCGCTGTGGTGCAGGCAGTTCTTTGCCACTTCTTTAAGTATAAGTGTCTTTAATGCACTTCTCTAATTGCATTAGGACTTTTCAGAAGCCATTACATGAGTTAGGGCTAAATAGGCTCCCTTCCCACCCACCCCAAAGAGAATTAGTGTCAGATGAGAACTTACTAATGGGAAAGAGGCAGCCATTGATGTGCTAATTAATTCAGTGTTAAGTGCTTGTGCAAGGGACCTGGCTGAGTGCTGAGGATGAGGGGGCTGAGGAGACATGTTTAGCAAAGGAGATTGACTGGCTGTGTAATATACATATATATCATAGCTGTCAACTTTCGGATTTGAAAATAAGGGATGCCGCGAGGGCGGTGCAATGGCACCAAGTAACCTTGCCACCCTGCGCTCCAGGGGCTGCGCGCGAACGGGTGAGCAAAAGAGCGAGCGCATAGACGGCAGGCAGGCTGTCTGTCTGGTAGGGCATGAGGGTCTGGCTGCACAAGGCATGCAAGCTCCGCCCCCAGTCGGTCTCAGGCTCCTTATTGGCAGCCGAGCAACACAGCTCAGGAGCCTCCCTGGCCGGCAGGGAGGGAGAGGAGCTGCTTCCTTTGAAATCCGGGAAATTTAAGGGATATCAACAATCCGGGATAGCAGCGGGAAACGGCATTGGAATAAGGGAGTTTCCCACAAAAAAAAGGGAGGGTTGACAGCTATGATACGTGTGTGTGTGTGTGTGTGTGTGTGTGGACAAAGGATGCACTGGGAATCTTGGGCTGGGTTTCTAATAGCAATGTTTGGCTGATTAGGAAAGTTGAATGATTCAGGCAAAGTTCCTTCCTTCCTTCCTTCCTTCCTTCCTTCCTTCCTTCCTTCCTTCCTTCCTTCGCAAAAAATGTGTGGGAAACAATTACGTTGGCCAGTGATGGCTAATCTTGACACTCCAGATGTTTTGGGACTACAACTCCCATCATCCCTGACCACTGGTCCTGTTAGCTAGGAATGATGGGAGTTGTAGTTCCAAAACATCTGGAGTGTCAAGGTTAGCCATCACTGACGTTGGCTATAACTGGTGGTTGAAACTCCCAGCTGTGTTAAATGCCTGCTAGCTGGCATTGGGTGCCAGTTCATCTCCAGACCCCGTTGCTCATGTGATGCAGATAAACTATCCAGTTAAACTAAGGCAAGCATTCAAATCTTTCCCCATTTTCTTCCTAATGTCTCAACAAATGAAACTGATTTGTAAAAATGATACATGGAAAAAATGAGAGAGAGAGAGAGAGACATTGCACATACTTTTGTAAATCAAGAAATCTTTAATAAAAATACTTTTTTTAAAAAAATGTAGAAATGGTACCTACCATGTACAGAAGCATAGTAAATCAATCTGCACCCCTCAGAGATTACTTAGGAGTAACACCCCCCACCCCATTGGAGTTTGAGATACAGGAGAAATGCATGTGTGCTGTTTCTTGTTAACAGGGGAGGAGGGGGGAGCCTGCACCATAAAACTTGCCTTTCTTAGAAATACCTCTTGTTGCTCTCCTTCGTTGGGTTAAATGCTCCGACAAAGCTATTGTGGGGATGTTCAGGGTGGCAGGAGAGGATATACTGTTTGTTAATATCCTTCCTATCTTGCGCTAGCTATCTTTGCTTAGCAGAGTGCATTCCCCTTTACACAGCAGAAAACTAGTTGCAAACTCGTGTGAGTTTCTTAAGACAATAAACAATTCAGTCTGGCTTGTCATGTGTTCTAATATTTTCCTGGTAAGACCCCTTGAATCCCTCCTAAAAGAATAAAGACACCACCATTTATAAGCAATAAAAAGAAAGTCACGACCAGGCAGTGTACTGTGTGATCCCTGAAGGCAGGCTTTAGGCTTAAAGTTACAAACGTATAAAAACAGGTTTGGCCCATAAGGGAGATGACCTGAGGGACTGCTTGGCTGGCAGCCAGCAGTTCATTCCAGGAAGTTCGCAGGACGAAAAGAAGATGGAAAAGGAGAGAGAGTGGCAGCAGCATGCCTTGGCCTTATATCAGGTCTGGAAAGGTTATGCCCACCCACGAGTCACATGCAAGGAAGGATGCTCCAGGCCAGGAGGAACAGGAAGTTTTGACTGGCTGGACCAAACATTCCCTTGCATGTCCACTCTAGGAAAACAAGGAATGTTGTATTTGACTGCTCCCAGTGGATTACATCCCACAGCTATCCCTCAGTCTTTATTGATCCGCATTTCAAGGGGCAATTCAGAAGTGATTTCCTGCTGCTGAGCTATTGTGAGTCTAGTGACCATCAGAAAGAAGAATACAAGCTGGATTAAGGGGGCTTTCTCAAGAGATCGGGGCTAGAGAAGTTTCCGGATTTAGCTGTTGACCTGCGATGGTGGAGATGGCATTGGACACTTCGAACCAGAACTTATCAACAATGCTACATGGCCACCAGGGAGCCAACATCCCTCAGCATCCTTAACAAACAACAGTTCCCAGAATTCCATGGGGGAAGTCATGGCTGTTAAATATATGGTGTGGACAGGACCCTCGAGTTTTTGCATGTGGTGACAACCCCGGGCCAATTTGTGTGAACTTCTTACCCCTCAGCCGAAACAAACTAAAACAAAGCACCAAGTTTTGTTTACAGGGCCTGTGGGCCGACACAGCCCACGGAGGAGCGGCATGGAAAATATCACCATGGCAACCGGAATCGACAACGCTTCCATTTTAGTATTTCGAAGGAGAATAATAATTGCAGAGCTGGGCCCCCAAGAGATTCCCACCCACCCCACCCCCCTCACATTCCCTAGGTACACAGCAGCCATACCAGCCCTGGCTCCAGACACAAAGAGCAGAACTGGATTAGGAAGCCTAAGAATGTTATGTATGAAAAATGTGCCAGAAAGGTGATATTCAGAAGAGAGGGAGGGAAAAACCCTCACACTGAGCCACGAATGCATACGCTGGGGAATTTGCCGATGGGCCAAATATAGCTGCATCTTCCTTGAAGAATACTTGCTTTGAGCAATAAACCTTAGGCCAAAGGCCCCTTGGGACTTTCTCCAAGCTGCATCCCATCCTCCATCACGCTTCTCACCTGTCCCACCTCACACCTGCCATGTTTCTGCCTGCCTGGAATTTGTCCTTGAACTCTGATCATGAGTCTTGCTCGCCTGGATATGGGAGAGAGTGCTGTGCCCTCTTCTCTCTCTGTGTGGAGTCTACTGTACAAAAAGCAGGATTTACAACTTGTCATTCTGCCCACTTTTGCTTCCGGCCTCTTCCTCCACTAGCTTGTGGCCCTCGGGAGGTTGCCCCGAAGGACATGCGGCCCTCAGTCTGCAAAAGGTCCTCCTCCCCTGCAGTAAACAAGCTGGTTCAGTGCTGGCTCTCCATTTTTTTTAATGGAGGCTGCTCTTTGTGTAGAGGAAGACACAGATGCTGCCCCCCCTCCCCACATTTCAAGGGGAAAGCAGGATAATGAGCTCATCGTTTCCATTTGATGCTGAAACATGCAGGAAACCTGGATGTCAGAACACTGGAACATATTTTTTTAAGGTACTTTCTCTGTATGCTTTTGAGACAGACAACTTTTTTTTAAAAAAAGGCATTGTAAATGTCAAGTCACAGGAGGGTGTTTTTTCTTTAAACTTATAATTTTGTTGATTTTATTTTTTTGTGGGGAAGGGACAGGAAACATACTTGCAAACAGAGAAGGAGCAGAAAACAAGTGAAGATCTCATTTGCCTAAGGGTGCAGCAGTGAATTAAATTCAAATGCCTGGCATGGTCCTTCCTTCCTAGGAGTTGCATTAACTATGCCCACTAATGTATAAAATGTCAGTTCTTGCCACAAGGAAGAGAGGGAAGATGCTTTTGTGGTCATTGTGCGCAGGAAACGATCCCTTCCCCCAGCCTCTTCAAGAACAAGCACACGCATGCGGTGGACATTTGAGGTGAAGGTTGCAGCCGTTTTGAAAGGATGCGAAGCAGTTCTAAAGCAAGCGTGGCCAACGTGGTGCTGTCCGAATCTTGCAGGACTAGAAATCCCATCCTCCTTTACCATTGAAGCTGAACAATTAGCAGATTCAGGGCAGATAAAGCAAAGTACTCTGCAGCACATAGTTAAACTATGGAACTCATTTCCGCAGGAGGCAGTGATTCTCCCCCCCCCCCCACCTTGGATGAAGCATCACAGAACAACTGATAAAGTGGAGTGGTGTGTGGACAGCCCAGTATGAACCCATCACCAATATTATTCCATCAGTGACACACTGCAGAATATACCTGGAGAGGCACTGGGCAGTAATACCTCAACAGTCAAATCTGAAATGGCTTTCCATGTTCTATTCAAGAGGACCAATTTATTACAAAGCCATCATACAGTATATGCAATAAAGCTCTCTTTTATTTTAGATGGGAAAGAGTGGTGGAGAGGTACCTAATCGGACAACGAGGTGGAAGGGGAAGGGTGAAGGTTTTCCCTTTTTGCTTACAAAGGCAAGCTAATTTAACTTTATTTGCATCGTCCAAAGTCTCCAGCACAGGCATGCACACAGGGTGTGCCAGGGGTGCCCAGGCACCCCCTAATGGTGTTGTTAAATGGGGATTGAGGCAAAGGAGAGGGGAGAGTAGCTACCTCAGCTGCCACAACCTGTGAAGAAGCAGCGGTGGGGTAGCAACAAAGCTGGAAGGGATGAAGGAGAGAAGCAAACCGAGAGCGATGCAGGCAGAATAAAAGGCTGCGATGGATCTGCAGCTTCTGCCTATTGTGGTATTGTTGATTGGCTCCCTTCCCTCTTCTTTCCTTACTGCTGCCTCTGGAACCAATCCCCACACCACACCATTTCCAGAGACAGTCGCAGGCAGAAGCTGCAGATTCATCCCAGCCTTTTTCTTCTGCCTGCATCTGTCTCTGTCTCATGGCTCGTGTCTCTGCTCTGCTCACCACTTTTTATGGAGAGAGATCTGTAGGGATGAGAGGCATCTTTTGCGGCATGCAGGCAAGGAGAAGGAGAAGGAGGAGGAGGAGGAGGAGGAGGAGGAGGAGATGGAGGAGATGAAGGAGCCACCTTGCCCTCCAGGTCCACCTTGCCTCTGGTTAGCTTGGCACAGGTCTTTTTCTCTGCAGGAACAAAATCTCCTCTTTTGGCTTCTTGTCTGCTCTTGTGGTTGTTAATGTCGGCATCCAGAGGGAGTCGGGGGGCCAGCTGGCTAGCCCCCAGCTGGATCGCGTCTTTCCAGCCAACCTGCTGGACTATCCCCGATCTCTGGTGCGACATTAAATCAGCGACCCAGACTTCAAAAACCTGAGCACACTATATCAGCACTGTGCAACAGAAGTGGCGAGAGAGGCTTGTGTTTGCATATTTACAAGCGGATTTATTGAGCAGAAATCAGGACAAAGAAAAACATGTCGTCCCTCCTTCGTCTCCTCAGAGTCTCAAAAGCAAAAGCTATACACAATGGAAGTTCCCAGCAATCTGTGCTGGTGTGTAAACAGACATGTGACACACAACAGTTTCATGTCTGCAACATAAGGTGGAATGGAATTTTCCCAACCGTTAACCCCTTTCTTCTTTACCTTTACCTTGCCTTTATTTGTTTGTCATTTCCCCATCTTCCTTCTTCCTTCATTGAAATGGAAATAAATGAATCTCTGAGCGCAGCAGCCTCCTGACATGTGCTGCACAAGCCTATTGCCTCCAGCATTCTCTAGCTTCCGGGTGCCAAGCCCCTTGACATTGTGACTGCTTCCCTTCATAAGCAATTGTTTACCTACCTAGCGCCATGTGCATTCCTTCAGTACCTTCCAAATACTTGGCAGGCTCGGAGTCTTTTCTTTCCCCTGGAAAGATCCTGCTGAAACCACTTGTTGGCACTCATGACTAAAACATAACCGCTACCTTGCCGTTGTGACTCTGCGTGAGTAATGCCAGCAGATGAGATGGTTCCTCTGGAGGGCACCCTGTCAGGCACTTAATAAGTTTATTCATCAGTCAAACGGAGAAGCAGCCAGTCTGGCCTGATCTTCCCCTGAAAAGTTCCTCCTGAGTAATACAGGGAGCTCCTGTCATCCAGCTAGTCATGCCCAGCGCATTGATTTTGTGCGCTTCTCAGAGAAGCTCAGCTGTTGTCAATAGGAGGTAATTATTATCCAAACAGCAAGGCCTCATGGGCTGTATCAACCATATTGCAACTGTAAAAACCATCTTCTTCAACCTGCACCTGCACCGACTTGGTGCCAACGCAGGCAATCTGACAGCTCTCGTTTGCTGTGATCAGACAAGAGTAGCTTGCACTGGTGGGGGGAAAGCTTTACTGCATATAGGAAGCATACAACTAGCTGTTTGGTAGCTGTCAACGGAGCTGAGTTCAGCGTAGTCTGGTCTGATTTGTGTGATTTATATTAGGAAAGACAACAATCTGCTTACACACAAAGGGAGCAGACCTTAGAAGAGGGGTGGGGAATGTTTTCAGCCTTAAGGGCCTCATTTCCTTCCGGGCAACATTCCAGGGGGCACAGGCCGGGGATGTGCCTCTCGATTCTCCATCCAGGCTAGCAAGGCCTGAGGATCCCCACCCATGACTTGTATTATATCACTTTAACAGTCATGGCTCCCCCACCCCCAAAACAAAAAAAAATACTGGGAAGTGTAGTTTAAGGGTGCTGAGAGATGTTAGGAGACCCTATTCCCTCAGAGATACAGTGCCCAAAATTCCCTGGGAAGGGGAACTGATTATTAAAGCACACTGGAAATGGTAGTTCTATGGGGGAAATAAGCATCTCCCAACAACTTCTGCATGGGTGAGCTGCACGATTGAGTTCCCCATGGGGAACGCCATTTTGCAGCTGATCCAGTGACATCTCTACCTGCTGCACACCTGATGTCATATATGAACTCAGCTGTGTGGCAGATGGGTGTGGTTTTGGGGAAGTGGCCTCCTGGGTCAAATTGGGACCAGAGTTGGGCCAAATTTGGCCAATGGGTTGGAAGTTCCTCACCTCTGTTCTAAGTAGGCATGGATAGGGTTGTGTTTTTTTTTAAATTCTGATGCTAAACAAACCGAAAAGTTTAGAATTTGAATGACTTCTGAACAAGAGTTTCAAAGAATTTGGTTGTGGGATTAAAAGACACACACCAACTAACAGAGAAACCTCTGTTTGCAGCTGCTGTGGGACATGGAATGACGTCTGGGTTGCAAAAGCAACCCATTGATCATATCTGCTCTGCTCTGTAGGGCCAACTTAGCATGCCATCTTTGCAGAGAAAATATCAGCATTAAACAACAACAAGCTATGGACGTATGCTAACGGGCAATGGTTCATTCAGTTTCTTAGCAACAAACCACTTTAGTAAGCAAAAACAAAAAGCTTTAAGTGTTTCATTTTCCTCTTTAAGGGTGGGTTTGCAGTGTCTTTACTTTTCACAAGTCATAAATTGTGCCCATCAGTCGGTTGCTGTTTGCACCACAGCAAACTACCAAATCCACATGACAAGAGAAGCTTTGGTGACGCCCAAGAACCGCCACTTAGCCAAAGGTTTAGCTATTTCTGCCTTCCATTTGTGACATTTCTCATCACAAATGGGAACTTTCATGAAAGAAGAACATGGGGATGGATGGAGGTGTGGCTATAGACTGGAAAAGTTCCCGTCAGTGCTGTCCGTATGGGACTTGCCAGGGAGTAGTCCAGGGCCCCACAGAATGAGCAAAGGGGTAGACTGACTCACCATATTCTGAAGAAAGCGATGCTTTCTTCCCACTGTGACTGGGACCCAAAGAATTCTAGGCGCTGAAATTAGTTAAGGGTGCTGAGCGTTGCTACAGGAGACCCCTATTCTTTCCCCCAAAATGCAATTCCCAGAGTGGTTTAACAATTCATCCCTCTTCACAGGAAACTCTGGGAGTTGTTGCTCTGTGAGGGTAATAGGAGTGCAAACTGTATTAGGAGTGGGATTATACCTGCTCTGACACAGTCATGAGCGCCAATCATCATGAATGCACAATAAATGGAAATCTAGAAAGGTCCATAGTGGGGGTCATGGGGGGGGGAAGATGCCAGCTTCCACTTGGATCAAGACCTGAACCCCAACAGCACCAGAAAGCATTGTAAATTATCACTAAAGGGGAGTTTGGAGGGATCTTACACTCCATGTCACATGTTTCAATATTCCCGTGACGCTTTCTGTGCTGGGTTGCCAGACTGCAGAGAAATAGAGGAATTTCTCAGAGCTCAATCTGTCCACAAGTGCAAGGGCACGTTTCCCCCTTACATTTGATATTTTTCTTTTCTGCAGTGGCTGCCATTTCAGATGAAGGTACGAAGCTCCATTTCCCATGCTTTTACCAGTTTTCCCCCACCCAGTGGGGGAACCGTTTTCTTGGGCACTGTCTCCCCAATATACTGTGGTTTGGCAGGGAGGGGAAATCCATCCCAGCTGCCGTAGCACTAAGTATCAATGCTCCCTGTCATATTAGATCACAGCTGGGGAGCCCTTTTTGCAGCCTGAGGGCCACATTCCCTTCTGGGCAATCTTCCAGGGGCCATATGCCAGTGATGGGTGGGGCCAGAGGTAAAAGTGGGCAGGGCAATAAATGCATTTAAAAAAAAAACAAAAAACCCACGGATGTATAGTAGGCTAGTTTCTGCACACGTTCACCAACTGGAGACATTAGAGTTCAAGGATACATTCCAGCCAGGCAAAAATACTTGGGGATGAGACGCAGGGTCAGCGGTGGGTGTTTGGCCTGGCCTGGGTCCTGAGGGCCACATTTGGGCTTTGCATCAGAGGTTCCTCTTCCCTCTTTTGAAGGTGTCCTCCTAAAAATTCACATTCCTTTAGGAAATGTCCTCCCTCTGCTTCCAGGTTTCCTGACCAGTGCTGATGCAATCTCCTTAGTAAAAAACTAAAATCATCTTCTGTGGATTAGACAGGGATGTGGCAAGCACAGCATGGTGCAAAGCAAGGAACAGGCTCCCCTGCTATGCCTAGAGCAGAGTTGCATTTTCTTCTGCCACTTGGAAGAGAAGGAGGGTAGGGAGCTCAATGAAACACCCTTTTTTGGGGGGGGGGGTGAAGGCAGGCATTTGGGACTATAACTTTTTTCCTTCTCTGCTGGCCAAGGCTCGGTTATACAGTGCTGCTTCCAGAAGAACAGCCCAAAGAAAGGTTGGGAAACCTGTAGCCCTCCTGATGTTTTTAGGCTGTACTGCTTGTCCATAGAACCACAGAATTGTAGAGATGGAAGGGAACCCAAGGGACATCTAGTCCAGCAATGCAGGAACCAAAGCTGAAGAATCCTTAATGGTCTGTGCTCAATATGGTCTTGGGCAGGTTATATTCATTCTGTTAACACCTGTAAAAGTTTTGGGGCAGACATGCTGCTTCATTGGCCAATCAGTGCATGTCCTGAAACTTCTTGCTGGAATCCTGTCACTTATACAACTTATACAACCAATGTCTGGGATTTTTTTTTGTTTCATTTTCATTGAACTATAATGCCGGGGTGCCCCTCCAGACAGCAATAATGTGGTAATGGTGGGGAAGAATCACAGAGAAACTAACAAAACAGAATGATGTGCGGACGGTCCAGTATAAACCCATCACTTATGCACAATTATTGCATTAATGATATGAGACAGAATGAACACCAACAGTCTTGAGGGGTCCCAAGTCACACCATACAAGATGTTCCCACCAGGCCGTTTTGTGAAAAACAGGAACAAGGTCGGGCAACTGGTTGTCTCAAGGACACTGAGACAAAGAAGTCAGAAAGCTTTTTTTGTTTTAAATCAAATAAAGCAGTTGAGTGGCAAAAAATGGTGTCCCCAATCCCTGAAAATTCATTGATTTCCCCCATTTCATTCCCCTGTTCTCCTTCACTTCCTGAGGTTCACTGGAAAAGTTTGTGGAAACTTCTAACCCAGCTAGATTGCAAATGAATTGGTACATTTTAATTGCATTATATTTTTAAAGATGTAACCTGCCCTGGGTGAAGGGCAGTTACCGAATACAGAATGATGATGGTGGTCACAACTCCTCCTCCACTAACTGGGTCTGTTGCACGCTGAACCCCAGGACTCGTGATCCTGCAAATGTTTTGTTGTCAAACGCTTCCTTGTCTGTATTGATCAGCTGCACTGGGCTGAGTCATTGTACCTCCCTGAATAGACTAACAGAATCATAGAACTGTAGAGACAATAATCTCCTTTCTTGTAACTTGAATCCATTGGTTCGGGTCCTACCCTCCAGTGCAGCAGAAAACAAGCTTGCTCCATCTTCATGTGACAGCCTTTCAGATATCTGGCTATCATATCACCTCTCAGTCTCCTCTTATCCAGACTAAGCATACCCAACTCCCTCAACCATTCCTCATAAAGCTTGGTGTCCAGACCCTTTATCTCAGGGGTAGGCAACCTAAGGCCCGTGGGCCGGATGCAGCCCAATTGCCTTCTCAATCGGGCCCGCGGACGGTCCTGGAATCAGCGTGTTTTCACATGAGTAGAATGTGTCTTTTTATTTAAAATGCATCTGTGGGTTATTTGTGGGGCCTGCCTGATGTTTTTACATGAGTAGAATGTGTGCTTTTATTTAAAATGCATCTGTGGGTTATTTGTGGGGCATAGGAATTCGTTCATTCCCCCCCCCAATAGTCCGGCCCACCACATGGTCTGAGGGATGGTGGACCGGCCCACGGCTGAAAAAGGTTGCTGACCCCTGCTTTATCTTCTTGGTCACCTTTCTCTACACTCAGATAGGTGTGCGGAACAGATTTTTATGGGTGTAAAAACCCAGCAGTAATTCTTCCATGGCACATTCCCCATTAGTGAGAGAGATCATACTGTTTTACCATCAACGTGTTGCAAAAGGAAAACCAATATTTGCAAAGCCTCCTTTCTTTCTGCAAAAATGGATAATGCAGATCTTTTCTGCAAAAGGATAATGTTGCCCCGTCCCCACCCTCCCCCGGGGGCTTGCAGTTATAAACATGTCCTTTCGTGGACTTGGGCAGTGTGTAAAAAGTGACAGTTGTACAGCAGCAGCAGCAGGAGGGTGGGGGGAAAAAAGGCCACAGTCATCTCAAGGTGCTTTTGTTTTTTAATACGTTGACAATAGTCAAGAGAGAAAGAATATACAACAGCTAAAATTTCCACACACACACAGTTTTAAGGCCACATTGAAAAAAAGATGAAAGAACTTAAGGCTTCTCTAAAAGGGGCAACTCATAGGATGCCATGGCATGAACACTGAGTTGGAAACAGTCCAGATAACCCGATTTACCCATAGGGAAATCTCTCAACTAACAGCCTCCCAAGCTTTTTTTTTTTAAAAAAGGAGCCAGTGCCCCATACTTTTTTGCTGTTGCCATCGCTGTTTAATGGCAACCTACATAACACGCCCCCTCCCCACAAAGCACGCTCCATTTCTTCGTCCGGCATATTTCCCCAGCAAATCTGAAGGTGCTGTTCTTAAACAAAGCAACGCCAACCACCTCCTTCCATCAAGGGTGATTCTAATCACAAACGGAACCAAAAGACAACTCATTTTTTTTTTATAATATACAAATACGGCACCATGAACTGTGCCGGGTAGAAGATCGCTCTGCTATCAGAGGCACCTGTACAGTATCTTGCTGTTTATTTGGCAAGTTCTAATACTTATAAGTTTTCTTTCTTTGTCTTTTTTATTTTAAATTACTAAGAGAGAGAGATAGAGAGAAAGAGAAAGAAAGAAAGAAAGAAAGAAAGAAAGAGACAGAATTTGCATAGATTGTACATTCAGCTATTTCCCCCCACTTTCCCCAAACCCTCTTTTCTTGTTTTCATTAGGTAAACACGTTTCAAAGTATTAGTGAGGTAGTACCTTTGGTAGCAAAAGAAGGTAACCAAGGCAGAAGCAATTGGGCAGGAAAGTGAGAGAGTGAAAACAGGTGTTTTTGGGGAGGAAACTGCAAGGATGGAGGGCCCCCCCTGCAGGGTCCGGGATGATGGGAGTTGTAGTCCAGCAGTATCTGAAGGGCCACAGTTCTCCCCACCATGCCTGATTAACAGCATCTGAATTTTTCAAGAGAAACAGATGACATAAACTGCTACCGTGATACTAAGCTGGAAAATATATATTCAATGCTTCAGAATGAAATGCAAAGGGCCACCTCTGGAGCATCAGGAATCAGGGGAGGGGGGAAAGTAGGAGTGTGAAGAATATTTTGCATTACATAAGGACTCTTACAGCTGCCTAATGAAAGGAACATAGGAAGCTGCCTTATATTGAGTTAGACCACTGTCTACACTGCCTGGCAGTGGCTGTCCAGGGTTTCAGAGAGGTTTTGCTCCCAGCTTTACCCGGAGATGCCAAGGATTGAACCTGGGACCTTCTGCATGCAAAGCAGAGGATCTACAGCTGAGCTAAGCCCTCCCTATGCTGCTCAGGGATATCTTGGGTTTTGTGCTCCCTAGAATCTCTTGAACAGCCACAAAGATTCCTTGCATGAGTTCAAACGTGTTACATTCCGCATGGTGGTGGTGTAGCACAAGAGCTTATGGGTAGGTGGCATGAAAGTGGAGCGCCCAGAACGGTCTAAAGAATTTGGCTCAGATCCTGCACATGGTTACGTGCCCGTTGAGCCGCAGATCTCATTCTTCTCCCAGTGTGCAAAGAGTTGCATCCACAGGGTGCCGATGTGCTAAGAATGAGCGGATGTTGCAGGCAAGCAGAACCTGGTGGACTCAGCAGTTACTTTCCCGCCCGTTCAGCCTACAGATGAAGCTTTTGGGAATCCCAGTGCGGGGCTTCATCTGTGTGCTAGAAGCTCCAGGCGGTGGATCTGTTTCCACAGTCCACATAACCAAGGAGTCCAGCTCTAGATGAGTCACAGTCTACTGGGAGCAATTGTGGGGAGTGCTGCATGCTGGGTGATCTGCACCATAGATTTAGGAAGCTGCCTTGACCCGAGACGCTCAAGGAGAGGGATGGACAGAATCCCAGCTTGGGCAGATTTGCATATGCATCGTTCGGCGCTCAGTGAGCACAACCTGAAGCAATGACCCGAGCATTGGAAATGTCTGCCAAACATCAAACGCCATTGGCTCACATCAACTCAGCACAGTCGTTTTCAAGGAAGATCACTTGGGTGCACCTCAGAGAGTGATGAACACGGATGAATGAATCGGCCCCGCAAGGCTGGATTGTAAGATTGAAATCTGGGTTTTCGTTGTTTCAACACGAGAATGTTGGGCTCCTGGTCTTCTGCTAGGACTTGGGGCTGTTCTCCAGTTGAAGGAGAGAAGGTCTTCTTACAGAAGCATCTAAGCCATGGACAGGGAACTCCATGGGTCTCCAGATATTATTGGACTCAAACTCCCATCAGCCCTTGCCAGCAGGGACAATGGCAGAGATGATGGAAGCACCATGTGGACCTAGAGAACTGTGGTTTTCTAGGATTCTGATAGACATGGAAGGGTACACTGATATGAGCAGCTGCTACCTCTGACTGGACGATTTCTGACGGAATGGGTTCCATCCTCTCTCCCTTCTTTTATCAGCAATTGGAACATCTAGGTTTTCTTTTTTTGTAGTCAGAATTCTTATTCGAGTGGAAATCAAGAATGCAGGAAAAGGGAAGGGGGAGAAATGAGATGTCTTTTTGTTTTGTTTTTGTTTTTTTAAAAAAAGGCCTTTTCTTAATAAAGGCAGCTTTCGTTAGTAAGATAAGATAATCTCCAAGCTGCATAAGCAGCACCTACTAATTAGTCATTGACTAAAAATACAAATAAATACCTAAAACCGCCCTCCTATGTAGCCTCCTTTGCTGCCAGCTCTAAACATTTAATGCTCTGCCTTCAT
This sequence comes from Darevskia mixta, assembly GCA_034641385.1. Lineage (NCBI taxonomy): Eukaryota > Metazoa > Chordata > Lepidosauria > Squamata > Lacertidae > Darevskia > Darevskia mixta. Next base: position 5,015,578 of record JAWWNH010000050.1, read on the forward strand.
GCCAGCACAGCTGACACTGCAATTTCAAAGTCCAAAGCGAACGGTAGTAGCTTTAAACCAAACAGGATGGTGAGAGGAAAAACATTAGCAAGCCACTGGAAACTCAGAAGTTTGTTTCTTTTTTTTTTAAGGGTCACCATTGCAGTTGTTTTAAAAGGGAATTTAACTTGATTCTTGCGATGTGCTTCTTCTGTCTTCAGGCTCTCCCAACATGTGAGCTTACAGAACAGTGCAAGTCTGTGCAGGTCTACTCAGAAGGAAGCCCCACTAAACTAATTGGGATAGAGGCTGCTTCCAGGGTACCAGTTTACTGACCATCCAACCTGATTTGTTTGCAAGAAGATCAGGCAATGCTGTTGGCTGTTTGAATGGTCATTTGTTCTGCTTCGTTTGTGGGGTAGGTTAGGTGACGTGGTCTTTAAAGCAAATGTTATTCAACACTTTCCAATGCAATTTGCCATCACTTTCCTTATCTCAAGGAAGTTCAGTCTGGGGTGGGATGGGGGGAGCTGGTTTATCACACAGGACCCCCCCAATCAATTACAACTGCACAACCTGAATTTGCCAGTATGTGACTGAATCCCACAGCAAAACAGTGGCAGCCTGGAAGCGCCCTTACACCCACGTACACATGCACAGGATTGCACTAGAGTAGGCCTGAAAGTTTTACACAGGCACAAAATGTGGGGGGGGGGGGAGGGGGAGGGGGAAGAGAGAAGAGAAAGAAACCTTTTTAGAAAAAAATACATTAACTGGCTATTTTTACACAAACACATGCACCTGTATATGTAGATTGCACAACTTATGCTAAAGAGCTTAGCCAGAAATTAATTGGACTAAAATGCCATTTGAATGTTAATAGAATCTATACTTTTTCCTCCGTGTTTGGCCGCCTGGGGACCAAATGATATGCCACCAGCTCCCAAAAGTGGAAAAACAACTGGCCTGCTAAAATGTCACAGGTAAAACGCATAAATGCACTCCAGGGGGCGCTGCTCTCCCTCCTATGAAAGAGCAGCTTTTAACACTAGCCCCAAAGAGTCATTTGTCCCAAACTGACCCACTGGGGCGATTGCCCCACTAGTCTCGGCCTTGATTCCTGTAAGCCCATGTCCCTGTCTTCTTGCTGACAACCATTCTTGGGGGGCACAGTGCTGTCATCTTCCTCCTTCTCCTTGCCCTCAGTAGAAATTTATCAGGGAGGAAGATGGGGGCAAGACTAGAATGAGTTGCCTCTGCCTTGCGCTGGCGCCACCTACTGCTGGTCTTCCTGCCTTGCGCCCTACCCAGGATTCCCTCCTGTAACCTTCTAAAATCGGAATATTGGAAACTGCCTGAAACCAAGCCTACATGAAGCCAGCTCAGGGTTGACTGCTCTGACTGGCAGCAGCTCTTGAAGACTCCTTATCCATCACCAGCTCCCTGTAACTTGAGGCTGGTGGGAGTAGTTGAACTCTTTCCCCATTATCACTATATAATAATAATAATATTAATAATAATTTATTATTTATACCCCACCCATCTGGCTGGGTTTCCCCAGCCACTCTGGGCAGCTCCCAACCGAATATTAAAAACACAATACAGCATTAAACATTAAAAACTTTCCTAAACGGCTGCTATTCCCCTGCCTGAAACAACTTCTTAAAAATGCTGGGGTGGAGGAAGGGGTTTCTTCCCATTGGGTCTCTCTGCAAGTGTTTTGTAGTTCTGCTATGACAAATATTGAACTCTTGTGAATATCAGTGAGTTGTGGTGTGTGTGTGTGTGTGTGTGTGTGTGTGTGTGTGTGTGTGTCAGACTGAAATAAATAAATAAATACATAGTTACATACATAACGAAAGGGAGATGGAGAGCCCCAAGTCCTTGCCAGTGAAAACACGGCTTGGCATAGTGATAATGTCGACACTTTTGCTAGGCTGCTGTGGGAAGTGATGGCATGGGGAGCGATGGCAATTTCAGCATTTGCAACCGGCTGCCATTTTGCTACTCATTTCCCATCTATTTATCAGCTGTGTGTGTGTGTGTGTAAAATAAAATAGCCAACATACCTCAGACTGAGGTTTTAAATAATCTGTAGTCTTGATACTGCACCCGCGCTAAAAACTTAAGGCATGTTTTAAAAACTGGTTTCCTTCTCTCCACACCTTCCCGGAGCTTAAAATGACAGTCCTCTGATGAAATTAGCTGGGGACCCCTCCGTACCACTTCCAGGAACTACGTGAAAACTAAATCGTACGTTTTCTTGAAGGATGCCTGGCAGTTAATGCACTTCGAAACCAGCCCAAGTTTTGGAGGGCAGGTGGATAATCTTTCCCCGTGTCACAATAGCAACCAAGTTAAATTCCCTTTTAAAAGCCAGAGAAGGGATGTGTACCCTGTGCTACCTCAAACGGCCGTCGGGTTTAACGGGGCCCAGCTCAGATTTTGGGTCTGGGCTGAGTGAACTCCAAGACGTCTGGCTGCAGGCCTGCATGACTGGGCAGGAGGTGGGGCCTGGGCTGCAGATATCGACAGCTGACCACATGCCTCCCACCAGTTTGTCCACCCAGTTCTCCAGCTTGCTGCCCGTAAGGGCTGCATTCTTCTTTGCTTGGTCCACCTGCGCAGCGTCGATGGGGATATTCAGAACCGGGTTGAGGCCTTGGAAACTCTGCTCCATGTAGGCGTTCTTTGGAGGTCCGCCGTGCAACCTCGTGGCTTCTTCTGTAAAAACAACAACAAACCGAAATCCAAAGTTGAGACGCTTCACACCTTCAGATCAAAACTACTGTTAGCACACTCTGTGTAGGGCTGCCATTCAAAACCATTTGGTGGTTTAGTGTGGCGGCACTTACCCTTTGGAACTCCCTGCCTCTTGATATCACTGTGCTCTTTCTGGTGCATGCTAAAAACAGTTTTGTTTAGACAAAGCTACCTAGATGTTTAGAAAGTTGATGTGAGTTTCAATCTGTTTTTAATCTATTGCTATCTTAATTTTTTGAATGTCTCAAATTACAGTTGTTCATTTTTCTTGGTGATAATTTTACTGCTTTACATTTTTTTTTGTAAACTGCTTTGAATTCCCTCTGACAAATCAAGCAGTGTATAAATTTTATGAAATAAATAAAACATTACGTGCAAAAGTAACCACAGACCACACCTCCTAATGAAATATTGGCACAGTGTGTAGCAATATGAAAATGGGAACGCCCCCTCCATTAAAAGCAGTACAGAGCAATCATTGGGATAGTTGGATACTCAAGAACATAAGAAGTGCCTGCTGGATCAGGCCTATGGGTCATCGAATCCAGCATCTTGTTCTCATAGTGGCTGAACAGTTGCCTGTGGGAAACCAACATGCAGGATTCAAGCATAAGAGCCCTCTCCCCTCCTGTGGTTTCCAGCAATTGGGACTCAAGCAATGCTGCCTCCAACTGTGGGGGCAGAGCAGAGCAAGTAGACATTGATAGCTCCATGAATCTGTCTAATTCTCTTTTAAAGGTAAAGGTAAAGGGACCCCTGACCTTTAGGTCCAGTCGTGGACGACTCTGGGGTTGCGGCGCTCATCTCGCTTTATTGGCCGAGGGAGCCGGTGTACAGCTTCTGGGTCATGTGCAGCGCACAGAAACGCCGTTTACATTCCCGCTGGAGCGGTACCTATTTATCTACTTGCACTTTGACGTGCTTTCGAACTGCTAGGTGGGCAGGAGCTGGGACCGAGCAACGGGAGCTCACCCCGTCACGGGGATTCGAACCGCCGATCTTCTGATCAGCAAGCCCTAGGCTCTGTGGTTTAACCCATAGCGCCACCCGAGTCCCTTGTATCCTCTTTTAAAGCCATCTAATTTGGTCCCCGTCACTGCCTCCTGTGGAAGCAAGTTCCATAGTTTAACTTTGTACTCTGTGAAGAAGTGCTTTCTTTCATCTGTCCTGAACCTTCTAGCATTCAGCTTCACTGAGTGTCCCACAGCGCTACATGAAAGGTGCTTAAAACTGCCTGTAGGAAACTAGCTGGGATTTTTGCCTTAAAATTCACATATGGAAATTGGGATAGAGGTGGTGGGGTTAATGGATTTCCCCACAGCCTAGACTTGATGCCAGGAAGGGACTCGTCAAACTCTGCCAAAACATACATACCACCTCCAGGGCAAAATGCCTTCATTCAAGAAGGCCCTCTCAGACTTGGAGAACTATGCTGTGTGTTCCAGTGGGTCTGTGGGCCAGGAATGACATACTAGTGTCTACAATTCCTGCCACGTCGCCTGTGTAATTTGCAACTTGTGCCAATTATCTAAGCTCTTCCCTTTGTGCAAGGAGGCAACGGTTTGATCTTCTGTTGTAAATGGGTTAAGGCTCCGTCTCCCTGGCTTGGACACTCTTCGTGGTTCTCTGAGACTTAAGTTTTATATTTTGAGGTGACCCCCTCCCTTGCAAGCCCCCCCTGCCAACCCCTATTATTCAGTTATATTAAATATGCTGTTTCTGTCTGGCTTATTATGGCTTCGATCATATACAGTAATTCGCTTGCCAAGTCAGTCGAATTCTACCTGATTTATTCAGATGGCATGAGCTCTCAATGTAGGCACCTGCTGGATCAGACCAAGGGCTTATCTAGTCCAGCATCCTGTTCTTATGGTGGGAAGCCCACAAGCTGGACGTGAGCACAGCTGAACTGTCCCCACTTGTGAATCCCAGCAACTGTCATTCGGAGACAGGCTGCCTCTGACATGGCCGGTCTAGACTTCCATTTATGCCACACCCTCCATCACACTGCCCTCACTCTGAATAGTCACTCAGCCCCATTTTGACATGGGTGGGGTGGGGTGGAGAAATCACTGTGGCTGAAGAGGTTTACGGAAAATGAGCTACCCTCTCCCCATCCTTTAGTTCTGCCCTATTATTTATCCTTCATAAAAGGCGGATCTCATTATACTGCTCTTTGAATCTAGAGGTGCGTAGCGATTTTCTGTGTGTGGCAGCCTTGGCATTGTTCACAAAATATCAGAAAAATGGCTCTTAGAGATGTCCTAATTTTTCTGTCAGTTTCATAGTATTTATCTGGCATTAGAAGTAAGTTTAAGTAACGCAAGTGGTGGCAAAGTGAAAAAATGCTTAAAAAAAGGAAGGGAAAAAAAAGAAAGCTAAGAGGCTTTATAACAATTTTCCGCATGCAGCATAATGTTTCTGAACTGCAAGGTCTTGGAGGGGCACACTCAGAAGCTCACACTGTGAATACTCTTCTAAACTTCTGCTCTAATCTCAGTGTGCCTCTTGAAATCATGTCTCCTTTTCCATGATAGTCCAACTGTGCAGATTACGGGCGGGGAACTTCAGGCTCCCAAATGTGGCCCTTCAGACCTCTCTGTCTGACCCTTGGGGCTCTCTCAAGGCCACATACCCTCTTGGGCCACATCTTGAACCAACTCTGCTTTGTCCCGCTTCTTTTTTCTTCTTCCCTGGCTGTGAAACGTGTCCTTGAACCCTGATAATGCCTCTTGCTTGCCTGGATGGCGCATGGTGATGGTGTCACGGTGCACAGAAACTATAATATTTATAATTATTTATATGCCACCCATCTGACTAGGTTACCCAAGCCACTCTGGGTGGCTTCCAACAAATGAAAACACAGTAAGACGTAACAAACACTAAAAACTTCCCTACACAGGGCTGCAGAACAAAGTCAAAATGTACACACATCGCTCTGCCTCCTTGCACTTCCATCATAGCCTTGGGAAGATGGAAATGAAAATGGGTGGGAAAGGAACGGAGCGTCCTGGAAGAGGGCATGACTGTCTGCTTGAACAGGAGCACTTGAAACTGCAACAGGCCCCCCTTCTATACCTGCATTTTAGACAACAGCACTGCATTGGTGCCTTCGTATAATCAGTACCTAAAGCCACCCCTTGCACCTTGAGTTGCACCAGTACAATAAATAATAGAAGGGCAATGTTTTTTCCAGTAATGAACTCCTTCCTTAAGTCAGTAGAATACTCCTTAATGTCTGTGGTCATTATCAAAGCGCTTGACTCCTGTTAAACTAATGAAGTATGTGCTTGGCTCTTCTGCTGAAATTAAGGAAAGTTAACGGTGCTTTAACTTTGTTTATGGGGACCCAGGTGGCGCTGTGGGTTAAACCGCAGAGCCTAGGGCAGTGATGGCTAACCTTGACACCCCAGATGTTTTGGAACTACAACTCCCATCATCCCTAGCTAACAGGATCAGTGGTCAGGGATGATGGGAGTTGTAGTCCCAAAACATCTGGAGTGTCAAGGTTAGCCATCACTGGCTAGGGCTTGCTGATCAGAAGGTTGGCAGTTCGAATCCCTGCGACGGGGTGAGCTCCCGTTGCTCGGTCCCAGCTCCTGCCCACCTAGCAGTTCGAAAGCACGTCAAAGTGCAAGTAGATAAATAGGAACCGCTCTGGTGGGAAGGTAAACGGCGTTTCCGTGTGCTGCTCTGGTTCGCCAGAAGCGGCTTTGTCATGCTGGCCACATGACCTGGAAGCTGTACGCCGGCTCTCGGCCAATAAAGCAAGATGAGTGACGCAACCCCAGAGTCAGACACGACTGGACCTAATGGTTAGGGGTCCCTTTACCTTTACCTTTGTTTGGACTGCATCCTGTGTTGTACTAAGAAGCAGTCATGACTCATCAGATCAAAGGCTCGCCAAGTCCAGCATCTTTTTGTCCTACTGTGGGCCAACCAGATGCCTCTGGGATGCTGTAATGAGTTGCAGGGGCTCATTCGCCAGCACTCTGCCCTTTAAAGAGGCCCTGGTCCCCTACCACCAAGCAGCAAACAAGGAATGGCTTCTGAAGAATCCTTGCTTGGATTCCTGCGCTGGAAGGAGCTGGGCAGTGCACTCCCATTCACCTGCCTGATGGGAGGGGAGGTGTACAGCTGCCTCAGCCAAAACAGAAAGGACAGGAAACCTCTGCCACATTCACACCACACATTTAAAGCAGTACGATACCACTTTAGACCATCATGGCTTCTCCCAAAGAATTATGGGAGCTGCAGGTTGTTAAGGGTGCTGAGAGTCCTTCACAGACCCTTGCTTGCCTTGCGGAATGACGATTCTCAGCGTGGCTTAACATGGTGGCTTAACTGTGAGGGGGATTGGGGCCTCCTAACAGCTCTCAGCACCCTTAACAAATTAGCACTCCCAGGATTCTTTGCGGGACGTCTTGATTCTTTAAAGTGGTATCATACCATGTGACCCAGGTGGATGCAAACAGTCTCAGAGAAGCAGGTCAGTGGAAACAGGCCGGAATAGTTAGGCCTGTGAAGCAACAGACCTGAAATAAATCCGTCCTTGCTGCAGCCCAGACAGGAGTCAGTGCCTTCTTTGACCCCTTAGGTGTGAGCCTATGGAAGATACGGAACATGCTTTTGTTGACATCTCTCCCCCCCAGGATGCAGCACAGAAACCAACAGGCAGAATGTGTTCATCGTCTGCTATTACTCTCCAGCTGCATGCTTACTTAAACATTTATATATGCTAAATGAAGTGTTAATTGCTGCTTATCAATTTTTTAGCATGTTGCAGTGATATTATATGTCTTATTATGCATTGTTACCATATCACTGTATTTAGACTTTGTGAACTGCTTTGAGCAGAGATTTGCTTGAGGAAAATGTGGTATGTAAATAAACTGACAATGACAAAAACGACGACAATTCAGAGGCAACCCCCCCCCCCGCCTGATTCAGGAGGCAGCATGTATCCCTCATGACTAGCAGCCGTAGATAAACATTACGTTCCATTGTATTTCCTTAATTCCCTTTTAATGCAATCTAAGTTGGTGGCCACCATCACGTTATGAGAAAAATAAGAGGCGGCTTTCTGGATCAGCCAAGCTTTAATTGCAAATAACGGTTTGGTTCGCAAAAAGGACTTACCTTGCCTGATGCTTTGCCTGTTGGAAAATGTCAGAGGAGAGACCAGGAATTTGGTTTCCGCTACAGGGACCCAGTGATGCAGGATCTTAACAGTCCAGATTCCCGGGCGGAGAGGCAAATTCAACGGCGGCTTGTAGTGTGTAAACTCCGCGCTGGATTCTATTAGGATATCATACGTGGCGGCGATGGTGTTTGTGGGGTCCACCCAGATGACAGTAACGGTGACGTTGGGGCCCTTCCCCCACTTCTGCATGCCGATTGGCTCATCCATGGGCCCAATGAGCCCCCCAAAGTTCCGGAATATTCTCTCCTTAGCATCCCAGTCGGTTCCAATCTGAAGAGTAAATAGAAGCATTGCACATCAGGTAACACTGAAAGAAGCAACCAACTGCTTTAAAAATCAATGTATTCTGTTCTTTTTTTGTAATTGTCGCATTGGATGGCTGCTGCAAAGTCCTGGGTCCTGAGTTGCTCTGCTGCTCTCCATCCCACTCTTTTTTTTGGGGGGGGGATTATCTTCTAAGAGAGAGATAAGTGGAGCTAAATGATTGACGGAGGCAGCCAGTAGCCATCCTTTCTGTGCATCTGTGAATGCAATCTCTGCCTCCAATGCTAGGGACCAGAGATGGGGTTCTGTGGGGGTCGCGGGGAGTCAAAGACCAATTACTATTCCTGCAGCAGGTTCCTCGTCTCCAGCACCCTGGGGCCACCCAGTCGGTATGAAGGTGGAGCTTTTGCGCAACTGAGAAGAAGTGTTTTCACCTTTTGTGCTCACTGGAGCCATACTGAAAGGAGGCGAGTCAGTCCCTGAGGACTGGCGCCTAGGGTCACTCTGGACCAGGCAAGTGGCAATAACATTGAGGAGGTGGAGCTGTAGCTCTAAAGCTAAGCATTTAGGAATGCCGGAAACACAAGGCGTGTGAGTTTCAAGAGAATGGCGTGCAAGTTCTGTGACATACAAGGGAAACACAACTTGATTTTCCCTGAAATACTCAAAATTATTTCCTCGTATTTTGTTGGCATCTGTCTGTCTCAAGAGACAATGGAGTGCACCTCCGGGGCTGAAACCAAACCGCTGTGTTAACAGCACAGAAATGACCTCTCTGAGGAGCAAGCCAAGGCAGCGTGTATGGAGGCCCTGGGCTACCCAGACAACAAGACCCCCCTCTCATTCTTGCTCATGTGGTCCAAAGGAAAGCAGAGCAATACGTTTGGCACCAGCCTGGCTGCAGGAGTTGCCGGAAGAAGGCGTACAAGGCGCCATCCTATTGTCTTAGGGACTCCACTCTGGATTTGTGTAGGGTTTACTCCTTAGCCTTTTCTTCTCCCGAAGATATCCCGCAAGGCAGTGGAAGTTTAGGATCAGAGTTTTGCTTCTCCTAGATGGGGTGGGCTACCTTCTCAGGCTGACAATTCCCATCTGCCCCATTTATATGTGTATAGAAAATAGTAGATCTAGTAGAAAGCCAGCACATCATTGCAATGCATCCCTAATGATTATTAATGCAAAATCATAGGATCATTGTATAAATATAGAAAGTTGTATAATCTCAGAAGGGTGTGTGGCTATGAGGGGCTCACAGCTGTGACTTATCATGTAGAGGACCTGCACTTCTGCATTTGCAACTGCTTTACTTCTGAGGACCCTTCATAATTCTTGTTGGAACTAAAGCACCAATGCTTGTAATATGTTACCTGCAGGTTGCCTGCTCAACCTGACACCACCTGGAACAGCTTCAACTGGTTGTTTTTTTTTAATGTCCAGTAGGTTGTGGCAGGAATGAAGGGAAGAATCACAGAACAACAAGTTTCTATATAGAACTACACTGACTTACAACCAACCACAAACATTTAACAGACTTTACATTTTCTTAGCTGTTCTCTCCCCATCACCCCAATGTTTCAGTTATGCCTGAGATAGCTGTAATAGTTTGCTACTATCCAAGAGGCAACAGGGACACAAGTAACTGAAATTAAATGTGGCATGCACCGGTCGCTGAAAGTATTTGTAAGCAGCGAAGTATGAACTCCCCGGGTCTCACACACAAGGTGGAAGAAGGTACAAAAGTCACAAACCCAAAGAGACGATGCCTCCACTAGTGACAAAAGTAGATTCTTGGGCCTTCAGATCATCACTCAGGTCTCTCTGCAAGCACCATTGAGCCACTGGTTGGTGATCCTTGCAGAGAGCAGCGTGTGGAGATTTGAAGCCCCGACTACCAGCTCATTGTTGGGGCTTCAAAGTGCTGAGGCAAAAATGGGTCCCCTGTTGTCATTGTGATGGTGGGTGATTGGCAGGTTGGCAGCCTTACCCACCCATTTAACGTGGCCCTCAGGGGGTGGGAAAGATAAGGATCTGGCCTGCTGGTATACAGCACAGAAACAGAAAGCAAAGTTGGAGGTGACAACCCTATTGTGTTAATTTTATCTGAGTATCTCCAAGACCTGGAAGAATTTCCTACCCTGTCCCAGCCAGAAAGAATAAAAGGAACAGATTCCCAGAATGCCAAATTCAACTTCGGGAAAATCCAGGGGCTCAGGATGATCATGCTTAAGGAATCTGATCTTCGATAATTCCCATATGAACTGACCTGATTGGCAGCTCCTGGACGAATGTGCAGATTGGGACCCAGTTACTCACTAGCTTTTGGCCTCCCCCACGCAGTTCACGTAAGTGCAGCCCTGCTGGATCAGGCCAGTGGCCCATGTAGTCCAGCACCTTGTTCTCATAGTGGTCCACAAGATGCCTATGGGAAGTCTACAAGCAAGACTTGAGCGCAACAGCACTCTGTCCCCCTGCAGCTTCCAGCAAGTGGCATTCAGAAGCATTTACTGCCTCCAACTTGGTCTCTCTCCTGCTGAGATGCAAGAGTTAAGCATGGCCCGTTGCATTCTCCACCTCAGCTGGTCAGAACTAGGACCTGTCCTATCAAGCATGCATTTCCTGCAATAAATGTAGCTTTCTTATTTTCCTAAACTCAGTCCCAGTGTGATTGCAACAGGGATTCTGCATCAAGTTCACTTTAAGCTCCCAAAGTCACCACTTTCTGTACTGCAGACAGGCTGACCACCACTGTGTCCCATTCATCCCCTTGTACTTCTGTGCCATCAGAGAATCCAATCAGTTGCAGTTTTCCTCTGAAGAGGTGGAGGGGTAGGGTGCTCCTTAACTCCCTACTCAGCTTTTGCATCACTTATTCCGGTCCCTGCTTGGGTTTGCACTTAAAATTTGCCCAAGATAAATTATGCCTTGATTACTAGCTTGTGTCTCATTGCTCACCACAAACGGGGACCATTAGGTCCACACAGAAGACACTAATTGCCTGCCGCCCAGTTCACTTTGTTCTCTGTGATGAATTACAACTGCTAACGAGGCTAGAAACAAACTTTTGTCGAGTTCCGCCGATAAGGCATAGTGCAGAAGTCCCTGAATGCCTAAATGAAATCCAAGTCCATCTTTCTCCTTCCCTTTGGATGGACGTCATCTTTCTCAAAAAAACAACAACCAATAAACCCAAACTCAAATGAAGAGGTGATACCTACGTCACATGGAATTAACCTCCTACTGGGAAACTGCCACCGTCTGGAAGTTGTTGGACTCCAACTCCCAACAGCCACAGCCAACGCCAACATGGCTGACAATAAAGGGTCATGGGAGCTGTAGTCCAGCAACATCTGGAAGGCCATCGGCTCCCCATCTCTGTGCCCTAGTGAATAAAATAATGTGTTTATCTGGCTCACTACTGTCACTACCAGGGATGGGAAACCTTTTTGGCTTGGTAGGCTGGAACCTTCTTGATCCTCACCCCCGCAAGCCAACTTTGACTGGTGGGTGGGACAATCACATGGCTGGCCAGTCACCTGACATCATGATGGCAGCTGATGATTGACAGATGCATTGCCCCAACCACTAGTTAGAGTGGCTGGGTGCTTTCCAACAGCCAGCTAGTTGTCAGGCACCTGGGAGTTGCTTGCGGAGCACTGAGTACAGGGCTTGCAAAGCTGATTTCTGTAGTGTGATCAAGTTCTCATCAGCTGCAAGGCAGTGGCTTCGACCCTGCTTTCTGCGGGAATCGATCATATGATTGACTGTTGCCAAGGACATGTATAGGCCTGGTCCAATTTTTAAGGCTCTGATGATAATGGATGAGTATCAATTCTGACCCCTGAAAAATGAGTCCTGAGGCTACTGATCTTGGAGAACGTACCGGCAGGTGAGCAGGCAGTAATTGTAAGTAGGAGGTGCAGCAGCAGTAGGGCTAAATGGGGGCCCCTGGGAAAGCTGTAGGCCTTGGCAGATGCTGAACGATGTTGGCCACTGGTGCCAGCCCCCAATTTGAGTTCAACCAATGGGCTTTTTAATAGGTTAGGTTGACGCTTGTTAGGTTAGGTAGACTGCAAGCAAAACCCGGACATACTGTTTCAGCTGTTATCTTGCATGTGTGTCTCATTAACTTGTGAGATGCCCTCACACCAGCAAAACAACAGAAGAATTGCCAATCCCAAGAAATACAGTTGGTGCGATCATTTGTCAGGACATGAAAACGGCAATTCAATCCACCGATATCTCAATAAACAGAACAAGACCAGCATCCATCTCCTTAATAGGACATTAATGTCGCCGATTTGCCACACATGCCATTAAAAACACTGAAGCCTACCTAAGCCTCTCTCAATTGCCAAAGAAAATGCAGAATTTATAGGCCAGGACATAATGACTACGAACAAAAATTTGTTCAATTAGCTGTGTGGGCTTTAATTAAAATTTGTGATTTAGCAAGAAAAAATGATGAAATAAATAGCTTTAGGCAGCTGTGCCATTTGCAAAGAATGTGTGGCTCAGGATGAGAGCGGTTTAGCACTTGACAGAGTCAGACTGAGATCAGGGAGACTAAAATCCAACTCAGCCATGGAAGTCATTGGATGACCTTGGGCTAGTCACTCTCCCAGACTACGTCGCAGGGTTATTGGAAGGATAAAATGTTGGGGGGTGGGAGAGTACTATGAACACAATCCTGAACACCTTGAAGGAAGGGTGGGGATTAAATGCAATCAATAAAAAAAAAATTAAAGCAATTATTATAAGGAAAAATCCTCTGGAAATTCATTGGCAGGCTAAGAAAATCTGATCTTACCTGCTGAACTGAAGCTTTCAATCATTGAATTATAGAGTTGCAAGGGATCCTAAGGGTCATCAAGTCCAACCCCCTGCAATGCAGGTTTTGTTTTTGCCCAATGTGGATCTCGAACACACAACCCTGAGGTTTATAATCTCGTGCTCTACCGACTGAGCTATCCACAGGGCAAATGGGTTAAGCAACATCTTCTCTTTGAATTTTCTGCACACCTGATAAGAATTTTCCGAGCAAGATTGGATTTTCTCAAGGTATAGCCTCAGAACAGCGAGAAAAGCACTGGGACCCAGGGGAATGAATTGGTACACAACACAGTGCAGTCAAAATAGGGGTCAAATGAAAGTGTGGAGAAGTCCAGATCTGGCTTCAGTTAGGAAGTATGAGCCATGGTAGTTTCAGAACAAAGAAAAGGAAACCTTGTTCAGTTTAAAAGAGGAAGGGAAAAAAAAAAGATAACAGCAATGCTTACCTCAGAGAACTGCAGCCTTCCAAAATCACTTGGTGGACTTGCAATTTTAAACACCTTTTTGGGCATCACCCATGTCTCTAAGGTCTCCAGCTTACTGGCAGCCAGATTGGTAGCATGGTGCTTGACAAGGAAACCCTGAAAATGATCAGCAAGGAAGTAGAGTTGGATGGAGAATGGGTGGCCCATTGGGTAGTACCTGAAAAACATAAATGCCAATGGAGAAGAGTCTGATTAGCAACAACAGAGTTAGTGGTTTGGCAGTGGGTGAGGCTCTTACAGCTACAGTGACCTTGAGTTCATTGGAATGAGGATGTGCCGCACTACTTCTTAAACCTCTGCTTTTAAGCCTGAGTGGGGTGGAGGCTTGGCAAAGGGGACCGAGATGGGACCCCGGAGAGCAAGGACTCTCAATCCGCAGTGGTAAATTGAGAGCTATTGAGAGCTGCCATTTACTTTCACCACAACCCCTTGGGGCGATTCGGCATTTGCGGGTCCTGTGGGAAATTGAAATGTCAGCTCCCAGACTCACAAACTTTTAAAAATTGCACTGGCTGCCAGCTGGCTACTGGGCTAAGTATAAGGTGTTGGTTGTGGTGTATAAACTCCTCCACAGTACAGCTTGGGACCAGGATACCTAAAATATACATCTTACCCCTTATATACCCAATCAATCACTGTGCTCTGCAGGACAGGGCCTCCTGCAGATTCCATCCTCATGATATACAAATCTGGCTTTTAATGCTATGGCACCTCCCTTCTGGAATTCCCTCCCATTAAATTTTAGACAGGTGCTACCCTTGTTGTCTACATAAATAAATAAAGCTGAAACGTGCAGTCGCAATCCGAGAGTGAGTGAGAGTGAAAAGGGAGAATTGGAGAGAAAGAGAAATGGAGACTGGAGATTGGCAAGAGAGAAATAGAGGAAGAAGAGTTTGGATTTGATATCCCACTTTATCACTACCTGAAGGAGTCTCAAAGCGGCTAACATTCTCCTTTCCCTTCCTCCCCCACAACAAACACTCTGTGAGGTGAGTGGGGCTGAGAGACTTCAAAGAAGTGTGACTAGCCCAAGGTCACCCAGCAGCTGCATGTGGAGGAGCGGAGACGCGAACCCGGTTCACCAGATTATGAGTCTACAGCTCTTAACCACTACACCAGGGAGAAGGGGAGTCCCTGCTCATTTTTGACGCTGTCCTGCACCCACCAGCTTAGCTTCTTGGTCCCCGTTGGCTTGCAGCTGCTGACAGATTAGCCCAGAGGGAATGTAGATCTCAGCTGCGTGGAGGAGAAGAGGTACTTGCCACCTGGTGTAGACTGAAGGAACTCTGAACTTACCGGCAGCTGTTTTCACCATCAGTGTGGAAGGAGGTTTCTGCTCTCCTCAGGCCCAAGCGAGCAAATGAGTGGTACATGGTCAGCATGACGTCGCTGATGCTATGGATCCCATCTGGTTCGTCATAGACATTCTCCCAGTACGATCTCAGGCCTGGTGTGCCCGATGGGTAGTTGCCATACAAGTAGTAATCCAGCTGGCCAATTATTTCTTGATTCACCACCGCTTCAAATTTGCGCGCAAAGAAGGTCGGTCTTGTGGTTTGCTGTGTCAATAAGAACATTATTTTTTTACAACGTGGTTTATGTGGATTTTTTTTTAAAGAACACTCCCACCTTACACGCCATGCTGATGCAAGAACGGATGTCAGAAAATTCCAGCAAAAACGGCACATAAAAAGTTCAGATGCAGAGAACCCGGGGTGGGTGGGAGTGGGTGGGGAGCCACTTCCAAAGTGTCAACACAGCCCTGGCAGGTTGGAAGAAGGAGTATCAAAGAGATGAGGCCCAGTAATTTAATTGTGAACTTTTGTGTATGGGTGATTTGCTGTTCGAGCGCAGGGGTTGCCAACCTTTTTGGGCCAATGAGCACATTTAGAATTTTGAGAAAGTGCTGCTGGCATCAGTCACAAAATGGCTGCCTTGAGCCTGGCATAACACAAATGGCTGCCATGGGTGGGTGCCATAACTTAAAATGGCTGCCATGGGGGCATGACATAAAAGCTTCAATGTAAGAGAGGCTGAGTCAGTGCAAACAGGAAATGAGCAGGGAAAGCAAATCGTCTCTTGTGTGTTTTTGAGGCGATGTTTACTCAGACCTTCTGTGAACACCACAGGACGCACTGGTGGGTACACTGGTGTCTGTGGAAGCCATGTTATGTTAACAAGTGTTTGGGAAAGTGGATGCTGGTGATAGGGGACTCTTACATTTTTCTATAACAGGTTGAACTGGGATGCTGCTCACGATTTATGTGTTTCTCTAACACCGCTCTGTTAGACTGTAAAAACCTTCTTTGTTTTCTGCACATTTTTTGGTAAATATAGAGGGATAAAAAGTGTCAAGCTTGAAAGTGCCAAGATCAAAAGGTGCAACATGCCATCCGAAAAGTCAACACCACCCGTCAAATTTGCTTTCGGAGTGGCTCCAATTATGTTTGTTCTCTCCATTTGCAGCCAGAATGCCTGGAATGCATGAGGCATCCTCACCAGCAAAGCAGGTTTACTTTTGGGCAGGGGGTGGGAAATCACTGGCCCTCCAGAACTTGTTGGGCAACCCAGCTACCCGAGATGCTTAAAACTGAAAATACCAGCAACTGAACCTGGGACCTCATTTGTGCAAGTGGGAGCCCTCCATCCAGTGTTTGGAATGAACTAGTTTGGTTTAATGAAGTTTACTGAATGAGTTCAAAAATATCTGAACTATGCCTGAACATATAGCTCCCATAATTGCTGAGAACAGAATGTGAACAGAATTCATTTTGGGGTAGGACTTTGACCGATTTCCAGTTCATCATCAAGTTCATTCTCTTACGTGTGTGTGTGTGTGTGTGTGTGTGTGTGTGTGTGTGTGTGTGTTTTAATGCTTCAGATACTTTGGGCCTTTAAGCTTCAAGATCATAATTCCTGAGGAAAAATAGAATCATAGAATGAAAAGATGAGCCAAAAAATAGTAATGGAATTGTAATATACAGGAATCTTTTGCCCAACGTGGGGCAAACCCATGACTCATGCTCTACTGACCAAGCTATAATTAAACAATTCACATTCCACTGTGTGCATGCGCTTTTGGGTGTTTTCTTAGCCTTCTTAATTATATTTTATACTTCAGCACAGCAGCCAGTAACATTCTGCATGTTGGTGGGGTTGGGGGTTGGTGGGCTGAGAATCATTTGGCTGAATTTGAACTGAACTGTGAACTGAATTAGCTTGTTTTGTAAAGGGATGAAGGTGAACTTGCATTGGTTCCTTTCTGGACATGTTGAGCTTGAACTAGATTCTTTAAAAAAACTAACGTTCAAAGCTCTAGATACACCATGGACGGAAACACCAGATGGAGCTTCTGTGGGAGGGAAGGGCAGCTGGTCCTAGATTCAACCCTTGGCATCATCTTTTAAAAAAGGACCAGGCGGCAGTGACCAGAACTCATGGAGAGCTGCTGTCAGGTAGAGCAGAGAGTATGGGATAAAGCAGAAGCTGTCAACATGGTGTCCAGTTAATGATGGACTCCAACTCTCATACATGAGAATGTAAGAAAAGACCTGCTGGATCCAGCCTCATGACGGTGTGACCAACAAACCTGATAAAATACCAACTTACCTGAAATCGGTGGAAATCGGCCGGCTTGAAATCATTAGGGGAGCAGCCGCACCAGTCCACAATATTCTTGTACTGGCATTTGCAACCCAGCTTGCGGTTCCAGTTTGTGATGTGCAGGTTGTTGTCCACCATTGTGTTGCAATGAGGGCTGTTTTCCAGGACGGTGTGGAAGAAAGACTGTTGGGAGGCGGGAAGAAACACAAAACTCAGTGGCGTTGGTACATTAGAGTGAGAGGACACTACGGTCACATCCATCCCGTGCTTTAATGGTACGGTTTCCACCAAAGAATCATGGGAGCCGTAGTTTGTTAAGGGTGCCGACCTCACAGAGCTTCCATTCCCAGCACCCTTAACAAATTATAGTTAAAGTGGGGGTAAGAATGCTTAAATGTATGGAGTCAAGCACATTAAGAGATGGTTACAAGCATATGGGCTGAAGAAGAAGAGTTTGGATTTGATATCCCGCTTTATCACTACCCGAAGGAGTCTCAAAGCAGCTAACATTCTCCTTTCCCTTCCTCCCCCACAACAAACACTCTGTGAGGTGAGTGGGGCCGAGAGACTTCAAAGAAGTGTGACTAGCCCAAGGTCACCCAGCATGTGGAGGAGCGGAGACACGAACCCAGTTCACCAGATTACGAGTCCACTGCTCTTAACCACTACACCACACGTAGTGTGCTGCACTTGTTCTCAAACCATTTTCCCTCTGTGGACCGCTTGAAAATTGCTGGGCTGTGTGTGTGTGTTATTACTATTTTATTTATTTGCAGCATTTATACCTCGCCCTTTTGCCAAAAAGTCTCTCAAGTGGTATACAAAAAGGGTACCAAGCAGTGCCGGATTTACGTATAAGCTAGACAAGCTATAGCTTAGGGCCCCACTCTCTTGGGGGCCCCCCAAAAAAATTAAAGGAAAAAAACCACACTGGATGTACATTTCCAAAATATAAGATAAGTTCAACAATTACTTTGATAAAATACATATTTTCTTATGTGCAAAGGGCTTTAGATACCTATTAGGTCCATAAATTACCATATAGCATATATTCAACACGAAAAAACAGTGACAATTTGTTGTTGACAAAGGACAGCTGGACATTTAAAGGGCCCCATTACCTTCAGTAGCTTAGGGCCTCATCAAACCTAAATCCAGCCCTGGTACCAAGATTATGAAACTCCCTCCCCAAAATAAGTTATGCCGACCCCTTTTCTCTTGAATTTTAGGAAGACGGAGGAGATTTTATTAAGCTGCTGTGTCAATGCATTTTAAAACCGAATACATTGTTTTCTGTCTCTCTCTGGCTGCTGTTTTAATAATTTAATTGATGCACTTGGTATTTTTTATTATTACAAGATCTGTCATTGTGTTTTTGTGTGTGTGTTTTGCTGTAGTGGGGAGGGGATTAACCTTGAGGAAAATTTCCCTATTAATTATTTAAAAATGCCAATTCTAGAACATAGCCTGGGACAGTTATTGCATTTTAGATTTCTGGAACAGGAAAGTGGTTTTATAACACCAACACTGAAAAGGGCCACAGGAAGGAGCATCTGAAAGAGGAGAAGATCGTATTTAATTCCGTTGTTTTGCATTTAAAGTTGCATCTCCAGTCAGGTAGGGTCAGGGTCCTTTTCCCCTCAGATAAATTTCTCAATGTGGTGGTGGCGATTTCAAGGTCAAAATTTCCCACCAATTAATGTGAGGAAATAGTAAAAGGAATTAAAAGAAAGGACAACCACCCCAAACCAAGCCAATTCCTCTCTGTCTACTACCGCTGATTTATTTGGAAGTTGCAATGTGCCCATAGGTGAAAATGACCTCGTAGTGAAAGACCCAGTTTGCCTCTAAGGCAACAGAATGGACACTCTGTCTCTTGCAATTATTTCCGAAGCTGCTAAGTCTATTTGCCAATTCAAGGCAGTGAGAAATTCCAGTGGGTTTCTTCTTCTTCTAATTATACCACTGTAATTTCGGTGTTTACTTAAATCCCATAGTAATGGAGACTGACAGGCCCTGCACCACCACAAGGCACCCTCAGGCAGTTACTGGGGCCCCAGCATCTCTGAGGAGTTTTGCCCACATTCATAACTGGGGTGGGGGGCAGAGGATCTGTTTGGTATCCAGAAGACCCCGGATTCAATCTCCGGCGTCTACAGTTAGGGTTGAGAAAACTCCCTGACTGAAGCCTTGGGAGAGCCACATTCACGCTACACATTTAAAGCACTATGACACCACTTTAACAGTAATGCCTTCGCCCAAGGAATTCTGGGACCTGGTTAGTTTTGTCAAGGGTGCTGAGAGTTGTTAGGATCACTCACAGAATAGAATAGAAATTTATTGCGGCTATAAGCCCATATAAATATATCAACATAAACGTAAACATACATAAAACAAACCATATAACACAGAAATACAGAGATACCACAGTAGCAGAATATCGTACCACGGCCGTCAAGAATAGCCATCACCCAGAGATATTAAAACTGCAATCTAAAAGGAAAAATGGCGAAAGACCTTTAGTAGTTATGTAATTGGCCATTTCGCCTTTTTTTGGGACAAAACGGAGTTTAAGAACCTTGCCACCTGCAAGGTTATGTAAGGATCATTGTCTTGCAAGATTAGGGCAAGATGAGACGCTGCTGAAGTACCAACCATTTTCTGAACTATTGGTCTTAGTAAATTTGCCCGGGCATCTCTGTGCAGAGGGCAAGAAAAGATTATATGATCACTCACAGAGTTCCCTGCGAGAATAGACTTATTGTTATCATACTCTGGGAATTGTAGCTCTGCGGGGGGGGAGGGGTTTCCTAAAAACTCTCAGCACCTTTAGCAAACTACAGCTCCCACAATTCTTTGGGACAAGCCACGAGTGTTTAAAGCGGTATCATTGTGGTTTAAATGTATGGTGTGAACGTGGCCTCAATATAAGGGCTGCTTCCTATCTTCCCATGTCCAGGGAGACTTTGTTTTTTGGGAAAGTGGCTAGGATTTTTCTTCTCCCAGACCTTATGCCCCCCCCCCCGATGTTTTGAGCTACAACTCCCAATTCCCCTGACAGACTGTGTGGCTGAGACTGATGGGAATTATAGTCCAACACACCCGCAGATCAGGTCGGACAAGGCTGGGCTAGGTTAACATGAGAGTGGGCTCCCTACTTATTTATCTTTATTATTATTTTGAAGGAGCTGGATATAAAACCTAGCCGAGGAAATCTTGTGAGTAGAAAAACTGAAACAGGATAAACATTGGGTGGTGAAAAAGCAAAAGGCCTTTACAGAACAGTGAGTTCTTTTGTAAAATATCAACTATAGGGTGATCTACAGACACACGGAATGGCATTAGTATGGTTGACCGCCTATCCCCCTGGACAAGCCCCTTGCCCCCTTTTAAAAAAATGTTAAATGACAGGCCAGTGAATATGGATTTTACGCTTGAATTGCCTAGTTAAACCCATTAAGGCATACATTGTCATTCAGGCAAAAAGCCGGCACTGAGGAGGGGAGGGGGAGAGAAACCTACCCAATTACCCACTGCCCTGTCCTTTTATACTAGCAGAGAAGGCCGTTGCAAAGATAAGCAGAATAAAAGGTTAGCAGAGTTGAAAGGGAAGACGATACCTTTCGTTTCCCTTTAGGAGAAGCAGGATTAAAAAGAGAACATTTAATATATGTGTAAGCGAAAAGGAGAAAGGGGATCAGTCATCTTCTGAATGCATTAAGGTCTGGTGGATAGAAGAAAGATGGATGTCACCTACACACTTAATATAACTTTTGGTCACCATTACTAATGAGAATGACAGAGAAAGAAAGAAAAAACCCGGTTAATGCAACACATAATTTATGGAATCCGCCGCCACAAGATGGTAGCATTGGACATGGGCTTTGTGACAATTTTGTCCGTCTAGTCCAGCATCCTGTTCTCATGGTAGCCACCCAGATGCCTGTGGGAAACCTGGAAGCAGGACCCGAGCACAGAGGCCCTCTCCCCTCCTGTGGCTTCCAATGACCAGCATTCAGAATAATTTAAGCATCTGACAATGAAAGCAGAGCACAGTCATTATGGCCAATAGCCGTGGATAGCCCTCTCCTCCACGAATTCATCTAAATCTCTTTTAAAGCCACCCAAATTGGCAGCCGTCCTGCAGAAGGGAGTTCCATAGTTTAACAAGGTGCTGCATGGAGAAGTACTTTCTTTTCTTGGGCTCTCCCAAAATTCAGCTTCAATGGACGTCCACGAGTTCTAGTGTTATGGAAGAGGGAGAAATACTTTTCCCTAGCCATTTTCTTCACGCCACACATAATTCTGCAAACTGTATCATGTTGCTTCTTATTCACCCTTTCTCTTAACTGAAAACCCCGTATGCCACAAGCTTTCCTAATCTCACAGAGTTTAGGCTACCATTCCCTATCTTGTTGCCCTCTAGATGCTGTTGGCCTCAGCCAGTGTAGCCAATGATCAATCATGGTGGGAGCTGTAGTCTGCAAATATCTGGAGGGCAACAGGTTTGGCTGACTTAGGCTGTTCATTATGATAGCTAAACTGAGTCCCGCTGTTTAGTTGCTAAATGCCAGCTGCTGTGGGACAAACATTGGCTTTAGGCTTATGCAGGGCAGGGCTTTTATTTTCTAGAAAAAGAGGTGCTGGAACTTGTTGAGCTTTTTTGGGGGGGACTGCAGCCGTGGCAAAAATGCCTCCCGCACTCAGTTCCAGCGAATTCCAGCTGAAAAATGGCCCTGGGCTTACACCTGGGGGCCTCTGGTGGAATGCTAAAGGTTGGACTAGGTGGACGTTGGGTCTGATCAAGCAGGGTGATTTTAACATACTTCTTCCTCATGGAACAAAAAGATCAGAACAAAGGCCTGTCTAGTCTAGTATCCTTCCTCCACCCTCCTCACGGTAGCCAACCAGCTGCCAGTGAGAAGTCCAAAGCAGGACAAGAGGGCAACAGCATTCCCCCATCATTTCTTACCAGGGACTTGCATTCAGGGGAATACCACCTCTGACCTTGGAGGGCAGTACATATGATGAGAAGCCACACTGATAGCCTTGTCCTCCATGAACTCAGGAGGAACAGCCGGCAAGAATTCTGCTCCCTCCACAACATACCAATCAGGTTCCGTCACCTGAGGCAGCTTCCTCACCCTGCCTAATGATAGGGCTGGCCTTGATTTTTAGAAAGGTAATGTATGTTAAAGTGGAGCAGCTTCAAAGCAACCAACCAACCAACCAACCAACCAACCAATAACCAAAGGAAAAAGCCTTTCATAACACCGAACAGCTATAATTCAGGCATCCAGGAATTACCCCTGTGCCATTTTTATTTTTCTGTGGTGGGACAGGGCCCTCTGCACGTTTACTCACCTCAGCTGGGAGTAACGTGTAGGAGTAGAACCTTTTCATCTTCGTCACCAGGTCATCATTAGAAAAGGTGATATATTCCACAAACTTCCTGTTCAGCAGGAACCAGTCTGACCCGCCATCCACCGTTATTCCTTCCGGAATCTTCCGGTCACCGAGGCGCCACATGTGGGTATCACATTCCAGGAAAAGCCGGTCCAGCCCTTGTTTTCTAATAAACCTGGAGAGGAGGGAAAGGAAATGTAAAAGAAAATACACATAATAAATAAGAAAAATAGAGACTCTTGGAACATATGTGATTATAGCAGGAGGTAAAAGGGGGTGGGGGAAAGAGAGAACTAACGCGGCAGTAGAGCACCCCTCCACAGTGAAAAATGTCATGCAAATTGTCTGAGGGATAGAAGATTCACCAGCAGCAGGTACAAGAAAACAGAGGATAGTAAATAAGGGACAGTTAGCTCCCTTCTCTGGCTGTGTACACACCATACAATTAAAGCACGGGGTTTTGCCCAAAGAATCTTGGGAACTGTAGTTTCTTAAGGGTGCTGTAGCTCGGTGAGGTGTAACTACAGTTCCCAGCATTCTTTGGAGTGGGAAATGTATTTTAAGTACATGGTGTGTACACTGACTATCTCTCTCTTAAACATTGTACTAAACATCTTTGTGTACCTTCCTGGTCCCCACGAAACTCTGGTGCTTAAGCAGTTAGCATTCTTATCCTTGATTAGAATTTATTTCAAAAAGCAACAGAGCCCAGAGAAAGAAAATGGGCTGTTTTCCAAATCTAATTAATGAAAAACAAAGCCCAGACATACGAGCCTCTCTGTGCGTTTACGGCGCTTAGAGGACAAAAGGGAAGATCAGAAGTTGAGAATTTTTTATTTCATTTCATTTCCATAGATGAGCTCCTAATTCCACATTCTATTATAAAAGGGATAATGGAAATGTCTTGCAATTTTAATGGGGTGTTCTAGAATCTCCAAATACAATATTTATGCAATTCTCTGCGAAATTAAATATTCATGCATGTGAAAGTTCAGTCATTTATTTCTATTATTTGGTGATGGTGGTGGGGACGCCTCTGAAAAAACAATGTTTACTTTGAATATGCAATTTACATGAATTATTTTCAGGCCCTCAGAACTCTCCTCAGACACACACCCTCAGCCCAGGCCACACTCCTCACAGGACCTATTATTACTATTATTATTTATTAAATTGGTATACAGCCCTATACCTGCAGGTCTCAGGGCAGTTTCAACATAAGATCACAATATAAAGACACAAAATACATAATGAAAACAAAGACAACCCAATACATTTCCCCCCTCCCCAACACATTTTAAAAGGACATTGGATGCCACTCAGCCAAAGGCCTGGTTAAAGAGGGATGTTTTTGCTAGTGCCTAAAGCTGTATGGGACGCGGGTCGCGCTGTGGGTTAAACCACTGAGCCTAGGGCTTTCCGATCAGAAGGTCGGCGTTTCGAATCCCCGCGACGGGGTGAGCTCCCGTTGTTCGGTCCCTGCTCCTGCCAACCTAGCAGTTCGAAAGCACGTCAAAGTGCAAGTAGATAAATAGGTACCGCTGCAGCGGGAAGGTAAACGGCGTTTCCGTGCGCTGCTCTGGTTCGCCAGAAGCGGCTTAGTCATGCTGGCCACATGACCCGGAAGCTGTACGTCGGCTCCCTCGGCCAATAAAGCGAGATGAGCGCCACAACCCCAGAGTTGTCTAACGGTCAGGGGTCCCTTTACCCTTTACCTTTAAAGCTGTATAATGAAGTCACACTCTAGAAAAATTTGCCTGCCTGGAATGTGTCCTTGAATTCGGATAATAATGCCTGTTGCTTGCCTGGCTGGCAGACAAAGGGGCTGAGCATGTGTAAAAACTAGCCTATGAAATTACATTAATTGCTCCACCCACCTTTACTTCTGGCCCTGCCCACCTCTGGCATGTGGCCCCTGCAAGGTTAGTCAAAAGGGATTGTGGCCCTTGGCTTGGAAAAGGCTTTGCAGCCCCGATTTTTTTTTTTAAGTGTGTGAGTGTGTCCCTGAAGAAGCTTAGAGCCAAGATACTCTTCAGGGATTGTCCGGTTCCCAGTTCAAAGTGAGTAATATCACCCACGGGGCTAATTAATTGCTGATTGCAACTTGGCAACAACTGAAATGAAAACCTGAAATCCCACCTCTGATAAGTCCTTCCAGTGAAAGGTAAGGAACAAAGAAAACTAAATCAGCGCTGTCCATTGGAGATTAAATATTCCTCTTCCAGCATTAATCATTCTAATGTTCTGCAATAAAATCTAAATGACTTCTTGAATTAAAAAGGTTGGCAGAGGGTTCGTTCTCTCCCCCCTCCCCCCGCTTTTCTTCCTAGCAATTAACAACCAACAGATTTGTTGGGAGTATTTACTAACAAACCATTTGTCATTGTTACTTTTTAACATATGGTTCGAACAGTCACATATTTCACCCAGCGGAGAGGCTGTATCTATGCCACAAAATGTATTTGTTTCCAATACTTTAATGGAAAAGTTTGTTGCGGCGAAGTACAAGAACATCAATGGGTTTCTTTAAAAGTAGCCAACAACAGGGGCAAATTAAGATTTTATCATACGCTGCCTCCCAAAAAACATCTACTAGATATTTTGGAAAGTAATTTGTCATCTTTGCTGTGCATTTAAATATCCCTTAAGATATTGTACCAAATTTTGCATGATGGATCCTGAAATCAATGAGCAGGTTTTCAT
Source organism: Darevskia mixta (assembly GCA_034641385.1). Lineage (NCBI taxonomy): Eukaryota > Metazoa > Chordata > Lepidosauria > Squamata > Lacertidae > Darevskia > Darevskia mixta. The sequence continues at coordinate 5,040,814 of JAWWNH010000050.1, forward strand.
CGATGTTAGGATACAACTGGAAGCCATTTTGAATCAAGGCTATAGCTGTCAACCTTTCCCTTTTCTTGCGAGGAATCCTATTCGGAATAAGGGAATTTCCCACAAAAAAGGGGAAAAGTTGACAGCTATGATCAAGGCGGTGGGCTGAACCTTTCACAACTGCACTGAGGGGTTTGTTTTCATATAATTCTCAAGCAATTATGTGTATGGGCTTACCGGGGTGGCCCAAGATGTTTTCTTGCTGTATGCAAAATGCCCCAATGTCCCACTGCGGATCTGGGCCACATCCTTCCCCCTCCACCGTGCCTGCATTGTTGCTGGTCCCACTACTGCAATTGCACCCTCATCTGCAGCGGCATTCACACTGCTGTGGCAAGGGTGCAGCGGCAGTGGTGAGGGCAAAGGCACTGTGGTGACAGCACAACGGTGGGCATAGGGAGGACGCAGGGCAGAAGTCGGATCTGCAGCCTGAGGCAAATGGCTTCACGTCACCACATACATTGAAAATAAAACAAAACCTCCCCCTCACGTGCATTTCTCCCTAACCTTGCAGCCTGAGTTATATTACCCCAGTTTTTCAGCACACCTATTTATTTAAGCACAAATTTCAAAAAAATAAAATAAAAATCTGTTCCGTAAATAGCATAGGATGGAAAGCCAAGTTGAAGGCGCTTTGCCAAAAACGAGCAGTAAAGTTTAGTTTAGTTTTGTTTTGTTTTATGGCAACCCAGGTGATAAAGTGGAGAAACAGAGCATTCACTGTAAAATATACACATTTCTAAATGCCCCTGCTTTGCACTTTTTTAAAAAATTAAAACAAAAACAACAACATCCTGTGCGCTAATAATATTTTATTTTGTATACAGCTCCTGCAATTATTGCATTATGTTTCCCAGGTACAATAAGAAGGAATTTTGTAGCCAACGTGTTTCAAGGAGTCCTTTGGCTAAAATAACCCATATGGGTGGCAGTATGAAATTTCAAGCATGTAACTTGCCTCCCCCACCCCCGGCAAAAAAACAGAGCTGCACCCAAAACTAGTGAGACGACCATTAATGCTACCAGGAGCAAAGAGGTTAAAATACTTGGGCCGCAGGGATAATAAATTCTGCTTTATGTGCAGTACTTAGTAGTGCTGGGTATTAAATGGGTGATTCATTGTTACAGAAATACACAAGCATTTACTGGATGTGCCATTCAGACCAGCATACTGATTAATTGCTCAGAAACACTCGGCTGATAACACTGAGTGCATCCTCCCTGCTGAGGAACTGCTTTCCAGCAATTGCTTGGGAGCAGAATTGAAACGCCTGCTGCTGCTGCCATACAGCATTTCACACAGTGCGCTATTAACTCAACTTACTAAAGCACCACGACTGCCCACGATGGGTGTGCTCTACCTGCACTGTTGGAGGAAACGCGCCTCTGAAAACCAGTTGCTGATGGGAAGGTGCAGGTTGCACTCGGATCCTGCTTGTGAGTGTCTCGTAGACATCTGTTTTGGTCCCTGTGAGGACAGGGTGCTGGACCAGAAGGATCTGTGGTCTTCTCCAACAGAGCTCTTCTTGGGTTCTTAACTACCAATGCTCTTCTCTATGCCATAAATCAGGCTTCCTCAAACTCGGCCCTCCGGATGTTTTTGGCCTACAACTCCCTTGATCCCTAGCTACCGTGTTTCCCCTATTTTAAGACACCGTCTTATATATTTTTTTCCCTCAAGAAAACGCACTATGGCTTATTTTGAGGGGATGTCTTATTTTTTATTACGTAAGCACGCCTTAGCAAGGCCACGCTCGAGTTCTGGGACTGCGAAGGACGGGACAGGCGCGGAGCTCTTTGTTTGCTTGCTGGCAGCGGGGGGAGAATCCAAGCTGAGCTTTGAGGAAACGGGCACCAGAGACACCCGCTTTCGCTGGGCGCTCTCTTCTGCTCCTCATCCGCCGCCTTCCCTCCTCGAAACTTGACAGAAGCCTTGTTTTCCAAGGGGCCTCTTGGGCGGCGCGGGGGATTTCATCGTGGCGGCGAGCAGGGAAAGCCTGTGCCGCCTTCCCTCTCCGCCACGGCGGCCACCCCGTGCGCTCTGCGCCGAGCAGAGTTGGGCGAGCGCGCGGGCGAAGAGACCTTCGGAGTGCCTTTGTCGCGCCCGCTGCCCCTTCCTGTGCGCCCTGCTCTGCAGAGTTCCTGAGCGCTGCTTCTGGGGCTGACTGGTTTTGGTGGCGGGACTAGATGCCCAGCCCCGCCTTTTCTTTGGCACCCTCCAGACCTGCACCTATCACTATGGCTTATTTTCGTGGTACGGCTTATATTTCGCAAATGTGAAAAAATCCTATGGCTTATTTTATGACTACGTCTTAAAATAGGGGAAACAGGGTAGCAGGACCAGTGGTCAGGGATGATGGGAACTGGAGTCTCAAAACATCTGGAGGGCCAAGTTTGAGGACGTCTGCCATAACTCCTCCAATGGAGGCTGCCACTCCACTCTACCACCACAGTGCCCCTAGAACCATGCCACGCCATTCTCTTCTGCAAGTGAACAGCAGCTTTGGGGGAGGGGGCTTCAACTTGTGGGAACATTCTCCCTTCGCCCAACCACTTTCTGCCCACAGATTGTTCCAGATCAGCTCTCCTGAACCGATGTGTTCCTGAAATCCGACTGTTCTCCATCGCAAGCCCTCAAGTTTGTTACTGCTTTCTTTGTAATTAATTTGAAGCACTTTCAGTTATTTTCTTTTTTTTAAAAGAGATAATTGATTCTGAATAATACATAAACTGATATGCCAGCCCTACCTATATATCACAGCACATCCTAAGATGCAATTAACTGTTTATGTATTCCAAAGGCAGAATCCCCATTAAAGACCCAACCTATTATTCCCCAGAAGAGAGGGCAAGTGGCGCATTAGCACAATTTAATATTAAATTAATGAGAAGATGAGCAGATTTAATTCATCCAAATTGCTCTTGTCCCAGCCGAGGTGAGCATCTTATGGCTTTGTGTGGAACGATCATAATTCATGCTCTTATTTCTTCTTTTGACAGTGTTTGAGGAGCAATGATCACAAGAGTCAGAAGTGAACGGGAGGCATATCTCCATAACCCTTTCTTATTGCCTTTCTAATTTAACTCCACCGTTTGACAGGAATGCCAGCTAATGCAAAACCTGCCAGTCAAAATGAAGCAATGCGTTCCCAGTTCATTTCTGGGCCCAATTCAAGTTGCATTCACATTTGTGTCCAAAGCCCTAAACAACTTAGGCTACATCTGCACCAGACATTTAAAGCAGCATTTTTCACAGTTACAACTTCCCCTAAAGCATCCTGGGAACTGTAGTTTGCTAAGGGTGCTGAGAGTTGTTAGGAGACCCCTATTCCCCTTGCGTAACTACAATTCCCAGAGTAGCCTAACAAACAAATCCTCTTTTCCGGGGAACTGTACGTAGCTCTGTGAAAGGAATAGGGGTCCCTCAACAACACCCTGAACTTACTACACTTCCCAGGTTTCTTTGCAGGAAGCCAAGACTGTTGGCCCCAGTCTATGACTGGTTGCTGGCTTGTTTCTGGGCCCAGTTTAAGGTGTGCTCACACAGCCCTAAGTGAGTTGATAGCCAAATGACCACTTTCGCTCCTACAAATTTTGCTGTGTGTTAAGATAGGCAGGGAGGGTCCCTCTTGGTAGTTCCACAACCATCAGATCAAGGAATGGATCTGACGTAGACATTACACCTGGAACCATGTGGTGCACTATGGGAAAAATCTCAGGAAACCAAGAGGTGTGGGCAGACTTCAAAGCCTGCTCCAGCTTCCCACAGCCCAAACATATCTGCCACCGACTGCCATGTAGGAAGGGTTCTGGGAGAGAACCATAAACTTAAAGCACATGGCTTCCCTCAAAGAACCACGGGAAGTGTAGTTTACCCCTTACAGAGCTACAGTTCCCAACACCCATAGGAAACTACAGTTCCCAGAATAATTTTGGTGGAATAATGTATTTCCAATGTATGGTGTGGATATGCCATCTGATGAATTCTTTTGTTTTAATGTAGTTACTGTGATAATATAGTGATTCTACTAATAAGTCTTAATATTACTTGAAACCCTGGAAAGATTTGTATCCTGAAACATGGAATAAACAACAACAACAACAACAACATCTTTTTGGTGGCCCAGTGTCACTTGCAAAGGGATTGGAACGAGACCATCCAAGTTCAGCACTATTGAGAATGATAAGTAACAGTCTCCTTTAAAAAAAATATGGCACAGTACTGTCCTAAGATATGGTTAAACTGTATTAGCGAGAGAGATAAAATATGTAAGCTGATCTCAGGAAACTCTTTGTAAAAAAAGAGAAACCAGATTAGAGTAGATAAACATATAATAAGCTTTTCATATTTTTGAGCAGATTGATACTCTGCAAGAAAATAAAATGACAACACTGTCACTTTAGTGACAAAAAGACAGATCTCTCTCTCCCCCCCCCCCCAGCCCACTTGATATATATGCATGAAGTGGTAAGCCTTCTCAAATCTGCCACCGTTTAACTGGAAGGTGCGAAAAGGGCTTAATTTTGTGCCTGGCTTAGCTCTGGAATCTTATTTCAACGGCTGGTCTAAAATTGTAGAATAGGCGGATAATGAATGGTGCCCCTGAGCTGGGTCAGAGTGCATTTTTAATGTCATCTCTGAGCAATCACAGCCTGTTCTCGCGTGGAATGGGCAGATAACGTGGGTTTTGGGAAGGCGACATCACCTCCCCACTGTCAGGAGCTACTGGGATCTGTGGGTGTCTGTCCTGCATGGTCAGCCTCTGAATTGCAAATGCCAACTTCTCAGTGAAGGACCTTCAGGCCCTGGATGGACTCAGGCTGCCCCCTAGGACAGGAAACAGTATAAAAGGACTTCCTGTAGCAGCGGAGCCTTGTTTAAACAACAATGGCTCCCCGATCTGTTCCTGTATCTTTGTTTGTCCTTTGCTTCTGACTTACTCATTGGTCCTAAATAATGGGTTGGTCTCTTGGTTTAAGGCAGGCACCCCCAAACTCGGCCCTCCAGATGTTTTGGGACTACAACTCCCATCATCCCTAGCTAACAGGACCAGTGGTCAAGGATGATGGGAATTGTAGTCCCAAAACATCTGGAGAGCCAAGGTGGCCTATGCCTGGTTTAAGGCCGCATCTCAAACATCTACCCATGGCCCAGGCTAGACATCCAACTTTGCTCTTTTTAGGAATTAAGGCTGGGATAGACTGAGGTTGGTGGGATAGTGCCCCATTCACTCTCATGAGCCAGCCTCCACTGTGCGCACACACACATAATTTGAATGCCATCCTCAAACTCTGATCCAAGTGTTCTGTTTTGAGAATGCTTGGCTCTGCACTACCCGATACACAGATAATAATAATAATAATAATAATAATAATAATAATAATAATAATAAATTTTTATTTATACCCCGCCCTCTGTACACCTTTCTTGGGAAAACTGCAGTTGAAAGTGCCGGTTTTATTGATCACACAAAGTGATCCAACTTTTACCTGGATTGCAAAAAAAGAAAAAGAAATTAAAAGTATCACCACAGAAAAGGCCACATTACCTTGCATTGTCTCTTCCATGGGACTTCAAGAAGTTCATGTCTCGGTATCTGGAAAGGAAGGCAACGAGCTGGTCGTTTGTCCTGTGAAATGATTGGGACAAAAAATTAAAACAGAGACTAATATTTAGTCATACACGCCAGGAACTTCACCACTGAAATGTAAGTTCAGATTTGCCGCCTAGTCACTGATATCATGTGAGACATATTCCAGGAGAGCCTCTTTGCCTCTTTCTCTTCTTGAAACAAAAATTCAGTATATTTGTATTTCAAATTCCTGTATCAAATCTTGGGGATCCCTCCTCGTAAAAGAAGATAAAACGTTACATTACTGAAAGACATCGCTGACTAAATTGTAGTTTGAAAATTCAATAGCAATTTATGCAAACAGATTTTCACTTCATTTTGAAGATGCTTCTCCATTCAGATTATCTGTTATTTCGTATTTAAAATGTAGTTCAGTTAACCATACATTTTTTTTTTAAAAAAAACTGAATTACACCTGCCCGCTCATTTTACCTAGCTCTGAACGGTCCTGACTCCAAAACTACAGCCTTGTGAAAAGCACAAAAGTACAAAACTGACATCAAGTGTGAAGGGAGCACACCTGTAAAATTATCCACATCCTTTCAAAGTGCTTTGAGGCAGCAGCTGGGGAAACGAGCAGCTCTAAGAAGGTTTTAAAATGAGCAGTCACTCGGGAGAGTGTTGTGGTGCATTAAGACTAAAGGATTTATTATGGTATCTACCAAAGCTTATGCCAATAAACTTGCTAGTCTTTAAGGAGCCACCAAACACTTTTTGGGGAAGGGTTGCACTGTCGACCTGGAATTTAAAAACAAGAGAGAAACAAACTGTTTGTGTGAAAAAGAAAAAGAAATAATGATATCTGGATTTGAGGAATGTATATAATGTTTGTTTATAGAAAGAAGCTTGGCTGGGTGTTATGTTGGATTGGACAAAGTGAATATTGTTTTTATATAACAGGCAGATGAAGAATTGGAAGTTCTTTTCTTTCTGAATCTTATTCCTCTATCTTTCTCTTTTAACCTCTTCTGTTCTATTTATTAGGGACCCAGGTGGCGCTGTGGGTTAAACCACAGAGCCTAGGGCTTGCTGATCAGAAGGTTGGCGGTTCGAATCCCTGCGACGGGGTGAGCTCCCGTTGCTCGGTCCCAGCTCCTGCCCACCTAGCAGTTCGAAAGCACGTCAAAGTGCAAGTAGATAAATAGGAACTGCTCTGGCGGGAAGGTAAACGGCGTTTCCGTGCGCTGCTCTGGTTCACCAGAAGCAGCTTTGTCATGCTGGCCACATGACCCGTAAGCTGTACACTGGCTCTCGGCCTATAGAGCAAGAGGAGCGCCGCAACCCCAGAGTCGTCCGCGACTGGACCTAATGGTCAGGGGTCCCTTTACCTTTACCTATTCTATTTATTTACTTATTTAATTGTTCTCTTTCTTTCTCTCCCTTTTTTGTGTTTTTATAGTATCTAGATAAAAGTCTTGGTTTGGTTTTTTAAAAAAAGGAAAAGATATTAAACTCTATATTTTTTCCTATAAATCTTAATAACATTTATTTAAAAAGATAGATAGACAGAGACAGGGAGACATGCTCTGGAGAACCCTAAAGTTTGCAGAAGTACAAAAAAACCCCTATCCCTCTTAAAAAGGCAACTCACCTCCCAACCAACAACTCATTGAGGCTTAAGCATGCTCCGTAGTCCCAGAATGCTGATGGTTAATTGGAAAAGAAAAAATGGAAAACTTGCAAAGGAAGAAACAGAATGTTTTTCTTGATCCTCTAAGAAGACTACAGCATTCTGGAAGGAGGGAATGGTTAGCTAGCTTGAAACCCTTCCAGGAAACAAGGTTCCACTACCACTTAAGAACATAAGAAGAGTCTGCTGGATCAGGCCAGGGGCTCATTTAGTTCACCATCCTGTTCTCTCAGTGGCCAACCAGATGCCTCTGGGAAGCCCACAAGCAGGAACTGAGTGCAACAGAATTCCCAGCAAATGGTATTCAAGAAGCATTATTGCCCCTGAAATTGTGGGATTTTGGGTTGCAGGTTCTACTTGTATATATACACCCAGCTGGACATTAAAAAGGGAAAGAGGCACATTTGCAGCGGTTTATCAGCGAAAATGTGCTTTGAGTCACTCTATGCCCGTAGTCGGGAACACGGAACTTCTTTTTCAAATGCTGCGGCAATTCCTTCTGAATACGTTGCCTGTGGAGCAAAATGACTCGTACTCCCAAGTTGCACAGGGAGCAAACCCGGCCAGGGAACTCTATAAACACAGTGATCCCCCTAAGTAGCCTGCATTTACAAACTCTCCAACCATCTCAAGGAACAGTTCATTATTGCCCTGATGAATAACGAACAAGTTAACCATTGACTAAGTCCAGACCAATTGGAGTATCTGTCTATCAATCAACCTAAATGGCTAGATTGCAGAAGCCTGAGACCTTCCTTTGATGCTCACTCAAGTGAGCTTTAAACGTCTCCCGGGGTCAGAATCTGCATTTCAATTTAGCATTTGCAGGGGAAGAAACACACATCCTCTCTCCCTCTCTATCGTAAAGCCCTGCCGATTTTCACATTTGCTGCTTCACTGAATTGCCATCTTATGGGGGATGAATAGACATTTAGGGAATTTACTTAGCGATCTTTCCACATGAAAAGGCCTCAATGGCTGACATCTTAGGGTTCGTTTCTAGGCAAACACCGGCGTGCTCGGATGATCTTTTCAGAGATTATCTTTACTTTCCTACTTTAAGTTTACTCCAAGAATGAATTTAACAAGTTAACAAGTGCAATAATCAATTTTTTTTAAAAAAGAAAATGCTGCGCTCTCTTTGTTTCTTGCGATCTGTTCACTGAACTGTGTTTCAATACCACAATCCTAAAACACAGCAGCTATGCAAAATTCTCAACCGTTGCCTCTACTGCCAGCGTTCCCCTGATGAAGAGCTAATTATATTTATTTATTATTGTTATTCATTCAATGTATTAGTCACTTGCTACGTAAAAGAGTCTTTAACTGTGACTTTTAAAAGTTTGTATCCAAGTTCTGCTCAAAGTAGAAAGGCTCATTAATTTCTCTCCCCCCCCCCCAATTTCACCCCCATATATAATAAATTTACAAACCCTTTTCCACAACCCAAAGGCATAGTCAGATGTAAACAATAATATTAAAGGTTCATACAGGAACAGAAGTGGAGAGAAACTGAAAGTTCCATCAATATGGAGGAGAATGTTAATGTATCATGGAATGTGGCAAGTACAGTTTGTTCTGTAGAACCTTTGTTTGTGGGCTGGACAAATGACCACCAGTCTGCCATAAAAGTCTCTTCAAGTTCCCTCCCTCTACCCACAGAAATTTATTGAATCAGTTTTTCATTAATTATGTTATACCATTTTTGTACATCTGTTTAGATGTGCTTCTTTCCAGTTTCTAGCTATCCACTGAATATACCCAACAGGCTCATTAATGTCAACTGAAGTTTGTTATGTCCATTAATCTCAATGGGTATATTCCTGAGTAGGACTAGCATTGAATACAACTCAGTGCTAATCCTACTCAGTCCAGAGCCATTGAAATTAATGAACATGGTCCTCTGGGCCAGTAATTGCAACAGGTCTAACCTGAGCAGGACTGAGTGCAATACAACCCATAAAGTGTAATACCAAAATATAAAAAAATACAAAAAAACCCACCCCAAATCTATAGAATAGCCCCAGTGAAAAAAGCAGGAGAAGCTGGCTGCTCCCAGAATCTGGAAGCAAGACTGGCTCCCTCCTTGTTGTTCTTCCACCGACAGGTGAAGACCTCCTTGTTCCAACAGGCTTTGAGGAACTGACTCTCAGAGCCTCCAAGTGCCCCACAGAAGCGCCGAATTGCGTCACACGCGTGCGCAGACGCAGCGGGTTGCGAACACTGCGGGTTGCGAATGCGCCTTCCGCACGGATCGTGTTCGCAACCCGAGCGTCCACTGTACTGTATTCTTTTCAGCTGAAATCATCCCAAAAATTTAGAGGTAATTTATTTATTATCTTGATTTTCCCATTTTAAATATGCAACATATAAAGAAAAATGCAACACTACTGCCTAAATGAAGAAACAAGGGGATGCAGGTTTTTGGTTTTTTAAAAAAAATATTAGTCTTGCTTTTGCAGTGAAACAAACACATCCTGAGCTTTATTTTTTATTTTATTTTTGCAAAATCTAAAAAAAAATAAAAATGGCCAAAGTTTTTTTTTTTTTGCAATATCTAAAAAAAGAAGAAGTTGTTTCTGAGCTTTTTAAAGGTAATTTGCCAAAATCTACACTTCTGACATGGGTTGCCCTGCATCTGGATTCCCCCGAACATTACAGTGATTTCTGCCTAGACGCTGTTTATGATGACTGAATCCTGAGTATGCCCGGGAAATTCCAGACTTACGTCAACCCTAGTACATCCTAACTTTCCTCCAAGAGCTTAAGGCGCACTACAAAGTCCCCTGCCCCAAACCATTAGGTAGGTTAGGCTGAGAAACATTTAGGCTACTTCCACTGTCTTAATGCCAGTTTCTGGGAATCACATGTAGGGAGAGTGCTGTTGTGCTCAGTCCTGCTTGCCAGCTTCCCACTGGGGAATCTAGTTGTTCGCTATGAGAAGTCTTCTGGCCCAGTCCAGCAGAGCTCTTCTTATGCTATAAACAGCAGGTGGTGGTTTCCCCGTATGAGCAACTTGAGCACAGCAGCACTCTCCCTGTCTCCGACTACCAGCAGCTGCTATTCTGAGACATAATACCTCTGGCAGTGGAGGCAGAACATAGCCATTGTGGTCAGCAGCCATTGATATTGGGCTGCACTTGCTTGTAAAAAAGGTGTACCGGTCCTTTACTACTCCAAGGAACCCACTTTGAAAACCCCAGGTGCTCCTTTTCTAAATGTATCATTCCTCAGATGGCCAAGTTTAAACTGAGAGAAGTTTTTGAAGATTACAAAAAAACCAAAGCAAAAACCAAACATCAGTTCAAGCCTACATGACAACCCAGGGAGGACTAGGAGAGAATGTGGCAAGGGTAAGAGAAGAAAATGAGTTTAAAATTAAAACTTTCTCCTGGACTTCAGCCAAAAAATGCTGTGATATGTAAATGCTCTATGGAAAGAAAAGGAAAACAGAGGCTCAGTCACCGATGAAAATCCTCTGTTGGGGGTTTCTTCATCTAACTAGGGGTATTAGTTTTATTCAAGCTGAGAGTTCATAAAGACCTTCAATGTCTCATTATCCTTAGAAAGCAGAACTTCATTTGGTTGGAATGTTTTATGGTTATATCCTAAGGAACCTTGAAATGTCTTTGGTTAATGGGGTGGGGGAAATCCTGCCTCCAGTGCCAAGTAAGTATTTCTTAATAGGCCCAGAACCTTTTCTAAACTGAATACTGCTAATAATAATGGCTTAAAACGCAGGTTCATGCACATGCTTTTTTTACTTAGTTGCTGAACTACAGCTCCCATCATCCCTGGCGGACACAGTCTGTCCCATGGAGATTGCTTCCATGGCCGGTTGACAGCAGCCTCTATAGATAGATGGTGTCACCAATGCACCAGAGTCCTGCTGGATTAAATCCAAAATCTTATATAAAGGCCAAAGTCCAGTTTCCCACAGTGGTTGTTGGCTTATCTTTGTGCTATGTGAAGGATGGCTTCCTTTTACCTGTTCAGAAACTTCCACCTTTCAGCTATTTTGGATGATCCCAGTGAACATCAAGGACATTTATGGTGGCATTTTAATAGCAGCTCCTCCTCAATTCACCTCCAACCTTTGCAGGAGCAACTTGATCTTTCTGAGCTCTCCAAGGTGCTGAACCCACCATCAACTTTGCTGCCTGGAGGGTACCATCTATGGATGGAACAGAACAGCCCTGTTCCAATTCCCAATAGCTTAGTTAACTAAGACCCCATTTGCGCTACACATTTAAACCACTCTTAGACCGCTTTAAACAGTCATGGCTTCCCCCAAAGAATTCTGGGAGCTGAAGTTTGTTAAGGGTGCCGAGGAGACCCCTATTCCCCTCTTATAACTCCAATTCCCAGAACAGTATAACAGTAAATCTATCCTCCCAGTGAACTCTGTACAGGGAATAGGAGACTCCGAACAACTCTCAGCACCCTTAACACACTACAGTTACCAGGATTCCTTGGGGGAAAGCCATGACTGCTTCAAGTGGTATGATACTGCTTTAAACGTATGGTGTGGATGTGGCCTAGAGCTGGCTTCAGTTTTAAGTCCCTGCCCCTCGATCACCTGCAAAGTGTCATTTCCCTCTTGACATCATTGGCTTCCACACTTCACTTGTTGGTGGTGGTGGTGGGCAGAAGCATTCGTGGTAGGTAGTTGTAAACTGCCTGTCGTCTCAGTTGCCCTCAGTGTCAACATCCCTTGGGTAACTTACAGGAAATCTAAAATGCTGGGCTGCTTCTCAGACCCTGCCACTGCTGCTAGAGAAGTCAGGTCTGTGATCAGAGGACTGGGCCTCATCTGTGTGCCCTCCTGGGGTGCTTGGGCCCTGGATGCTGCCCCAGTGATGCCAACCCTGGTTTTGTTTTTTTAATGGATGACACAATGCCTCATTCCCCATACCCCAGATTTTCATGAGTTTGAAGTGCAGTAAGAGGCAGCCCATTCTAATTTTGGGAGTGAAATTTGGCTGCAAGTCAGGCTTTGCAACCCCAACATCTGTAGAACAAAGATAAGGATTTGGGAAACCCTCTCTTGGTGTGGTTGTTTTTTTTAAAAAACCGACATGGCAATCATATAGCAAAATATATTTCTCCTTGCCTTCACAGCAGGAAAGAAGTGTCGCCTTGGTGCATAGCTGCAACATAGGCAGATAAAATGGCATCAGAATCGTTTCCGTGTGCTCCTGCAAGAAGGAGGGGCTGGGATCTTCTGAACAGTTACGCGCTTGGTCGGGAAAGTGATCATGGGGCTGGGCGAAGCGTCGGCTGGGTGGGGAATGCTGATAACGACGGCCAGGATTTTGCTCTGGCTCTTCAATGATGGAAAGGAAAACATGCGGTGTGTATTCTGGATAAACTCGAAGTCCCAGTGGTTATTCAAAGCTTATCAGGGTTTCACCAGAGTGTTTGGCATCTTTTTAAACAGGGCAGTGAAATCTTACGATGAATGAAAACACACTGCTTTGTGGCTGGATGTACACATCACTCTGGCACGTGGTGCTTGCTAAGGGACTGTGTGCGGAAGGGTATAGTGCGTGGAAGTCTCACCCAGCACTACTGGGAGATGCTGGGGATAGAATCTGGGACCTTAGGTATGGAAGGAAGATGCTCTGCCACTGAGCTACAGCCCTTCTCTGTGTGGCTGGTATGGATGAGGCATCCTGAAGGTCAGGGCTGTGTGATTGTCAGAAGCGCTGAATGAATGCTCAGAAATGAACGCCACCTGTTCTGTCTGGACTGCGGTATTAATAAGCCATGGCCTGGCCAGCCTTTCCCAATTCCAAAATGAGATGGGAGAGCTTTGGACACAGGCGAGGCACCGCCAATGGCCTGGCCTGCCTGTGCATGGATTTTCATTTAATTCCCTCCCTCTCTCATATCAACTTGGTGGGATGTGCTCTGCAGCTCTTTGGACTAGCTTCCTAACCTCAATACTTCCCCCTTTTCTTCATTGCTTCCTCTTCATTTCACTGACTGGGAGAAAATGTTTGCTTTAACAACAAATGCTGGGTTTTGCCTGGGTTTCCACAGATTGTTCAGTTGATACTTTTTTGGGTGGCGGTGGGCGGAGGGAAGAGTTTGTTTCGATGGGATTCATTCCTGTTCTTGCGGGCCTGCAGAGGAAGTGGGTCCCCTTTTAATGCAGAGAGTCCCAGGTAAGGATGGAAGGATCTGTCCATTTTGGTTCTCTCACTTGTTCATTTTTTAAAAATTATTATTATTTATTTGTACCTTGGAAGACAAACGGAATCCGTTCCGGGAGTCCATTCGACGTCCAAAACGTTCGGAAACCAAAGCGTGGCTTCTGATTGGCTGCAGGAAGCTCCTGCAGCCAATTGGAAGCCCCAGAAGCCCCATTGGACGTTCAGGTTCCAAAGAACGTTCGCAAACTGGAACACTCACTTCTGGGTTTGCGGCGTTTGGGATTCAAAACGTCCGAGTACCAAGGAGTTTGGGATCCAAGGTATGACTGTACTGCCCTAATCCTACAGGTCTCAGGGTAGTTCACAACATAAAGTCACAATATAAAAACGCAAAATACATAATAAAAACAAAAACAACCCAATAATCTCCCCTCCCGAATCTTAAATTCAGCTGTCCGCATTTTGCAGCCGTTTATACTTTCTTTTCTTTTTTAAAGAAACCTCATAGAATTTCATCAGCATTTTAGTGCAAATAAACACATTTTCAATATGCAGTTTTGACTAATGTACACATTTCCGCAAGCAAGATTTATTCTGCAGTGGGGGGGGGGCAGTTTTCGAGAAAAAACATGTACATGGATGATGGAGAAGTTGAGATTGGTGTAAGACTGCCCCAACAACCACAGTGGAGGCATTGGAAATGAATGGTTCTGTCTGATCTGAGTTGACAAGCATAGATGCCATGGTTAACTCCTGTTTGAGGTTGAGAAAAGCACTTTGAGCTGCAGGGGCCCAGTCGAAGATGGGCTGACTTCACAACAAATCTGTCAATGGAATGACTATTGTGGCAAATTTGAGGATAAAGCACCAGTAATAATCCGTGAAGCCAGATAAATGCTGGGCGCCTTCACAATTCTTGGTGTGGATAGCCTGAACTTTTCGGGGATCAATTTTAATGACTTGGGGGTGGTAACAATCCCCCAAATTCAACTTGAGTCAGGCCATAAGCACACTTCTCCAGCTTTGCGTAGTCGCTTTTCTCTGGGGTGTTGATGGACAAATGTACAAGCTGAACATGGAATTCTGGGGCATCAGAATAAACTAGGATGTCATCAAGTGAGGGAGGGTTAAATTAGTATTGACTAACTCATGTATGCCCAGTAAGCTTCATGGATGAGTGGGGATTGAACCCAGATTGCCCTGTCCTAGGCTGATCCACCAACAGCTACCTGATGCTCCTTCTTTAAGGTGGTAGGTGAAAATCCATATATCAGCTTGCTAGGAGGTTAGTGAGTAATAATAATAATAATTTATTATTTGTACCCCACCCATCTGGCTGGGTCTCCCCAGCCACTCTGTCCGGCTTCCAGCAAATATTAAAATACATTAACATGTCACAGATTAAAAACTTCCCTAAACAGGGCTGCCTTCAGGTATTTTCTAAATGTCATGTAGTTGTTGATCCCTTTGACCTCTGATGGGACAGGCGTTCCACAGGGCGGGCGCCACTACCGAGAAGGCCCTCTGCCTGGTTCCCTGGAACCTCACATCTTGCAGGGAGGGAACCGCCAGAAGGCCCACGGCGCTGGACGTCAGTGTCCGGACTGAACGATGGGGGTGGAGACGCTCCTTCAGGTATACAGGACCGAGGCCGTTTAGGGCTTTAAAGGTCAGCACCAACACTTTGAATTGTGCTTGGAAACGTACTGGGAGCCAATGTAGATCTCTCAGGACCGGTGTTATGTGGTCCCTAGTGAGGGGAGCAGACCAGTTAGAATAGAATTGTAGAGTGAGAAAGGACTCCAAGGGTAATCTAATCCAACTTCCTGCAATGGAGCCATCACAGCTAAACCCTCCCTGACAGATGGCCATTCAACCTGTTTAAAAACCTCCAATGAAGGAAGAGTCCATCACCTTCCAAAGTACTCTATTCCACTGCTGAACAGCTCTTACCGTCAGAAAGGTCTTCCTAATGTTTAGTCAGAATATCATTTCTTGTCATTTGAATTCACTGGTTTGGGTCCTACCCTCTGGAGCAGCAGAAGACAAGCTTGCTCCATCATCCAGATATCATTTCAGGTATTTGATGGGCATCATTTCACCTCTCAGTCTTCTCTTCTAGAGGCTAAATGTACCAAACTCTCTCAATTGTTCCTCATAAGGCTTGGTTTCCAGACCCTTGACCATCTTGGTCGCCCTCCTCTGCACATGTTCCAGCTTGTCAATATCCTTCATAAACTGTGCTGCCTAGAACTGGGACACAGGACTCCAGGTGGGGTCTGACCAAGGCAGAATAGAGCAGATTCTCATTGGCATTGTGCCTGCAGCCTAACTCAGTAAAGCACATTTAGTCATTGAATACTGCAAACAAGGAAGAACAGCATTTGAAATGTGCATCTCTAGCCAACTGGATTCATTTCCCATTGCCATTACATTTTTTATTTTATTTTATGACAGCTAGGTTAACTAGGGAACTTTCCCCGCAAGGCATCCAATCATTTCTGCATTTTATAAAATAACTTTTCTCCCCTTCAAGGTTTTGCAAAGCTAGTGTGAAAGCTGAACAGCAGCGCTTCAATGTAAATTACAGCTTTGCTTATCACATTTAGCAAACAACTCAAGTCAACAGAGTGGTGTCAGGCAATCTGTCCACTGTGGTTTCACTGAGACAATAAACACTCATCGTTTAGTCTTGCTTTTTTCTTGTTATCAGGAGGATTAGTCAATACAGCTATTAGACACAATTGTCTTAAATTCTGGACAGAAAGTTCTGAAAAGAAAAGTTTGAACCAATGTTTTTTGAGAGGGGGGGTTGTCGATGCCTCACCTGCCCTTTTTTTGGGGGGGGGTCAACCTCATGCTTTTGTGGGGACTCTCCTTTGGCAGACACTTTAATTACTCCTGGTGTTCAGAGAAGAGTGCCTTTGTAGTCAAAATATGACTTATCCTTGCACAATGGCCAAATAATGTTGACTGATTGCTGCGGTGATGCAGGACATTTAGACTGTGAAATTTAAAACA
This sequence comes from Darevskia mixta, assembly GCA_034641385.1. Taxonomy (NCBI): domain Eukaryota; kingdom Metazoa; phylum Chordata; class Lepidosauria; order Squamata; family Lacertidae; genus Darevskia; species Darevskia mixta. Next base: position 5,057,295 of record JAWWNH010000050.1, read on the forward strand.
ATTGCTTCACCCAGTTTTAGATCTGGCCCCACTCACCACTGGCAAGTGGCCCTTGAAGGGTAGCCTAGAAGAGAATATGGCCCTCAGTCTGAAAAAGGTTTCCCACCTCTTTTTTGAGCAACATGGTCTTCTTGAGCTCAGGTGTGCTCCTGCATCCTTTGTTATTCTGTGGTCCTGCCTCTATGGACCATCAATCCTGACTCACTTGTCCTTTGGCTCTGGCTGCCAGCTTGCCCTACAGCTGTTGGTTCCCAACTAAGGTGAGTGAATCTGCCCATTTTGGTTCCCCATTGTTTCTCAGTCTTAAGTTCTTCACATCGGTTTGCTTTTGTAAAAAAACACACAAACTCCCACCCCACAACTCTTAAAAATTCACCAGCATTTTAGCGCAAACCTCTCCGAATATACACATTACTGCGAAACAACTTTCTCCCATGCAATGCATTTGTGTGTGTGTTATTTTCATTAATAGATGTATTTTTATGCAGCCTTTACCCCAGCATATGCATTCTGGTAAACATTTATTTGGCACTGCAAAATTCAGAGAAGTGCAGATTGCGAAGGCTAGCTGTGTTTCTTTTCTCCTATTTGTCTCAGAAAGTGCAAATTCAGTTGGCTCACCTTTAAATGCAAACTGAATGGGATTTTTCCTCCACCCCTATTCCCAGCTCACCCCAGACTGCAGCCCACAGCCCAACCGTGACACTGTGAAAGAAGTGGCTTTTCTTGAAGCTGCCAGATTTAACGTCTCCCGCCTCCAGCCTCCTCCCTTTGAGGGTAGGCAGGAACAGAAAGGACAAACCAACCTCCTTGATTCCGACCTTAGGGCACCTCTGGGTACAGTTTAAAAACAAACAAGAAGAACATTCCTTCTCACCGGGAAATTCACTAGCCAGAACAGAGAGAAGCCTGTACTCTGGATAAGAGCTAAGAAGCAAATGCATCTTATGACAGCACAAAACAACTCCCCTGACTTGCATATTATTTGGTTTGACCTTTCCTTAAAGACCAGCCATCAGCTTGTTTGCAGTTAAAGAGTCTATCAAGCCCATCTGGAGTACATAAAGGGGTTTTCTAAACAACCTCACCTAGCATTCATTTATTATTATTATTATTTCTCCAATCCTTGTTACACCCCTAGGACCACAAAATCATGGAAAAGGAAGGGACCTGGCAGGTCATCTAGCCAACCCTACTGCTCAATTCAGGATCTGCAATGCAGGGAGTTTGCAATTACAGCACCCCTGGCAGTATCTGTTTAAATATCTTCATCAAAGAAGAGCACCCAACCTGCCAAGGCAGAATTGTTCCACTTTTGATTAGCTCTTATTTTTAGGAACAAAGACCAATGCTCCATAAAGCTCAGTATTTTCTGCACTGACTGATAAGGGCTCTCCGGAGTATCAGAGAGGGAGTCTCTCCTAGCCCTCCTGGAGTTACCAGGGTTTGAACCTGGGACCCTCTGCATGCAAAGCAGATGCAAAGCTATGGGTCTTTTATAGGATATTTTGGTTTTGTCCCAGGCGGTGACCCCAACTGCAGGACAGAATTCTAGCTCAAGTGGGAACTTGCACTAGGCGGAGAGTCAGGGGACATCCGGACACATACTGCCAGCCCTGTTCCAGAACCAGGTCAAGGAAAGTTTGGTCAAAGAAAGGTCAAGTCCTAGCAAGGTAGTGTCTGACAAAGAAGAGGGTAAAGGCAAGGTCAGGCAAAGTGGAGGTCAAACTCCACCTTCCCCCACTAAACACACCCAGAGTGGTTCAATAGTCAATCCTTCTTCCCAGGGAGTTCTAGGAAATGTAGCTCAGTGAAGGGGAAACAGGGGGTCTTCAAACAACTCTCAGCACCCTTAATGAACTATGGCTCCAAGAATTCTCTGGGGGAAGCCATAATAGTTTAAAGTGGTATCACACTGCTTTAAATGTATAGTGCAGTTTTGGCCTTAGTGAGTGGAACATTGAGAGATCATCTGCTGCAGGCTCTGAGGAAGGGGGTGGCAATCTTTTTGGGCACCAGGGAAGGCCTCTGTAAGCATCTCTGTGCCCACGGGTGCCAGGTTGGCAGCTGTTGTATAAGAAATCTGGATGCCATTTCATGCACTTGGTGCTTTTGATGAATTGGCTCCTGGTTATACCTGTCTGCACTGAAAAGTTGCATCTTTTCTTATTCTGGTTTACATATTTCAGCACAAAACATACAAATTCATTTTCATTTTAATGATCATTGCCCATTCTATAATGAATTTTAAATGTTACAATGTTGTTATTATCCAAATGATTTTAAAAGAAAATTGGATTGTCAAGTTATGTTTTGAAATGAGTTGCTATTAGACTGCTTATTACTGTAATGATGCATTGAGATGTATTTTTTTTTTTTTTGCTATTGTGTTGTAAGCCACTTTGGGCATACCTGGATAGAAAAGCAGCATACAAATTGAAATAACAATGCTGATACTTTAAGCTGGCGATGCCTGGGATTGAAGATGCGCACTGATTTAGGTGCGTTACCGCTGAACTACTGCCTTGCTTCCTGGAAGGTTGTCAAAACTATTTGGCTGTCCACTGCTGGAAACACAACACTGGGTTAGAAGAACCCTAAGTCAGATCTAGCCAAGGCAATTCTTATAACAAGGAAACCATAACTAGTTCCAAAAGGAGTGAATCACTGTACCTGATTGGGTAGTCCGCAGCACTTAGGTTAATGAAGAAATCCCACTGCCAGTCCTTCATTTCCATTAAATCCTGCATACTCTGCAAGTAGGTTGACAAAAGGCTTGCTCCTCCCCAGATCGTTGCCATGCGCCAAGAAGTAACTTTCACATTTGGATACTGGTTCGCAAACTGGAGCACTTGCCGGTACAGGTAATTGGAGCGCTTTACGGTGACAGGGTGGGGTGGGGGAGCAAGAAGGAGGAGAAAAATTAATGAAAAGGCTTCTGACACATTTGCACATGCATAAACCAGACAGCCATGTTCCCCATCATTATCTTCCTCCAATGTTCCTTAAGTGCAGACGAAACTGGAAGGGGTAGAGAGAGAGGCTCGGTGGAAATATTCTCCATTTCATGTGGCAAAGCATTTACTGACTCATGGCAAAGAAAAAGACCTATAGAATGCCAGACGTGCTTGCTTACAAGTTAAGTCCTCTTCCAAGGCAAGTGTGTACAGGGTTGTAGCCTGAGACAGTCTTCATTTTGGGAAGCTCCATCTATTTACAGTATTCAGTTTTGCTTTTGTGACTGGGGGCATCCAAAGCAACCGTCAATTCATCCTAGAATGGGCACAGGGAATCCATGGCCCTCCACATATTTTTGGGATTCCAGCTCTCCATCACCCCTGACCAATGGCCCCCATTTGTATCTGGACATTAGAAATATTGCTTCAGAATATAAGGAGAAATAAGGATATTAAAGGTATTGAAATGGGACGTAGAATCTATAAATTAAGGGCATTTCTTGATGATGTGGTGTCAACATTGGAACAACCATTGGAGAGTCTCCCCAAAGTGCTAGAAGAAATTAAAAGGTTTGGAGAAGTGGCAGGTTTTAAAATAAATTCAGACAAAACCAAAATGTTGGTTAAAAATATGGATGAGCAGTCGAAAAAACATTTTAGAAAGGTTGTCTGGTTTAAAAATAGGTAAAAAAGTCAAATATTTGGGAATTCGGCTGATAGCAAGGAACCTCAACTTATCTGTAAACAATTATATTAAATTGGGGAAAGAGGTTAAGAAAGACTTGGAGACCTGGGGGAGAATGAAACTTCCCCTGCTAGGTAGAATTTCAGTCGTTAAAATGAATGTACTTCTTAGGATGCTGTTTTTATTACAATCAATTCTGACTGTAAATAATGCAAGCTGCTTCAAAGAATGGATCCCCCCCTAAATTTATCTGGCAGGGGGGAAAGCCAGGAATTAAATTTCGTATCCGATAGATACAAAAGGAAGAGGAGGCTTTGCCCTGCCAGACTTGCAATTGTACTATGAGGCAGCTTGTTTGTGTTGGTTAAAGGAATGAATTGTATTGGTTAATATAGACATTTTAGATTTGGAAGGCCATGACTTAAAATTCAGCTGGCATGCATGTCTTTGGTATGGGAAAGCAAAAATTTATAAGAACCACATTCTCAGGAAGAATTTGTATAGAGTCTGGGAGAAATATAAAATCTGCTAGATAGAAAAACACCTTTATGATTATTCCCCCATTGAAGCAATTGCAATTAAGAGATTTAATATGGATAGACAATGGGCGACTTACAGGGAATTGCTAGACATTGCAGGTGGTGAACACAGACTGAAACCTATGGAGAACTTAAGGAGCCTAGTTACAGTGAGGGGAAAAAGTATTTGATCCCCTGCTTAATTTGCCCATTTTCCCTCTGACGAAGAAATGACCAGTCCATAATTTTAATGGTACGTTTGTTGTAACTGTGAAAGACAGAATAACAACAGGAAAACCCCCAGAAACCCAGAAGACCAAAGTCAGAGATTGATGTGTATCTTGTGTGGTCACCCTCCAGACCTCTCATGCTGGAGGCACACAAGGAAGCATCATAACTCAGTGGTAGAGCACCTGCTTTACACACAGATGGTCCCAGGTTCAATCCTTGGCATCTCCCAAGTATGGAAGGAAGAGTACTCTGCCTGAAATTCTGAAGAGCCAGTGCCAATCAGTCCAGACAATATAGAGCTGGATGGACCACTGGTCTGACTCAGTATAAGGCAGCTTCCTAGCTTTTTGGTAAATCATGGTTTGCTTCTGATTGTGGCTCACTGTTATGTGAAGATGGGGACCCTGAATGTTACCTACAGGAGTTTGCTGAAAGGCAACTAATTAATAATAGTAGGAATAATAATAATAATAATAATAATAAGTATTTCTTGGAATAGTTTCAATTAAACTATTTTACGGAGAGAGAGAATTCTGAGTGGGAGTTTGTACAGAAAATAGTCTTCTAATGAAAGTGACAATTGCAATGCAATTCCAGGCATGTCACCTCAATCAGAAGTAAGCCCCACTGAGTTCAACTAGATTCACTCTCAGGTAAACAGGTGTTATTCCCTCTCATTTAATTGGGAGCAAGCCCCAATGAACTCAGTGGGGCTTACTTCTGAGTAGACGTGCAAAGGAGGCACCATTAATATTTATTTCACCTTCTTCTCCAAGTCTTATCACAGACCAAATCCATTTGTTCATTGTAAACTAATGTGGAAGCATCAAGAAGAACACTCCCCCTTTTAATTCTCTTCCATCTGGTCTGGGGAGAGCTGAAGCTCTTTTCAATTAGTATCTGAGCCTTTAATGGCAGGGGTGGTGAACCCATGGCCCTCCAGATGTTCATGGACTCCAATTCCCATCTACCCCATCCAGCATGGTTGATGGTGAGGGTTGATGGGAGTTGTAGTCTGAGATGTGTAGGGCCGCAAGTTCCCCATGCCTGCTGGAACGGCTCATCGGTTAGCATTGTACACATACTACAGGTAGAAATGGACCTGAGATACATAAAAGGGATGGATGGACACCATGAAGAGGAAGAAAGGCTGAAGATACACATACATAAACCATGATGTATGGGGGGAGACACACACAATAAGTGACATTAAAGATGGAGGTTAAAGATGACGAAGGAAAAGAAGGGAGATGGGCAAAAGCAATGGAGAGGGGCAGATTGACAGGTGGCGAGACAGGCAATTTATAACCAGTGATATATTACCTTGTCAACATGAATGTAATAAAAATGGTCTTTATGGTAAATAGCCTTAAACATGCGCGTCAGCTGCCGGGAAGCTCTGCCATGAACAACCAAGACAAATGCGATCCTGACTGGGTTTGCTGGCATGTATTCTACGGAGTCCTCATCCCACTGTACATTGTGGTTGGCTTTGCCTGTTTGGAAACAAAACAGAGTCAGGGCATCTGCAGAGTGTTGTACCAGGGCGGGTGGGCTGAGGGGACGAGTTTGGATCACATTTCAGCAGGCGGAGCTCCCCCCCTCCCTTCCATCTAAGCAATCGTCAATGAGAGACATGGCCATGGGAGGGAAGATGCTGGCCTCACTTTCCCCAGAGTAGCAGCACTGACTATTGGCTATGTTGGCAGGAGGGCTGGTTGCAAAGGGCATTGTCATTGAATGCAGCTTGGGCCCAGGATACCTTGAGGACCATTTGATGCCTTCTATCCCTGCCTGGGGACCCAGGTGACGCTGTGGGTTAAACCACAGAGCCTAGGGCTTGCTGATCAGAAGGTCAGCGGTTCGAATCCCTGCGACGGCTCCCGTTGCTCAGTCCCAGCTCCTGCCAACCTAGCAGTTCGAAAGCACCTCGAAGTGCAAGTAGATAAATAGGTACTGCTCCGTTGGGAAGGTAAACGGTGTTTCCGTGTGCTGCTCTGGTTCGCCAGAAGCGGCTTAGTCATGCTGGCCACATGACCTGGAAGCTGTACGCCGGCTCCCTCGGCCAATAAAACAAGATGAGCACTGCAACCCCAGAGTCGGACACGACTGGACCTAATGGTGAGGGGTCCCTTTACCTTTATCCCTGCCTGAGGTCTTTGAGGGGGTCATTGTTTGTGGCACACATGCTTTGGCCTTTATCCACCAGGAGCCACGCACTTATCATTGCAGGGTGTGTGGAATTCCCTCAAGGCTGAGATCAGAAACTCCCCCCCTGCTGAACTTCCCCGTACTTTGAATTTATTTCGGCAGGCGTTTAAAGTAAGTTCCCCCCAGTGTTATGATTCATTGCTACTGCATTTGTGCTGTGGTTTGTCCCTCCTGCATCCCCTGTTGTGTTTGGCTTAGAAACTGTGGCATTAAGCATTATATACATTTATTAAAATAAAGAAAAACAGGAGCTGGAATCCAACAGCAGAGGCATCTGGCTGGAACATGTGCAGAGAAAGGCAACCAAGATGATCAAGGGTCTGGAAAACAAGCCTTATGAGGAACAGTTGAGGGAGCTGGGTATGTTCAGCCTGGATTGGAGGAGACTGTGAGGAGTCACAAGAGACACATTTAAATATCTAAAGGTGGGTCACATGGAGGACAAAGCAAACTTGCTTTCTTCTGATCTGGAGGGTAGGACTCGAACCGATGGAGTCAAGTTACGAGAAAGGTGAAGAATTTTGAACACTGCTACCCGGTAGGAAGGCTCTTCCCTCCCCTGCTACTCCCTCTCATGCTGCCTTTAAATGGGAAGTAAGAAAATAGGGGGGGGGAGTGTGTGTGGGGGGGGGACTCCCATGAAGACCTTAGCTGAGGTCATGTAACAGAAATGTCACGGAATGTTCACAAGTATTCCAATTTCTGAGAGGAAACTGTCAGTTACTGAATGCTTAGCAGGGCGGCCGTTATGGGCGAGCAAGATCCATTAGGCTAGCTGGCAAACTCCATGCAATACCTAACGGAATGTGAAGCTTTATGTTGCTAGCTGGCTAGGGAGCTGACGAGGTGTGCGCACATGGTTGGGCGAGTCTAAAATTAGGCTTAGAAAAGCAAAGATATCACTACTTCCCTCTCACAAATTCGCCACTCTCTCAGCTGTTGCAAATGGTTGCTGCTTTTGCACCGAAATCCCCAGAGCTTTCCTGATATGCACAGAATAAGGATTTGGGTCAATTTTTCCTCCTCCTGTGTACCTCATTCCGCTGTCATCTATCTCAGGGGGAGAAGTGATTTAAAGTGATCTGCAAAATAGTTATGGCTCTGTATTTTTCAAGGACCCGGTGATCTCTTTTCAAACACATATATTCACGTACTTCTGACAAGACAGAAGTACTGTTTTTGGGGGACAGGAGGCGGGCAGGTGTGGAGGACTCCCTGGTCCTGAATGGGGTAACTGTGCCCCTGAAGGACCAGGTGCGCAGCCTGGGAGTCATTTTGGACTCACAGCTGTCCATGGAGGCGCAGGTTAATTCTGTATCCAGGGCAGCTGTCTACCAGCTCCATCTGGTACGCAGACTGAGACCCTACCTGCCCGCGGACTGTCTCGCCAGAGTGGTGCATGCTCTGGTTATCTCCCGCTTGGACTACTGCAATGCGCTCTACGTGGGGCTACCTTTGAAGGTGACCCGGAAACTACAATTAATCCAGAATGCGGCAGCTAGACTGGTGACTGGGAGCGGCCGCCGAGACCACATAACACCGGTCTTGAAAGACCTACATTGGCTCCCAGTACGTTTCCGAGCACAATTCAAAGTGTTGGTGCTGACCTTTAAAGCCCTAAATGGCTTCGGTCCAGTATACCTGAAGGAGCGTCTCCACCCCCATCGTTCAGCCCGGACACTGAGGTCCAGTGCCGAGGGCCTTCTGGCGGTTCCCTCACTACGAGAAGCCAAGTTACAGGGAACCAGGCAGAGGGCCTTCTCGGTAGTGGCGCCCGCCCTGTGGAACGCCCTCCCTTCAGATGTCAAAGAGAACAACAACTACCAGACCTTTAGAAGACATCTGAAGGCAGCCCTGTTTAGGGAGGCTTTTAATGCTTAATAGATTGTTGTATTTTAATGTTCTATTGAAAGCCGCCCAGAGTGGCTGGGGAAACCCAGCCAGATGGGCGGGGTATATATTATTATTATTATTATTATTATTATTATTATTATTTCCTCTCCCCACTCCGATTTAGCCTTGAATTTTTCAGAGGCGATCCTCAAACGAAATTATTCCAGCATTAGGGCTACCAAAATTGAGAGCGGAGTTTTCTATGCACAGATGAAAACAACAGCAACCCACAGCATTATAATTTTATTAGAGTGCCAGAAAAAATATGAATCAGACTGAAGCAGTAGCAAACATTTTCTGAGGGCACACTGGAGAGTTTGGAAATCATTAGTTGATCCCCTATTTTTTTTTTGAGGGGGGAAATGATTCATTTTTAGAAAACAGACAAACTAGACAGGCAAGTAATAAATCTCTATTTATATAGCCTGAATTTCTTCAATTTATCATCCTTAGCAATCTGTTCCCAAGGGCAACACCAATAAAAACAAGAATGACAGAACTTAGTATTTCTGAATTAAGAAGGAAAAATAGTCCTACCCCACTCTGCCTTGCAAAAGAACTCAGAAGGATCTCAAAAGAGAGGAAGATGTCTATTAATTTGGACTGGGTTTTGCCATGAACTTTGAGCTTTCACACAATGTAAAAGCTACTTCTGGTCAGTGGCGGAGCTTCATGCTCCGGCACCGGGGGTGGAGAGCAGGCGGAGGCGGGGCTGGCGCATGTCCTGGGGGTGTGGCGCCCAGCGAGGGGGGGCACTCGCGATGGCACCCCACCAGGATTGCGCTGCCAGGGGCAGTGCGCTCCCCCCGCACTCCTCTTCCTCCGCCAGTGCTTCTGGAAATACAACGGAATGCAGTGCAAGTTTAATGCTCCATTTTCTGTGCTATTTGCAAATGCATTTTTCCCCCTCTGGAAACAAATAACACAGAAATTTGCAAAACTTGTGTTATATTCCGCTCTATTTATGGAAGTGGATTTTAGGTCGTGGGAAAGTCCATACGTAATGCAGAAATATGTAATAAGGGAAACATCAGGAAAAGGGAATAAATTTCCATGAGAATGCAGCCTTGAACTGTATCTTTGTACAAAGTAAATGTATTAAGTAGGCACAAAAAATATAAAATGTGTAAATAGATGTACGTACAAACACACACACAGAGAGACATTATTAATGAAAAAACAAAATATAAAATTGTCTTGTGCTAGTAATCTGATGTAATAATTCTGTGTTTTCTGTTATAAACAGGGAAAGCAAAGTTCAGAAGATTAATTAAGCCTATAGGTGGTTCCCACTTCAAAATGGTTGAGGAGCACCATTTTGATTGGAGATATTGGTGACTGAACCTGGGCCTGTCTGCATAGAAAGTGTGTGCTCTGCCACTGACCTATGGTTGTTTCCCTACATTAGGAAGATATCAACTTATTTCACTTTAGCGTGCATGATACCAGTCTGCTCGGTTAAGAGTCACTAAACTCTAGATTCAAGTGAGATTCCACAGTGGGGCCTAATGTATAAGGGTTTAAATCAGGGATGGAGATCCTCTGGTCCTCCAGATGTGGCTGGTCTCCAACTCACATCACCCCTGACACATGCTGGCTGGGGCTGATGAAACCCAACATCTGGAGAGCCACAGGTTTCCCATCCTTGATGGGTTGGGTGTTTGTTTTTGGGAGTAACCGTTTTTTCCCAATGAGAAACCAGTATCTTTTAAAGTAGGGCATCAGAGACCCCTGTAATTTCTGTTATTTCACATGAGGCATATTATCTTAAGAAATGCTAGAAAATATTCAGCGAATGGAGAAGGATTAAACATTCTCAGAATGATGGTTTCCGAAAAGGAGTTGTATCATGCTACTAAAATATAATATACACTGGCCAGTGTTAAGACCTTGTCTGGATATAGTACTAAATGATGGTTTATGAAGCTCTCATTTTAACAAACCATCGTTTATTGCCCAGACCCACTTGTTTAGTGCTAGATCTGAATGAGTCCTAAAAATGAGTAATTCCATGTGACATTGAGCATGCCATTTGGAATCACACTAGCATTAAAAAAAAGAAGTTGGAGCCAATGAGAGCTCCCCTTTCTAATAGTAGCGTGGGGGGGGGGGGTTCAACCTCCCCTCCCTATGTACAATATTCCCAATGAGAATTATCCTGGATTCTGTTTGTGGGCCTGATCATTATCTTTCCCCATTCCCTGTTGGGCAAGGATTCCCACCTCTCCATCACCTGATGTTTGCAATGACACCAGGTGACCCATTTGAAATCTACCTGTGTAGGCAAAGCAGCAGCGATCAGCTGAAGTCAGAGTGTGGGGCAAGTGGGCATAGCTTGGCTGAAACAAGTAAAAAACCACCAAGCCAAACAAACCCAAAAGAAACTTGACTACATTACAAGAAGTGGCTGTTTGATCATAAACTTTCAGTGACCAAAATGCCACTGGAGTGGTCAAATCTGGCACCCAGATCCTATGATTTGACTTTGTATTTACGGACAACAATATTGCATCAATAACCAGGGATGGAGGAGAAATACATTTTAGTTTGTATGTGAAAGCACATCTACAATACCAGAGTTGAAATACAGCCATCCTTCAGAAGGCATACACATCTCTGAAGTTTGCAATGCAGTTCATCAGCCAGGTAAGGGTACAAAATGTGCTCAATAAATGCATATTTTAGTGAAAATAACATACAAAGATTTATTAGAGGAGATTGCTTTGTACATATAAAAGGCATGTGTACATCAGGAGACAGTCACATTACAAAGTTGATGAATTTTCATGAGGCTTTTTCTTTTTTAAAATCACAAACTGATGTGGAAATGTGGAGAACTTTCAGGTTGGAAAAAAATAAGAAACGGAGAGAAACCGAAATTGAGGGGTTCCCCCACCCCTAGAGGCAGCATTTGCATGTCATCATGTCTGGGTGAGATTATGCTAGGAGAGTGTTTGAGAGGGCTTATTCTTAGCATTTCATCTCCCAGCGCAGTGAGTCTTGGGATCAGCCTGAAAGTTTCCTGTAGTGAACAAAAGCATGTTCCCGAATCTCTCACCCACCAACACCACTATGGGCCCCCCAATCTCTTCAAAAGATGCCTTCTTTTCTCAAGCAGTGACTGTCAGGGTAATTTCAGCTTGATGTTATACAAGGAAGCAAATCAATTCCTTTTAATGGAACAAGAAAAAAAGATCGATATAAAATTGCATTTTTCTTTCTAAATTGTTTAAAGAACAGGCAGATAATAATAGAGCTAAAACAATTGGTTGTTGAGAATCAGCAGGATTGCAATTACTCTTAATAGTTTTTTATTTATTAATATTTAGAAGCTGAGGTGTACGTTTGGGGATGACATTTAAATGATCAATAACCTCCCTATGCAGCACTGACTTGCGCCACATACAATGATAACAGCATATGCTTGGTTGAGTAAGAAAAGATCTGTACTCCCTATTAGCTCAGTCAGTAGAGCATGAGACTCTTAATCTCAGGGCTGTGGGTTTGAGCCCGATGTTGGGCAAAAGATTCCTGCATTGCAGGGGGTTGGACTAGATGATCCTTGTGGCCCCTTCCAACTCTACAATTCTATGATTCCTGCCTTTTCTAAAGGCCTGGGTGGCCTTCCATAAACTGCTACTATGGAATGTTTTCAACCAGCGTGGTGCAGTGGTTAGAGTGTCAGACTCGGACCTGGGAGACCAGGGTTCAAATCCCCACTCAGCCACGAAGCTCACTGGGTGACCTTGTGCCAGTCTCTGCCTCTCAGCCTAACCGACCTCACAGGGTTGTTGAGGGAATTAAATGAGGAAGGGGAGAACCATGAATGCCACCTTGAGCTCCCTTGATATCTGTGCTGAAAGTTGACATAGAAATAGAAGTTGGTGAGTTATGCGTTGTTATCAGGAGGAAAGCGGCCTAGCTAGACTGGTGACTGGGAGCGGCCGCTGAGACCACATAACACCGGTCTTGAAAGACCTACACTGGCTCCCAGTACGTTTCCGAGCACAATTCAAAGTGTTGGTGCTGACCTTTAAAGCCCTAAATGGCTTCGGTCCAGTATACCTGAAGGAGCGTCTCCACCCCCACCGTTCAGCCCGGACACTGAGGTCCAGTGCCGAGGGCCTTCTGGCGGTTCCCTCGCTGCGAGAAGCAAAGCTACAGGGAACCAGGCAGAGGGCCTTCTCGGTAGTGGCACCCGCCCTGTGGAATGCCCTCCTTTCAGATGTCAAAGAGAACAACAACTACCAGACCTTTAGAAGACATCTGAAGGCAGCCCTGTTTAGGGAGGCTTTTAATGTTTAATAAATTATTGTATTCTGTTGAAAGCCGCCCAGAGTGGCTGGGGAAACCCAGCCAGATGGGCGGGGTATAAATAATAAATTATTATTATTATTATTATTATTATTATTATTATTATTATTATTATTATTATTGCTATGTGCTGTCCCATAAAGTGCAACCTAGCTGGTTCTGTCCCTCTTCTTCCTCTTGGATTAGCAGAAATGCTGCAACAGGCTTGTGGGTGTTTTTTTTTAAAAGGACCCTGCCAGGGAGTGCTATAAACCCCTGTTGAGACGCATGCTACATTACCCACACCTGCATGGAGCCTGAATTAGGCAACAGGGTGTCAGAAGTGGGACCAGACCTGCCTATTCAAGGACAACATTCTATCCTTTACATTCAAAGACACCAGCAGGGAGTGCAGAAGGTCTCAGGTTCAACGCCCGGCATCTCCAGGTAGGGCTGGGAATGTCCCCAGTCTGAAACCCCAAAGAGCTTCTGCCAGCCAGTGTGGACAACACTGAGCTAGATGGACCAAGAGTCTGACTCGGTCTAAAGGCAAGCTTCCCATGCTCTAATATATAATGCATACTAGAATGTTTTTGCTTACTGACACATTACGCAGCTGCATTGTGTACATCACTTATCGAAGATAAATGGGTAGCAGGCATAGCAGAACGCCGTTCCTTTTGCAAATCCACACACTATTTATTTAGATTGTGCCAATAAATGATCATTATAGCTGCATTACTGGAACCACAGGGTAGGGCTAAATTCTGCAACCCTTTGTTATTTTTAATAGCACTTATTCACACAATTAGCATAATTGATTTCAACAGTACAACACAGGCGACAAAACAGCTACTCAGCTTGAGCAACAATTGCAGAAGCCATCTTACCATTATCACACCCTCCCACTCGCTTGCTTTCAATCACTGTTTTCACCTCTTAGGCTGAATCTTTTTTCAGACTAGCCGATATTCTGCCTCTGGGGGATTTCTAGATGATCTCTTCTGCCACTGCACTACCAGTACTTATGTCTTTTTTTTTAACGTTGTGGTTTTCTTTTTCTTCCAGGATCCTTGCTTCCCCCCACCCTCAAAGCATGATTTTAAAGCATCTTCTAGAGTCATGGATAAGAGACAAGATATCTGCTGATCAAAGCAGAATATCTGGAAAAGACGGTATTTCATTATAAATATCACTTCCGCCCTTCCTTTGAAGTTTTCACAATGCTTTATAAAATCTACATGTTTGCTACAAATTGTGATTGATGGGGCTGTATTCAATGCTAGGCCTACTCAAGGTTGACCCATTAAACTGTCTGGAAATGTCTAGAAGCATTAATTTCAATGGGACTACTTTTGAGGAGGACTAGCATTGGATATGACGCGTGAAATGCTTATCAACTTCCATAGGTTACAGTGATAAACACCAGCACTTTGAATTGGGCCTGGAAATGCAATTGGTCCAAATGTGGTAGCATCTGTTCAGCCTGTCTAGTTATGCACTTTGTGTGATTCTCCACAACAACAACAAAGGGAAAAAGGCAGAAATCCAATCAACTAATGTGGAGGGTGAGGTGGCTAGCCCAATTTGTGAATCTCTGGGTTTCTTAATCTGCACGATCTGGGGGGCATGGAGAAATCTAAATCAAAGGATAGCTAATGTTGTACCTTCCAGCTGTTTTGGACCCCAGTTCCCATCACCCCAGACAGGATGGCCAATGGTTAGGGATGATGACCCTCAGGATCCCTTCTAACTCTACAATTCCACGATTCTATGGTCTCTAAACTAACCTCTTCAACCTGCATTTCACAAGTATATGGAGTCTGATCAGCATGCCAGTCATTTCTGTTATTTGAATATTCTCCTGGCTACTATCCAGTCGCATGCAAACTGCATTCTCTATGGAACCAGAATGCACCGGCAAAGTAGCTGTTTATGCATTTTTTTTTAAAACCCCAAAACATCAAAACAAAATATAATTCTCTTCATTTAGGATTTCATAGTCATAAGCAATTGCTGAAATCATTTTTGTGTTTTACAAATCAGCGCCTAATAACCAGGACGCTGGTACGCGACATGTACAAGCGAGATACAGCGATATGGAATCTAATTTACAAGGATAGCTATCTTGCCAGACCAATAATCTTAACAGCAAACTTGCTTTTTTGACATTTCTAATTATGAAGATGCTATCATCCCTCGGAGACAAATCACAATTATTTCCTTGCTTTGTTGGAGCATATGAGCCCGTCGTGTCCCCCCCCCCCCTCCATCGACTCATATGCATAAACAAATAGCACTTAAAAGTAACAGTACATTCATTACTGTGGAATTAGAATGAATTCCCTATTAAAAATACCTATCACATCACTTAACAGCTAATTAGTTCATCATAATCAACACAATCACAGTGAATACTAAATGGTTATACAAGTATCATCTATTTGGTGGATGCAGAGCGGTGCTTTTTCGATGTACTGCCAGCCCTGCGATGGCTCCTTGGCCACAAAATGCTCCAGCTCTGCTGAGAATATGTCTATAAATGACGCAATCTCTTGGGAAGGGCTGGTTATGTTGGCTCCTCCCCTTTTTTTTAAAGAACTGATGCCCACCACCCCTTCTAGGCAGTGGTGGCTAGCACCCATTGGTACTCTTCCCAATAGGTCTTGCCCCGATGAGGCAGTTGCGAGGACTGAAGGTCCCCACCTTCCGACTGCTCCCTAAGTCTCCTCCTCCCTCGGTTCCTTCCCCAGCAGCCTCAGTCTCATTTGTCTTGTCTCTCTTTGTTCCGCCCTCTTCATACTTCTTCTGGGAGGAGAGCTGGTTGCAGTAGGAGGGGGAGACTCCTAGGCTTCTTCAGCAGCTTGCCTCATCTCTGCCTCTTGACCCACCCTCAGCTTCTGCCTCTGCTTCTGGACTGCTCTCTGCCACAGCCCCGTCCTGCTCACTAAACCCTGTTGCCTCTTCAGCTTCCAACACCACCTCCACCCAGTCTGCTCCCTCTTCTCTCTCTGACCGCTCATCGTTGTTCCACCACCAATCCTCTGGCTCGGAGCCGGGTTCCCTTGGAGGTTCCCCAACTGGTGCCTCCCATCACTCCTTGCATCCAGCCAGTCCATGACACAGAGCCACCACCTGACCTATATAGAGAGGTCAGCAGGGCACTGCCCCTGTCGCCCTAGTGGACCAGCCTCCACTAGGGGAAGAGGGAGGTATTTGTGACCTTCCAGATGCTTTTGGACTCCAATTCCCATCAGTCCCAGTTAGCATGGCCTGGGATGATGGGAGCTGTAGTCCAGCAACATCTGGAGGGCCACAGGTTCTGTATCTTTGCCCTACAGCTAATTATTGTGTGCTGCTTATAACAACCTATCCTGAGCTAAGGCCTCAATATCCCATAATTCTGATTTATTTAGATTTCTGTATTGTCTAGGGTGTTTCACACTAGCTTGTAGCACACTGTATACATAACAGCAACAATCATTGAAACAATTTGCCCAGTTTAAATGGGTGGTGGTGGAGGAAACACCTGAATAACTCTATATAATGCATCTCTCTGCCTATATATTATAGATTTATACCAGAAGCAGTTTAGGTTTATGGCCCCAGAGGGGAACGGTAGCCTGTATAAGTTGTAATCACTTTTATCATTTTACTATTTCACATCTCTGCGCTGGTGTTTCAAGCTGCAAAGCAATTTTCACTTTCTGTTGGCCATTTTGCTCAAATAAACGTTTTTATACTGCATGCTTCTTGCTAATTCCCTTACACTAGCTAAGGTAATATCGGCATTTACTGGTTATTTCCCCTGCAGTAATAAGCAAGGCAAGATTTCTAAGGTAACCGTAATGCTGTTCATCTTTATTATTTTTTAAAGTGTTGGTGGTGCACAGTTGTTTTCAGTAAAGATCTCCAAATGAGTAGTTCTGTTAGCACATATAACGGATAAGAATTCGCAGGTATGAGTTCAGAGATGCACAAGGAGATCTGGTGACACTCTGGTTCCTTCTTCTGAGGTACTGATGCAAGAACTGGGCAAGGGCCACAGCTCAGTGGGAGAGAATCTGCTTTGTGTGCAGAAGGTCCCTGGGTTCGATCCCCAGTTAGGGCTGGGAGGGACTGCTTTCTGTATCCCTACAGAGACACTGCCAGTCAGTGTAGACAAAGCCTCACTCCGTATAAGGCTTCCCATGCCCCAGTTGGATCGAGTTGTCTTTCCTAAACTCTGCACGGATTTCCTCACCCTTCCAGATAGAAGGAACAAAACTATGCCAACCCTCGCAGGAATGGATGCTCAGGCAGCCTGATTCAAATCTCTTCTCCTCTGCTTTGATCTCACATAATCCATTTTTAGGTTCTAATCCTTCAAAGTGCAGGTAACTGCGGGCAGTTAACCACGGCCTCTAAAGCGTCACAGATGAAATAAATTAACCGAAAAGGCAACAATATTGATGTAATATAACAAACGCCACGGATGTCACCAAAAAAAGAAGGGAGAGAAGGGAGGGGGGAGGATTTATCAAGGCAAAAGGCTCAAATTAGACTCAGGGAAATAATCTTCATTGATTCCATCTCTCATTTTGCTCTATTTCGGGCATATTAAAAGCCTGGTTGATCGATAACATAACTTCCCCTCCTTCTCTTTAGGACAATGAAACACGGACAGAGCAGAATCTTCACTTTCTCGCAGGGGGCAGCAGATCCAAAGGCAAACACGGCAAAGATAGGAAGCTGTTGTTTACTGAGTTCAGAGCATTAGCAGCATAAGAAGAACCCTGCTGGATCAGGCCAAAGGCCCCATCCAGCCCTGCATCCTGTTCTCACAGTGGCCAACCAGAGGCCCCAATCGGTATCCCCAAAGCAAGAGCTGAGTGCAAGACCACTCCCACCCACTTGTGATTCCACATAACTGGCATCGAAAGCTATACTGCCCCCAACAAGAGAGGTGGAACACAGCAATTGTGGCCAGTAACCATTGATAGCCCTATCCCCCATTAGTCCATCCAGTTACCAGTATCGTCTAGGGATGGGGAACTGGATCTGGACGTTGGGCTGGATGCAGAATAGACCCACCCTCCTTAGGTCACCTTTGCTAGGTGGGTGGGACTTCTCACCAGTCAATCACCTGGCACCAGGAGATTTGACTTCAAAGGAAGAATCGGGAGCTCATTCGCAGAGGGCTCAGGACTCTTGCTTTCTTAGATGGGAGCCTTAGAAAAGGTGGAAGGCACCTTCAGTCCTGGCAACTGCTCCACAGGAGCAGGACCTACTGGGAAGGGTTTCTGAGACCACTACGCCGCATTGTATGTTCATTTCCTTGAATAAAGTTTTAGCTTCGCTGACAACAGAGATCTGTGTTTTTCCTCACTGACCTGTTTCGGACACCAGCCCTGACACCTGTGAATAAGCAAGAGTCGTTTCTCTCCCCAGTGAGACTGTCTATCGGCTTGGCTTTGCTTCCCACTGCTGAAAAGGACTGTCTCGGTGCAATTTTAATCCCCCCCAAAATCTACTAAATTGCACCATCCTGCTTGGACTGTTTGCGCCAACCACACTGTTGTTGTTGTTGTTGTTGTTAACAACATTTCAGCTATTTTCACATTGATTAGAGGTTTTTTTGTGGGTTTCTTTTTGCAGTTCCAAAAAAACAGCAACGCAACCCACGACACACGCCATGGATATCAATTGAAGGATACTGCAAATAAATTTGACATCAGAGCGGAGGGAGAAGAGTGGAAACGGGACCAATTTATTTCGGGTACATTGCTTGTCAGATGGAGAAATGAAACATAATTTATGGTGTGACATTTCCAACAGCAAATAGATTCTAGCATAAGCAATTAACACTGGTTCTGTTTGGCAGGCTTTGGGAGATTACTCATAGGGGGTTGCGTGTGTGTGCTGAGTTACAATAGCACACACATAACAAAATAGAGCCTTTCTCTCTTCACCACCTTACATCAAATCCCTGTAGCTAAAAGTTTATGATAAAAATATATTCCACATATGTTAACCCTGTACTGACTCAGGACAAGAGCCTGTTGCTTAGGTGGGGGTGTAACAATAGTTTGTTGCTAAGAACGTGGGCAGGAACCAAAAGGTTTGTCCCAACTCCATTGAAGAATCCTCTCCCCAAGACATTCCCACTAATGGGGAAAATTTTTTGGTGGAGCCTTTCCTTCTTAAAGAAGACAGAAACTGGCCTCATACCATATCAGACTATTTGTCCATCCGTTTTGTCTACACTGGCCGCTTCTCCAGGGACTAGGGGCGGGGGAGAAATTCAATTCAGATTGCATTTAAAGGTGATTCCACCTAATCTGCATTTCCCAAAACAATACAAGAAGCAAAACACAGCCATCTTTTGAAATTCACACTTCTCTCTGAATTTTGTAATGCCGCTCTCCCGCCAAGTAAAGAGTTCGAAAACACATATGCCAGGGTACAGTGTCTGTAAAAGTGCATCTATTCACAAATTAATTATATTAAGGAAGATTGCTTTGCAAAAATTGAGTGCATCAGGCACAATGCCATATAATATTTTTAAAAATATATTTTAGGAGAAATTTGATCGCAGATCTATTTTCATGAGGACTGGGGGGGGGGAGTTGCAAACTGATGTGGAAATGTGGGGAACTGAACATTAAGACTGGAAACATGAAGAACTGAGAGAGAAACCAAAACTGAGAGAGATCTACCCATCCATAGGGGCATCTCATACTCCCATATGTTCTGCCTAATTTGGCCCCACTCTATCCACCTTCTTTGACCACTCCTGCCCTAACCTTGGCTAGTGTCTCTTACATCTAAACACATCCCTGAAAGCCTTTTTTTTTTAAGCCTTCCAGGGACAGAGGATTCTTGATATCACCAGGAGCTTACTGCGTTCCTGGAAATGCTCTGATAGTTAAGAAGCCTTTCCTAAAGTTTAAATGACTGAGAAGCCATCAGGGCTGACGTGCTCAATCTGGAGTACTTAGCGCAGCGCCAAGTGAAAGTGGGGCTTAGCTATAGTGTGGGCATCTTCTGAAAAAGCCACCATGCTTGTTTCCATCTCTGTGAAATTCCGCTGCGGTAAGGCAAGAGGCACTTGGAAGCAGACGGGAGAGCGACACTTGGGTCCTGCTTGCCTGGTTGCAGTTAACTCTAAAGCAGCCCCCAATCAACAGGATTAGATGATACAAAAAAATGGAAAAGAGAAAGGGGCTGAATAATCCTCTAAACATCACATAGTCGCTATATCTTTAATATGATCCCACTAATCCAATTAAGGCCCAAAGGAAACCACATCTCAAATGCCATGCTTCAATGTGATTTGCTCTGTATCGCCTAACCATTCATTAACCAGACATATTTTTAAACCAACTTTTCCTGCCTTTCAAACTGGTGCTTGCTGATCTGGAGTGAAGCAGGGCACCCTCTCCCATCCTCGCCTTCCCCTTCTTTTAAAACAACCCAGTTCTCTCTGATTCTTACCTGCCAAATATGGCTTTCTCCCAAGGTCACCTCTTTTGCCCTCCTTTCAAATCTGAACAGAGGTTGGATGGCCACCTGTCAGGGATTCTTTAGTTGAGATTCCTACATTGCAGGGGCTTGAACTAGATGGCTCTCAGGTCCCTTTCCACTCAAAAATTCTAAGTGTGGGATGGAGGGAGATGAAAGAAAAGTGTGGAAGGTCAGTTTTAGTGTGTGAACATTACTCCTACCCCATCCATTTGTGTGTGTGTGTGCAAAAACTGAACTTCAGCAAAAAAATCCAGCTTCCCTTTGTGCATCCATTGCTTTTATTCATTAGGAAAGCACAGCAAGAAATCCTGCGCTAAAAAACAACCCACCCTTCTGTTTTGGAAATAGCATTGCTCCAGGTAAGGAGTGTTCTTAAAAAAAATAAAAAAATATTTTTTTTTTTTGGGGGGGAAGAATCTACTAGAACCCTAGAAGTATTTAGCAATACTATAATTACATTCCTCCAGTATGCAAACCCAAAGGAACATACGGCCCTTTTACAGCAGGCAGATCTCAGTGCAACTGTGAACCCGATGTGCGCTCCTTTTTAATTACACATGTGCCTGCTGAGGACATATGATTGAGTCTACCAAAGCTAATTCACAACCAGCATGAGAGCAGGCATTAATATTAAATATTACACCCTGGCTGGTTCTCCGGACTATCAATTATCCCCAGAGATGGGGACAAAATGGAAATTGGCAGGAGTCGATTCCTGTGCCAATGAGAAGTGATGCTGACACAAGCATAGCGCATCCTGGAAATAAAACAGAAGTGGCCAGGCTCCTGCCTGCATTTGTTGTACCCTACACCCTGATCTCTCCCCCAGTGTGGCACCCATGGGTGCTATGACACCTGCAAACATTCAGGTTGGTGCCTCTCAAGAGGCCTCTATTTTTTTTAAATGGCTTTAGGGTTGGGCAGATGCCTGTTTGTTTAGTTTTTTTTAAAGCGTACTGCCTCCTTTTTTGATATATGTTTAATTCGTTTTAAGGTCTGTGCAGTTGTTTTGTCTGGGTTTTTTTTTGGGGGGGGGCTTTTAAGCACTGCTGATTTTCCTTCTGTGAAATGGGTATTTTGTGGTCCTCACAACAGATTTCAAAATGTGTTGGGGACTCCAAAGTAGTAAAATGTTCCGGGGCAATGCTTTGCCAGGGCTTGGCTTTCTTGGAGAGGGGAGGTCATAGAATAACAGAATCATAGAACTGTAGAGTTGGAAAGGACTCCAAGAGTTATATAGTCCAACCCCCGTGATGCAGGAATCACAGCTAATGAATTCCTGGCAGATGGCCACCCAACCTTGGTTTAGATTACTTCTAACCAAGGAGAATCCACCAGCACTACCAAGGAACTCATTGCAGACTTAAAGCGATTACTTTCAAATATGCAAGCCGGGCATAGGCCTGGGGTCGGGAACTGCATTTCTCCAAATGTTATGGGACTGCAGCTCCTATCATCCCTTAACATTGGCTATGCTGAATGGGGTTGATGGGAGCTGGAGTCTAGTAAATTGGAGGGCAATAGATTTTGCAGACCCATTGCCCCACACCAGATCCCCGGAGAGAGCTGCCCCAAGATAATTTCAGCCTTCTAGGGACACAGCTCATTTCTCTCTCCCTATGTCTGTCTCCCAAATTTTAAGCGCAGCTTCTCTCATACACAGACTTCACACATCAACCCCAAACTTTTAGCTAGGAATGGGTGACGGGGAAGAAGGTGTTCCACTTTCCCTAAATGGCTTTCCACATTCCGGGGAAGATGGGGGATGGGGATAGGGACCCTCTAACAATTAGTGCCCTTAAAGAGACATCCATCACTCATCTTGGCTCAATTACCTGCAATTTTTCCAAACAAAGGATGTGGCTGGCACAAATTGGTCACTGACCACTAAGGGACATCAGACAGTCATTCTGGCCCATTAACTCCCTTTCATCCAAACCCAAGACTCATTTGCGGCAATCAGGTAAAAAGTAACATTATTCCAATGATAGTGACAATTCCGTCTCCCTCGCTTTTCACAACAAGGCTGTTGTTTACTGGGGCACGAAGGGTGCTGAGAGTCCTTAGGAGGCCCCTATTCCCCTCACAGTGTTACGATTCTCAAGACTGGCTTAACAATCAAGTCCTCTCCACAGGGAACTCTGGGAATTGTGGTTCTGAGAGCAGAACCGAGGGTTTCCTAACAACTCAGCACTCTTAACAAACTACAGCTCCCAGAAGTCTTGGGCGGGATACTATGACTGTTTAAAGTGGTATCATAGTTTGGGAAAGCTTTTAATGTTATCCTAGTTTCATGAAGCTTTTAATATTTGGTATTAAATATTATTATTATTATTATTACCATCATCATCTTTGCTGGAAGCTAGTAATAATAATACTAATATATATATATATATTATAATAAGAATATATAATATATATAATATAATATATATAATATAATAATATAGATATAAGAATATATAATATATAATAATAATAATAATAATACAGCGGAGGTGGCGCTGTGGGTTAAACCACAGAGCCTAGGGCTTGCCAATCAGAAGGTAGGCAGTTCAAATCCCTGCGACGGGGTGAGCTCCCGTTGCTCGGTCCCTGCTCCTGCCAACCTAGCAGTTCGAAAGCACATCAAAGTGCAAGTAGATAAATAGGTACAGCTCCGGCGGGAAGGTAAACGGTGTTTCCGTGCGCTGCTCTGGTTCGCCAGAAGCGGCTTAGTCATGCTGGCCACATGACCTGGAAGTTGTACGCCGGCTCCCTCGGCCAGTAAAGCGAGATGAGCGCCGCAACCCCAGAGTCGGTTACGACTGGACCTAATGGTCAGGGATCCCTTTACCTTTAATACCTTTAATACTACTACTACTACTACTACTACTACTACTACTACTAACAATAATAATAATAAGTGGTATCATAGTGCTTTAAAAGTATGGTGTGAATGTGGCCTAAATCAAGTAGTCTCACCCCTGGTTTTGCATATGTGGTATCTGTGAGTGCAGCGTAAACAACTGCAAGTGTCTCCAGAATTTGAAACCCAGATTGATGTCCCAGTGGGTGTCGAGGGGAGAGTTTGCAAATGCCAGGGGTTGGGCAGCAAAACGCAGCACTTGCCCTGCCTTACCTTGTCCCTTATTTCCACGTTGTTCAACATGGAAGTGAAGAAAGCTCAAAAAGGGCTACCCATTTTCTTTTCTGGGCAGCAGAAACATGTTATTAACCAACAAGCAGGCCTGCTGCACAGGGACCTTTAAATGACAGTCACATCCCTTTAGAGGTTATTAAGAATCGTAATTGTGCACTTTCAAGATCCAAGCAATAACTGCTTTAGGACAGGTGTTCAAAATGCTGAACTAATGGTTGCTTGAAGCCTGAACTTCCAGCTATGTTGAAAGTGTATATTGAGTAACGGAATATGTTCTCCATTTGCATTTCATTCCATTTAATTGAAAAAATACAGAGCAATCTATTTTTCCCTTCTGGGTAATTAAAAGAAAATAGGCTTAAAAAACAACAGCCCGCAATTTCAGGTATGTAAAACTTGAGAGAGCGTCATTGGTTTTACACCAGAAAGTAATTTATATGTGAACTTCTGAGTTCCAGAAGACGCTGTTCTTTAATCAATCAGTTGCTTCAACAAGGAATTTAATACTGTAGTGTAAACGTTTCATAGCTCAGAATACAGATGTCGTGCCGAAAATTATGGAACTGTTCTGGTTTTTTTAAAAATAGACATTGTTTGGGATTTGACTGACAGTCTCTTCAGGGACAACAGAATGCAGGTGGGCATATGCACTGATCAAAACTCGCTCCAAAACTCCATGTCTGAGGAGAAGGAACAGAAGGAGGAAATGCCATTTCACACAGTGTGTAGTTTGACATATGGCATTTCCTTCCTCAGGATGAGGTAATGGCCACCAACCAATGGCAAACGAGAGATATTTATGGAGGTATCCAGCATCCTGTTCTCAAGGTGGCCAACCAGATGCCTGTGGGAAGCCCAGAAGCAGGACCCCCAGTGCAACAGCATTCTCGCCTCCTGTGTTTTCAACAACTGGTATTCAGAAGCATTACTGCCTCTGAAGATGGAGGCAGAACACAGCCATCAGGGCCAGTAGCCGCCATTAATCTTCACCTCCAACAATTTATCCACCCATTTTAAAGCCATCCAACATGGCGGCCTCCGGTGACAACAAGTCCCACAGTTTAACTATGCACTGTGTGAAGAAGTACCTTCTTTTGTCTGTCCTGAGGATAAGGCTGGCTGTTGCTATATGCTACCCACAGAGGCCCTGTGCTTCTGAAGACCAGTTGCTGGGGAACAATTGCTTGTTAGCCAGTCGGAAAAGGATGCTAGGCCCGATGGGCTGATCTAGCAGAACTCTCCTCAACATTTTTCTAGTCTAACCATCTGCCTATGTGTTTGATTTCCGTGAGCAGAGAGGCTTGGTTGAAATGTGACTGAATCCAGCAATTCTGCCCCCAGATTACTAGCAAGCAAGATCGACAGTGCCCATCTTGAAGCAGGCAAGTAGAGCTGATGAAGAAGGCAGCCCAGCAGTAGAGTGAGCAGTGTGTTAGCATGCACTATCATTAGCATTCAAAGCCCTAAATGGTGGGAGCCCCAAATACCTGAAATACCACCTCCTTCCCTACAGACCCTCTCGGGTGGAGGGTGCCCTCTTGAAGCTCAGGTGATGGTGGCTCGGGAGAGGGCATTCTCTGTGGCGGCCCCTAAGTCGTGAAACTCCCTCCCCACACTTGACACTCGAGAGCACATTTTTAGGGCTCCCTGTATTTTTGCAATTTTATGTTATTTGAAGGGACGCGGGTGGTGCTGTGGGTTAAACCACAGAGCCTAGGGCTTGCCGATCAGAAGGTTGGCGGTTCAAATCCCCACGACGGGGTGAAGTCCCGTTGTTCGGTCCCTGCTCCTGCCAACCTAGCAGTTTGAAAGCATCTCAAATTGCAAGTAGATAAATAGGAACCGCTCTGGCGGGAAGGTAAACAGCGTTTCCGTGCGCTGCTCTGGTTTGCTTAGTCATGCTGGCCACATGACCAGCTGTACGCCTGCTCCCTCGGCCAATAAAGCGAGATGAGCGCCGCAACCCCAGAGTCATCCACAACTGGACCTAATGGTCAGGGGTCCCTTTACCTTTACCTTATTTGAAAATCAGGAGTGGCAGCCACATCTCTCCTTTCCCCATGGGCTGACTTACCTTCCAGAGGGCAGAAACGAGTCACTTGCTCTGGCATCAGCTTCCCCTGCTTGTGCTGACAGTACATCTCGGCAATCTCCTGCCGACACTGCTTGGATTTGGCTCGGGAGAGCGCCGAGATGGCCTCCTTGCCCGAGATTTCGCATTTGGGGGGCTGCTCGTAGGCGAGCTCAGGAGAGCTGTTCCCATTCTTCTTCAGATGGTGCTGCCTGGCCTGGGACCTGTGGATGTCTTTCAACTGGCTGCCGTTGATGCTGGTCTTTGGGACCGGGTGGCCGTACTGCAGCACCTCGTTGGAGCTTTTCCCCAGGAGCGAGTTCTCCTTCACCTTCTCCTCCTGCTCCAGCTTCCTCCGCAACCGCTCCTTCTGCTTGCTCAGGGGCTTTTTCACCAGCTCCACCTGGTGCTTCTGCTTCTGTGTCCTGGGAGCAAAGTTGCTATTGTCTATATTTTCCAAGTCCTTGGGGACGGAGTTCTCGTTGTTGCTGTCCGTCCGCATTTTCTCCTTCGGCCGGTGGGAAAAGTAGCCGTCCTGCAGAAGCAAAGGGGGGAAACGATTATTGCTCTGATAATTCGGGGTGGTCACTGGCCTGTGTGGATCTGCAAGGTGCCTGACACTGAATCAGACCGTTGGCCCGTCTTCACATCTGCACCAGACCTTGAAAGCACATTCAATGCACATTTAAAGCGCAATAGCTCCTTCCATAGAATCATGGGAACATGAACCATTGTTTGTGAAGGGTGCTGGGAAATGTAGCAATGTGAGGGGGGTATTGAGGAACATCTGGAGGGCACCATGCTAGCCACCCCTGGAATATGGAACTGGCATCAATTCTCTCCTGTCTCTTCCATTCTGTTTTTTTTTTTTTTTAAATCTCTTTTAAAAATGGATTTTCTTGAGCTACCAAACTCTTTAAAGTTCCTGTTGAAATATAAAGCTGCATGGAAGTTAGAACTGCGTAGAACACAGCAGGGAAGAGGATGAGGACCAAACTAGAATTAGCTAGCTCTAACAAGGTTATGGGTTCCCCATTCTTGCCTTACTGGCATTGGGAGGCTGGTCCCTACCAACTTCTGCCTTCCTTCCTTCCTTCCTTCCTTCCTTCCTTCCTTCCTTCCTTCCTTCCTGCCAGTCAGGTGGTGGTTCTGCCTCCCATTAGCTCTGGCTCCCCCTACTGTTGGTCTCCCTGCCTTCTGCCCAATGGGCACTAGCCCCCACTGCTGTTCAGTCTTCCACTTGGAGAGATGGCTTCGATCCCATCCATTTTATGGTTCCGTTCCACTGTGCTGTTCGCTACATTATGGTTCCGTTCGCTACACTGTGCTGTTTTTGTTGTGATGCTTTATGACTAGGATGTGTTTTTGTGTGTGTGGGCGAGGGGGGATTTTACATTGAGAGCTGCTTTGGCTCCCTTTGGGTCAAAATGCAGCCTAGAACCATTGCTATAAATAATAAGTAAAACGAATTCTGCTCTGGGGCACAGAGCCATTCAGCACAGCCGAATTCGGAGGATGTTTGCCGCCCTACATTCAAACTCTTTGCTCTCGGTAGTTTTGGGTCATTATCGCTTTGAAAAGAAAACATAATTCAAGCAGAGCAAGACAAATGTAAAAAATGTAAAGCTTATTAACATTATACCCAGAACTTCTCTACTGAACTGTCGCTCCCACTGCTGTGACAGACTAAGTATTATTCATTTGCATGATTTGTTGTCCTGTTTTCTTTATCCTCAAGCAATTGCTACAAATTGGGGTTACTTATGCTAATTGAACATGGCGGCTTCTTTCATTTTAATGAGATTATTGGGATGTTCTTGCTTTTTGTGGGGGCTGGGACCCCCCCAGCCCCCCGTGGACGAGAACCACAGAATCTATTTGGTAATGATACAATTAATATTAATATTAGTCGCTGTGCATGCGCAGTTGTTCATATGTTTTGGAAAGGAATGGCAGAAACACAGTAGTGTTTTACGATGCCTTGCCAATGTCCTCAGCCTGATTTCTTTTCGGTTATGACATCGGTTGGGTACAGATAACATATACAGAAATTATACATACGTTGCTCAAAAAAAACCAAAAACACACACCACCTGCATGTATGAAAACAGAAGGGAAATACTTGAATGATTTAGTGCAGGGGTAGACAATAAGGTATCCTCTAGTTGCTGCTGGACTTCCACACCCATCATCCTTGACCATGGGGGAAGATGGGAGTTGGGAGTCCAGTTGTATCTGGAGAGCAGCCACATTGGCCAGCCTTGGTTTAGTGGGAACATTTCTAGACAAGTGGATAAAAATAGCTTCCAATAAAGGAAGAGCCCTGCTGGATTAGGCCCATCTAGTCCAGCATCCTAAGCGACACGGTGGCGCTGTGGGTTAAACCACAGAGCCTAGGGCTTGCCGATCAGAAGGTCGGCAGTTCGAATCCCTGCAACAGGGTGAGCTTCCATTGCTCGGTCCCTGCTCCTGCCCACCTAGCAGTTCGAAAGCACGTCAAGTGCAAGTAGATAAATTGGTACCGCTCCAGGCGGGAAGGTAAACGGCGTTTCCGTGCGCTGCTCTGGTTTGCCAGAAGCGGCTCTGTCATGCTCGCCACATGACCCCGAAGCTGTACGCCGGCTCCCTCGGCCAGTAATGCGAGATGAGCGCCGCAACCCTAGAGTCGGACACGACTGGACCTAATGGTCAGGGGTCCCTTTACCTTTACCTTTAGTCCAGCATCCTAACTCTCTGATAGCTCAGTTGGTTAGAGTGTGGCACTGATAATGCCAAGGTTGCAGGTTCAATCCCCATATGGGACAGCTGCATATTCTTTAGTTGCAGAGGACTGGACTACCGGTAGATGATCCTCAGGGTCCCTTCCGACTCTACCGTGTTTCCCCTATTTTAAGACACCGTCTTATATTTTTTTTCCCCTCAAGAAAACACACTATGGCTTATTTTGAGGGGATGTCTAATTTTTGTTACGTAAGCCCAGCCCCTCCTTTTCCTTGGCACCCTCCAGAACTGCGCCTATCACTATGGCTTATTTTCGGGGTACGGCTTATATTTCGCAAATGCGAAAAAATCCTGCTATGGCTTATTTTATGACTACGTCTTAAAATAGGGGAAACAGGGTATGATTCTATGATCCTGTTCTCACAGGGGCCAACCAGATGTCTCTTGGTAAGTCCGCAAGCAGAATCTAAGTGCAAGAGCACTCTCCCCTCCACTAGTTTCCCACAAGTGGCATTCAGAGGCTTACTTCCTCTGACAGTGGAGGTCAAACAAAGCCACAGCGGCTAGTGGACATTGATAGCCTTATCCTCCAAAAAAGAACACCAGGTTTTCAGAAAAGGTGCAAGGTGGTGATTTTTATCGGAACCGCAGTATGCTCCCCAAGTTGTAATCTCAACGAAAATCCTCCCTTCCACTCTTGTGATCAGCCTTTGAAAAAATCACAACGCTCTTATTGGTGCCTTTGTTCCCACTGGGACCATTCATTCCCTGCCTACCATATTTCATTTATTGATTTGGAAATTTTAGAGACGTGCGCATGCTTTCCAAGCAGTACAAACAAAACCATAGATCAAACGTGGCCGAAACCCACAAACCAATTAAAAACCATCACCATTAACAATGAAGATAAAAACTAATAGAACTTAGGAGACTAGTACACACGTGCCACGGCTTTGCCCTGTTGAGCTCCAACCTGGCTGTTTCCCAGGCCAATAAAAAGTGGACTGAGAACACTCCATGGTTAAAGCCCCGTTGGAAGTCTCTATTAATTTCCCTCTCGGCTCCCGGCTCTCAAGAATCAGCATCTGCTCATCGCTTGCTATCAGTTGCTTTCTCTAAACTGTTCCCGTTTACTCCAAAAGCAGATGTTCCTAACACACTTCACTGAGCTGAGTGAAACCGCTCGATTTAAAAAGCACGAGTGAAAAAATGGGAAACAAGGTGAACTTAAAAAAAACACATTAAAAACAAAAAACAAAACCTGGGGATGTTTAAAAGGCTCTGCTCCTCCAAACAGCTGTTTGCCTTATGCTGAAGGCCTGTTTCCCATGCCGTTTGTAGGGCGGAAACGCTGCGAGCAGGTGGCCGATGTGTTAACATGGCTAAGCTGAGCCATGAAGGTCAAGAGCTGGCATTTGGCCCAGTTCCATTTCTCAGCAAGGCATTGCCCCCCTCCCCAAAAAAACCCCCATAACCCCCACAACCCCCTGCTCTCTAGAACTGCCCCAAGCTCCTTCAAGAAGAGGGATAAAATTTGACAACATAAACAGGCTGAGACTTTTTTAGGCTTTGTAGGAGGGGTGGGAAGCCTCATGCTTGGGGGGCCAAATACAGTGCTCAGGACTTCCCCCCCCAGGCCACCCCCCTCCTCAGACACTTTCTTCTCTTCCAAGCAACATGCGTCACTGGGTCTGTGGTGCAGCCCCTTGTGGAATACTGTGTTCTGGTTGCCTCACCTCAAAAAAGCATATGGTCGAGTTGGAAAAGGTTCAGATAAGCACAACCAGAATGATGAAGGGGATCAGGGCCAGATTTAGGTTTGAAGAGGCCCTAAACTACGGCACAATCTCTACAGGGAACACCAGTTAGTCCTGGACATCATGGACTGCAATGAGCATGAGCGCCAGAGACTCCAAGAGATTTTGCGGAAATTTCAGCAGCAAGCCCTGGAGGCCATGAAGAACCTGCTGGCAGGCTCCTTCACTCTGAAACCCCAGGAGCTGGTTGACCTCTTCTATGACTGTGTGGCCCTAAGCTACTGAAGGTAATGGGGCCCTTTGTATGTCCAGCTGTCCTTTGTCAACATCAAATTGTCGCTGTTTCTTTGTGTTGAATATATGCTATATGGTAATTTATGGACCTAATAGGTATCTAAACCCATTTGCCCATGTTGCCATGCAGAATGTAGGCACCCTATATATAGAAATGATCAAACCAGTGATATTTTGGGAGCAGGCTAGCAGGCGGGGCCCATTACTTACATCATAGGAGCCTACACAACACAAAACACTGTTGTTGTATGTAGCTTTTATTTTATTTGTTTTTTAATCTTATATTTTGGTGGGTTTTGCACTGTGTGCGAGTTATTTGGCAATGGCTCCTAAAAAAGCTCAACAACTCTGGGTCACCCCCCCCTATAAAAGCCCAACAACTAAGGGCAATCCTCCCCGCAAAAAGCTCAAGAACTCTGGGCAATCTTCACCCATTTTCTTAATTTGGAGTCCCCCAAAATAGGGGGCATCTTATACACAGGGGTGTGTTATACACGGAAAAATATGGTACATCAAACCCTTGCAGCTTAAGCATACATTGGTTTCCTCCTCTGCCCTGCCCACATCTCTCCTAGGCCATCCCTTTCAGCGTTGAACTGGTCAGATCGGGAGCAGGGCCTTTTGTGCTGTGTCCCTGATATAAAGGAATAGATTACCAGGAAAGATTTCCCCACGATACTTATAACCATCAGTGAAAAATGCATATAACTTACAG
Organism: Darevskia mixta; assembly: GCA_034641385.1. Classification (NCBI taxonomy): domain Eukaryota; kingdom Metazoa; phylum Chordata; class Lepidosauria; order Squamata; family Lacertidae; genus Darevskia; species Darevskia mixta. The sequence goes on from JAWWNH010000050.1 coordinate 5,088,289, forward strand.
GCTTGTTGCCTAGCATGACCTTCCCGGCTCCCTTTTTAAAAGAAAAAAACCTGTAATAACCAATTGGTTTTAAATATTATTCTTTGTTATATGACAGATACCTTGAATTTCAGAGAGGTGGCGCAAGGCTTGAAATGGGACACAGACTCTGAGATAAACAAAAGATAACAGATCCAGGTGATCTCACAATTGTTTTGGATAGCATGACATTAAAAAACAACCACCACCCAACAACCCAGCCAGATCCATTTTATATTCCACCTGTTCTCTCAACATCTAGCTCTTTTCATTAAGGGGAAAAAACAACAACAAACCTCTCTCAAAAAGCTGTTCCGCATTTGAGAGAGACGTTTTCTCCATTTCAGTCATGATGAAGAAAAAATAATGAACTTCATTGGAAGAAATAGCTCATAAGCAATGAGCCTCCTTGGAAATCTAGCCAGTTGGACAGATCTGGGCAAGAGCAAAGCCAAAGACAGCAGATGGGAGAAAGAACAGATGTTAATGCAGTTTGCTCTTTCCATATGCTTTCCTCCTTCAGTTTTTAAAAAAAATTAAATTGCACTTTAACAATTGTTGGTTTCTGAAAATTCAGAGGCTCCAGACATTAACTGAGGATTGCAATCAGACTCTTGTGTTGTTCCTTCTGCAGAGAAAAACTGTATTAATTATAAGGGGGGGAAACGTAAGACCAAAGAACTGCAGGATCAAGCCAGTGGTCCACGTAGCCCAGGATCCTGTTCTCAAGGTGGTCAACCAGATGCCCATGGAAAGCCCAGAAGAAGGACCTGTAGACAATAGCACCCTACCTGCTTATGATTCGCAGAAACTGGGTCCTGTTGGATCAGGCAAAAGGGTTTTCTAGTCCAGCATTCTTTTCTCCCCTTGGCCAACCAGATGCCCATGGGAAGCCCACAAGCAGAATCCGACCACAACGGCAGCTCTCCCCACCTGCAGACATGTCAGCTGACCCTCAAACGTTGAAAAAAAACTGATGGACAGCAGAATGCTCCGCATCTCACTTAGTCCTGCTCAGGTGTGGACTGAGAATGCAAGGCGAGAGGGGCAGAGAGACACTTGCTAGCCCTGTCCACAGGGCCCTTGTTCCTGCCAGCTGGGAATTCAGACCACTGTGCATTTTTGAACATTTTAAGCAGTTGTCTTTACCTGCTTTCTTTCTTTTTCCCCCTGATAATTTTATTGTTTTCTTTCTTTTTGAGGTTTTATTACAACCATGCAGTATGTAAATCTTGATAAATAAGCAGTATTTTCTAACACATTGGAGTGTTATATACATATTTTTTATTTCCCTCTTGCAGTTTATAATTTCTAAGAAACAGTTAAGATTTATGTTTTAAAGCTTTTATTTTTATGAGATACTCATCTCTCTTTTTCTCTTGTCAGCTTATCCATCAACTATAATAGGCCATTATTTTCCTCAGTGTTCCAAAATAAGCAAAGGCAGCTTATAGCCTCTAAATGTATTACTAGTTATATATGTACAATTACTTCCCAAATGAATATATTCAGTCCATTAATCCTATCCTATAGGGTCATTTCCCTAGTTCCAATACATTAATTAACAGTACAATCCGATGCACGTCTACTTAGAAAGTAAGTTTGAGTTGCATGGATACTGGGAATTCCCAGGAAACTGGGATCAGGATTGCAGCATTTCAGTGGAATCAAATGCATGCTTACTCAGAAGTAAATCTTACTGTGTTCAAAGGGACTTACTCCCAGGAAAGTGTGCACAGGAATGCAACCTTAGTCTGATTCACTGCAGCTAATCAGTTCAATTTCTAGTTCCAATAAACTCACTACATTTTATTTATTGTCCAATTCCGATTCAATATAAATCCATAAGGCTCCTTTTAATTCATTTCATTCCGAGCTCAATTTTAATTCAGTTTTCTAATAGCGACTGCAAGACTTCCAACACTTTTTAACATCCTGGTGTACAACCAATGTTAATTTCAATAAATTCAGTAAATCTAGTTCATTAAACCCAGCCAGTTCATTACATCTAATTCAACACAGATCGATAGAGCTCCTTTCAGTACATTTCATTCCAAAGTCAAAAATTGATTCAGTGAGCTAGGGGCATCCATTAAACTGCCTCACTCTTTGCAACTCTTAAAAGTTCAGTCTTCCTCTAGTCCAGCCTTCCCCAAGCTGGTGCCCTCCAGGTATTTTGGATTGCAGCTTCCGTGAGACCCAGCCAGGTTGGCAAAGACAGGTGCAAATTCTCTCCCCTCTTGGCTTCACCCATGCCTGAGCACATCAATGGTCCTTTGAGCCCAGCACAGTTTTCCACAGTGGCCAACCATATGAATGCTTGCCTCCCATCAACTGGTATCCTAAGATGCTTTGCCTCTAATCCAACAGCAGGGCTGGGGAACTTGTGGCTCTCCAGATGCGGATGGACTCCCAATTCCCATCAGCACCCCCCCCCCCCAGCATAGCCAATGGTCAGGGTTGATGAGAGTCGTAGTCTAGCAAGTTCTGGAAGACAACATGTTCCCCCATTACTGCCATGAACAGTGGTCCATACCCATCACGCCACCTCATCCCACAAATGACGCTTCTAACAAAGCTGTCCAGGTGGGTTGAGCTACAACGCCTGGTCTAAGTGGGAATGCATGGTCAAGAAACTGCATGGTTTCATCACATGCAAAATTATGGATGGATCTACTTAAGCCCCAGAGATTGATAAAGACAAGGACCTGCTCCTCTCGTACTCCATTAGAACACAAGAAGAGCCTGCATCCTGTTCTCACAGTGACCAGCCAAATGTCTGGTGGGAACCCTGAAGAAGGATCTGAACACAAGAGCACTCTCCCCTCTGGTATTCAGAAGCATTGCTGTCTCTAGCCAGAGAGGCACACCATAGTCATTGTGGCTGGTAGCCACTGATACCCGCATCCCCCATGAACTTGTTTCATGCTCTTTCAAAGCCAACCAAGTTAGTGTCCATCACTGGAGGGCCACAGGTTCCCAAGGTTCATTTAAAAACAGAACCTTGAGATTCTTTTCTTCTTAATATGAGGAAGGCCCTTGTGGGAACCCACGATCTCTGACACACCCACCCCACCCCAGATTTAGTCAAAACATGGTCAGCCAGTAATTAGCATGGAACTGGGGAGACCAGGGTTCAAATCCCCACTCGACCATGAAGCTCACCAAGTGACCTTGAGGGCCAGTCACTTCACGCTCAGCCTAACCTACCTCACAGGGTTGCTGTGGGGATTATATGAGGAGAGGGAGAACCATGTATGCTCATTGGAGAAAAAGGTGGGATATAAATGCAATCAATAAAATAAAAAGAGTAACTAAGCGGGCCATTACAGAAGGCGAGAGACAGGACCCCCCCCCCCCATGCCTCTCTAATGCAAACATCCCCCTCAACGTCTTTTGCAAACAAAACCATTTCCGCCCTTAACAAGCTAATGTGAGCAGCTGCATTTGTATCCGGTAGTTTCTCCAGACACATTTCCCGACTCTGCACCTCCTCGTGCAACTGCTTTCCACGAGCCTTTCTCTTCCAATCGCAACTGTCAGGCAGCAATTTAGCCTTTATCTAAACTCAGCCCTGGGCTGTTCCCTGAGTTGGGATTGCCAGAGAGATCTATATTGCTGAATTCTTTTGAGGTTTCTCCTCGTGTCTCTTTTCATTAAGAGGCCTGTCCGGAGCCAGGCGCGTCGGCTCTGGTTTTAGAAGCAGCAGGCCTAAAAATAATTGTGTGACAGGTCTCAAGGAGAGCTTAATGTGAAAGCTAAATTTGCTGCTGAACGGGCATTCTGATTTGGAGGCGCCAGCAAAGAGGTTTATTAAACTGAAGGTCGTCAAGGGATGCATGTTTGCTTTTACTGCCTTCCAACCAAGCGTAGATGAGACCATCAGTGCTACTTGCTACTGCACTGTACTGTTTTAAATGTTCCTGTGTCCCAATTGCAAGATATTGGGCGGCATCCAAAGTCAGTCCTGTTCTCCCATTGAAACTGATGGACACAACTGACTTGGATACATTCATTTCAGTGGATCTACTTTGAGCAGAACTTGGTTGGGTGCAGCCCACTGGGTAGCAGAGCAATGTGGTGCTTTGTGCTGGACTGGAGGTGCTGGTTCCCCTCTGCTGACCTCTGTGGACTTTGCATGGGCTGGTGGTGGCCAGCAAAAAGCCCCAAAATGGGGCTTTCAAGGGGTGAGGCTAAGCTGGCTCAGGATCTCTTGGATCCTGAGCTGGCGACACCATCACTGCTGTCTGCCCTCTCCTTCTGCCCCAGCCATCGCTTGTGACAGGGCTGCAGCTGTTGTGCTGATGGTGGCTCCATTGGCCATGGTGGGTGGGGAAGTCTGCACTGCAGCTTAGGTGGAGCATAGAATTGTAGTGTTGGGAGGGAACCCAAGGGTTATGCAAGAATCATGCTTGGGGCTGCTTGATTTTGGCAGGGATTGCCTCTCACCACCATGGATATCCCAAGGGACTTGTGCTCAGGGGATAGCACCCTCGGGCACTTACTGAGGCCCCACACCACAAGGTCACTGACCCATGTTGTTTGCTCCTGCACCCGTCCTCTCCATGTGAACAAGCAGATTCCATATGCCTTGGCACCCTGCCCCCATTTCTGAGCAGTGGTGTTGGCTGGGGCCAGAGGGATAAGGGCAAGTGACTGGGCAGTGGCCGCAGCAATGAGTAGGAGATGGCACTATGGAGCCAACACCGCTCACACGCCAAGCTACACAGCAGCAAGAAAATGGTCATAATTAGGCATCCAGCAATCCAGTGTTTCTCTCCTTGCCAAGGACACCACCATGAATAGCTCTGCACTCCCTCTTCCACCCAGGGCAAATGCTGCCACCTCTCCTGCCCCTGTAACTTACAATCTGCTTTGGTTTAAAGGCCCCACCCTGTCAACAGAAGGGCAGGAGGCACAAGGACATCTCAGATCAAGGGATAAGGCAACAACTGCGTAGCTTTTTAGCAGATCCCATATACTCTGACTACCCTCATTTGCCAGCAAGAAGTCCCTATTTTATTTTAATTCTTTTAATTGTCCTTGAACAATCATTGTCCCTATCCTTGCCTTAGAGGACTGCTTTGCTATATATGTTAATGTGAGCTACCAGTGTCAATAAGGAAGATTCAACACCTCTTCTCCAGGGGAGGGGATGCAGCTCTGCGGCAGATCATGTACTTGGCAGGCAGAATTTCCAGCCCTTGCCTTCTCCAGTTGTAAAAAAAAAAAGTCATTACGTAGAAAGAGCTGGGAAAAGTCTTTGCCTGAGACCTTGGGCGTTGCCAGCCAGAATGGACGATGCTGGGGTAAATGGACCACTGGCATGACTACACACAAGACGGTTGAAGATTTAGGCTCTATAAAAAGGATAGGAAATTAGGAAGGTGCCTTATGTACCATCAGACCATTGGTCCACCTTGCTGGCTATTGTCTCTGCTGACTCGGAGTGCCTCTCTAAGTAGGGATTAAATGTGGGATACAGAGCACATACTCTACCTCCTTCCCTAAACAGAGGGTGCTGTCTTGCACCAAGTCAGACGGTTGGATCATCTAGCCAGCTATTGCCTGCCCTCTGCCTAGCCAGTGTGATGCCCTCCAGATCTTTCAGGAGGTAGTGATGGCTACCAACTTGGATACCTTTAAAAGACGACTGGACAAGTTCATGGAGGATAAAGCTATCAACTAGCCACGGTGACTATGCTTTGCTTCCACCATTGGAGGCAGCACTGCTTCTGAATTGCAGTTGCCAGAAATTGTGGGAGGGGAGAGAGCTGTTGGGTTCAGGAACTGCTTGCGGGCTTCCCATTGGGGCATCTGGGTGGCCACTGTGAGAACAGGATGCTGGACTGCATGAGCCATCCATTGGCCTGATCCAGCAGGCTCTTCTGTTCTCACGTTCTTTTCATAGCACAACTCCCACCATCCCTGGTTGGGGCTGATGGGAGGCTGTAGGCCAGCAATTTCTCAGCTCGGTTTGCAAATGCCGGGGATTGATCCTGGGACATTCTGCATGCAGAGCATGTGCTTTGCTCCTGAGCAGCGGCCCTTCCCTGCCTTGAATAAGGTGACTTCAAGACAGCTCTTACTGCAGGGGGATGGAGCAGGAGAGGAGAGAGAATTTGGTGCCTCACTTAATATACTTCTGATTATTACTCATTTCTCCTCCTTCCCGCAGTCTCCTCTCCCTCCCCGTGTCCTTGTCTGGGTGCCATAGGCGAAAGAGGCTTTGCAAAGACGGCGACGGCAGAGAAATGTTTGCTCAAGAGCACGTTGGCTGGAATACCAATGTAACTAAGCAGCGACGCTTAACAATGTGTGCAGGGTGAGAGGAAGGGAGGAGGGTGTGCATGTGTGTGTGTGTGTGTGTGTAATAATGCTGTCATGGAAGAAATAAACAGCCAGGGATCAGCTTCTTTGGCAGCCTAGCACATTGCAATTCTGAGCATGGTAATCTCTGTGATCAGCACTTGTGATAATAAAGCTCTCTCACACACAGAGGCAAAACAAGCCATAGGATGCTATCCACTGATTTTGAAAAGAAAGAAAGAGAGGGAGAGAAAGAGGTCAGCCTTGCTTATTATTGTCGGCAGGTCTGAATTGGCTGGCCTTTATTATTTTGTATTAGCATCAAATTAGAATGTTTCTCAAACAGACTGGAACAAATCTGGCCGTACCAGCGGCCCCTGATATAAACAAGGGTCGGCGAGGGAGGAAGATATCACAAGGTGAATGTGGAAGCTCTAACCCCTTAACTACAACCACCACAACCACAACAATCCCCTTTCCTTGGAATGGTCAACTTCTTAGCATAATGCTGAAAACCAACATTACAGCTGCTCAGTTGCCTGGCTCCACCTGCATGCTCTAGGAAAAAAAATACATTTGCTATTCCCTTTTTAATGATTTGCTGGGTTAAACCACAGGGCCTAGGGTTTGCCGATCAGAAGGTCAGCGGTTCGAATCCTCGCGACGGGGTGAGTTCCCGTTGCTTGGTCCCTGCTCCTGCCAACCTAGCAGTTCGAAAGCACATCAAAGTGCAAGTAGATAAATAGGTACCACTGCAGCGGGAAGGTAAACGGTGTTTCCGTGCGCTGCTCTGGTTCGCCAGAAGCGGCTTAGTCATGCTGGCCACATGACCTGGAAGCTGTACGCTGGATCCCTCGGCCAATAAAGCGAGATGAGCGCTGCAACCCCAGAGTCGGTCATGACTGGACCTAATGGTCAGGTGTCCCTTTACCTTTATCCAATTTTTATTGTTATTTTTAGTGCATACGGGTTGTATCCAATGCTGGTCCTCTTCAGGTTAGACCCATCAAAGTCATTTAAAAGGCCTAACTTAGATTCATTAATCTCAATGTGTCTGTTTTGAGGAGGGCTATGCATTGTCCAGCTCCGAGCACTGCTGTTAGTTCTTATGTTTGATGTACATAACCCTGGTTGTTCCTGCCACACAAGAATGGGCCATTTATAAATAAATAAAACAAGCATAGTCAATATGGTGCGCTGTGGGACTCCAGCTCCCACCACCCCGACCATTGGCCCTGCTGGCTCACGGGGATGATGGGAGTCGGAATGCAACCAGTTTTGGAAGGGACTACTCCTGCTGTAAAACCATCATGTTGATTTTAATGGGTTTCTGGCCCATTTGTAGCAAAAGTTGATGGAAAGATCCTTTTCAGGAGCCCACAGAAGTCCAATCAGCTGGCATGGCAAATCCGCAAAACAATGTGGGTGGGTGGGGGAACATTCAATACAGTCTGTTAAGGAATCTTTACTCATCTCTGTAAATTTTGGACGTTCTTACATAATGAATGCGCCAATAAGGGTGAAGAAATTAATTCATGTGTGCTTGACTTTCTGCCCTGATGCAAAGGGTCAGGAAGAAAAATGATCTCGTGGTAATAGTCTGCAAGCAATTGAAAGAGGAAAGAGCTTCACAATCAAACCTAGAAGGGAATAGAATATTATAATTTTTTAAAATACTTTGGAAAAGTGTCTTCTTCCTCCCCCTGATCCTTCATCCTTAAATTTCAAACCAGAATGGTGACTTCAATATTCATGGTTCTATTGTGACTGGCAGACAATCACATTAGTGGTAAAACAAGATGGCGCCCACAATGAACCTGGTGGCATCACATATTTGCATATCTGAGCAGCCCTTGCTCAATGGTCTTAGGAACATAGACAGCTGTTTTAAAATGAGTCAGACCACTGGTCCATCGAGCTTCGTATTGTCTACCATGGCCAGAAGTAACTGTCCAAGCATTTCTTTATTGCTTTGCCATAAAGTTTATACACCACCTGACTGTAAGAAAACCTCTCAAAGTGGTTTAGCGAAAAGGGCAGGGAGTCTTTCCCAGCCCTACGTGGAGAAGCCGGGGATTGAACCTGGGACCTTCTGCATGCCACTGAGCTACAGTGCTTCCTATCTTGACCAACTAGAATCATAGAATCATAGAGTTGGAAGAGACCACAAGGGCCATCCAGTCCAACCCCCTGCCAAGCAGGAAACACCATCAAAGCATTCCTGACAGGTGGCTGTCAAGCCTCTGCTTAAAGACCTCCAACGAAGGAGACTCCACCACACTCCTTGGCAGCAAATTCCACTGTCGAACAGCTCTTACTGTCAGGAAGTTCTTCCTAATGTTTAGGTGGAATCTTCTTTCTTGTAGTTTGAATCCATTGCTCCGTGTCCGCTTCTCTGGAGCAGCAGAAAACAACCTTTCTCCCTCCTCTATATGACATCCTTTTATATATTTGAACATGGCTATTATATCACCCCTTAACCTTCTCTTCTCCAGGCTAAAGATACCCAACTCCCTAAGCCGTTCCTCATAAGGCATCGTTTCCAAGCCTTTGACCATTTTGGTTGCCCTCTTCTGGACACGTTCCAGCTTGTCAGTATCCTTCTTGAACTGTGGTGCCCAGAATTGGACCTGGTAATTGGATTTGATATCCCTGACCAGCAAACATCGCACAAACCTCAACAGAGCAGTCATCAGTCACCCATGGACTATTTTAATTGTTACCACCAAGTACCGGGGCTTTTAATTACAGCCTGCAGATTACGGGCAATACAGATGAAGTAAACAAAGCAAAGCTCCTGTTTGGAAGCTTCCCATTCCATTGTATTTACATTTAGAGAAGAATTCTCTCTCTCTCTCTCTCTCTCTCTCTCTCTCTCTCTCTCTCTCTCTCTCTCTCTCTCTCTTTCTCTCTCTCTCTCTCTCTCTCTCTCACACACACACGAAAGCATAATCTTAATTTCCCCCTTCAGATACTGATCCAGGGACCAATTACACAAGATTTTTACCAGTAGGTGAAACAACTGTCACTTTTCATTACAAAGGAAGCCGAAACAAAAGGTCCACTGGGACAGCAGAAGCACACTAGATTAAATACATATTAACTGGTGGCCTCTGCTGTCACAACACTGTCTCTCTTAGACAGAGCTCCCTCCTCCTCCTCCTCAGCAAACTGAAGGATGAGGTGGTCTGTAGCTCCGTAATACAGCACCCACTTCGTCCCTGGTTCAACCTCTGGTATCTCCAGGTTAGGGCTATGGAAAAGCCCAGCCTGAAATCCTGGATAGCTGCTGCCCAAGCTAGTTTGTCTGATTTGTTATAAGGCCATGCAGTTTGGAAACTGCAACAGGTGAGGGCTGGGGAAAGGCAGTCCACACACATTGACATCGATCCTACAGACCGATCCAGTAACATTGCATGCTGATTCATTTCCAAGCTCAGTCAAACATGCTGGTTGTTAATCTTTAGACACCACAGGACAAGGTTACCTCATGGATCACCTCCATCTATATGGATTTACCTGAGGCCTAAGAACGGACCCATTACTAGCAAAGGTCTGGTTGGTGGGTAGCAGGGACAGGGCCTTTTCAGTGTTGGCACCACAGTTGGGAAATGTTTTCCTCTAGAAAAGTACACCGATTCTCACCTCTTCCTATATGTTGATAAGCTCTGGATACTTCTTTTTTAATTCCAGAAGAGCTTTTATGATCAAACCCTCCTGGTTTTATGCTGGTTAATTGGATTACAACATACACACCCTCCCACACTTTATTATTTTTTACTGCTTTTGATATTAGATCTCTCCTTCTAAATAGCAAACTCAGATGGGGGGGGTGCCAACAGATACTGTACATAATCAAAAGGGGACAGTGAGAAACAAGAGGGAGGTGTCAGCATGCTCAGGGGACCCCCCAAGGTTTGCAGAAGTATAAAAAAACCTTTTAACATCCCAAGGGGTGTTGGTAGAAACCTCCCTATGTCCCCTGATTATTCTTTTTGGGGGAGGTCGCTTGAAACCTTGGCTACAACCCACTGCTTGAAATCTAGGAGGAATAGTATACAGGGATGCATGTATTATGGTGTGTTTGTGTGTGGGGGGGAACTAAGTCATTCCTTTCCCTCTCCATGTCAACAGCTTTTCAACTTGTTTTTTTTAAATGCTACCCTCTCTGTATTCTTGAATTTTTAATTCCAAGAACCACAGAAGGCTAATGAAAAAAACCCAACAACTTTAATTTGTTTTACACTGTTGCCGAGATGATCTCAAAAACATGATTTCACAATAACCTTATGGGCCGTACCCAAGAGACTCGGAGTAAGAACACACACCAGATGCACTCATGGTGCTTAAGAGATTCAGCCGAGAAGTTGGAACTGGGTGACTTTCATTGGGGCCTTGCCTCCTTTTTCAATCGACTTGTTTCCTGCATGCGTTAACTTCCAACACCACTTACGTTTGTTGTTCTTATTGCTGAAAGAGAAACAATGACCTGAAATATAAGGGAACGCTATACTAAATGTGACCTCAAAGTGGACAGATAATCCTTTTACAGTGTGGTCCTAGCAGTGTGCAAGATTCCCTTTCCACATTTACTCATTCCATTTAGTTGCACTATTAAAACTTTCAATGGCTGGTTCATTTGCTTTTCATTCATCTTCACAAGCGATTCAACACTAGTTCATTCATTTTGTTATCCACATTAGATTCCCATTGCTTTCAAAGGGAGACCCAGACAGTCTTCTGGTGCCTTTAACTCCTACATTTTCCATCCAAATGGCATGAAACCACTAAGCTTTCTACTCTTCCTTCAATGCACCAGACCTTTCCCAAGTTCAGGCACATTGGTTGGGAGTACGTCCCTGTTTTAGGGGCAATTAAATAAGACAAAGATCCCATTGGCTTCCCATTGTTTTCAGTGTGACTAGTAATGCCCGTGCTTTGATACGGTGTAATATTGAGAGGCATTTTAATTGATGTTTGATTTTACGGTTTAAACTGATTTTTATTTTCTCATATTGTATCTTTATATACCACTTGAGATTTGTAGTTAAGTGATCTATATCTATCTATCTATCTATCTATCTATCTATCTATCTATCTATCTATCTATCTATCTCAAACTACAGTTCCCAGGATTCTTTGGAGGAAGCTGTGGCTGTTAAAGTGGGATCATAGTGTATTGTGCAGATGTGCCCTAAGTCCAAACCAGACTAGGTGAAGAGGGGAGCCTTTACAGTATACTCTCCTAAGCCCTTAGTTCTCCCGAGCCTGCCGACGCATCCCTTGTGTGCATGGATGACGCCATGTTGGCTAATTAGGATTCACACTCGGAGAACGAGTTGAGCATTGTTTAGGGATTAGCAGAACAAAAAAAAGTGCCTAAGATGTACATGCCAAGAGTAACAGGTGAACCACACCAGGCTGCTCTGTGTGCTTGTCAAAAAAACAGATAAGCTGCAGTCACTGCACCTAAGCCCTCCTTTCCCCATTACAAAAGAGCGCAGCCATCAGCAATGAGTTAAGGCTAAGCTAATAGCTGGCTACAGGATGCAGATCAATGTAATCTGAAGCAGAAGCCTGAGCGGTTTCAGAACGCTGGTTAAGGCACACCTGAGAGAACACAACAAGATTTGGAGCAGCAGGGTGTATATTATCCAGGCCTTCAAAAGACGTGTGTGGAAAACGTTATCAGGTGTGTAATTAAGGTTGCCAGGTGGCAACCCGGATATTCAGTGCATCCCTTTGAAGCTGCTGGTGAAGGAGGAAACACTGTCACTGCCACGCTCCCTGCAGGTAGTTTTCTTTTGTTCAACCCCCTCCCCTGTTTGCTGTAGTGAGCAGGGCTCAAGATACATGGGTGTAGTCAGGAGGGGCACTCACCCCCCCAATCAATAAAAATCAATAAAAATACTTAACTGAGGTTCTGGCCCCCAACATAAATCCTGGCTAGGCCCCTGTCCAGGTGCACTGTAAGTATGTTTTAAAGCAAGAGTGGGGCTCTGGAGCCAAATGCAGCCCCACAGGCCTCTTCAGCTGCCCCTCATGACTCTCCTCAGGCCACCCCTCTGCTCATGAGTCACACCCTTTATCACCAGCCCTCTTTGGCATCCTCCTGGGGGCCTTTTGCTTGTCCGGATGGAGGACAGAGAAGACGCCATGTGAATTTGTGGAGAACGTAGCCTCCTATACAAAAGGTGAAATTTTAAATCCATTGCTCCTCCCACTTTATGCCCCTGGCCCCACCCACCCCACTTGCATGTTGCCCAGAAAGGAATGTGGGTCTCAGCTGAAAATGGTCCCCCAACCCTGTGAAAATTTGTGCTGCATGGATGTGTGAAGCTCATTAGTGGCAACGGGAGCTTCCTTTGAAACTCAAAGCAACTATGCAGATAGGACTGTGGCAGGGAGAGGGAAAACTGGACTCTCCTTCCCTACAGTCTCAAAGATGCTCAGGCTCCCTCATTAAAGCTATTTACTAGGCGTGTGCAGTGGGATCAAGATTCCGTTGGGATCCTACTTCAGGAACAGCCTGTCTCATCCCAGAGTGTTTCGTGCACTGCCCAGTTTGACTCCAGGTCCAGCTCAGAATCTGCTTCATGAAAAACAATCTCTGTTACTTCCCCTTCACTACTATGGGGAATCAAAAGCAGCTCAAACTTCCACCCTCCCTTTTTACAGAAGTGGATGAAATTTGCAGACATTGCAGCCCCTACAGAGTGGTTCAAGGCTGCCAAAATACAGGCAGGGAAGTGCCTCTAAATTTTTGATTTTTATATTTAAAGAGGAAACATGCACAACTTGAGGGGACTCAGAGATCCCACTCCAGGTTGGACAAGCCCCTAAACCAGTGGTGGCTAACCTTGACACTCCAGATGTTTTGGGACTACAACTCCCATCATCCCTGACCACTGGTCCTGTTAGCTAGGGATGATGGGAGTTGTAGTTTCAAAACATCTGGAGTGTCAAGGTTAGCCACCACTGCCCTAAACACTCCAAGGCACATTAAATCAGCTTGCAGCTCAGTGTTTGTACAAAGACTTCTACAAGACTCAAGTTCCCCACCTTTGCCTGATGAGGGTATTAAGATAAATACCTGGAACCCATTTACTCTCAGCACGACGTAATGATTATTGGCTAGTGGTGATGCAGAGGCAGGATTTTTCCACTGATGGCACTTGGTGTTAGGGAACGTACTCACTGCTGAAAGATGAGAGGCCACATCTGTATTGGTATCCTGCCAGCTTTTGAAGATTCCCTTATTTTATATAGGCCTTCCCTTGGTTCCCTTGACCCAAGTCTATTGTTTTTACTTGCTGTGTTGTTCAAATGGCCATGTTTTATCGCAAATTTTAATTGTGGCTGCTTATACTTTTAAGACTTGGTGGGTGCTTTTATACTTGTAAACTGCTTTAGAAGCCTATTTTGGGATTAAGCAGTATATAAAAAACTAATCTGAAACGTGCATGCAAATTGCTTTCATACTGGTATACCAAGGGTTGCATAGAACGCTTGTCCTACTCAAGAGTAGACCTATTGAAATTAATAAGCATGGCCCACTTGGGGCTGTTGATTTCAGTGAGTCTACCCTTGAGTAAAACTCAGCTGGAGACCATGCATACTGTCACATCTAGTTTGGCTCATATATCTATATGAAGATGTTGAGAGCCAAACTGGATACCTTGCCAACGCAAAGCCTGAGCAAGTCTTCTGCCTGAGCTGCTATGAGTTCACTCCAGCTCTATGAGACAGAAGCATTTGCATCTCCTGAATAGCAGCAAGCAGAGCAGAGGAAAGCGAGAGGTGTGTGTGTGTGTGTGTGTGTGTGTGTGTGTGTGTGTGAGAGAGAGAGAGAGAGAGAGAGAGAGAGAGAGAGAGAGAGAGAGAGAGAATGGACATTTTAACTAAATAATACTGAAGTGAAGGCAGAGGAATGCTGACGGCTCCCATTTCCCCTGATTATGTAGGTCAACTAATAGCCATCGTAATGCTCTTCATTCAAGCACATGGTCATTAAATCATACTTTAGAGAATCCAAAAGAGCTTACAATGTATCCATATGGTCCACAGCTGGTTTTATCCAGCACTAAAGCAAATGCGTAGATTGGTTGAGGGAAGGGGGGGGGGGGAGAGAGAGGAGGCCAAAGGATGTTCTCTCAGCTGACAGGATTTAATTGAGGGAAGGGAACCTGCCAACCACCGCTCTTTTGAGAGCTCCTCTGGAGGAAGGTAGAATTTGCTCACGGACGAAAGCTCTGTCAGCAGCTCATCCTCATCACTGACATGTTGCGATTGCCATACACCACTGATTGGCTTCATTTGGACAAGGTTTTTTTTTGGTTTTTTGTTTTAATTGTGAGAACAGGATGCTGGACTAGATGGGCTACTGGCCAGATTCTTCAGGGCTCGTCTCTTCTAAAGTGGTAATACTGTCCCACTTTCAGCAACAATGGCTTCTCCCAGAGCATCCTGGGAACTGTTAAGGGTGCTGAGACTTCTTAGGAGACTGTGATTCCTTTTGCAACCCCACCTACAATTCCCAGAGTGGTTTAAAAACCAATCCCTCTTCCCAGGGAACTCTGGGAATTGTAGCTCTGTGAGGGGAACTGTGGGGATCTCCTAACAATCCTCAGCCCCCATAACAAACTATAGGTCCCAGGATTTGTGGAGAAGCCATAACTGTTTAAAGTAGTATAATAGTGCTTTAGCTGTATATAGCAAACAGGGCTTAAGACTGCTTTAGGGGGCACCATCTTGTCCTTTCCCTCACGCTGCCATCTTAATCTGGCCCTGAGTTGACTGTCTCAGTGAAAACTAGGCCAGCGTCCCCCTTTCCTTAAAGAGTGGCAGAGCTTTGCTTCCTCACAATGGAGGAAAACGCAACATTTATGGACTGGAGGCTGAAAGAATCCCTTGTTCCGCAGCTGCAGATTCAATGCGGTTGTGTTCTAACAGCCGGTCTCTGAATAAACCCTGTGCAGAAGGGCGACTGGACTGCCCTTGTCGGAGGTCCAAAATACAATGTGGACAAAAAACAGATTTGTGAAATACTACAGTGCAGCTTTCAGTGCCGTGTGTGTGTGTGTGTGTGTGTGTGTGTGTGTGTGTGGCTTTCCTGGAAGAAGACAGAGCTCTTCTTTATGATCAACAGGAAGTATCTTCTTTTTTATACATATACTTGCTCAAAATTAACTAACTGCCAACCTCCAGTGCACAAACGCGGCATTGTTGAAAGAACGGGGAACAAAAAGAAAAGCACACTTTCCCTCCTGCCTCCAGTAAAATTTTAAAATAAAATTAAAATGAAGCGGTTATCTCAAAACTCATTGTGGTGAAAGTGCAGAAAAATGATTATAGGGTAGGGGGAGTTTTGGGGCGTAGGAACTGAGGATCATTCACTGTGCCCAACACCTAGTCCCGAAACTCATGAGTCATTGCAAAAGGGTTTTCTGTTGCTCTGATGTTTATATCCATGTGCATATTTAGCAGGAAGAGAGGGGTGAGGGAGAGCAAGGCCCTTTCATCAGTCTGTCTTGGCCCCTCAACACAGGCAACTCCAGGTTTCAGAGGTCCCTTGTAAAAAATGCACTCTTTGGGGTAGGGAGAGAAAACAGTGGGCTTATTTAATCATTTATTACTGAAGATTTATACACAGATTCGTGCATAGCCCTCCCTCTGATCTGCCCCATGGCTCCAATCCAGGGGGCAACTGGTCGACTTGTCCTCTCAAGAGCAAGCAAGCACTTAAAGGAGCATCGCTTATCTAATCATTGTGGTAGCTTGCAGTGACTACTAAAATTTCTCGTGATACCCTACAGCAGGGGTGTCAAACTCCGGCCCTCCAGATGTTTTGGAACTACAATTCCCATCAGCCCTAGCTAACAGGACCAGTGGTCAGGGATGATGGGAATTGTAGTCTCAAAACATCTGGAGGGCCGGAGTTTGACACCCCTGCCCTACAGCAACACTATGCTTGAGACACTGAGGAAATGGAGCAGGCTTGTTTTCAGCTGCTCCAGAGGGTTGGACCTGATCCAATGTATTCAAATGGAGATTCAAAAAGCATCCTGGGAACTGTAGCTTGTTAGGGGTTCTGAGAGTTGTCAGGAGACCACTATTCCATTCACAGAGCTACAATTCCCACAGTTCTCTGGGGAAAGGGATTCATTGTTAAACTACTCTGGGAATTGAAGCTCAGTGAGGGGAATTTTGTGTGTGTGTCATAACAACCTAAGCACCCTTAACAACCTGCATTCCCCAGGATTCTTTGGGGGAAGCCATGATGGCTAAAGTGGTACAATAGTGCTTTAAATAGATGGTGTGGATATAGCTTTCGACCCCAGTAGCCGTAAACACTCATTCTGTAGCTTCACCAAGAATGGGTGAAATAATGCGAGTAAGTGTCTCTTCCATTAATTTGTATGTCATGGTTTCCATGTTAGCTGACTGGATTAGGTTTTAAATATTTTTTTTAAATAGAGAGAGAAATATATACAATGGTGACTGCAAAATATCTCACTCCTAACCAATTCCTGGGAAAAAATAAGTCATACTGTAGCTCTAATAAACTAAAACTTTCCTCAAACTATGTGAATTTATTAACTGACGGACCCACTGTTCTCTGGAATCCCCACGGAATGAATATTGGAGACAATTAATATCCATGACGTTAGTAATGTAACGGTACTGCAGCAAAAGAACCCGAGAGAGAGGATAAAAAAATAACTTTTTTTTGGTTTGGCTGAATCAATCTTTCTAGTTACAAACAGCCAAGACGGCCAATTATTGCTTATTACTTGTCCCCAGACATTTGATTAGGCTGCAAGAATTACTCTTAACATGAGAAATAACCTTTTTTGAGATTACCTCATGAACAGAAGCTTTCGTTGGCTCATCCCAGCAAGTTTCTGCTTGAGGGAAGCTAAGCTAGGGTGAACAACACTAATTAAAATGCCTCGGTATAAAATTAGGTGTTTAAAATAAATATCAGAAACCCATGATATGAAGAGGACTAGGAGGCTGATTTCTTCTACTACTTTTTAATAATGGAAGGCTGATAGATTTATAGGCAATTAACTAGCTGGCACCAGAAGTTGCCCGTTGCTTCACATAGGAGTTACCACTGCCTCCCTGAGTTCCTTCTTGAAGAAGGGTGGGAGATAAATTATTAATAATAAATTGAAATAACAGCAACAATAATGATGACTGAGATGAGGAACCTGCAGCCCTGTAGATGCTGCTGGACTATGACTCCCAGTATCTCTGGCCAAGCTGGGAGTTGCCCGCAGGACAGAGAGCAAAAAGAACAGAGAGCAAAAATTACGTACTTTGGCAGACCCTCCAAGTGTCCCTATTTTCCAGGGACAGTCCCAGATTTACAGAAGCCGTCCCGATTTCTGATTTGATCCTGGAATGTCCCTCTTTTCCTTAGGACATCCCTATTTTCATTGGAGAAATATTGGAGGGTATGGAGTTATGCGACCCCCTGAGCCAAGGAGATTAGTAACTATACAACCTTTAGAAGACATCTGAAGGCAGCCGTGTATAGGGAAGTTTTTAAAATGTTTTTATGTATTATCTATGTTGGAGGCTGCCCAGAGTGCTCAGGCAACCCAGTCAGACTGGCGGGGTATAAATAATAAAATTATTATTATCATCATTATTGAATAAAAGGTAAAGGTAAAGGACCCCTGACAGTTAAGTCCAGTCGCGAACGACTCTGGGGTTGCGGCGCTCATCTCGCTTTACTGGCCGAGGTTTGTTCGCAGACAGTTTTTCCGGGTCATGTGACCAGCATGACTAAGCTGCTTCTGGCGAAACCAGAGCAGCGCACAGAAACGCTGTTTACCTTCCCACCGGAGCAGTACCTATTTATCTACTTGGACTGGCATGCTTTTGAACTGCTAGATTGGCAGGAGCTGGGACTGAGCAACGGGAGCTCACCCTGTCACGGGGATTCGAACTGCCGACCTTCTGATCAGCAAACCCTAGGCTCTGTGGTTTAGACCACAGTGGCACGACACCCCTATTTTCATCAGAAAAATGTTGGAGGGTCTGCTTCAGCCCATCTAATCCAGCATTCTGTTCTCACAGTGGACAGCCTGGTGCCTGCAGGAAACCTGCAAGACAGACCCAAGCCCATGACCACTCTCCTCATCTGCGTTTTCAAGCAACTGGTATTCAGAAGCATGTTGCCTCTGACTGAGGAGGCCAAGCATAGTCATTGTGGCTTGCAGCCATTGATAGCCTACTCCTCCATGAATTTGTCCAATCCCCTTTTAAAGCCATCCAGATTGGTGGCCTTCTCTGCTTCCTGCGTGAGCAAGTTCCAAGGTTTAACGACGAGCGAAGAAATGCCATATTTACTCAAATCTAATGCTCACCTTTTTTGGCCAAATTATGTTGCGAAAATTAAGGTGCGCATTATATTTGATTACATTCGCCAGCAAATACTTTTTTTTGTCGGTTTCAAGGTTCTGAAATTTGAGGCACACATTAGATTCGATGGCGCATTAGGATCGAGTAAATATGGAACTTTATCTGCCCTGCAACTTCCAACTTTCAGTTTTTCTGGATGCCCAAGAGTTCTAGGGTTAAGAGAGAGGGAGAAAACCTTTTCTCTAGCTGCTTTCTCTATCATGTCACTTATTTCTTGCCTTTTCTCTAAACTAAAAAGTCCCAAATGCTATAACCTTTCCTCATAGGGGAGTCGATCCGTCCCCTTGATCATTTTGGTTCTTGACCAGTACAAAGTCACTTCCTATGTTCCTCTACTACTACTCCGTTATGTTTTAAAGGCCAGTTTTAAATATATCTGAGCAGCAAGGATGGCGTAAATGGATAGGTGACCAGATAATGGAAAGCAAATAAGTTCCCCGACAGAAGAAACACGAGATATAAATGCACATAAATAAATAAGACAGCTGGGGTTATGCCACCACCATCCCTCTCCCCTTCAGTATATTAGGATAAGGCAGCAGAATACCCAGATCTAAAGTGCATCTCCTTGCTTCATCAGAGCTCTGGATAATTGGTATGCCCAGCCGTTCTCTCACTGGCAGCCAGTTTTGTAACAGGTGGCCTTTTCGATCCAAGCAATCTCAGAGTGCTTAGTTTAATCTGGGGATAGGCTTAATATTTCTGTATTTTGCAAGCAATATTATCTGGAAAGGTTAAGCCTGTCAATAAATGTATATTTTAAATACAGCTTATATTTTATCCCATATGTTACAGCTACTGGAGCGAGAGGGCCATTTCAGTGCTATTTCCAAAAAAGAAACAAGCATGGGATGTTACACACACACACACACACACACACACACACACACACACACAGTTTACAGTTTTACAAAGCAACAGCAGGCATTGCTACTTGTGGGAAATAAAAAGTTTCTGCCCTATATGAAAACGGCCAGTGGCTCCGGTTATGGATGACTCATGCATATGCAAAAATGCCACATATTATTACAGTATCAGACCTTATTGGGTGTTCCTCCTTCCCGTGGTTAGCTTCCTTTGAGCGCCTGCTTAACCAGCAAGGAAAACCATGCCTCTTTAATTCCTCTGGGCTCCCTGCTGCCAGCATGAGGCATAACTGAACTGGGTTTGACCAGATTGTTGGACGTGGAAACCCAATTCCGTCTCTCCCTCCCTCCTGCCAGCTTTCCCCCTTTACAAATGTAGTCAGCCAAAACTGTTATGATAACCCCCAAGGCTGTACTGAGCATTGTAGAAAGAGGGGTTTTTGTGTGTGTGACTACACACACACACACACACACACACACACACACACACACACAGCACTGCTTCTAGGGAAATACAAAACATTCAACTGGTGTGTCCATGCCAGATTACTAATGCATTCAACCTCCTACACACAGTGCAGGAGTCCAGGCCATGGTTGGCACAAGGGAAGCACCGATTTGGCCCCAATGTTTGCAATTATCTCGTTAAAAAAAAGGGGGGGGGGATGGAATACAAAATTGTTCCTAAGCCCCACAGCTGGAAATTGCAGGGGCTCTTTTCCCCAGCTGGCACATCCTGAATGCCATTTCACATTAAAGGCACAGGAGAGGCATTCTGGGAAGACAGAGGGTCACAGCCAGAAACTGGATTAACGGACAGTGCAAAAAATATGCATAAGGTTGAAGAAACTGAATATGTTTAGCCTGGATAAGAGAAGACTGAGGTGGTGGAGGAGGTGGGAATGACAGCACTCAAATACCCAAAGGGTTGTCCCACTCAAGAGAGCAAATACGGTTAAGACAAGTCTAAAAGCATACATAATAGACACTCATGGCAAAGTCCCATTGAGTCAGCTGGGAAAGCCTGTCGAAACAAAAATGTACTCAGCTGCTTCTGGAAAGCTCAGATAGTGGGTGCCTTGTTGTATTTCAGCAGGAATGCTGTTCCGCACAACAGGGGCAGCCACACTGCTCTGGGTTACTGAGGAGCGGTCTTCTGAGATCTTTGGGACTTGCAGAAGAAAGTCCCCTATACTTCCTTAATGGGCATAAGAGACAAAAAGGTGGGTTTCAGTTGGAAATTAGGAGAAACATCTCAATGATCAGCTCAGCAAAGGAAGCAATTACCTAGTGGTGTGGTGGGGTCTACCTTGCAGGAGGTTTCAAACAGAGGCTGGACAGCCATCTGGCAGGGATGTCCTAGCTCTGGATTTCCGGCACAGAGTAGGACATTGGACTAGATCGCAGCCAGGGAACCTTTGGCAGTACTCTTGGATGCTCAGGTAGCTGCTGTGCCCAGAAATGCGCTTTACACAACTTCAGCTGCAGAAACCAGGTCTAGCCACTGTTGATGTATGCCAGGGATGGAGGACCCCTGGAAAGCTTAGGCTTACTGTTGGCACCAATGACAACAAACCCATTGGGCTCAGCTGTGCTACAGACTTCCCCACTGAGAACTCCACTGATTTACTGTAAGCATAAATACCCCTTTGCACTGCCAGTTTCAGTTCAAGCCTGCAATGCAAAGGACACTCCTCTGCAGGTGCTTGCAAAGGAAAAACTTTACAATGGGTCACCTGGCATTGCTGTGATGTCAAGTGATTCACAGGTGGGAGGCATTGCTCACCTGTCAAAATGGCCCACAGGGGTTGGAGGAGGTCTGGCCCCGATAAGATTACTGCAATGCACCCTATGTGGGGCTGACCCCCACATAAAATAAGGCAGCACGGGCAATTTTTGGCAGGGCTCTTAAAGCAGTTGTGCAATGGGGATTCTCTGTTTAAGCCATGGCAAAGGCTGGGTTGTAATTCAGGGGAGCATCAACTGAGCTGGAGTACAGCAAATGCACTATTTCACAGCAGAGTTGTATTTGTGGTCTGTGTCCCTTTTGTGTGGTAACTGCCCCACCACACATCTCTACAGGACAGGATTCACTGAGAGTGACCCAAAACATAACGTCAAACCATGGTTTCCCAAAATTTCTCAACCAACAGCCTCTGACGAGCCATGCTTTGTGAGCATCTGCTCAACAAGGATCTGAAGCCATGGTTTGAAGTTCGTTTGCAATCCGTATTTGGGGAAATCAGTGCCAGCACCCGCAACTGACAAACCCTGGTTTGAGACATTGCTCTACCTGGGGATTATTAATCTTGGGGGATTATGACGGAAGACAGGGTGAAAGGTAAAGAGCAGAAACAATGGATTGTATGTCTGTGTGGAACACTCAGCATAGTATGGAATCTACTGCTACTGCGAATCATGGTATGACAATGCATTTGAACCAGCCCATTAGTGAAATCATGCCCTTCTAATGAGGCGTGTAGGTGTCCCCTTCAGGCTGTTTAAATTGACAGAGAATCATAGAATTCACAGAATCATAGAGCTGGAAGGGACCCTGGGGATCATCTCCAGGCATCCCCAAACTTCGGCCCTCCAGATGTTTTGGACTACAATTCCCATCATCCCTGACCACTGGTCCTGTTAGCTAGGGATCATGGGAGTTGTAGGCCAAAACATCTGGAGGGCCACAGTTTGGGAATCCCATGGGGGGGGGGGGAATCAAACCTGCAACCTTGGCATTATCAGCACCATGCTCTAACCAACGGAGTTATTTGCAAGACTTGGTTGACATGGCCAGCAGTTCCCTCCTTTGTTACCAGTACCTTGTGCAAAGCCAGATTCTGTTGCTGCATTGGATTGGTGCTGGGAGCTCTTGTTGCTCCTACATGAATTTGGATGGTGGTGAGGATGAATGGATTTTGGGCATCCAGTTGACATTTTCTGAGCATTTGTGTTGAAAGTGGGGCAGAATGTGGGGAATTAATGTAACATGCCAATAACTTTTCACAGTTGTGTGCTATCCCTTTTGCCGGGAGAACTGACCCACTGCTTTTGCATTAGCTTTTGAGCTTTATGTATTGTTTGATAAACGGCTTAACGTTCTCCCCTTTCTGCCCTGCACAAATATGAGTAATCGTGTGCATTGGACGAGACATGAAGGCATATATTTGGGAAAGCAATTTACAGCCTTTTTACATCAATATCTTTTATATTGCACCGTTGTTTATGCATGTTAAGCGTTGCTGCCGTCCCTGGGAATTCCAAGGTGAGCTAGGTTTGTAAATCTAGCCGTCCCGTTTTATGAGAGGATGTGTGCTCTAATACTTTCAAGCAATATTAAGAGCAGCATCTTGTGCCACACACAGACAAGCATGTAAATATTGGACATGCAACATTAGTAATATCTATTTTAAACTCTGATCCCCCCAAATGCAGTACTGTATTGCACTTGAGAGAATCATAGGAATGGAGGAAGCCTTATAGATCACCACACGTTCAGATGTGGGGAATATTATATTAGTTTTCCCGATTATAATGCTAGTGCTTCTGACCCATTTTCTTATGTTCCATCCTCACTGCAGTACCTGTCTATGGAACTGTGCTTTTTGAACGATATACTGGAACGTCATACATGTCCTATAAACCAATGGACAGGGTGTGAGACAACAATCGGTGTCATTGGACAATGTCACTACTCCCCCATTTTTTCTGCACATGTGTGCTTCTGTTCCCCCCTGATTCTCCCAAGAAAACAGCAGGGAAGAATCGTATGCCAGTATACCACCCCAAATTTTGTCACTCTGTTCCAGCAATTTTCTGGGTTAAGGAGCTGCAAATATATATATTTTTTCTGGAATCAAATAACATGGAAATAAACTCCAGCCATGCGCTATATTCCATTAGTTTTCCAGAAGTGGATTTGATGTCATGTGGAAGTTCACATGCCACGCAGAAATGGAGAAATTGAATAAACTGACTTGTGAAGCAGTCCAAATCCAGCCTTCTGCTTACTTCATGAAATCCAGAACTAAAAATGCCCTTGTCCCCAGCCTCCACTTGAAGATCTCCTGCAAGTCCTTGGCTCCATCACCTAACTGAAGGGGTGCCAACCTTTTCGGACCAGTGGGAAGATTTCAAATTTTGAGAGAGTCCTGTGGATGCCAATCAGAAAGCAGCTGCGATGGGAGTGTGGCCTAACACAACATGGCTGCCATGGAGGGCATGCCATTACTCAAAATTAGAGAGCAGCTTTCCCCATAATTGCATTTCCATACTAGAAAATGCTTAACCTGTGGAGTTTGTCTGCCATACAGCTGTTAAAGGCACAAGAATCAGGGCTTTTTTTCCAGCCGGAACTCAGTCCCGGCACCTCTCAGGTGGGTGCCATTGCCATAATAAGAGAACAAGGGTGAATTCATGGTGAATTCTGGCACCTCTTTCTATAGAAAAATAGCACTGACAAGAACACAGTTTCCCCCCAACACCAACCCATTGCCATCCTGTATCCACTAACCTGGGAGGAAGCCCCATTAAACACAGAGACTCATTTATGAGCAGACATGTACACCATTGTACTATAAATTAACTGTACAGTACGGTGAATTCTTAATGAGTGTCTGGCTTTCAACTGCTGTCTAAGCCTCTTTGCAAAGTTTTCAGATTTCCCTTTTGCGGGGAGGGGGATTCTCCATCCACCCTCACTTATTGCAAAGCAGCATTTGCAAGAAACAACTTCTAGGGACTACCTGATCTCAGTCGAAGCCACCACAGGAAAGCTGCATCCTAACTGCGAGGGGAAAAGGAAGGGTGACCAGAAAGAGGAAAAGTGCACAAAAGGAGAGGGGGAAAGAGCAGATCTTTGGGACACCAGGTCTTCCTATTGCCTGGCATCCAAAGTAACTTTCCTTAGCCGAATGATCTTTGCACTTTTTGGGGGGGGAGGAGGAGAGGAACTACATATGCAGCTTGTAACAGGACTGAATAAACTTAATACCAGGCACATGTAAAATTGGCACAGACTGAATTGAGCCTGATCCATCCATCCCTAGCGGCACGTGCAGCCGAAAGGCTCATTCCTCTCTTGGCTTATTAAGCTGATTGTCCAGACACGGTCAGTAGCAGCGCCAACGATTTTGAGTGCTCCACAAGGCTCTATTGCTCGCAATACTCAGCGTTTGGCATTTAAAAGGGTGAGGGAGGGTCACAATCCATCTTCATAGCTTAGTCACCTAATTGGCTGCTGAGAGTTGGCTGTCTCCCTGCCTTTTCTTCTCCCTTTCTACTTTCCTGCTTATGAATTGTCCAAAAGGCCCTTTAAGTGAAATTGGATAGGCTGCAAAGTGTTGGTTTCATCTGTTTTTGCGTGTGTGTTTGTTTTGTTTGCAGTTTAATCAGTATGATCCAGATGCCCGTGCGAGGAAACCGGAGCTCGATTTTTAATTATCTCTACTTTGCCTGAGTTAGGAATTCCCGGTAGTGCTGTCTGCAAAAAAGATGCCAAAACCCGCATTGTTCTTTAATTAGCTGTTGTAATTGTTTCAGCCTAATCTCCGTGATTAGCAGCAGCATTAAATACAGCAGTAAGAATAGACCTGCTCTCTTTGTGCTGCCCTGGTAAGCACACGCCTTCTCCCTTCTGGTAAGGGACATAATATAAAATCAATTAGGATGCCAACCGGCCTTTGATTGGAAAAATGATTAAGACCAGCTACCATGAAGTGCAGATGGCTTTGTGGAGTTGCTTTATGGGCACCCCTCCACCACCGGGGTGGCTTTATAGCCTTGGGATTTGTGGGCTGGAACAAGAGGGAAGCATGCAGAGGTCTCTTATGATATTTCCTTCCTCCACACAGGTTGGAGCAAAAGGCAGAGGAAGCCCACCATTGTCGAAGGCAGTCCACCTGTGAATGTGAGTTGCTGGAAACCACAGGAGAGGAGAGAGCTGTTGTGTTCAGGTCATGCTTGTGGGCTTTCCAAAGGCATCTGGCTGGCCACCATGAGAATGGGATGCTGAACTAGATGGAACACTGAGTTCTTAGGTTGATAGGGAAGGAAGAGCTGTGTCACATCACTGGCCCAGCCCTTTGACTTCAGCACCACTGGAATAGGCAACTCTATGTGATCTGGAGCCCTGATTGCACAGAGGAGCCTGCACAAATACAATTCAGACCTTCACCAAATGTGCAGAGGTCAGAAGGATGGACCTCTGGCCAGGCATGGAGCTGGTGGATCGGATGGAGTGGTGGATGCAGTCATTTGTAAAAGATGACACTAACTGATGGCTAAATATTGCACTGTGCGTATGTAAAAATCTATCACACACACCCATCTCTTTCTTAGTCGAATATCTGCAAGTGATGAAGCAGAAGCTTGCTTACAAGAGCTTCCATTATAATAAACCAATTAGCTAAAGTCCTCGTTGACCTGAAGCGTGTGTGTTGACCCCAGAACGCCCACACTGGTGCCATCTCGCTGGAAGCTGCCAATATCCCCTTCTGAAGCTTAGGGCAGAGGTGGGTAGGCATTAGGCTTGCAGGATCCACCTTGCTACTTACTAGAAACTGCAGATTAGGGATGGATGGCTCTGTCTATTTTCGTTTCTCATTTTCCCAAACTTAATTTTAGTTCTGCACACTTCCACATCAGCTTGTTTTTTTTTTTAAGTTCTCATGAAAATCCATCAATATTGTCATAAGAATTTCTTCCAGAATACAGTTATATGCAATTTTGTCTAAAATACACATTTAAACATTTTTTTTACAGAGCAATTTCCCCAAATGTAACGTATTTCCAAGCTCAGAAGCCTGATATCTGCACTTTCTGGAAACAAGTGAAGACAGTTCACATTGTCTCCCTATGCAGACAAAAATATATGGACAGCGGCATTAATGGAAAAGTCCACTAAACACCTGAAAGCCCTGAGGGGTAAACAAAATGCAGATGACTTTATAAAAACCTGGTATCCCTTCACTATTTCTCAACGGACAATTCTGCAGTGTGGCATCTTCAACACACACACCTGCAGCTCTGGAACAACATCTTCCATTAAAAACACCGCTCCGTTCCCGCGTCAGGGAGAGAGATGGAGGGATTACAGGGAAATGCTATTGTAACTTGTTACGTGTATCTTCTTAGCTGTATAATTTCAAAAAACGGAATAAAAATATTTATATTAAAATGGACATTTTGTTCCAACAGGCTTTTATCAAGCTAGATAAATGGGACTTAGTCGAAAGGGTCTGCTTTGTATGGATTTAATATTATGTTAAATGTTGTTGTTTAATCTCAAGACTTCATTATGAAGTTTAAACAGCCCTCCAGTAAGAAAATGAAAAATAAAATAAAAAGCATAAAACAACAACAAAAACAGAGTTCACAGCCCAAACTGCATCTTCTGCCAATTTCTGATGAGTGAAATACAGACTTCATATGCAAACCGCTTGTCATTTTTTCTATCAGTAGCTGCCCCTTTGACCATATCACAGGGAGTCCTAGGGTTTGTCTTTAAATATCTGGTTCCACAAAGCAATGTTTATTCTAATTTCTGGGGTGGGGGTGGGACCTGACTTATGAATTAAGAGTATCTCTGGATGCAGCTGAACCTACAGTTTGCCTCCATTTGTTGGCCATTTGTTACCTTTATGATAGGCCTATCATGGAGATGGAAAGTCCCAATGAAATACGGCTTTATTTTTGTATTCATAGCATGTGTATTGTTCTTTTTCTATATCGGGTCAGTTTTTGTTGTTAACATTCAATTCCGCATGTAGTCTCTTGAGAACGTACTTTATTTTATGAGGTAATGGCTGTTTTTGTGTGTTTTTTAACCGCTTCTAATAATCTAATGTGTAAATTGCCTCATGGCTGTTGCTTGGAAGGCAATTAAGAAAACGACAATAATGGTAGTAACAAGAGCTTAACCCCACAGCTCCTTGGGTGGGAACGGTGACTTCCACCCTCTCCAACGGCTGCAGAGAGGATGCCAGTTCTGAGGCTCTGGTTTTGCTTCCAACACAACAACTCGAACCCACATGTCCTTGTGAGGCTGCGACACAAGCAACTTGCCAAAGGTCACATTAAAAAGTCGCCATTCGAAGCAGGATTTAGACGGCATCCTGGCTCGCAAGTCGAAATAAGATGATAATGCTCCCAGTTTAATATCATTCTGACAGTTTTAAAAGGTCAAACTGTGAAGAATGCTGTATGTGCTCAAACTCTTTGATTGGGATAAATGATTTTTTTTATTTAATTTTTTTAAAAGTGGTGGGTGGCAGGGGGAGGGGGACTTCTGCCAGTCATCAGTTTGATGCCAAAAATAAAAGGTGGCGACCTCCATTTCTTCCAGCTTTCAAATGACACGTTTCTGGGTTTTCAAAGTCAAAAGAAAAAGGCAGCTTTGAAAGGTTACCATGAAGCCGATCTGGAGCTTACTGATAAAACTTAATTGATTTGTTGCCGCTTTATTATCAAGATTTGAGGTATCAGCTTTCTATAAAGTTATTTTCAGGTTCTACAGAAGCAGGGGCTATGTAACTTTGAAAGTTTACACGACCCACAGCTGTCCTATTAGGCTGAGTACATACTATTCATTTGAAACGCATCACTTCCGCCAAAGAATCCTGGGAACTGTGGTTAATCCCTCACAGAGCTATAACTCACAGTATCCCGAACAAACTACAATTCCCATGGTTCTTTGGGGCAAGTCCTGCATGCAGCCTTGTTGAGCTTTGGCCATGGTTCAAACGTTTTCACCAGCAAGGGCCCACACATTTGTTCACCATGAGGAAGTTTCCTTCCTGTTCTCTATCACCGACTGTAACAGTAGGACTGGAACCACTGTAAAGCAAGGCCCGAGCTCCCAATTTGGAAAGCTGGTCCCAAAGGACACTGGCCCAGAAGAGTATCAGAAGGCACTGGGATAACTAACAAGCACCAAGCCCTTATTTTTCTTAGGGATCATTCAGTTTGTAACTTACAAGAGTTTTCAGTAAACCAGCCAACTGGAGTGAGTGGATGGGGCCTTTGCAACCAGGCTGGGTGGCATGATGTTTATTGAGGTACAATGTGCTCTGGGTTGACTGTGCTGTTACAGATCCTCTGTATGTTTGGTTGACTGTCTCCCTGATATGTACAAGGCCTGAAGTAGGAAAGACAAAACCACTCTCTGTTCCTTTCTGCTCGAATTATACACTGGGGGTTTTTTTCCCTTCCAGTTTCCCTAAGTAAACTTATCAGTATTTCTTTTCTCTCTGGACTCCATGTGTGTTACTCAAGTGACTTTGCTAAAAAAAATTACAGTTTAGAAAAATTAAACCATGGATGGGGAACCTGTGGAGCTCCAGATGTCGCAGGACTATAACTTCTGCCATCCCTGACCCACACAGCCCACCTACTGGTTGATATGACCCAACTGTTGTTGGGGTCCGGCTACGGTGCAAACTGATTCTGGTAGACTCCACCACCTGACTACTGGCAGAGGGTGCTGTGGCCCATCAGCCCCTGAACTGGGCTTCTGAACAGGAAGCACCACCCTCCAAGATCCCTTAAAGGATCAGGAAGGGCACTCCTCCTCACTAATGGTGCAGCCTAATGCCTCTTCTGCCAATGGAACATTGTGATGACTGCTATAACATACCCAGCGTGCACACTGATTTGCTCCTAAGTTCCTGCACAAATTCTCAGTCTCATATGCAAATGCAAAGCATTTCCCGCCATATGGGAGGCTGAGATGCTGGCTACTCTCTTCCTCCACTGCTGAGTGGCAAAGGCCAATCCCTGGGAACGTGGAATTATAAACTGATTGATGTGGTTGGCTTTACTGATTATTATACTGAGTAATATTTCAAATAATATTTTTTTTACCAGATATCAGTGTCTTGATATTTATGTCTACTGTCTTATTATTATGAACAGTTTCAGTTTATTCCATTGTTCTGTGTATATTGTGGTGTAATTGTTTCACAGGCTGATGTGTTCATTGCTGTTACACGTTTGTCAGTTTTGATGAAAATTGCCTTGAGCATAATAATAAAAATGGAAAGGGAGAATATTTATGAAACTGACATTAATAAGACTTCTGGAAGCATCAACGAGTTGGGAGTTAATACTATATCATTGTAAGATTTTCCAGTAAATCCAATTTATTAGTCTAATAGTACAAACTGCATGGTTAACTGCTGCCTTTCACTCATCCACCCACACCCCTTACTGGCAACATATTCTAGATCAGAAATGGTCTGATAATTTCCACTAACTCATCTGGACAGTAGATAATGGAAGACCTAAAGGAAAACCATCAACTGATTTGATTTTTTCTTGCATTTACTTTGAAGAACATGGGAAGCTGCCATATGCATAAAGCCAGACCATTGGTCTATCTACCTCCATACAGTCTATACCAGTGTTTCCCAAACTTGGGTCTCCAGATTCTTTTGGATTACAACTCCCATCATCCTAGCTAGCAGGACCAGTGGTCGGGGATGATGGGAACTGTAGTTCAAAATCGGCTGGATACCCAAGTTTGGGAAACCCTGATGTTGGGAAAGATGGAGGGCACAAGGAGAAGGGGACGACAGAGGACGAGATGGTTGGACAGTGTTTTCGAAGCTACCAACATGAGTCTGACCAAACTGCGGGAGGCAGTGGAAGACAGGAGTGCCTGGCGTGCTCTGGTTCATGGGGTCACGAAGAGTCGAACACGACTAAACAACAACAACAACAATCATATCACCTTTCGGTCTCCTCTTATCCAAGCTAAACATACCCAGCTCCCTCAACCGTTCCTGATAAGGTTTGGTTTCCAGACCCTTGATCATCTTGGTTGCCCTCATCTACACACATTCCAGCTTGTCAACATCCTTCTTAAAACTATGGTACCCAGAACTGGACTCAGGACACCAAGTGATACTATTACTTCTGTTGATGTAGCCTAGAATACCATTAGCTTTTTTTTTCACTGTTGCATCACACTGTTGACTCATGTTAAGCACTAAAAACCCCAGGTCCTTTTCACCTGTACTCCTGTCATGCCAGGTGTCCCCCATCCTATATTTATGCATCGCAGCTGACCATTGCTGATACTGCCTGGCGATGATGGGAGTTGGAGTCCAACAATATCTGGAAGGCATCATGTTTACTATTCCTGGCTTAGTACCACCATTATTCCCCAAACTTCAGCAGCCAGAGGCAATAGGGTTTTACATCCTTTCAAGAATCAGTTGCATTCAGAACATGGACAACAGCCCTGGCTGAAAAGCTGACGTGCCAAATTCGTGAGACCAAAGGGAATTCTAACCCCCATCTTTTCTATAATGTGTGGCAAAGATTTTTGGATTATATGCATCAAGAACATTGTGTTTATAACCTCCTGAGTTCTCATGGCAATATGCGGGGGGGGGGGATGCAGTGAACTATAAGAATTTGATACAATATTTTAAAGCAAAGTGGTTGATGTGTTGTGCAATATGATGTTTAATGTGTGATGTGGAAAATTAATAGATTTATATTAGATATTGCTACACGCACACAAACACACACAAAATCAACTGCATTGAACATTTCGAACCTGCCATGTGCTCTTCTTTTCAAAACATACACACATGGGAGTAAGTGCAATAGTTTAAGTTAGAACCCAATGCAGAGTTTGCTTGAGAGCCATGGGAGATTTCCTCCTCCGTACTTTCTGCTGCCAGCTTTGAACATGAGAAATATGGCTTCAGAAAAGAAGAAGAAAATTCAGCAAAAACCAAACCTATCTTTTTACCTCCAATGATCATCTCTCTTGATGCTCAATCTCTGGCCCTTTCACAACATGCAAAACACGATCATTTGAGTTTTGTCTCCCCGGTAAGCCCTCCTTGATCTCAGTTCCTGCTTTTGAACTGCTTTGACTCGGTCTCAGCACCGCAAGATACAAAGACGGCGCACATGAAAAGCTGTTTTCCGGCCCCTGTAATAGATCTCAAATAAAAGAGACTAGCAAAACAGTTGGCTGAGAAGTCCCGGCTCTGAAACACACCCAGCAATTCCCCCATTTGCTCTTATCCATATGTAGAACCACACACCTAATCTCTATCTTAATTATTTAAGAACAGGTGTGCATTTGTGAGTGTGTAAGCACAGTTTCTTCTGCCTGCTGGAAATATTTATGTCCTCCTAGAAAAAAAAGGGGGGGAACCACAGAGACTTTGAAAGCCAGCTGGCATTCGCCTTGGCACTCACTTAGCAAGGAATTAATACGCATGAAGGCTGAACTACATTCGGGTCGGGGAAGGCAAATTAGAAGGGCAGATGCCAAAGACATTTTATACACGCTCTGTGGCTAAATGGAAAACCACAGGCCTCAGGCTTGGCAATTCTTGACTTCTAAAATGCTTTATGTCTACTGTAGTTGACTGTATGCATGCACACATCCATGCGCACACTACCTAGCCATGTTCAGGGAGGAACTGAGGCAGGGAAGACCCATTTACCAATCTTGGTGGGATTAGGTGCCATTTTGGGCCCCTTTCCCCAAACCACCACCATTAGCAATCATGTGACCAATTGGATAACTGGCATTTTTTACAGTTGCCACATTACTTTTGTTCCACGCTTCCAAGGAATCCAAGCTACAGTGTGGCAGCAGGACCTAGGTACTCTCTGGAATTCCCTGCCCATTGATCTCACTACACACATTTTTGCACACATTTATTGGGCTGGAGAACAGCATTGGAAAATGCAAATAATTTCCTGTTTTGAAGGATGCTTGCATTGTACTGTTTCAGAAAGTGTGAATTATTAGGCAGGTTCACTTTTACATTCAAATTAAATTGAATTTGTTCCCCATTCCTAAGAGGCATGCTGCTCTTAACCCCCTCTTTTTTTGTTTCTAAAGTAGGTTTACACTGCCTTGAATCATGTTCTCAAGGTGGTTTTTTAAAAAATGAATAAAACGATTAAAATACAACAACGCACACACTACACCCACTGCTGACAAAATAAACTGAGGTCACAAAATCACAAAAGCAGCATCGGCAGAATCACTCGGCAGAATTGAAATCACATCTAAAAAGCTTTGGAAAGGTCTTTGCCTGGTTGTGTCTACTCAGTGATGTGGTAAAGTTGTGGTAGACACCACTCCCACCGGTACACTTTTAAAAGCCATTCTATGCACAAGCTGCAACCATCCTCTTCCCTCTTCAACAGGCGGCTATGAAATAGCCAAAGAAAACCACACAAGCCAAGTTCCATTTAACAACCTCTAAAACCTACTGCCCATGGGCAAAAGGTGGAGCATTTTAACAGTGGCTTCCTTGTGGACTGTGGAAATGCTAGAACTTGGATTCTAAAGTCGTAGCTAGCACTCAGCTTCCATGAGCTGCTGCTGTGACATCACAGCAGCTAAGCCAATGGCATAAAAAGATCTGTCAATAAGAGTTAAAAGTTGTAGCCAACCCAGAGGAGATCTGCTGAAATTAAGTTTGTCAAGTCCACTAATTTCAATGGGTCTACTCTCAGGAGGACTAGCTTTGGATACCACCCTAAGAGATCAGGAGGCAAGGGCAGAAATACTTATTCTAACTGCCAACGATATCAGACACACTTGAGGCAAACAGATTAAATCTGTGCCATCTCACTGCATCCCTGTCACCAAGATAATTGTGATACACACACACCCAAATCAAAGAAATGAAGAAGGGAATTTAATGACACCATCACACGAAGGGCCGCAAATATATGACTCAGTCATTTATGGAAGCCTGATGAAATTGCTTTGTTGTTTATAGAGTTTGTATGGATGGTTTTATTGTTTCAGAGTTTGCTGAACTGATTTTATTATGCCTAGAGCTTGTGTGTCTGTCTTGTACTCTGCTCTCCCCACCCTCACCCTGTATACCACTTCGATGGCTTTAGGATGTGAAGTGGTCCAAAATTTTGTTTAATAAATAATAAATAAACTGAACTTGTCTCTCAATGAATATGTGAAACACTTCCCATCATGGTGACCTTAAAAGCAACGTCTGACACACGATGCATTTTTTTTTACACTGTAGGTGAAAATCTGAAAAGAGATGCCATTGTCTTCTTTCCCAACGTGCCATCTGTCTGGGAGGATGAGCAAAGAAATAAAGAGACGATACAGAAAGTGTGGTACAAATAGGTTGCTTCACCTCCAAGGTGGGAATGCATCCTTAGAACTGACAAAATGTACACTTTTCAACAAGGCACAGTCGAGATGTAATGACAGGCGAAATCCTGGCTTTGCTGGCTTTCAAAGCAAGGGCATGCCAGAACATCCCAGAATTTGAATAAAGACTTTAAGAAGAGGACATGATAATAAAGAACTAACCTGGGTTTCCAAGCCTTTGTAAGGATTGAGAGGCTGATCCTGCAAGAAGAACACAGAAGAAAAAATGAATTATTTCAAAGAGGCCAATTGCAAGTAGACATACCTATTATTATTATTATTATTATTATTAATTAATTAATATTCATAGTATTGGGTTTTTTTTCAGTCACAAACATTACATAAACTATTACATTATGTTTCTGCTTTGTTTTTGACATTTCCCTTTCATTGAAATTCACTAAAATTAATTATCTAATTAACTGTGTAAATTTCGGTGGCAGCAGATAGCAAGACAAAAAAAAAAAAAAAAAAGTTTCATTGGAAGCCGAACTGTAGCAGAATAGAAACAACGCTGATTGCCATGAACCCAGAACAGGATGGAAATCGCTGCCTCCTTACATTCCTGATGATAAGCTGGAGCTCCTTCGATCCCAGAACTGGGATCAAGAGCAGCTCTAAATCCCTGTCCTCTGGCTCAAGAAGTGGCTGAAAATGTTCTGTTGGTCTACTCACTGCATAGCGTAAGGCAGTTTCCATTCAATGGTGTGATGCGGAAGGGGAACAACTGCCTGCCCCACCCCTTAATGTCCTCAGACATAACTTTCAAGTAGGACTGAAATGTTCAGTTCCAAGTTTTTATCTCACTCAATGTGTGTTGGAAATAATCCAAGAACAAAGGGTTGTATCCAATGCTAGTACTACTCTGCCTACTAGCCACTATGACCATGTTCTCCAGAACTCAAACTCTGGGAAGAAGATGGGAATTTAAGAACCCTGCCCGCTCCCCAAGTTCAATGAGATTTTTCTTTTTTTAAGGAAAATAGTTGTGTGGGTTGTTTGTTTGTTAAGTACAAAAGAAACATGCAAACTTCTGCAAAACATCTGTGCTTGATGGCTGCAGATATTCATGCAGACTCGTTTTCTGTCGCACCCCTGCTTAATTGGAAAGCTTAACGAAGTGAAACCAGGTCAATGATGCTCTCTCTTTCATCCATCACGCCTGTCGGAATTAGAAGGCTTCTGTTTACAGTTGGTTCCTGCTTGTCACTTTGGGGGTGGGGCTCACCCCCATTCCCTCCGAGATGAAGAATTCTAACCATCTTGGTTATTGCAGCTACCTGCAAATCTACTCCTGAAGAGCCGCAGGCAAAATAGCAACAGGTCACTGTCATGCTCCTCTTCCTCTTTACGAACCTGATGAGGCATGGCTTTATAGCTGCACAATTCCATGCTAAAAGAAACATTAATAATTTTAGGAAGCAACTTTCGTATTCATCTAGTGAGGACAGGAAGCTGATCTATCTGGCTCCTCGGTATTGTCTATGCAGACTGGCAGCAATTTTCAGACTGGAGTCTCCTCCAGCTATACTTGTTGGAGGTTGAACCTGGGACATTCTGCATACAAAATCTGCGTTCTACCACTGAGCTGTGTCCTGTGTCCTCCAATGATCAGTGGCTGCATTCGGTACTCAGGAAGTTGCATCATACCAAGTGAGACCACTGGACCATCTAGCTGAGAGCTGCCTAAATTGACTGGCAGCTCTACACGCCCCCAGCAGTCCATTCCAGCTCTTTATGATTCTATGATTGATGCGTCTTGCTTAGCAAAGCTACAGGGATGCAGTGACAAAGCTAAACAGGGACATCTGCACTGCCAGGTAAGACCCAGAAGGTTAGCAGCTCAATGGCAGAACATCTGCTTTGCATGCAGAAGGTCCCTGGTTTAGTCTCTGGCTGAAATCCTATTAAGGAACCTTGTCTGAAATCCTATTAAGTCCTTGCCAGTCAAGCTACATGGAACTGAGCTAAACAGGTCTGACTTAGTTTGAGGCAGCTTCCGATGCCCTGTTCTTAGGTCGCTTTCCTGGAAGAGAGCATTGAAAGAGTTTTAGGAAGAAGCCATATCAGTAGAGAGAAGGGTGGTGCTCGAGATAAGCCGGGTGGAAGGAGAAGGGGAGAATTGAGCATCTTCCAAGCACTTCCATGCAGTGCTCTGGCAAGGCAAGTGGGTCCCCATCTCCAAGACTGCTGGTTGAACGCCAGTTGAAGTCCCAACATAAATATGGAACTGGCCCTTAAATGTTACAAGAAAAGCTTCTTCAAAGAAATCACTCACATTTTGGCTACTGCCATTACCAGGGCTAGTGTTGGAAGCTGGCACTGCTGGGTACCTGAAGAGGGCCCATTATTGTCCCTGGATGTCCTGCCACGCAACTCCTCCATCATCTCTTAGCATGTTTCTCCTCCAAACAAATGTGAAGAGCAGGAGTGGGGAACCTCAGGCTTTCAAAACTCCCCTCCTCTCCCCAAACCACTTCCCTCACAAGTCCTCCTTCACACCCTCCTTGAGTGTTTTTGCCTGGCTGGAATATGAATGTTGCTCTCTCTGGCTGGTGTTGTGGACTGGGACCAGAGGGAAGGGGGGCAATAAAATGGGTAGTGAGGAGAAAATGGGCCCACTCAGGTAGGGGCTTCCAGTTTGGGCATTTTGCCCAAGGGTCCCCAAAACCTGGGTCCTGGCAATGGGCATTATGACTACTGGTCAACCATTCCATTGTCTGGCAGACGGTTGGCTAAGCTGTCCAGAATGACTTTGTTCAAGCCTTGTTAACAGCTGAGGAAGGCAACATGAAAGGAGGAGGGGGGCAAGTTCCAGGTGCACCCAAACTGTAGTCCAAAGAGACGGAAAACAATTATATACTTGGTTCCTGGCACCAAACTTGCCTGTCAAAAGGAGGAATAATTAAACTATTCACTGCACTGGGTATCACCGTTACATTATTATGATAAAGTTGTCAGAAACTATTCATCGCTCATTTGATTTTGAACTCAGAGCCAAGGAAGACTTACGCTATAAGCAACACGTAACTCTGCATGGCTTCCAAAAGCAATAAAAAGCTCAACTCATGAAACAGAATTGCTGCTACTTTCTCAACACAGCCTGTCAATTAGAAAATTCTGGGCCCCTCTGAACGCTTTATGGTTCTTAACCAGTTTGTGGGCCTATTTATGAACCTGTAAATGGATTTTGACTAGGTTACCTGAAGAGCTGCCTGCATACATAGACAGCAGCTTGGGCCCCAGTGCCCTCGAAGGGCCTATGGGTGACACCTGCCTTGGACCCTTAAAAAAGGATAATGGGAGTTGTAGTTCAACAACAGCTGGAGGGCCAAAGCTTCCCCACACCCCCTGCAGAGGTCTTTCCAGTAACATTTCCAGGTAGGAACTGATAACCTTTGCATCAAACACCAGCCCTGGACCACAGAGCTTAAGAGAATAGACCACAGCAGCTTCTATTCTGCAATTAAGGGTGCTGTCCAATTAACAAATGTAAAGATTTACACCCACACCCACACCCACACCCACACACCACAAACAAACAGAATTTAAGCTGCTAAAAAGGAAGGAGGGAGAAAGAAAAGTCAAATATCATGATGCCTGCAGACCATATTGTGTGGTCTCGCTCCCCAGGGTTCCACCATTACGACCTTGGCATGCAATAATGTTTCTTAAGTGTTAGCTTAACATGCTGTGAGATAATGGAATTCTAGGAGAGAGCAATGAAAATAGGTGGAAGCAAAGCTTGGGTTTGCTGCCAGAAAGTTTTGATGTCCCGGGGAGGCTTGGAGCCTGTCCAAAACAGAACAGAGATGCAGAACTGCTGACTGAACAGAAGATATATGAGTGTGTGTGTGTGTGTGTGCATGCACAAATACCCTCGCACATGTGCAAATACACAGAATAACTGAAAAGATTAAACTGAAACAAAAACAAAACAAAACACCCCTCATATTTGAGACTCAGGTTCAAATCTCCATTCAGCCATGAAGTTCTTGGGCCAGTTACTATACCACACTTGGCAAAAACAGTCAATGGTGGGGCGGGATGAGTCCCTGAAGACTGAAAAAAGAGCCCATTTGAAGTTGTCACCTGATATCATGTTGATGTCAGGTGGGCAACCCTGCCCACCTAAGAAAAATGGCTGGTGGAGGGTGGGACAAACCTTCATCAGGTTGAATAATGTTCCCCACCCCTGTTATACCTGCCTGGGGTCTCAGGCAGAGGTCTTTCCTTCCCAGAACCTGCCACTTAATTTTTTCACCTGGAGATGCCATGAATTGAAACTGGAATCTTCTGCATCTGCTCTACCACGGAGCTTTGGGGGACTTTTTAATCACATAAAAGGTGAGTAAGAGAGGACACGATAAGAGTGTATGAAGATGGTAAGCGTGTGGATAAGTGGTAAAGAGTGTGGATAAAGTGGGCTGAGAAATAGTCTTCTCTCTCACACACAGAACTAGAACTTGAGGCCATCCAACAAAGCTGAAGAACAAACAACAAGAATAACTACTTCACACAGCCCACGGTTAAACTGAATGGAACCCAACTCCAACAAGGAGTGACAGCCACCAATTTGGATGGCTTTAAAACGGGACCAGGCAAATTCATGGGGGGACAAGGCTATGTTCTCCTTCCACTGTTACCTACAAGTGGGTAGAGTGCTGCTACGCTCAGGTGCTGTTTGTGGACTTTTCCTAGGCATCTGGTTCACCATAGTGAGAACAAGATGCTGGACTAGATGGGCCTTTGGCCTGATCCAGCAGCAGGGGTCTTCTTGTGTTATAAACACAAGACTTGCAAGAAGACCCTGGGAAGACCGTCTCACCACAACCGCAAGATGTGTAGAGTATAGAATGCAGTTATTTAGTGGTTGAGAAAACCACTCACTGCACCTTTAGATCAGGCTTTCCCAAGCTTGGGTCTCCAGCGGTTGGACTGCAACTCCCATCATCTCAAGCTAGTAGGACCAGTGGTCAGGGATGATGGGAACTATAGTCAAAAAACAGCTGGAGACCCAAGTTTGCCTCCTTCCTCCCAAATGAGACACCGGGTAAGGAAAAATGCCCCCCTTTTTTCTCGGTAACCAAGGAATCTGAATAGAACCTTGCTCCCTCTCCTATTTGCTTCCCGCAGGAGGGCCAGGATGGGGGTTGGGAATGAAGCAGGATTTGCCAAATCCTCTGCAAAGAGGGTCTTACACGGAGACCCTCTTTTCATCCTCTCCTACCTCCCGGCACCCTCCCTCATGGATGGCAGCTGGGATATTGTTAGCAGGAATTGCAAGAGAGGGAGAAAATGAATGAAAGAGCTCGTTTACGTAAGCAGCCCCTTCCGCCCTCTGCTTCAGGGGTTAAACCCTGGGCAATGCCCGACTCACGTGAAGCCTTCCTATTTGCCAAGCTGGCAACAGATGCCATGCCTGAATATCATATATATATGTGCACAAACTCTCTTTTTAAGCACACACACAAACCTCTCTCCAATACACAACACAACACACACACCCCGACAAGAATAGCTTCTTTCTCTCCTCAGCTGGACCCGCTCCTACTCAATTGAGTGCTATTTTATGGCTGGGGAACCTGCAAATAGCCTTGGCACCCAGCGCCACACTTCCTGTCTAATGGGCAAAGAAACACCGTGTGCCGTAAGCTGACGCGTCGCCGTTTGTGCGGTTGTCAAAGAGGAAGTTATCGCATCTCGTGGGCCAAATGAGAGAGGCTGGGGTTCGGCGTGACACCCTTTTGCTTCCAACACCGCTAAGAAACGTCCTGTTTAATCAAAGCATGGGGTTTGGAGGGGGGAAGTGGGGGCTTATTCTCACAGGCAGGAAGGCCAAACTCAAAGCGTTTCGGAGTGCTGGGGCATCTTCCAGCACTATTGCAAAAGGAACAGCTGGTGGAAACGCACATTTGACAGGCACAATGGATGCCTTTCAAGAATGGGAAGCAATGGTGTAGGCTCCCCCTCCATCCCTTCTTTTCCTCCCCTCAAAAACTTCCACTTCAACAGCTTTGTTTCCAGCAGCTTTGTTTCCAGAGGTACTCTGTGTCAAAGACAGCCAAGCTCAGAAAAAAACAAACCTGTAGCCCGGGGGCTGTGAGACAGTCTGGGAGCAGCTGTCATAACTGCAACAGCAGGACATGTGAGAAAGCAAAGCCAAAGCTCCGGGGGGTGTCATGACACAAGGGGGCAATTCCTGGTTGAAGCCTAAGGGCCCCTTCAGACAACCTGTTGATTGAACTTTCATCCAGATCTGCTTGCAAGAAGATTTATGCAGAGGTTAGGCTACAGCCACAGCCACACCACAGGCCCTAGTGTCCCTATTTTCCAGCAACAGTCCCGGATTTACAGAAGCCGTCCTGGTTTCCTGTTTGAT
The DNA here is from genome assembly GCA_034641385.1 of Darevskia mixta. Taxonomy (NCBI): domain Eukaryota; kingdom Metazoa; phylum Chordata; class Lepidosauria; order Squamata; family Lacertidae; genus Darevskia; species Darevskia mixta. The sequence continues at coordinate 5,128,466 of JAWWNH010000050.1, forward strand.
CCCAGAATGTCCCACTTTTCCTTAGGACGTCCCTGTTTTCATCGGAGAAATGTTGCAGGGTATGGAGTTATGCAAACCCCGAGCCAAGGAGATAAGTAACTATACAACCTTTAGAAGACATCTGAAGGCAGCCCTGTAGAGGGAATTTTTTTTTTTTTTTTAAGTTTAATGTTTTATTATGTTTTTATATATTTATATATATTGAGGCTTTTGAATTATGGTGCTGGAGGAGACTCTTGAGAGTCCCATGGACTGCAAGAAGATCAAACCTATCCATTCTTAAGGAAATCAGCCCTGAGTGCTCACTGGAAGGACAGATCCTGAAGCTGAGGCTCCAATACTTTGGCCACCTCATGAGAAGAGAAGACTCCCTGGAAAAGACCCTGATGTTGGGAAAGATGGAGGGCACAAGGAGAAGGGGACGACAGAGGACAAGATGGTTGGACAGTGTTCTTGAAGCTACCAACGTGAGTCTGACCAAACTGAGGGAGGCAGTGGAAGACAGGAGTGCCTGGCGCGCTCTGGTCCATGGGGTCATGAAGAAACGGACATGACTAAACAACTAAACAACAACAACAACATGTTTTTATATATGTTGGAAGCCGCCCCGACTGGCTGGGGCAACCCAGTTAGATGAGTGGGATGTATGTGATTGAATCCCTTCTGCAAAATGCTGGTAGTTTGGAGGCAACCCAGGACAATGTTTTACAAGGAGACATCAAGTGACGACCTTCTACATATAAATATAAATATTAAAGAAAGGGAACTCTCAAAAGCAAGCCCCCCCAGCCCTGACTTGAAACCTTATGAGTAGCTCTGAGTCACATAGGGCCCTGCTCACAGCTAGATGCTGACTGAAACCTGTGTTTCCACTTTAAGAGGCTGCCTTACACTGAGTAGGACTAATCTACACCAGATCTTAAACTTTGCAATTGGGTTTCCACATCTGTATTTTTGAAAAGCCACATTAAGAGAGCCCTGTATATGCATTCTCTCCCTCCCCACCTCCGATCTCCTCATGATTTTAAAACTGCATTACAATTCATCCCATTTAAATATCTGGAGGGCAGAGAAATTACCAATCAGATCCTGAAATAATCATCTCATCAAATAAAATAAAGGTCAAACGTCCCATTGCCCAGATGATGTAAATCATTAATCTCTGGCAGCAGTTGGGGACTGCTTTATTTCCTTCAAAGAAAGGAAGATAATGAACACTGAAGTCAATTGGAATTTCAGTGATAAAACATAAGCAAAAGAGGTTAGCCCAACAACGTGGTTTCACTGAATGTGGTTTGTTGCATACATACAAACAAAGGACGTGTTCATGTTTCTGTTGCTCGATTCCTGCTGGAGAGTCCTCCGTTATATGGCTTACCCACTCAGTGCAGCAGAAGGAAGGCAAGTCTAGTCCTAGAAAAGGTTAGCTGATATTTGGAAACAGCCAGGTTATCCAAATGATTGGCAGGACCCTCCGAAAACTCAAAAGACACACCAAGATGAGATTTTATGAGCAGTTAACATGGAATGTTGTTGTGCATGGATGTCCTTAAACCGGAGGTTATGTGGGAAAGGGCTGTGGCTCAGTGACGCAGCATCTCCTTTGTATGCAGAAGGTCCCAGGTTCAATCCCCAGCATCTCCAGTCTGGGCTGGGAACGTCCCCTGCCTGAAACTCTGGTGAGAGGCTGCCAGTCAGTGTAGACAATACGGAGCTAAGTGGACTGATGGTTTAACTCGGTACAAGGCAGCCTTCTACGTCCTCTAAATTTTGCCTGGCAACACCCTTGCACATCAATAACATTTATGGAAAGACCTAACTGATGTGGCTTATTACTAAAAGATTTGGTCCATCAGCTAACATAAACATCCTTTTGAAGAAGGTACAAATATCATGAGAATGTGTTAGCACAGGGCGGCCCTCGCATGCAGCCCTCGCAGCCTTCTTGGGTGGCCCTCAGCAACATTACACACACACACACACACACACACACAGCCCCCATGACTCCTTCCCAATGCCTGGCTTTGGGAAGGCAGCATGAGGGCTGGTGTGTGTGTGTGTGTGTGTGTGTGTGTGTGTGTGTGTGTGAAATTTTGGCCTTGCTCCCCACTTCTGCGTGACAAGGTAGTGGGCAGCCTGCAGGTTCCATGTTGAAGTACTATTGCAATCCATGTCATATGAGAAGTTGGGCAACCCTGTCCATAAACAGTCTTCAACTAAAATCTGAAGGCTCGAGATCAAGCCCAACATTCAGAGGGAGAAAAGCCAGCTTCCAGCCAAAAAACTGCTGCTGATAAACACCTCGGCATTTTAAAAGGGAATGCAAGAAATCTGAGGCAGCACGTTCCATGTAATAATTAAAACATTATCCCTGGCCACCAACCACACTTGCTGGGGCTGATGGGAGTTGTAGTTCAGCAATCTCCAGAGGGCCAAAGGTTCCCCACTGCTGCCACATAGCATCTGGAACAAGCAAACTGGAGTATATAGAGACACACAAATGGGAAAATCTAGACCTTGTAGGAAAGAAAGAGCAAAAATGCCATTTTTATATTTTACAAGATGCATTCCTAGGGGCTCCAAGAGTACTCAAATCCATCAACTTCCACTGAAAGCTATACAAATACTGTTCTATGAGACAATTCTCCCAGGTCCTCTTTGCTCCCTGCTTGCCTGAGATGGCGGCATCACACAGCTGTCCACTGGAGATATTTGAACCTGTCAGTTACACAAGCCAGCTATGTTGTATAACATGTTACAGGGAGAGCGATCACCAGTGTTTTAATTTATTAACGAGCAGGTTTATCTTTCCTTTCAGGAGCTGACACACAATAGGGCTGTGGTGGCGATACTCAGCTTGGCATTTGCAAAGCCATCTTTCCCCCCCGACAATGACACAAATGATACCCTGTTTAATAAAGAGAGCTTGGAGAAGCCTGCAGAGAGGGAGAGCGAGCTGGGGTGATTTTCAGCTTGGGCAAATGGGGACATGCCATCACTCACACAAAAGACACCAGAACCAGAGCCCGCCCCCCGCCCCCAATAAGATCACTCTCTAAGGTCTCCTTCAGGCATCCTTTCTATTGGGCATTCGTGGCTTTGGATGGTACTGGGGCAGTTATACGTGATCATGCTTTTGATACAGTTTGCGCTGGCAAAACTTTCATGGCAGACATTCTGTTTCGTTTCCCATCAATCCATGTCCCCTAACTTCCTGCTGAAATGTTCCAGTTATGTCTCTTGTTTTTGCTGCACCACGGCGCAAGAGTGGCCCCTCCAGATGGCAATAATGCTGTACAGTGGTACCTCAGGTTACAAACACTTTGGGTTACAGACTCCACTAACCCGGAAGTAGTACCTCGGGTTAAGAACTTTACCTCAGGATGAGAACAGAAATTGTGCGGCGGCGGCACGGCGGCAGCAGGAGGCCCCATTAGCTAAAGTGGTACCTCAGGTTAAGAACGGTTTCAGGTTAAGAACGGACCTCTGGAACGAATTAAGTTCGTAACCAGAGGTACCACTGTAATACCGAGGAATCACCCTAGAACTAACAAAGCGGAATGATGTATGGATGGTCCAATATGAATCCACCAGTAATGCACTATTATCCCATCAACAACCACCAAGACAAGAACGCTAGACAGCAACCCATACCAGTATCTTGAGAGGGAATTTCTGGATGTATATTGGAGGTCATCTTTTTGTCTCCTACAAATACAGCTCACAGAAAATTAGTGGAGAATTCCATAGCTCCGACTGAACATCAGCTTGTCCGCTCAGAAACAAAAGCTTGTTGCAAAATTACAGCCAGGGCTGGGAGAACCTGCCAATTTCAATTTCTCTGTTTCTCATTTTCCCAACCTTTAGTTAACTTCTCCACATTTCCAAGTGTGCTTAATTCTTCCTTTTAGAAAAGGTCTGAATGAAAACACACCAGCATTTTAGTGCAAATTTCTCCCGCTGTACACATTTTCATACACAATATCCCAACTATAATGCATTTTATATGTTATTTCCCTTATATATGCATTTCAATGCACATTTGACCCTAGCAAATACTCTTTTTCTACACGTTGCTTGGCTGGAGAACTGCTTTGTGAAATACAGAGAATTTCAAAGGATGGGTGTACAGTGGTACCTTGGTTTACGAACTTAATCCGTTCCAGAAGTCCGTTCTTAAACCAAAGCGTGCTTTCCCATAGCAGCGGGGGACTCAATTTACAAACGGAACACACTCAACAGGAAGCGAAACATGTTCTGCTTCCAAGGCAAAGTTCACAAACCAAAACACCTACTTCCGGGTTTGCAGCGTTCTTAATCCAAGTTGTTCATAAACTAAGCTGTTCTTAAACCAAGGTACCACTGTATTTTGGTTTGCATATTGCTCTGAAAAGGGCATTTCACCTTTAATTAGGAACTGAATCAAATTTCTGCCCCATCGTTTTCGGTGGCTGAGTCACAGTTCATGTCAGAGGCTAAAGGGAACAAGAAAACAAAATGCTGTAGTGGTATAAAGGCTTCCCTTCCTGCAATACTTCCTCCAGAAAGAGAACTACCGGTAACTCAAAGCCTGGTTGTTTCATTATCCTTTCCCCCAAGGGACTATTATAGAAGTACTACTTCTTGTTTTAAGCCTCCCACAGAGAAAGAGAGAGAGGGAGCTAACTCACAGCTGGGCTCTGCTCTCGGTTCACACTGGCCTAAATCCAAACCCTAACATAAAGCATGCTGGTTTGTAACACAGTGCAATCAGTTCAAACATTCAAGAGTAAGAGTGGGATTTTGTGTGTGTGTGTGTGTGTGAGAGAGAGAGGGGGGGAGGGAGAATTATTATATTTACAGGACAAGAAAAACAAAACACAGACTCAAAGTGTTGATGCTGACTTTTAAAACCCTAAACGGTCCTGTATACTTCAAGGAGCATCTCCACCCCCGTTGTTTAGCCTGGACTTGGAGGTCCAGCTCCGAGGACCTTCTGGCAGTTCCTTCACTGTGAGAAGTGAAGTCACCCAGGCAGAGGGGTTTCTCAGTAGTGGCACCCACTCGGTGGAATGCCCTCCCATCAGATGTCAAGGACATAAGTAACTATGCAACCTTTAGAATACATCTGAAGGCAGCCTTGTATAGGGAAGTCTTTAATGTTGTATTGTTGGAAGCAGATGGTTGGGGCAACCCAGTCAGATGAGCAGCATGCAGATTGTTATTGTTGTTGTTGTTGCTGCTGTTGCTGCTGCAAGAATATGCAGCTGCCCTTACAGGGATCAAACTTGCAACCTTGGCATTATCAGCACCACACTCTAACCAACTGACCTAATAATCCTCCTGCCTCCGACTGTGGAGACAGAGCATCTTATGTACAGTATGTCACCTCCACCAATCCATGCTGCAGCTTGCTAAAATGTGCAATTGTTCTTCACCTACTTTGTTTTTGGGGGGGGGTGGGGAAGTGGGGTGTTAACTAACAGCTGTGGTGTGTCTGTGTGCACTTGGTATTGGGACTGGCTTCTCTCCCACTTCCCAAGCTGATGTTCTCAGCAGAAGAGAAGCAGCTCTTGAGCCCTCAGGGCCAGAAAAGCTATTCTGGGGAAGGCTGTTTGTGTTGGGACCACGAAGCAAGAGGAAAGGGTTAAACACCAACACCACCGCAAGCAAATGTGTTTCGTTTTGGGTCTACTCTGAGTTGCTGGATAAAACCCAAGCGCTTTTCCCTTCATTAGTATAAACTTAGGTTGTTTGTGGAAAGACAGAGCTGCTCAAGGGCAACCAAAGTTGTTTACATCATTCATTTGTAACTGCACAATTCAGGAACATAGTGGATTCAACAACACTAAGCACTGAGGAACTGGATACATGGCAATTCAAACACATCCTTTCCACAATATACAAAAAAGTCTGTTAATCTGCTGCAGCTTGGGCTGGATGGTACATTATCTTCCCACTCTGCTTTAAAATTCCTGCCTGCAGGATGAGAACGCTGCTTCATGGAGATATGAATCTGCAATGTTATAGAAGGTCATCTTCAGATTCAGTTTCCTATAAAAGAGCGACACTGGGGGTTGTATCCAGTTCAGGGTAGACCCACTGAAACGAATGGCTCTAAGTTAGTCATTTCCATTGAAAACGTGCATTCAATATATGCACGTTACTTGTGATGTGTTATGGTGCAGAGAACTGGACCATGACCCAGAGAAACATGAAGAGCTTAAGAACAATACAACATGCAACGTGCAATGTTAGGAATAGCATTAAAAGATAGAAAAACTAATAACTGGATACAACCATGATCAAGTTACAGATGTAGTGGAAATGCTGCAAAGTTAAAATCAACATACAGTATGCAGGACATGTGGCAAGCAATGACTTTTATTGATTATAGTTTAGAAATTATTAACTGTAATTGTTAAGAGTGAATTTCTGTTTAATTATTATTTGCTGATATTTGATTTTATCGTGAGCTGTTATATTCAAATATATTATTGAATATTACTTTATTTAATATAAGTTGTTTAGTTTAAAGTTATGTTTTTATTAGGATATTTTTGTATTGGATCAGTTTGTTATAAAGTGTGCGATCTTTGTTGTTGCTTGTTTCTTCAACCTGTAAACTGCCTTGGTTATAGCAATATAGAAGCAGTATACAAATTAAAAGTGAAATGAAATGACTCAGGCCGATGGAATAAAGCAGTGTTAGTATGAAGACCCTACAATTTTAAAAGACCAAGAGGATGGCCACCTATGTGATGGGTGGACAATCTAAAACTAACAGCAGGGTTTATGTGGATGCAGGAAGCAAACAATAAGAGAACTATGGAGAGAACTTGAAGCGGCACATATCCAAATATGAATGTGAGATTCTGTAGACGTAGTTTGTCATTTTCATTAACTTGAATGGGTCCACTGAGTAGGTCTGGCACTGGATACAACCTTAGATCCCACATTTTGAACTTGGACTTTATATTCTGCCCTGACGTAACCTAAAACTGAGATGGTGAACATGGTGGGGGACTCCAACTCCCATCTGCCTCAGCAAGTACAGTCAATGGTCAGGGATGATGGGTCTTGGAGTCCAAGTTCCCCATCCCTGCTCTAAAAGCTTTGAAAGAAACCTACAGTCTCATGTCTTGGCCACAGCAACTTCTAGCTGTGCTGTGTGCCATAAGGTAATGAAGAGGAGCAAGTATGTCAGCAGAAAACATGCCAATTAATCATTAACTGGACACATTACAAGCTTCCTAATTACATAAAATAGACACATGGACATTTACAATGTATCCCCCCCTTTTTTTGCAAGCCTTAACCTATTAATTGCACCGATTTTGGCTGAATCCATCACTGAGTATACTCCTTATCTCTTGCAGTCCTTAGGAAGGTCTAAAGGCCAAATAACGAGTTAATGTTAGATACGGCATCATGCCTTATAAGTGCAAGGCTGTTTTTGGTTTTTTAAAAGAACAGAAATTGCCCGTGTAGGGGGCTCTAATCCAGATCAGGACTTTATATTCAGAAATATCTGATCAGTCTGCCACCTCTGTGCTCTACTGTTTTAACAATTCACAGGCAAGACCAGCTGCTCAGCAAGAAGCATTTTGTTACATGGGACAAGACAGATGGGTTCAACGGCAGTCCTGGTGCAGAACCTGCTTTGCTTGCAGAAGATCCCTGGTTCAATCCCTGGCATCTCCAAGTAGTTTCTGGGCAAGATCCTCGCCTGAAATCCTGGAGAGACACTGCCTATCAGTGCAGGCCAGCCCTTGCCAACCCAAAGCCTTGCATAGGTTTCGGACTCTCAGCTCCCATCAACCCCAGCTAGGATGGCCAATAGTCAGTGTCAGGGACCTGCCCTCCCCTGCCAGTCCGGCACTGAGTGGGTACCGGCAGCCTCAGCCTTTGCTGTCGATGGACACGTCTCCCAGTGAGTCTTCCAGCTCCTCCCCGGGGGAGGAGGAATTACCTGGGAGCAGACAAGTGGGAAGGGGTCTGCAGGATGCTGCAGAGAGACCCAGCACCGCTCTGCAGACTCACTCTGAGGGGGAGACACCGTTTCCGGCGCCCGCTTTGCGCAGAGGGGTCAGGGGACCAAGAAGGCGGCACTTTAGGGTGCCGAAACTTTGGTGCTGGCACCGCAACCGGAAAGGGGCACTTCCAGATTCTGCTAGCGACTAGGTGGTCATGTTTTAGGGTAGCTCCGCACTGTACATAGTTTGCACAATAAAGATAGTTTAGACACAAGACGGACTTGGTCTTTACTCATGAGCAACTGTTGCGGAATCTGACAGCCAGGAATGATGGCCGTTGTGGTCCAAAACCTTTACTGGGTACTCAAGGACTCCAACTCCCATCAGCCTCAGTTGGTATGGATGATGGGAGTTGTAGTCCAAAACATATCCAGGCCCACCAGCTCCTCATCCCTGATCTAGTTCATTAGACTGTCAGCATTGGGGGAGGACGACGGTGAAGCTAATCTATGAATTGTAGCATTTCCATGTAACATAGGTAGGCATGGGACTTTGGCCAGAAATGTGTTACAGTGCAAAAGCATCTTTGTAAGTGACATTACATTGTACATTGGATGTACAAAACCTTCTTAAGTAAAAACACTCCTCTTGCAAAAACTCCAAACATCAAGAGAATATATATAGGCTTTTCTCACCAAATACACTGCAACTGAAGGAATAACTTGTTTACAGATACGTCAAATCAGCTTTTCTTTCTGGTGAACTACTTGAGAATATAAAATACCATTCTCAGAGCAAATCAACACTGCTCAATCCTTCCTCAAGGGGGGGAAATTATTTTTAAGCCTATTAGCATTGCAAGTTCTCTAACAACATTTCAAATGGGTTTCTCAAGCTTTTTTTTTTTTTAACTGCTTTGTATTAGAGTTAGACGGTGGGAGAAGAGAGTCAACTCACAGTTGACTTGGGAGCAAATCCACACTAATTTTTTCATACCAGATATATCTAAACCTTTTTGAGCCAGTGGGCATGTTTGGAATTTTGAGGAAGTGCTGCAGGTGCCAGTCACAAAATGGCTGCTGTGGTTTTAGCGTAAAACAAAATGGCTGCTACATCTAAAAGAGGAGAAAATAGTTACAGGATACATTCTGGCCAGGCAAAAATGCTCAGGGTGCGAAGCAAGGTCTGAGAGGGGTGTGGCCTAGAGAGAGTCTCAAGGGCCAGGCAAAGAAGCTTGGAGGGCCACATTGGCCCTTGGGTCTGAGACTCCTCCCCCTGCCCTATGGAATCTTTACTTAAAAGGCAACTTTCTTATAAATTGCAAAAGCAACAGAAATATGTCACAATATATTGCTTCCTGCACATATGTTCAGTTTCGTTTCTTGCACACTTCTGTTTGCTCGTACCAAGTTGTAAAAAAAGTGCAGACTCTTACGTAATTTGGGAATGTTGAAAGGGAAACTTCCAAGAACTCCCAAGAGTTGAAAGAAAAGATCTCATCCTATTATGGGGGATTCTGAAACAGAAGAGCAGGCCTTCCCTCAAAAGACCGCATTCCAAAATTTTTGTAACACAAACCAGCGGTGCTACTGTAGAAATGAAGGAGAGTCGCACGATCAGATTGAGTATCCAATCAAAAGCCCACTTACCAGGCTTTTCAAGCACTATCATCCAATGTCCCCCAGAGCCTTACTTTTAAACATTCAATTTTCTTATTTACCACTTGAAAAACATAAACTGCAGGGAGGTGTAGGCAAAGAGAACAACTCACACAGGCCTCTGGAATGGCGGGGTGGTGATGACTGCTTCCGGACATGCATAATTTTAGTTGTGGGCCTTCCCTGGGAAGAGGCAGTGCCGGATTTACGTACAAGCTAAACAAGCTATAGCTTAGGGCCCCACTCTCTTGGGGCCCCCAAAAAATTTAAAGGAAAAAAACCCTGGATGTACATTTCCAAAATGTAAGATAAAAACAAATAAAATAAAACCTACATACAGCAACCGTGGCAAATGGCTTTAGATACCTATTAGGTCCATAAATTACCATATAGCATATATTCAACACCAAAAACAGCGACAATTTGTTGTTGACAAAGGACAGCTGGACATATAAAGGGCCCCATTACCTTCAGTAGCTTAGGGCGTCATCAAACCTAAATCTGGCCCTGGGAAGAGGGGTTGACTGTCAAACCACTGTAACTCAGTGGGAGAACTAGAGGTCTCCTAACTACTCACAGCACCATTAACATACTACAGCTCTCAGAATTCTTTGGGGGAAACCATGAGTGTTTCACATGGCATCACAGTGCTTTTAACGTATGAACTGACTGTAGCTGCTGACTGCTTTTTGGTTCTTGCATGGATACAATAGGGGTAGAGACTTATGGAACCTCCTTTCTTCCTCCTTTCCCCTCTTCCTGCAGTCACATGACGTAGCTGAGCTTGCCACCGCTTTTTCCCCCGTGAAAACCCCCAGCAGTATAGTCAAAACCCTTCCCGAGAAAGGAAATGACTTTATAAGCAGTCTACTACAAATCGCTTCCTTCCATGCTGAGGGAACGCAGCATATTAAGACAGTTGCTTCTGAGGAAGTGCGGAGCAACTGTGATTCAATCACAGATGACCTTGGCTGACGTACGAGTCTCCCTGCCACACAATCGGCCCCTTGTCAGGGGCAGACCACTCTGAAATGGCTGCTTTTCCCAAAAGACGGAAAGCCCATTGCATCTGGCTCCGTGGCTCTCTGAAGAACCACCGTTCTGTGTGCCATGGCAGGGCAGAGTGCCTGTCCAAACTTGACATGAAGCCAGTCTTTGCACTTCTTATGAAAGAAGCCATTAATACACCAGCCAGCCTTAGCAAACCCCTCTCATGTGGCCTTCAAGGGAGGCCCAACGCAGACAGATTCTTCTAAGCCCTAAAGTTAACTCGTGGTGTCCAGGATGACATGGGAGTGCCGAGACCAAGGAAAAACAAATTAGGTGGCCAACCAAGTGAAAGAGACCTAAAATACCTCTCTCTCTCTGTGTGTGTGTGTGTGTGTGTGCGCGCGCACATTGACCTAAGGTTCTTTCCTCATTGCCTGTTCCTTTGGAGGTGTTGATGCTCCCCAACTTGTATGGGTTTGAAAGAGGATTAGGCAAATTCACAGAGGATAAGGCTTCTTCCACAGTCAGAGGCAGTAATGCTTCTGAATACAGTTGGCAGAAACCACTGAAGGGGAGAGTTTGCGTGTTGAGGTCACCAAGCCACCCCCCTAATAATTCACACTTCAGACATAAATTTTTGTTTGGGTTTTTGGGCATATTTTGGCCACAACTTTATTGAAATACAAATCACGTGAGTGGTTGCGTAGGCATTGGTTCGACTAGCTGTTCGACGGGACAGAGCTGGCCACTGACCAGCGCAGGGAAACCAAAACCGGGGAGAGTTAAGGAGACTGGGGGCATAGATCTCCCTCTTCCCAGGGGTCCTGAGGGGCTCTTGCATGGCCCTGCAACCCTACCGGGTTCGGACAAAAGCATATCGAGCCCCTGGATTCCTTTTCGGAATTCCCATCACACCATCATCATTCGAAGGGCGACTGCCCATCCTCCAATGAACCAATGCCTAACCGCCAACCTTACAAGTTGTGACTAGTTGCTATGTAGTAGGCGAAAACCAAATGGCACGGCCAATCAGCCAGATGGAAAAAATTCCTACTAGGCCCCCGCCTCAACAACAGGCGACCCCATGACAGGCACAGCAAGGTCAAAGCAAAAGCCTATACCAGGGAGGGGGGGAGGGAGATCCAAAGCACGCAGCAAAGAGGGCTAGCACATGGCGTGCAGAGCAATATAAAGAACGCTGGGCCGTCATCAAAATTGCTACATATAATTTACCCCAGCAACTCAACTGGTCCAATCCCCACTGAGGCCATATACCCACTCCTCCCCCCGAGCTACCGGAGGGAGGAGGGGGTGACTTCCATGACCCCACCGTAACACTTGCTCTCCCTATAGGAGAACTCGCTTTGCTGAGAGTTATTAGGACACCCCAAGTTCCCTCCCAGGACTACAATTCCAAGAGTGATTTAAAAATTGATCCCTCTCCACAGGGAACTTTGGCACTGTGAGGGGAACAGGGGCCTCCTAACACTTTGCAAACTATAGTTCCCCAGATTCTTGGGCAAAAGCCATGATTATTTAAAGGCTTTAATGATACAGCTTTAAATGTAGCCCCCCCCCCAGGAGCCAACTCCTAGGGCCAAGGTCCCTTCAGCCTCCCCCAATAATATATTCAAGGGTGCTGCCCCTCCCCAAAGTTAACAGTGTGTTCAAATGGTGTGTTGTCTTGTGATTGATTATGTGGGGTGGGGCTTACCTGCCTCTCCCCAATATCAGGCACCCCTGAGTACCCCTACTCACTGCTGAAAGGCAGTGAGTCAACACCCCCTTGCCACCACCCAAGATTATGGGAGAGGATGTGAATTCTAGACAAGCTTTCCATCTGGGCAGCCTTTTTGGGGGGTTTTTAATACAAAAATTATTCACAACAGACCATCAAGGCAACAGACACAGAAAGAAACGCCGCCCAATTTTGCTAACGAATGTGCTGTTTACACCCAAGTGTAGCTACAAATGAAGAATGGGTTCTTTAACTCCCTTCCACCGCTGCCATTTCTTTCAGAGTCCTTGAATATGCACTCAGCACAGCGAAGACTAATGGAATCAGGCAGACTAGAGCTATGTTTATATTGGTTTTTAAACTGTATTCCTTGAGGGCAGAGCCGTGTGTCGTGTGTTTAGAAAAGGATGATAAATGCCCGCTTCCAAGATCATTACTGCATAAATAACTTGCATCAGCTCGGTTGTCTTTAAGTACAACTGTACAGCTCGCACTTGGCTGGTGGGGGAGAAGATGGAACTGACCAGAGATGTACAAAGGGCTCCACTTAAGGCTGGCTGCAGCAGCACTCCTAACCTGTGAATTAGCCAACGGAGAATCTGGCAAGCAAAGATTACATTAGTAAATCTTGCAGCGTAGAAGCCGTCTTAGCCTGTTGCAGCAGATACACCAAGAGAGGCAGGGTTACAAGAAGCTTCGAGGATTAACAGATTCACTTCAGCATAAGCTTTCTTGGACCAGAATCCACTTCAACAGATCCTATCACCTCCCTTTGGAATGTTTCAACAGAATAGATAGGCTTGCATCCAATGTAACACGAGGTAATCATCCTGTCGGCACAAGAATATGTGCTTGCAAAATAGGACTTTCCCCCTGTCCCTCCCTCTACCAGAAATCTGCTTTGTAGGGTAACTCCCAAAACAGATTTAGGGGGCATGTAGGGGGAAGAGAGGGGGATAAAGTCCCACTGCACAAGCCTATACCTTGATGGGGTTCATTTCTAATTGCGGTTTGTAATTCGATCATTATCATCATCATCCAGAAAATCCTTATAATCTTGCAATTCCGCCAAATGTGTCTAAACACCTCTTGATCTTGGCTGCAACTCCAAGCTAAAAATGATAGGTAGTTCTTGTATGTGTGTGTTGCATGTGATTTGTGCAAATTCAAGTACCACACATCTAGTTTTCCTTTACCACAACATCAGTAAAATCTCGTGGCCCATCACGATATTTAACAAACCAGTCTCCGTCGGTATTGAAACATGGGAACAGTATTTGAAACCTTTTTATCCCGACTACTTAAGTTTTAACTTCAGGGCTGCCATTTTGTATACCTGATAGCATGCTCCATGCTTCTGATAATAGCTCCTTTGGAGATGCTAAACTAGATAATAGCATTTGAAATTTTGTAAGTTGTCTAAGAACATCCACTAATATTTGTAAAGGACCACCTTCCTCTTTTCTCTTTTGTGTTGCCTTACATGTTACTCTGGGGGCTTTATGCATTGTTGTATGAAACGCTTATTCACATTCTGTAATCCATTTAATCATAATGGTTGGGACTGGTAGCGCAGGGTGATATGTGTGCATTGACCACCATCAGAAGAATTTCTGGGAGCCTAATTAGTACAGCAATTGCCAAAGGCTTGCAAAAAAATCATAGGCCTTAACATAAAATAAAATAAAATAAAATAAAATAAAATAAAATAAAATAAAATAAAATAAAATAAAATAAAATAAAATAATAAAGCATGCTAACCAGCCCTCCCTTCTCAGACTGAATAGCTGCCAGGTAGTGGCACCTATTAAGCATTATGAATTCAACTTCCCAGTCCTCTTGTAAAAGTACAATGTCAAAATGATTCAGAAAATCCAGAATTTGTTTAGAGGACCAACCTGCTATATTCCAGGAGCTGCACTGTCACATTGAAATTTCTGGTTAATATTTGGTGTGCAATTTGATATATCATGTCCGGGGGGGGGGGGGAATCCAACAGAAGGAATATGGATTGATGTGATTCTGTCCTGCATCTTTATTTTTAGGAACTAGAATCTGCTTTCTGAATCCATTTTTTATTAACAATTATCTATGCCTGCCGTCTTGAGCTCTAGCATAACTCACCCCCTTTTTTTATTATGCAGCAGCATGGTAAATAATTCCATCAAAAATTATTTCAAGAATTGTTTATCTTTCTTTGAAATGTGTCTCTTGAACAAACAGAATATCTGGATTGTCATGAAATATAATTTTCTTTAAGCCTCATCTATGGATTGGCCTATTCAGGCCATTCCATTCCTATTTATAGTAATAAATTAACTTTTTATCTGCAATTCCTCCCTCAAATTTTAAAGTAACAGATCAGTGCAATACAATCATAGAACAGTGCTTCATCATAAAAACTATGGAATAAGCTAATATTGTGGTTTCCCTTATACACTGTTAACTGTTAGAGGAATCACCACTTTTATCTGATACTAAAAAGTTTATTTTTTCCTTTTCTTGAATGTTATTGGGGAGAGATCAGTCAATATAAACACTTCTCCATTTTCTTCGACTTTAGATTGCTCCTGGTTGTTTAGGTTGTTCTAGCCCTTTTTTTCTTTTTCTCAAACAGAATTAGTATGTCTCTAGGGCACTTGCCTTTCTGGGTACATAGGTTGTTATTCCTGGATGCTGTATCACTAATGATGGTGGTGATAATAATAATAATAATAATAATAATAATAATAATAATAATACATTATTATTTGTACCCTGCCCACCTGGCAGGGTTGCCCCAGCCACTCTGAGCAGCTAGGCTTTCTACCTAGCATCTCCTATCTTACATTCAGCAAAGAGAAAGAGAGAAAGAGAGAGAAGCTTTTATATAATTCCCCCCGAGGTTCTTGTTAAAGCCGCTGTGTCTGATATTCTGCTATCTGACTTTATTTTCTACTGCTTCGGTTGCGGCATATGCAAAGTCTAGTTCTCGCTGGCTAAAGTCTTGCTCCAATAGTTTGAATGCCTTAGTTATGTTTGTTTCTTATTATTTTCATGCTCCATCAGCCTTTGTTTTTAACAAGGTCAATCTATTTGCTAATCCACTTTCTGCATCATTCATAGTATTTATTATATTGGTTCTGAATGTTTTAATTTCAGTTTCAAAACTTTGGAACTAGCCAGAAGCAAATTTCTCAAAACTATTATCAAATTTGGTTTATCTGAATCTGCATTTTCCCGTTGTTGTTGTTGTTGTTGTTGTTGTTGTTGTTGTTGTCTGCCTTGTGGTCATTTTATTTTGGAGGGAAACATTTACTAAGTTCATATTTTCCTTTCCACTCCTTCCTTCCATCCCATTGATGCCCACCATTTCTCTCTTCTTAGACATCTCCTTTTAAAATCCTACTGGTTAGTTCTCAAATTGTCCAAACATGAGTAACCTCCTCCACAGAAAAAAGAGAAAATAGAAAAGAATCAATCAATCAATCAATCAATCAATAGGCAATTGATTAGTTCCCTAAAAGTAATCAAGTCTGTTAACCAATTGTCTGCAGATATTCAAATCAAATCAATTGGACAACCCATTTCTATACAATCCACTTCTGTGGCCCCCGTGATACATGCTGGTGGCATGGCCAAAGGCTGCTGCTTTTTCTTCATAGGAGAGATCCAGAAGGGTCCATGCTGGAGCAGTCCTTTTTTTTTTTTTTAAAATAATTTTTATTGATTTTACAATTTTATAAGCACATTACATCTCGGTCAGGTTTTCATCGCCCCCCCCTCTCTCACCATGGGAGGCATAAATCTTACCCCCCCTCTCACAGAGGAATTACCCATTCTTGACACCCCTGACCTAAATACCATTTATCTTAACTTCGCTTGGGCCTGTCCCAAGTTCCGGGACAGGCCATCATTATTTCCTTACATATCTTCCGTGACTCCCTCACGTCCTCCCTATTGTTCCCTATTTCCACATCGTATTCTTATAACAGGTTTCTAATTCTTATTTAAAATCATCTTCAATTATACACATTACTTCACTAAATCTTTGCCTCAGCATTTACTTCTAATATATCTACATATTCTCCCTCCATCTCCCCTTGATTTCCAGGCCTCTAGCCATGTTATGTCCTTTACTAATTCAAATCCTCAGCCATGTCCATAATCCTTGTCTAAAAACCACATTCTGTCCCAATATTGTCAAATAACATCCGTCAGCCCACTCCCTGTCTTTCCGAAGTCCAGGTCCATTCCTCTTCTTGTAAAGGTAGTCCTTTTTCTTGTTTTCTTCTGTCCCGGCTCTGCTCCTCCTGTTCTTTCCTTTTGGGGTGTTCTTTTCTTTTCTTCACCTTTTTCTTCTGTACTTTCCAAATTCCAATATTCCTGCGCCTCTTGACTTTTTTCCTGCAGCATGTTTTTTTTACTTTTTCTGTCTCATCGACCTTGGTGGGGACTTCCCCCTCCTCCTCTTTTCCAGCCGACATGACATCACTTTCTCCTCTCCACTTCGCAGTAAAGGCTCGAATTTCATCTCTCACTTCCCATGCTGCAGCTAGGATTTTTTTCCAGTCAACAATGCGCTCTTTGTCCGCCATGTTCAAGGACATAGCTTCTTTTAGTCAAAACAATCCGATCACAAGTTCTAATCCAACAGTTCAATTCAATCCCATTGTAAATTTTTTCCTCTTATTCCATTTTTTTAGCAGAAAGCCCTTCAAATCAGGGGTAACAGGGGGATTGAATCTCTGTTTCAAAGTTGCTCTTTAAAGTTACAGTTCATTCGCTTCGGCTACAAAATTCCTGCTCCTAGCAATCCAATAGCAAGGGACGGACCTCCGTAATTAGTGTCCCAGGCATTCTTCAAATTAAGTCCAAATTAGATTTGTACTCACTTCTCCAGTTCAAATGTTGTATTTTGGAGGAATCGGCGCGCTCCAGAAGGACGGTCTCTCGCAGCTGCGATCTGACGGGGCTTTGCGATCCGATGAGCTCCGCCTCCCCCCGCTCTCTCTCTTGGAGCCGGGAAGGCGTTACGAGCTCCGCCGGATCAATAAGCTCCCGGGACGCCCTTCCCGGGATTTTTGGGGCCAGCGTCGCTGTCGCTGTCTCCCCTTTGCCCGGTCAGATCGGGGAATGTCAGGAGCGACATGTCCCCCCGACCGTCCATTCCCGCGCGCCGACCGGAAGCCCCATGCTGGAGCAGTCCAGGCAGCAACGAAGGGTGATGGGCGAGTGGAGGGACGACAGGGCTGTTTTGTGGCCAACTAATAAGGGCATGAAATGCAGAAGAACAGTGCCATGGGACCTTCTGCATGCAAGCAAGATGCTCTACCACTCACCTATGGCCCTTCTACAAGGGCCCTCTAGATGTTATTGGACTCCAGCACCCATCAGCTGTAGCAAAGCATGGCCAAATGGTAAGGAATTATGGCAGTTGTAGTCCAGCAACATCTAAGAGGGTCAAACAATGTCCCCATCCCTGGCCTATCTATTTATCGACCCACCTTACTGTGTTGTGTTCTATATGAAGTTTCAGATTCAGTCTAGTAATTTAGAACAGGCATTTTATTAAGAAGCAAACGCGTATATAAGCGCAACCACAATCAACTGAACTCAACCTTTGATAACTGGCAAAAGTAACTGTACTGATTTGCTCTTAAGATTGCATTTATCTTACCGATTTTATTTTCCGTTTCTCTTAGAGCATTTATCTTAGAGATAAGAGATAAAAGTGGCATATATCATCACCAAAAAAACCCTCGACCTACAGATTTCAAAATATTGTAGGAAGTCTGGTCAAGGCTAATGCAAACGAACAAGGAGATCATGTGTGTGCACAAGTTGTGAAAACAATTATTCAAATGAAAACAGATCAGGAAAATCTAGAAGACAAGTGCGGTAATATTGGCTTACTGCCTTTCCCCACCACCTAGTTAATGTTAATGGATCTCGTAAGCCCACTTTTGATCTTCAGAGCTTCATTTCTGTACATCTTGTGCTGGAAATGCCAGGTCACTCAGAATCCCTGAATAGTCCTCCATTGATATATGGGACCTTGCCTCCCTCCAGGGTTATTTATGTCAAATCTCAAGCAACCCAATGCCCAGTTTTGGGGGAAGACTGCAGCTCAGGAATAGCAGAATGTAGCTAAAGCAAAGAAGGACCATCCCCAGTGCCATTGGGCAGGTGCCTGGGGTAACAATCCAAATAATGAGCAGGAAATTTCTCAAATGCAACAGTGCTGGATCATCACCTTTTGAAACAATACATATTAACATCCAAAGAGCCTCCCATCCTGGTGAGAACATTAAGTCCAACATCTGAATTGCACCACTTAAGTCTGCAAAGGAGTGCAGAGAGGACTGTTGAAATACCAATATAATTTTTAGCTGTGACTGCATTCAGATGACCCTCCCAGCCATGGTTTGGAGAACTGGATATGAACCCAATGCTTGTGTGCTCCCTCCTCCACCTCCCTTTGCCTTGCATGTGATGCTTCTTGGTTTAATCAAACCACGGGGTTTGCTCAGAAACCAGCCTTTTGACCCTAGTTCACAAGCGAACTGCAAGTCGATGGAAACAGAGAGCAGATCTGCACCACACACTTAACGTTAAATCCGGTGCACATTTAAAGCACAAAGAATCCTGGAGGCATCACACAGGTTCTGGGAAATGGTTCCAAGCATATGGGATAGGCAGTGCGGAAGAGCAGAGACATTAGAGGGAGATAGAGAGAGCTTCCGGGGGGATGGGTTGCAGGGCTCAAGGAATGAAGATCTCCGCTAATGCTCAAAACCAGCTATTTAACGTTTCAGCATGTAGAGTCAGAACTGACACACACACACTTTTTGTCCCTAGCTGCAGCTCCAAGCCCAGCGCTGCAGACAGACACCATTTAATCGCCCTCTTCCCCCCACTGCGCGTTTCCTGGGAATGCCGCCCCAGCCTCAGCAGGCCCCCTCTGTGTTGCCGCTCTTGATTGATGTCATGCTAAGCTGCCTCCTGACCCTGATCTAGCACAGCGTTCGGCAGGCACTGCCATAACTCAGGGATTGCAGCCTTTCGGCATCCAACAATGGCTGGCGGTTGGGGCTCATTCAGAGCCCATTAAGATGGTTTTCTTTGCCGCCGGCCCCTGGACCATTCCCAAAGTGAATCGATGTGGCAGTGCTAAGCAGGGTGCCAACACAATGACGATCTCTGTCTGTCGCCTTCTTAGCCACTGGGGCAATGACCAGGCTGGAGAAAGGGTGTGTGTGTGTGTGTGTGTGTGTGTGTGTATGCGCGCCAATGGGAAAGAGTAAACATTTATCCCATATAATACTGCTGCACTCATTTTTCCCAAGTGCAGATCCTTCCTCCGGTCTAGCCAACAATACCCATTGTTGCTGTAGTAGCAGCAGCAGCATGACAACAAGCCCTCCTGCATTGCAGGGGCTGGACTAGATGACCCGTGAGTTCCCTTTCACTGTCTCTCAAGAGACAATGAGGTGCGTCTCCGGGGGTGAAGTCAATCTGCTGCGTTAGCGGCACCTAAGTGACCTTCCACAGTGTGCAAGACTGGGCAGTGTGTATGGAGTTCCTGGGTTGCCCAGATGACAAGACTCCCCTCTCGGCCTTCTCTGATGTGGTCCAAAGGAAAGCAGAAAAATACATTACATACACCACCACATGGTTTGAGGGACAGCGGACTGGCCACGGCTGAAAAAGGTTGCTGACCCCTGGTTTACACCTTAGCTTTATCTTCTCCCAAAGGTATCTCGCAAGACAGCAGATTAGGATCAGAGTATTCCTTCTCCTAGATGGGCTACCTTCCCTGGTTGACAAGCCCCATCTGCCCCTCACTTTCAGCATGTGCAGAATCTGCCTTCTTGACGGTTGGATCCGCTATTGGTCTCATCCACTCAATTCACCAGAGCCTGTTTTCACAAGCTGGGGACGTCCCAAATTCACTGAGGATTTGAGGCCCACCAGCTACCCTCACCTGGTTTAGCCGGCCAGTTTAAGCCGTTTCCCAGGGTGTGGCTGCTGTCTTATGCTGACAGCTTCTAGGAGCCACAGGAGCTCAGTGCAGGATGCACCAGAAGGAGAAGGACACGTCCCGCACCAGAGGTATAAACCTCTTCCCTAACATGGCATACATATACATAATAATATTTATCACACACACTTCACTAGCAAGTCCCAGGGCAGGTTGCAACAATTTAAAATTCAGAATTACAGTTAAAACAAATTGCAGTACACTCACAGGGTTAGGGTAGGTCCTGAAAACACACATCTCAGGTGTAAAGGTTAAGAGGTGCATGCTCAGTATTCACCAAAAGAAGTATACTGAAGGTGGCAGATGTACCTCTGTGGAGAGGTACCCTATTTTTCGCTCCATAAGACGCACTTTTTTCCTCCTAAAAAGTAAGGGGAAATGTCTGTGTGTTTTATGGAGCGAATGCGTGGTCCCTGGAGCCAAATTGCCCAGGGGTGAAAAGCAGATTGTGCTTTTTTTTTTTACAAAGAGAGAAGGGGGTGTTGAAAGGAAGCCGCTGAGCAGCAAGCGATCAGGAGAGAGATAGCAATAAAGGAGGCTGCCTGGGAGGGGCGGGCGGGAAAGACAACCTCCTTTAAAGGAATGTGTGGTCGATCACTGGCTCCCTTTCAGGCCCCGCCCCCTTGCCCAGGCCTCCATTGTTGAATGTTTTGCAGATGGAGGCTGTTTGTTTCCCCAGCGACATGTGACTGGCTGATTAGATTATCTGTCTGGAAACTGTAGAAACAGCTCCCTTACCTTTCCTAAAGAAGCTGCACAACTGTGAGCTGATCTTCAACCTCCCCCCCCCAAAAAAAACCCGGGGCTTTCCCCCTTTGCAAACTGTGAGCTGATCCTGAAAAAAATGGGGCTTTCCCCCTTTGCAAAAGAAGCTGCACAACTGTGAACTGATCCCCCCCCCAAAATGGGGTTTCCCCCCTTTCCTCCTCTAAAAACTAGGGGCGACTTATGGTCAGGTGCGTCTTATGGAGCAAAAAATACGGGGTAATTCCACAACACATGGTTTATCATAAAGATGTGTCATCAGGCCTGGGAACTTCCTATGTTCCACTCATATTTGCGAAGGGAGCATAGCTTGGTAGAAGAAGAAGAAGAAGAGGAGGAGTTTGGATTTGATATCCTGCTTTATCACTACCCGAAGGAGTCTCAAAGCGGCTAACAATCTCCTTTCCCTTCCTCCCCTGTAACAAACACTCTATGAGGTGAGTGAGGCTGAGAGACTTCAGAGAAGTGTGACTAGCCCAAGGTCACCCAGCAGCTGCATGTGGAGGAGCGGAGACGCGAACCCGGTTCTCCAGATTACGAGTCTACCACTCTTAACCACTACACCACACTGGTGGTAGGATGTATGCTTTGTCATGCAGACAGTCCCAGGTTCACATCCCTGGCACTATTGTTGTTGTTATTATTATTTCCATTTATATAATGCCCTTTAACAAAAGCTTTCAGAGCAGTGCGCAACATTAAAAACATATTTGACAGAGCATAATAATAAAAACATAAAGCAAAGCATAGTAATAAAAATAATTACAATAACTGTCCCTCCCCCTCCACACCTTTAACAGGCCAGAGATTACTTAATTGCCAAAGGCAATTACAGAGGAATGTTTTTGCCTGGTGCTTAAAGACATGGAATGATGGTGCCAAGCGAGCCTCTCTGGAAAGAGCATTCCCCAGATGGGGAGCCACCACAAAAAAGGCCTGTCCTTGTGTCGCCACCCTGCGAACCTCTTGGGGAGTGGAGACAAAGAGAAGAGCCTTGGATGATAAGCACAGGGTCCGGGTCGGTTCGTATGGGGAGAGGCGGTCCTTCAGGTATTGAAGTCCTGAGCCACATAGGTCTTCCTAGGTAAACACCAGCACTTTGAATTGGGCCTACAAGCTATTTGGCAGCCAGTGCAGTCGGGCCAGAATCGGTGTAAGTCAGGGGTGGAGAAACTTTTTCAGCCCAAGCGTTGCATTACCTTCTGAACAACCCTGTGCGTGAAATCTAGAGGGCAGCCCACTGCCCGAAAGCAATATTTACTTTTGCTGCTCTACCCACCAGTGGCATGCAGTCCTCAGAAGGGGGACCCCAAGGAAATGTGGCCCTTGGTCAAAAAATGTTTCCCTGCCCCTCTCCTAATTTGCCATCAATCCTAACTGCTTTTTGTTGCCTGGACAGATTTGTTTTAAGCAATAAAACACTTGCTGCGTGAGCCTTTTCAGCTTCCTCAGTTTCTGGGGGTGGGGGGGAATGGAGTCATAAATATCTCAAAACTGCCCAAAGGTTAAGGAGTGGTAATAATCCGGCTTTGGCATCTGCCCATAAAGGAGATATTTAAGACAATGATTAAATGTTGGGCAATCCAAAATTCCAGGATGACCTCTTTGGCACCCGGACGGCAAGGCATTTAGAGAGAAGAGGCGGCTATCTAAATCTTCCAGTTTTACCCCAAAGGCTGCTCAGCTTGTCATGTGGGATTCCTTTTACTTTATCTCCGTTCTTCCTTTCAAGGGGCTACTTTGAGCCAACAGGATTGCCAATATTTGCTTAAGTTATCCAAAAACAGTTTTAAGAAAAGCTTTTGAGAACACCACTGATTAACCTAAGAAGGGTTGAAACCCCACTTTTGGTGATGGCTGGGGGGTGGAGGAGTCAACAGCAATCAGGAAGCTATACAGTGGAACCCCGGGTAACGCACGCGATCCGTTCTGGGGTCGCGCTGCGTAACCCAGGCGTGCGTAACATGAACGCACAAGGGAAAAAACAAAAAACCCAGAAGTTCACGGTTTTTTGCACATCTGCGCATGCGCGAACTACGCAGAACTTTTCTGCACACCTGCGCGTCACGCGCGCTCTGCGGAGGACTTCCGGGTCGCCTCCGTTCTTATCCCGAACGTACGCAACACGAGGTATGACTGTATTCCAGTGTCTCAGAGGAATCTGGCTGGAGAGAGGATGCTGGAGCAAATTGTCCCCCTTGCCCTAATCCAGCAGGGCTGCTCCTGCATCGAGTGTTAGATTTTGTTGTTTGTTCAATTCCATTTTTGCATTATGCTGGTTGTGATAGGTGGAAGAATGCATGCTTTGCATAGAATCGGAAGGGACCATGAGGTTCATCTAGTCCAGGGGTCAGCAACCTTTTTCAACTGTGGGCCGGTCTACCGTCCCTCAGACCATGTGGTGGGCCAGACTATTTTTTTTGGGGGGGGGGAATGAACGAATTCCTATGCCCCACAAATAACCCAGAGATGCATTTTAAATAAAAGGACACATTCTACTCATGTGAAAACACGCTGATTCCCGGACCATCTGCGGGTCAGATTTAGAAGGCGATTGGGCCGGATCTGGCCCACGGGCCTTAGGTTGCCTACCCCTGATCTAGTCCAATCCTGGAGAGATGCTACCCAGAGAGCCAGGGTGGTGTAGTGGTTATTTTGCCCCTTCGCTATACCCACCCCCTGACCTAACTCTGAACTTTCAAAAGCTGCACGGCACATAGAAGTTCAGCAACGTCAAACCACAGTTTCGAATTCTGGTTTTCCAGCTGACTGCAAATCGTGGTTTGCCGATTTGGACACCAGACCCAACCGCAGTGAAGTTTCCCTTAGCAATGGTTCGAATCAGACGTCTGAGCTGAGATAGAGCATAGCAAACAGCAAAAAAGGTTGACTCAATGCTGCGAAGAAAAGCAGGGCACCACTTTTTCCTTTTCTTAAGATAATAGAAGGAACAGTAGTTTGGCCACAATTTAAAGCAGCACCAGAGAATCTGGAACAGACGAACAAAGATGATAGAAGCTGTAAAAACGTGCAGTAAAAGAAAAGATAAAAGAACAGAGTTTGCTCAGCGTTTAATACTGAGGAGTTTTTGGTGACCTTCCACCTTTTAGAAAACAGCCTCAAACAAGGAGAAGGACATCTGTAATCTCAACAGCAGAGGTAATCTAATACCACAAAGGATGACAAAGGGTGATAAGTTCAAACTGCAACCTCTGATTAGCAGACCAGTTGCAGAACGGAACAAATTGCTTGTAGAATCAGCTTGAGAGATTCTAAAGGAAAGGATGGATATTGGCATACCTTCCATTAAAAATAATGTAAGGTATGGGAAATTAGTAAGTTCTGACCTGGTTCTGCGTAATGGCTGCAAGGAAGAAGAAGAAGATAAAAATAACTCAAAAGTAGTGAAATAGCATTGGCACTGTTTAGATGTCACATCAAACCATATGAGAATGAGCTACTGTGAGCGGCTTGTCATGCCACTCAAAACCATTAATCTTAACTATGGTTTGTATGATTCATCTTAACTATGGTTTGTTTGGGGGGGAAAGGCAACTTCAGACCATGGGTCAAGAAGCTGCCTGGTTTCAACAAGCCACAATGAAGGTTGGCAAGCATGGTCTGCAATCCAACGTTTCGAGGGCTGAAGGTTCCCCACCCCTTGTCTGAAGCAGTGACCCTGTGTTATATTGCATGATGTCGTTCTCGCTTTAAAAAATGACAGCAGCAACACACACTCTTATGGAATGGCCAAGCAGTGAGTTGCTATCAAAATAGAAACTCAGCTGCTTGTAGCAATTCCAAAAGAAAGAAAAAACCACACAGCTAAGCATAAATATATGTATAGAGAGCTCAACGCACCTACAAGCCGCAATTAAGCTTCACCACAATCCATCACACTGCAAAATTCAATGCTAATTACCTTCTGCATGAGCATCTTTAGCAAGGCAATGTGTTGAGCCCCATAAAAACAATGTAATTTAGAAGGAGCTTAACGAAGTCAGCGGGGGGGGGGGGGATACATAAAGGATGCTCAGGTGCATACAGATAAATAGAACAGTCCATCTTACAAAGTAAGCAATTTTCAGAAAAACAGCAATATCCGTTTTAGAAAGGCACTGCGCTCCAGAAATCCCACCACCCGCTAGAGTTACCAGTATATAAGTAGACTTAAAGAGGATACTAAATATTAACATGGAGAAAGGCATTAGGGTTATCCAACATGTAGAGGGGACACTGCACAAACTCGCTTGTCCTGCTCTTAAAGTCTGTGCATTCAGAAGAGTGTTTGAGGGTGGGGGGTCTTGTTGTTATTGGCAAGAAGTGGGAGGGGGGTTGTTTACATGCATATAATTGGTCAGAGAGCAAGGTCATAGGGCTTCTATTACAGCCTCCATGTGTTGGATGGGTATGAACTCCTATCCGAAACACTATAGCTCTCAACACCAAGCCAGGGTTTGTTTCGCTACAGCGTGGTTTGTTCGGACACCAGCCCCAGCCCAGCATACTAACCATGGTTTGATTTCTGGCAGCAAACCACAATGGCCTCATTCACACATAGCACTGAGTCAAACCATGGTTTAGCAGCAGCATTGCACAAACACAATGGCTCCCAAGGAAGAGACTGCAACCACTTTGCTCCACTCTACCCAAGGTTCGGGCTTAGTACACTGATTTCAGCTGGTGGTTTGGGAACCATTACTGTGTCATGGCTGCATCCAAGGTGGGCTGCAACCTACCATACAAATATATGGTAAAATATCAAGAAATGGGTCTCCAAATGCATGTTTGGGTAAGGTGGACCCTGGGTGTGAAAAAGTTGAATACTACTGGTTTAAGAACATTGTCCAAACCCTGGATCGTGATGTCTCCTCTTCCTGAACCATACTCTGTCACAAAAGTTTTTCCTAAATAATCCAGGAACAAAACATTCCTGCATTCTTGGGAGCCAGCATGTTCACACTAAGTCATGGCCAGAGTGAAGCCACGTTTGTTGGCGGCTTACAAACATGGTTCATTTTCAACCACCTATGGGTTTAAGACATAAAATTTGGAACCAGTTTCAGCTTTAGCTTTGACTGGACTTTACAAAGCAGCCACCCCAGACTCTACGAAGTGAACATGACTGTGTATAGGATTGCAGCCTAAATGTGACCCACCAATATGGCAGTAGATCCCACTGAACTCAATGAGCTTCAGTTCCAAGCAGACACGTCTACGATCACTCTATTCACTGGGAGAGAAAGACCCAGCTGCGCGTTGGAAATGGAATACACAGAAACATTTCGAGGTCTGAATGAAACAAATTGTTTCCTTTTTCAGAGAAGGCAGCCCACAGAACAAAGCTTGTGTGATATCAGCGCGAGAAGGGGAGAAAATGCATCCGTTGAGCTGGAAGCGGTCTCCACAACAATTTGGTGGAGTCTTTGCTTTTGCCACAAAATTCTTAACCGTCTCCCTCATTTTTCTTCCCAATTCTGCACGCTCCAGAAATAGATCAAACGGAACATATCTATGGGAGGTTATCTGGCGGATGATACTCATTATGGAATTGTACTGACACTTCAAAAGCAGCCATGGCATTCCATCAGTGGTGAATCTCACAGCTCCTCTTTGCTTCTGGGTGTGCTTATGGGACAATAGGCTTTCCTTCCAATAGGCGTTTTTGCTGTTAAGATTCCTGAGCTCCCCTCAACAGAGCGCATCTTTAGCAGTCTTCAGCCCAGAGGTGAGGACCCTGTGGCCCTCCTGGCGCTGCTGGGCTCCCAACTTCCTCAGCCTTAACCAACATGGCCAATGGTCAGGGATGGTCTTCTGCAATATACCCAAACCCCAAAGCCAGCAGAATAACACTGCAGATTAGATGGTGGACATTCCTGTATCTGACCAAGCGGTGGAGATCTCAGGCCTATTGCTAGACTCAGTCACAGCCAACATGGCCATCGGTCAGATAGGATGGGGCTTGTTGCCCTGACTGGGCTAGATAATTATGGTTCACATGTTCTCAGAGTTAGAAACTCAGATAGGTAAGTTACCATACTTTTCCGTGTATAAGAAGAGGATTTTTTATTTAAAAATTATGTTTAAAATTGGGGGTCGTCTTATACACGGGTAGTGCATAAGGGGAATGTGTGATTGGTTGCTGTCGCGAGCCGGAGATTGTCAGCGGCTAGTGGGCATGTTATTGGTTGCTGCGGCAAGGGCTGGTGCTGATTGGCTGTCGTTGCGGCAATTGGGCGTGTGATTGGCTGTTTCTGCCGGCGAGGGGACAGATGATAGGTGACTTTTGTGATGCGTTCCAGTGTCAGCATAGGTCAGGAGGGTGAGCGATTTTTGGCAATCCCCCTAAAAAAAGCTGAAGAACTCTGGGTCACCCCCCCCAAAAAGCTCAACAACTCTGGACAATCATCACCCAAAAAAGCTCAGCAACTGTGGGCAATCTCCCCCCATTTTCTTAATTTGGAGTCCCCAAAAATAGGGATTGTGTTATACACAGAAAAATATGGTAATTGCCAAATGGCACATTAAACCTAGGTTACAGTCACCACAACGGAATGTCTAGGCACCTCCCCCCCCCCATGAGCCTTATTTTTAAAATTTCATTTCTATATCAAAACAAAATAAAATAAAAAAAATCCTTCCAGTAGCACCTTAGAGACCAACTAAGTTTGTTCTTGGTATGAGCTTTCGTTAGTTGGTCTCTAAGGTGCTACTGGAAGGATTTTTTTAATTTTATTTTGTTTTGACTATGACAGACCAACACGGCTATCTACCTTTAACTATTTCTATATCAATTAGACTTTAAAGAAGAAAAATCTCAGGTTGACAGTACATTAAAACTGCAAATAAACCAAACATGAATAAAACAAATGCAAGCTTCAAGGAAAATATGGCAGCTCCTTCTCTATGTGACATTTTGCTTTCCCCATATTTATTTACCTACTTAATTTATATAGCTGCCCCATAGCAGAAGTGCTCTAGGAAGCCAGGGTGGTGTCATGGTTAGAGTGTTAGATCAGGACCTGGGAGATCAGGGTTCAAATCCCTACCCATTAAGCTCACTGGGTGACCTTGGGCCAGTCGCAGTCTCTTAATTTACCTAACATGGTCATTGTAAGCGTTAACTGTGAAGGGGTGGGTGGGTGGTTGTGAACTATATACTCCTTGGAGGAAAAGGTGGAATATAAATGCAATACCCAAGCTCTTCTGCTTACCTGCTTAAGAAAGCTGGAGGGGCCAGCCAGGTGGAGATATCAGTCACCAACCTGGCATCCAGAGATCTCACATGGTCTCAATTGGACCTGTGCCAATCACGCAGGGCGCCTGGCTAATTTTGAACACTGCATGCTCTGATTTTATTTATTTTTTACAACTATCTATCTATCTATCTATCTATCTATCTATCTATCTACAAATGTATCCCTATTGTGTTTTATGACTTTCCAGATTTTGTATGTGAGATGGAACTGGTCTGTGACCGAAATAATAAATTCATTCATTCATCATCTACGCATCTATACTCTTTTAATCAAAAGTGTTAAAAAGTGGCTGGTTGACTCTTGCTCTTCAATAAATAAGGGTACATCAGGCTTGTGGCCAACACCAGACTTCTCAAAGGGGGCAGCCCCACAGCTGAAGCCTTTGCCCCCTTTTCCTGAAACCATCTCTTAAGGTGTGTGCACACACACACAACAGGCAGGCATACAGGAGCAATGTAAAGCTCAGATAAAGGCAAGTAGTGTACAAAACATTAAAAAAGAAAACCAAAATACACACTGCAACAGTAACAGCTGAGGACATTTTCAAGCAAAAGGAAAGTTTCAAAACAAAACAGAAAGATAATTTCATCATAAGTTTGAAGTCTGCTTCATGGCATGCATGAAGGCTTTACTTCGCCCTGGGTGTGTGACTCCAAACCACAAAAACTGATGCAATAAACCGATCTGTTAGCCTTTGAATACCATACAACCACCATTTCTTTCTGCTGAAAGAGGTCTAAAGCATGATCCTATGCCTGTTTCCTCAGAAGTATATCCCACTGCACAGGTCTTCGACCAATGGGTTGAGACCAGTGTTTGAAATTCGCCAGGCGCCACGCACATTTTGCACCTGGCTATTGGCCACTTGTGACCAAGTGAAGATGCCCAGGCGCCAGGATGGCAACGGACATCTCTACCATCTGGAACTGCATGCCTGGGGATCCTTGGATCGTGACTGTTTCCACATTCTAGCAACACATCCTATAGAATTCTATCCACTATTTTTTATCTGCACAATCAGAACAAATTTCAGGAACCAAAAAGTTGTATTGAAAAATACAACTTTTGATGGCAACTAGGCATTCCATTTTGACGACTGTAACCCTGGTTTAAGGGACCATTTGGCGCCTAGCTTATATGTCTGAGTTTCTAACACTGGTCAGGACCCACAGGTAGATCGCGAGGCTATACCAGGTGGGCTGCAGCAAAGCTGGGGCCACCATGCTGGATTCCAGCTTAGGCTGACCAGACCAAAGCAGAACTATACATGTGTCTGGACTAGGACATGCTATTGTGATTAGAAGCTCATTTTATCAATTTCCACGAGCGCTGAATGGGATGAACCATTCTTTTAAATAAGATACATATTTCTGTTTAACCACAGGCTCACAGCTTTCTCTAGCCACTTTGCAGGACTAGTTTTCATTTAGCAGTAACCCTGAGGTAACACACTGCCTATTGTCTGCCCTTTTAGGATCAAGTAATGAGTATTTTTAACCCTATTAAGCAGAATTCAAATGCAAAAATGTGAAAGTGGGTCCCATGTAGCAGCTTGGGAGTCAGAGGTGAGTCTTGGATCTGGACTGGTCGAAAGCCACTGCCCCACTGAAACCTGTGGGGCTTACTCCCAAGAGAAGGGTGTGTAGAAATAAGCTGTTAACCCCCCCCTCCACAAAAAAACTGACAAAACAAAAGTGCTTTTGAGTCTTCCTAGTTGAGGTAAAGAGGATTTTCCTCCCCTACCACATCCGTAGAATTTATTATTATTATTCTGGTCACAGAAAAGAGAAGTAAAATCAGCCTTGCTTCTTGCCTGGCAGCAACAGATTGCATCAGAAACCACATCCACCAACACCTATGTGATCACTTGCACCATACTGGTGGGGATGGGTCAGACTGGCGTTTCAACTTTTGTTTCAACAGAAACATGTCAGCTGGGTTAAGAGGACCTATAGCACAGGAATGGGGAAGCTGTTACCCTCCAGATGATGAGGATGATATTTTTACCCCACCTATCCAACTGGGTTGCCCCAGCCACTCTGGGTGGCTCCAGATGTTGGTAGGACCTCCCAACTCCTATCAGGCTCAGCCAACGTGGCCCATGGAATGATGGGAGGTGCCATCCAGCAGTACCTAGAGGACCATATCCCCCCACCCCATGCTAGCAGTTGCCAGAATCTGTGGCTTACTAGCCATACAAGGGGAAAGGATCTAAGGGCTTAGTGGGCCACAAGCTTAACATGAGTCAATAGTGTGATGCAGCAGCAGCAAAAAGAAAGCTAATGCTATTCTAGGCTGCATCAACAGAAGTATAGGCTGGGGGAAGGCACCATCGCCCCCTGGCCCTCAAATCGAGGGAGGAACGAGGCGCGAGGCGCCAGAGCCAATGCAGCTTGTCCCTCCTTCAGGGTGCTGGGCCCTGGCGGTGGCCTGACCCCGTGAGGTGTCAGGATGAAACCTTCCTCACTACCTCATGTCCTTGGAGACAGCTGAGTGGAGAGGCTCAGAGGCCTCATGGGTGCCAGGGGAAGGCCTCAAGAGTACCATTGTGCTCATGGCCACCACTTTGCCTTGATGGATAGGCCTTCGCACCAGAGTTATATATGGGTTGTGTTCACTCTTGAAGGTTCTATTTGACCTGCGATCATCTCTGCCTGCCCAATCCATTTGCTAAGCTGATTCCACATCCCAGAAATAATGGAGTCTCAGCTTTTGGCTTGGTTGCTCCAATGTCAAAGTCGACCTGTGGGAGAGGCCGAGTGGTGGAGTATGTGCTGTGCACGCCAAAGGTCCCATCAAGTGATGAGAACAACATCTGCAAGACATCGGCTGGAGACCACAGGTTAGCTACTGCCAGTCAGAGTAGCGAGTCGGGTCAGCCAATAAATCTAACATGATCAAAAGCAGCTCATAAGCTCCTATGACCTGGGCAACCCTTAGCCATGCAGCCACATGCTAAAGGGAGCCTGAGGAGATCTGAGAACCAGGATACCAGACATCTGTTAAAAATCACACTTTAGCTGAAGAACTGACTGGCTTCTTTGATCCTTCATACGAACAGCTTGGGGTCAAGCGGCTCCAGACAGACATATTCCGGTATGACACAACAGAGCCTTGTCAGCACCTTGAAAACTTAGCAGATCTATTGTGGCTGTGTTCAGCTAACAGAGGTCGGGGTGATTTTCATTCAGCACAATATGCAGCAGTATAGTTTGATTTTGGGCTATTGTTCTAAAATAGCTTCAACACTTCAAAGGCCACACCCACATGGCACAATAGGCCATAAACCACAGCTTATCACGCATGAGCTCATTGCCCCTGCTTCCCTCAACCCTGCTAGCCTGGGGAGGAAACAAACCACCTGAACTCAAACAAACCATGGTTGACGAGTCAAGTATAAGCCCAAACTTATCACCATGGTTTGTTCCATTACAAAAACCTGGTTCCTTGTTTGATTTGGGGCTATTGTTCTAGAATAGCTTCAACACTTCAAAGGCCACACCCACATGACACAATAGGCCATAAACCACAGCTTATCACGCATGAGCTCATTGCCCCTGCTTCCCTCAACCCTGCTAGGCTGGGAGGAAACAAACCACCATCCCTGAACTCAAACAAACCATGGTTGACAAGTATAAGCCCAAGCTTATCACCATGGTTTGTTCCATTACAAAAACCTGATTCCTTGCTCAGCCACAATGTAAGGCAGGGGTAGTGGTTAGTTTCTTCCCAGCGCTAGCAGGAATGAGTGAAGTGAAAGCAATTAAGAAGAGCTCAGCAAAGCTCCATTGGATCAATCCCAAAGGCCCATCAAGTCCAGCACAGTACATTTCCCAGAATTCCTGAGATGCAGAATGGGCTTTAAATCAGTGGTGCGCTATTTGGAGGAAGTGAGTGCCTAAAATTGTGGACTTCAGTAGGTCTGTTAGGCTGCATTACTACACATGAACCTACTTGAGAGTAAGTCCTGTTAAACATAAGTCAGTGGTGCTTAAGCAAGGCTCCATATTTGTAAAAAGCTTTTTGGATACAGGCACTGCAACTCCTGGGAAGTGTAGTTTCCTTCTCACAGAGCTACAATTCCCAACACCCTATAGTTCCTGGGATTCCTTGAGAGGGAAGCCTTGGGCCAGACATACACAGATTCAACCTAACCTACCTCTACTGAGTTGCTGAGCAGTTAAAGAGGGTGCGTGGAGAACCAGGTCCTCTGCTTTGAACTATTCCAAGGAAAGGCAGTGTATAAAGTAAAATTAATTTTAAAAATTGAGCACTGGAATTATATTTATTTATAAAAATATTGCAAAAATGTATCAAAGTTGTTTATAACAGTAAAAAGAAGACAAACCACACAATAAGAACATAAAAAATTAAAACAACACAGTTCTTAGAAGTGGAGTAGAGGCTGATAACATCATTGTTGGTTGCGTAGTAGAGGGAGAGAACAGCTCCAGAATGGTTTTTTTGGGGGGGAGGGCAGGAGTGATGGCATCGTCTGCCATTCTTAGCCTGGCAAGCAAAGGAGGTGATGAGACTTTTCTGGTTTTACTATTGTTTGTGGCAGACTACCACAGAGGAAATCAGAGAATGGGGGTGGGGAATCAAACAGAGGCTGGGTACTTCTTTCTTTTTCTTCGATGGTGTTCCTACACTTCCCTGCAAGGTTGATTGCACCTCTTATTAAATACTAAAAGTTGCATTTCAGCTGGCTGAATATCCTTTTACAGGTAGATAGCCGTGTTGGTCTGTCATAGTCAAAACAAAATAAAAAAATTCCTTCCAGTAGCACCTTAGAGACCAACTAAGTTTGTTCTTGGTATGAGCTTTCGTGTGCATGCACACTTCTTCAGATACCATCTGAAGAAGTGTGCATGCACACGAAAGCTCATACCAAGAACAAACTTAGTTGGTCTCTAAGGTGCTACTGGAAGGAATTTTTTTATTTTGTTTTGAATATCCTTTGTTAAACCTCAGTGTTACAAACTGAACCTATGCAGTCAGAATTAAGCACCTTGAATTAAGTTCAAGGGAGTCTACTCCTGGGCAACTTTGCATAGGATTGGAGTCATCCAGTCCTAGCAAACTATGCATAGGGTTTGGGCATTGCACTACGTACTGGTGCTGCTACATACTGCTGTATGTCATGTGCGTGATACATATATATGAATGAGTTCAGGAAAACTGCCTGCATTTTGGGACTCTCTTTGGAAGCGTGGCTCTAAGGGCTGTCACAATGAGCTCCTGCACTTCCAACATTGCTCACCACATCCCTGGAGAACCTTGTTGGTCTTCTCAAAATTTACAACCTGCCTCCCCCTTTTCCCTGTTGCTCCTTCCAAGTTGTTGGTTATAATAAATAATAAATAATAATAATAATAATAAATAATAATAATAATAATAATAATAATATCTATTTATACCCCGCCCACCTGGCTGGGTTTCCAACAGAATATTAAAATACAATAGTCTATTAAACATTAAAAGCTTCCCTAAACAGGGCTGCCTTCAGATGTCTTCTAAAAGACATTGCCAACTGTCTGGACATGGTGCACACCTTGCTAATGGGACTCTCGTGCTGAAGTGGGTCTCAGCTACTGTTGTAATAACAGACCCTCAACCATGTTGCTTTTCTGCTTCAAGGAGCTGCCTCCTGATAGCAGCTGGATGCTTGTTCGGGAAGTTCTTGTGTAAATGAAGCCAGCAAAGCTGTTAGTGGGGGCACCAGGAGAATAATACCTTGCAGCCATGCAGTACTTCAGATTGCAAACATCTTGGCATTTTGCCTGAATTGAGCTTAGCGCCAGGGCTGCAGGACATGGAAGTTTTGTGATGTGCCAATGTGTGGACAGCAAAAGCTATTGTACAGCGGTGAGCGGCCAAGGGCCCCGGAGACCAAATGTAGCCCTCCATGTCTCTCTGAATGACTCTAGGAACTCTCCCCAGGCCACACCCCTCACTGGCCCTCCTTCGCGCTCTGTGTTTGCCTGGTTGGAATGCACCCCTGAATTCTGATGGAGGACACAAGTGGGTTTGAGCATGTAGAAACTGTGCACAGATAAGAATGTGCATCCTCTGTTCCATCCACTTTTTCATCTGGCCCCACCCACCACTGCCATGCGGCCCCTGAAGGGAAGGTAGCCCTGGGGCTGTAAAAGCTTTCCCATTCTTGCTGTGGTACCTTTATGCCAAAGGTAGCCAACAAAGGCCCTCTGCATGTATTGTATTGAACTGCAATTCCCATCAGCCCCAGACAGCACAACCATGGTAAGGGATTATGGGAATTGTAGTCTTGCAATAGCTGGAGGGCAACATGTTGGCTGCCTCTGCCTTACACTGAAGTATCTCTTGCTGCTGCTCCTAGCAGTCTTGGCAAGGTGGAAATTCTAGTGCGGGTTGTTGTTTTTAAGGCTCGTTAAGGGACCTAGGTGGTGCTGTGTGTTAAACCACAGAGCCTAGGGCTTGCTGATCAGAAGGTCAGCGGTTCGAATCCCTGCGACGGGGTGAGCTCCCGTTGCTCGGTCCCAGTTCCTGCCCACCTAGCAGTTTGAAAGCACGTCAAAGTGCAAGTAGATAAATAGGAACCGCTCTGGCGGGAAGGTAAACAGCGTTTCCGTGCGCTACTCTGGTTCGCCAGAAGCGGCTTAGTCATGCTGGCCACATGACCCGGAAACGGTATGCCGGCTCTCGGCCAATAAAGCGAGATGAGCGCCGCAACCCCAGAGTCGGACATCACTGGACCTAACAGTCAGGGGTCCCTTTACCTTTAAGATTGAAAAATATAGTGACTAATAATTGTAATGGCATTCTTGAGATTAGACTAAGCGCCCGGAGCATAGGTGAGATATCCTTCTGTGTGTTTGCTGGAAGAACTTATAGAGTCATAGAATTGTTGGAAGGGATCCCAAGAGTCATCTAGTCCGGCTACAATTCCCAGCACCCTTAGCAAACTACAGTCCCCATGATTTTTGGGGGGAGGGGAGAGCATGCTTCAAAGCTGTGCTGTGTATGCACCCTAAATGGGGATATGAACCCATGTTTTCCCAGTCTAACCACCATGCCACAATGGCTCTTACTATGCCACTGAGGGCCATGACATTCTTGCATTAGAGTGGTTTGAAAGTCAGCTTCGAATACCACAAAAGAAAAAGAAAAGAGCCGTGGAAATCCAAGTGGTCAAGGATGTTTTAAATGAACGTTAGCGAGAAACCTCTTGACGGTAAGAACAATTCAACAACGGAGTCAATTACCTACAGAAGTGGTTGGGCTTGCCCTTGCCAAGGGATGAACACGAGAAGACCCTTTCTGAATCAGAGCAAACGCCTTATCCAGACCAGCACCCTGTTCTCTGCAGTGGCCGGCCAGATGTCTCTGGTAAGCACTCATGCCCTGCTCATGGTGTGGTGTGGTACTTAGGGAGTCACACCAGGACCTGGAGAGCCAGGGTTCCAATCCTCACTCGGCCGCAAAGCTCCACTGGTTGACTTTGGGCCAGGCGCAGTCTCTCAGCCTAACCTACCTCACAGGGTTGTTGTGATGATAAAATGAAAGGGAGAGAACTGTGTGTGCCACCTTGAGCTCCTTGGAGAAAAGGTGGGATATAAATGGAAGAATGAATAAACGAAGGAAGAGTCCTCTCCCATTGTCTCCCCCCCCCCCAATGACAGGTATTCAGAGGTAAGGATGGAGGAGAAATTATCTATTCCCATGGTAGCTGAACCTACCTAGTGCAAACTGAAATGCAGCCACCCTCTGAAATCCAGGTGAATTTTGCAGCTCAGTTCTCCAGCCAGGTAACGCATATATTAGGGTAAAGTGTGCATTAAAACACATACATCAGTATAAAAAGTTATTACAAAGAAACCCACATACATAAGTGAAAATGACACCCCAGCATGTGTTCCATTGGGGGAAATCCCTTTGCAAAAATGTGTATATTAGGAGAAAACTGCAGTAAAATGCGGGTGAATTTTCATTTTTTTAAAATATGCACAAATTGATGCAGACATGAACTGGAGAATTTAAGTTACAGGTAGGTAGTCGTGTTGGTCTGCCGTAGTCGAAACAAAATAAAAAAATTCCTTCCAGTAGCACCTTAGAGACCAACTAAGTTTGTTCTTGGTATGAGCTTTCGTGTGCAAAGTGTGCATGCACACGAAATCTCATACCAAGAACAAACTTACCGTAGTTGGTCTCTAAGGTGCTACTGGAAGGAATTTTTAAATTTTGTTTGGAGAATTTAAGTTAAAGAGTAAGGAAATGAGAAAGAGAAAGAAACTGAAATTGGCAGATTTCACTCATTGAGAGGCAGGGAGGACCCAGATCCTGGAAGCAGCATATGGGCACCATGACCCGCAACTACTCTGTCTTCAAAACAGAGGCTTGTTGGAGATCTTCTAACCCTGGATTTCCTGCACTGATCAGCGGATTGGATTATATCAAGGATAGGGCACCTTTGGCCCTCCAGATGTTACTGAACTACAGCTCCCATCTTCCCCAGCCATTGGCCATGCTTGTTGGGGCTGATGGGAGTTGCCCTCCCAACCTTGGCAGACAACAGCCTCCTCTTTGATGAGTGTGGTAGGGAAAATGTTGGGAGATGCTTGGACTTGGTGTCTGGTTCACAAAGATAAAAGGCAGCCCACTCTCCCAGAGATTGGGAGTGGCTAAACCTTTGCCTCTGCTCCAAGTTAGGTTTTTGAGAACCCATTCTGCATGAAAAATAGTGACTCTCTTGGTGGGCAGTTCTTAGCTCAGTCATAGAGCATCTGCTTTGCATGCAGAAGGTCCCAGGTTCAACCCCCAGGATCTCCAGGTAGGACTGGGAGAGACTACCTGTCTGAAACCCTAGAGAACCAGTGCCCATCAGTTTAGTGAGCTAGATAAACCAATAGCCTGATCCTTGGTATAAGGCAGTTTTCTCTAGCAAGGATGATCTCAAAATGCTCTGGAGACCTCAACCCTTTGGGACAAGGTCAAGGATGCTCACTGATCCCTACCGAAAATTAAATTCTGGCATCAGGGGTAATGTCCACCCTGCCACATACAGACACACTTAAATGATTCTTCTGAAGATCAGACTATTTATACCAAGTGTATAATTAGCCTTTATCAAAAGAATAATAGTAGTAGGAAGACGCAGCTGAAATGAACTGTATCTTATGAGAAAGGAGCAGATGCAATTTGACATTTAACAACTATTCACAACCCAGGGATCACAGGACTCTGCAGTGTCATCCCTCTCCTCCTTTCAGCCAATTTATTTAATAAAGGCCCCATTCACCAGAACACAACCCTAACATAATAGACCACAGATACAGCAATAATGTGAACACAGCTAAACCTGCCCCACCCCAAAACCTGAAGGAGAAAACCTCAGCCAGGCTGTTGTAAATATTCAATGAAGCCTTCTGCTCTTTGCCAAGTCATTTTATTAAAGTCTCCCCAAATAACTGACTATAGCATTTCAACCCATTATTACTCCCACCCAATTTTTTTTTTAAAAGGGAAAGAAAGAAAAAGAGGCCAATTGTATGTATGGTATAATCAGTTCAGACCTCTGAAGAATTCCCAAATCGCCTCTCAAAATAAGAGGGCAGACGACAAGTGTCCCACAGTAACCTTCCGTTTTTGCTCAGCACGAGAAACAACAGCTATGAGGTGCAGAAATCGGGAACACAACTGCTCGAGCCTCACCATTTATGGTGGTAAGCGAAGAGAGTACGCTCCCAGTTATGGATTGAATATAAACATGCTTGCAGTACTCATGAGTTATGGCTACAGTCTGTGAGGAAACTTTGAGCCGAATCTCTCTTCGGCAAACAGTGCATGACCAGAAAGCTATGCAGGTATAGGTAAAGGGACCCCTGACCGTTAGGTCCGGTCGCGGACGACTCTGGGGTTGCGGCGCTCATCTCGCTTTACTGGCCGAGGGAGCCGGCGTACAGCTTCCGGGTCATGTGGCCAGCATGACTAAGTCGCTTCTGGCAAACCAGAGCAGCGCACGGAAATGCCGTTTACCTTCCCACTGGAGCAGTTCCTATTTATCTACTTGCACTTTGAGCTTCCGAACTGCTAGGTTGGCAGGAGCAGGGACCGAGCAACGGGAGCTCACCCAGTCGTGGGGATTCGAACCGCCGACCTTCTGACCGGCAAGCCCTAGGCTCTGTAGTTTAACCCACAGCGCCACCCGCGTCCCTTATGCAGGTATAAACACTTGTTAAATTTAGAGCAGGAGTGAAGAATCTATTTCATCCCAAGGCTCAGATTAGAACTTGGTAAATCTTCCAAGGGCTGCATGTTCTCTAGGCATCAGTGGGATTCTGGACCTTCCAGACCGTTTGAGTTGTAGGTCCTTTTGGTTTAGGACGCAACTGACATGCTTAAATGCAGATGCACGTGATGTACCTGGAATGGTAGGGTTGAAACTAGCAATGAGAATATTCTTCCAGTTCCATCTTGTTATTACTCTGCCATTTTGTTACCCCAGGTGTTGCCAATGAGTTTCCTCCAGTGTGTCCTATGGGACCCACAAAAGATCTCACGAAATATCCATTCTGTGTTTTTGCCATGCCCTGCCACGTTCCACAAGTCCAGTTTGTGAAGCACCATGCACCATGGCAGCCATTTTGTGAATGGCACCCACAAAACTCTCTCAGAATTCTGAATGTTCCCAGTGGCCTAAAAAAGTTGGTAACCCTCCATTGTACACTCTGGATTCTGCATGCTATGCCTCGAGTTTTGCTTGCCTCCCAGCAAGAAAAGATAATTTTGGAACATATAAAGTGATATTATACAAGGGAAAGAGTTCCAAGGCCTAGGCCAAGAGTCGGGGACATTGGCCACACCTGTCCTATTGAGGGTCATGTGTCAGTGGTGGGCGGAACCATCCTTCCTCTTCGCTGTCTGTCACTCCCCACCAAGTCGGCTGCTGCAGGAAGAGCAAATCACTCTTGCCAGAACTCCATATTTATCACAGCAAACTGCCTTGTACCAAGATTGGTCCATTTGGTGCAGTTTTTCACTGGCAGGGAAACAAATAGTCGTACCTCGTGTTACGAACGCTGCATGTTGCGTTCGTCACAAGTTACGAATGCGCCGAACCCAGAAATACAGGAATGGGTTACTTCCGGGTTCGGCGGTTCGCACATGCGCAGACACGCAAAATGAAGTCACGAGCATGCACAGACGCGACGCTTCAGGATACGTGCTGCTCATGATGCGAACGGGGCTCTAGAACGGTTCCTGTTCGCATCCAGAGGTACCACTGTAGGTGGTGACATCAGAGCTCATGACCAGTGTTCGAAACTCCCATTGTTCTAGGCGCGCTTTGCAACAGGGGATTTCATTAACGCGAGCAGTTTCTGAGCTCTGGGAGCAGTCCTGCACCTAAGATTTCAGATTAAAACTGCAGAGTGAAAGGAAAGGAGGACCTTTTTCTGCCTCCCCACTTCCAGCTACTCTCTGGAGAAGACTGGAGAAGAGACACTCTTAAAGAATATTAGTGGGGTGGGCAGGGGAAGGACTAGACCATGTGAAAAATGAACATAATATTTTAGCTGCATTCATTCATTCATTTTCAGCTTTGAATTCTTGTTATAAGAAAAGCACGCCTAGACATTCCGTTGTTAGTCCCATAACCTACCGGTAGGTTTAAGGTGCCATTTAGCTCCTAGCTTTCATACCTCAGTTTCTAACACTAGTCATGACAGTCTGAGCCAGCCGGCCCCAGTTTTCTCCCCATCTTTCTCCATGCTGGGGAAAAGGGGAAATCTTTCCATTCCTATGTGCAGGTCTTTTGAGTATCATTGACACTGGATAGATAGGCTTCTTCTAATTCGGCGTGGCAACTCCTTGGGGGTAGCAACCCGTTATTCTAACACCAAGAAATGGCACAGCCAGATGACAAATGTCAATAAATTTTCTGTGTTGTTATTGGCCTATTGTGGAGCACAACGTATAAAAATGTTTGCACTGATCCAAGGAGGAAATTGTGCTCTGCAATGCAAAATTTAAAACACACACAAAAAAATAATTGCTTGTTTGATGCCATTATTACAGCAACAGTAATTATGCTTTTTAAAGCCAGAATCCTCAGCTGGTGTTAACAACAACAACAACCCACCAAACAGAACAGCCCCACAGTCTATAACAGAGATATGCACACTTACAGCCACTAAAAGATCTGGTTTTCAGCATTTGACATCATCACAGGCAGTCTTCCCCAAACCTGGTGCCCTTCAGATGGTCTGGACTACAATTCCCATCATCCCTGACCATTGTCTATGGGGAATGGTACTCCAAATAAAAAATAAAATAAATAAATAAATAAATAAATAAATAAATAAATAATTTTTTATTTGTACCCCGCCCATCTGGCCGGGTCTCCCCAGCCACTCTGGGCGGCTTCCAACAAATATTAAAATACATCAAAATCACAAGTTAAAAACTTCCCTAAACAGGGCTGCCTTCAGGTATTTTCTGTATGTAGGATAGTTGTTTATCACTTTAACCTCTGCTGGGAGGGCGTTCCACAGGGTGGGCGCCACTACCGAGAAGGCCCTCTGCCTGGTTCCCTGTAGCTTTGCTTCTCGCAGTAAGGGAATCACCAGAAGGCCCTCGGCGCTGGATCTCAGTGTCCGGGCTGAACGGTGGGGGTGGAGACGCTCCTTCAGGTATACTGGACCGAGGCCGTTTAGGGCTTTAAAGGTCAGCACCAACACTTTGAATTGTGCTCAGAAACGTCCTGGGAGCCAGTGTAGATCTCTCAGGACCGGTGTTATGTGGTCCCGGCGGCCACTCCCTGTCACCAGTCTAGCTGCCACATTCTGGATTAATTGCAGTTTCCGGGTCACCTTCAAAGGTAGCCCCACGTAGAGCGCATTGCAGTAATCCAAGCGGGAGATAACTAGAGCATGCACCACTCTGGCGAGACAGTCCGCGGGCAGGTAGGGTCTTAGCCTGCGCACCAGATGGAGCTGGTAGACAGCCGCCCTGGACACAGAATTGATCTATGCCTCCATGGACAGCTGTGAGTCCAAAATGACTCCCAGGCTGCGCACCTGGTCCTTCAGGGGCACAGTTACCCCATTCAGGACCAGGGAATCCCCCACACCCGCCCGCCCCCTGTCCCCCCAAAACAGTACTTCTGTCTTGTCAGTACTTCTACTAGAACAGTACTTCTACTCCAAAACATCTGGAGGGTACCAGGTTGTTGTTGGGGGGCAGAGAACTACTTTTCTGTTTCTCTGCCTTCTGCCCTGTCTCAATGGACACCAGGCACTACTGTGTTTAATGCAAGCAGCATCAGTTGTTTTGGGAGGGCAGTTAATTACTGGGATTGCAGCAAGCCTGGAGGAGGAACTTCGCTGATACTTTCCTCCCTTGCTACAGCCAAGCGGAAAGTCCCTCTTCAGAAGGTTTTTATTTGCTTTGGGGAAAATCCCGTGTAAGTACCAACAAGGGATTTCTTCCCGATGCCAATGGAAGCATCAGAAAAGCACCAAAAGGGGAAAGGGATAAGTTCCTCCTCCCTGTCTGCAACGGTCCTAATCATTGTCACCCGCCACATACACAGTATGTGGAGTCCCATGGACTGCAAGAAGATCAAACCTATCCATTCTTAAGGAAATCAGCCCTGAGTGCTCACTGGAAGGACAGATCCTGAAGCTGAGGCTCCAATACTTTGGCCACCTCATGAGAAGAGAAGACTCCCTGGAAAATACCCTGATGTTGGGAAAGATGGAGGGCACAAGGAGAAGGGGACGACAGAGGACGAGATGGTTGGACAGTGTTCTCGAAGCTACCAACATGAGTCTGACCAAACTGTGGGAGGCAGTGGAAGACAGGAGTGCCTGGCGTGCTCTGGTCCATGGGGTCACGAAGAGTTGGACACGACTAAACAACAACAACATACACAGTTGGTGCTACTTACATTTTTTATTTGTTTGTTTTTTAAAGGACAAGTTAAATGAGAAGGTGCAGTTGCTGTCACCTCAAGCCTGGCTGCAAGCTAACAACACATTGGACAATTGAATTAAAGAGCAGAAGGTAAACCCCAAGGAAACCTTAGCTGTGCAGTTGTAGCTGGGTAAAAAGTGGGAGGCCTGTAGCCCAGTGGAGTAGGGCATCTGCTTTGCATGCAGGAGGTCCGGGTTCAGCCCCTGACATCTCCAGATAGTGCCAGAAATGTCCCTGGTGTAGACAAGATAGAGCTAGAGGGACCAATGGTTTGAGTCAGTCCAAGGCAGCTTCCTATGTTCTGGATGGCAACAGGCCTTACCGACTCTGCCAGGAGCAAAATTTACTCCAGATTTGCAGAGAAGAATCAGGAGGAATTGGAGGCCGCACGCTCTGAACAACATTTGCGAATTATACCCCAGCTCATGCTCCTCTCCCCTCGAGTCATCCAGCATCAACATGAGGTTTTGGAAATATCTACATGGAACGTTGCATTTTCGGAACACACACAGAATTAAGGGCGAGAAAAATATTTTCAGGAAAAGATACAAACCAGGTAACCATATGGGTTATTTCATACTGTTAATTTCAACACTTGGTGGGATATGCGCACCAGGCGTAGAATTCTTGTGAACAACAGCTGGTCCTCTCTTGTTACAGCAGAAGAATGAATAGGCTTTAATTTCAAATAAGAACAACTGCAGAGTGATATGGGAATTTTTTGGGGGGTGGGTGGGAAAAATCGGTGGACCAATGAAACCTTAATATTAAAAAAGGGGGGAGTGAGAACAAGGCACCTACCATGATCCAAAGTGCAGTTTCAGGGTGCTGAGTGAACCAGTGTCGTGTGTAGTGGTTAGTGTGTTGGACTAGGACCTGGGAGACTAGGGTTCAAATCCCCATTTGGTCATGAAGGCCCGTCATTGCCTCTCAGCCTAACCTACCTCACAGGGTTGTTGTGGGGATTAAACAAGGAGGAGAACTATGTGTATCATCTTGAGCTCCTTGGAGAAAATCAATAGAAAGATCCCGGATTCAATCCCCATCATCTCCCGGTAGGGCTGGGAATGTCCCCTGCCAGAAACCCCAGAGAGCTGCTGCCAGTCAGTGTAGACAATATTCAGCTAGATGGCCCAATGGTTTGACTCAGGACCGGGCAGTTTCCTATGTTGCTTTGCATTCCGTTAACTTGCCAAAGCTCGCAGCAGAGTGCTTCTGAAAGCCCCGGCATTCGGGAATAGCGCACGACTTGCCCACCAATCAGAGATGCTGTGAATATGAACCAAGTGGTTTATAATCTGT
This sequence comes from Darevskia mixta, assembly GCA_034641385.1. NCBI lineage: Eukaryota > Metazoa > Chordata > Lepidosauria > Squamata > Lacertidae > Darevskia > Darevskia mixta. Next base: position 5,172,112 of record JAWWNH010000050.1, read on the forward strand.
CTCAAATCTTAGGTGGGCCATAAAAAGCCAAATTAAAAAAGAGAAAGCCTAAGAGAGAGAGACTTAATGAGACAACTGACACAGTAGCCCATCCATTTAGGCTGCCGCCTTTTAACAGTGTTCTTAAATAATGCATACATTAGCTCAGAGGCTGAAGAGATTTGTTTGTTTTATTAAGCAGAGCCTGGTTAACGGAAAGCTTTGTAATAAGATTTCTCTCAGTGCTAAGTGGGGGGGCAGCGAGAACAGTTTCCTTTTCTTTCGACCCCCAGGTCCAAAATATCCCACCGTCAAATGATTTCATTCCCTCCAATGCCTTTCGTCACTCTTATTACAACCACTTGTGCTGTGCCAGTGCTAACAAACTGTGATGTCATAAATGGCAAAGTCCAGTTTCCTGTTTCGTGACAGTCCTTCAGTCTCAAAAAGCCGGGAAGGTGCAATAGCGAAGTCACATCAGGCCAGAAGTCCTGGCTTCAAATTACTTCTCAGCCAGAAATAGCTCACTGGGTTTTCAAGGGTCAGTCTCTCTCTCTCTCTCTCTCTCTCTCTCTCTCTCTCTCTCTCTCTCTGTGTGTGTGTGTGTGTCTACAATCTACCTCATAGGGCTAAAAGTGAGGAAAAAATGGGAAAGAGGAAGATCAACATGTGGTGCCTTGAACAGGATTTGCCAGTTTGGCAGCCTCCAGACGCTGCTGGACTACAACTCCAGTCAATCCTACCCATTGGTTGTGCTAATTGAGGCTGATGGGAGTTGCAAGTCCACCTGCATCTGGAGGGCACCTTGTTGGCTACCCTTGCCTTGGAGGGAAAAGGCCGAACATAAAGCAGCAGGTCTAATTCAGCCTGCCAGGGCTCCCCATTTGGCCTGCAAGGTCGCTGTGGCCAAGCCATACCCACCAGGCCTACGCTTGTTGCCATAGGGCATTAGGTGTAGGGAAAGAAGTGGGACTTTGCAGGCACCCAACGATCAGCTGGTTGGCCGTCCTCTGCCCATCACTTCGCAAGTCCTGGAAATCAGCTGATCATAGCAGAAGGCCCAGTGATCAGCTGACTGTGCCTTCCATTTATAGCACTATGCAAAAGATGGGTTGATGACATCATAGTGGCATCAGGCGATTGACAGGGCTGTGGCCCCAACCAACTGTCAAACCTGGCCTGTGAGGGGTGGGGGAAGATAAGGACCTGGCCCACCATCCCCCAAATTAATAACACCCCGTGTGTGGCACCACGGCCTGCTCTGATCCACCTGGCACCAACCAGGAGTAGGGTGTTTCTCTGTAAGGGTGCCTGTTTTGTTTGACAGTCTCCCCTCAGAAATCCAGCGGACACCTTCACTGGTGGTTTCTTGTTGGCTACTGGACTGCAAACGCTTGAGTGAATTAAAGACCATTGATCACCAGCTCACTCATTCGTGCCTACTGTATGAGGACTATATGCTTATTTTTATTTTTATTTATTTATTTTATGAATCACTTCCCATAAAAGCATCTCAGAGCAATTAAGGATAAAAACCATCAACAATAAAAGCAATTTCAAATCCGATACAAGAGACTGACAAGGATAAAAACCTCTGCTTAAAAAGGCTTCCTGAAAAAGGAATGTTGTCAAGAGACATGCCCCTTGTTTGATAGATCATTTGATGTAGTTTTAATTATATTTCATTGTTTAAATTATGCTGTACACAACTTTGATACCCTGAATGAAAAGTGGCATATGAATCCTTTTAATAAATCCTTTTAATATCAACCCGAGGGTGTATGGGGGCGTTACAGGAGGGGGAGTACCGCTGGTGAGGGGATACATCGTGCTCCTTTTGGGGTAGTTTGCCCACCTTTGGTCCCCACCCTGCACTCAGTTCTCACCTGTGGCTCCTAGAAGCTGTCAGCATAAGACAGCAGCCACACGCCAGAAAATGGCTTCAATTGGCCGGCTAAACCAGGTGAGGGTAGCTGATGGGTCTCAAACCCTCGGTGAGTTAGGGACTCCCCCTGCATGTGAAGACAGGCTATGGCAGATTGAGAGAATGTGGGTCCACAAGAAGGGGCTTTCTGCATGTGGTGTAGAGGGACGTGAAGGGCAGGTGGGGCTTGTCAACACCTGGGAAGGTAGCCCATTTAGAAGAAGGAAAACTCTGATCTAATCCTTGGCTCCCTTGCAGGGTATCTTCAGGAGAAGATAAAGCTAAGGTTTACTTACCTTAAGAGGTAAGTAAAACAAACATCTGTTCTAGCAGGCAAGATATAAAGTTGTTTTCCAGTCCTACTCAGAGTATACCCAATGGAATTAATGGGCAGGACTAACTTGCGTCCATTCATTTCAGTGGGTGTGCTCTGGAAAGAACTCGCCTGAAATCAACCCATATAATGTTCATTTAAAAAAAAATATGTGTGAGGGGGCAATATTTTCAACACCACGTGCATTCCTTGCAACATTGCTGCCCATTTCATCAGCAAGTCCTTCCTGATCTACCTGTTCAGGGACCGCTCAGCGAAGGAAAATGCCCCTCGACTTTGGGGGGAGATTTGGATGACTCAGCAAGTGATGCATTCCAAAATAATTGAGTCCCCTAAGAGGGCTTCTAATAATAGAGAACCCAGTTAAAGCACTTTCCCCTCTGCTGTTTCATAACTAGGTCCCCCGCGGATAGTTTGGTTGCTTCAGGGAACGGAATTCCTCAGGTGGGTATAGCACAGCAATCCCTCCAAAAGGAAAACAAAGGCCACTTAGGGCTTCTGTTCTCTTCTTTCCCCTGGGCTCAAAAGAGTAGAGAAAAATTGAGCTCCAAGGCTAAAGGGATCCAGTGAGAAGAGGCAGGGCTGGGTCACAAATGCAAGAAGGGATGTGGAAGAGAAATGCAGTGGAGATCCGGGAGGCGCCTGTGCCTTTAAGGTAGTTGGGGAAACTGCTGATGTGCCAAAGGCCTCTGGGACATTTCTCCTCTTGCTCCCCTTCCCCTTATCAGTTGATAGGCAAAGGGAAGAATTGCGGGTGATAGCCAGGGGCTCCCACACCCAAAACAGCTGAGCAAACCGCCAAAGGGCACAAGGAAAAGAGTGTGTTTTAAAAAGCGAGATTAATGCCCAGTAGGGAAGTTAACTCGCACTGGTGTGACATGGCTTACAGCAGCTTTGAAAGTTAAAAAAAATGACCTTCTGAGGGATCCAGAACTAGGATGCTTTTGCTACAGCTCAGCTGTGAAACCCCAAAGCCAGGAAAGAGGGCAATTTCAAATGATTTAAGACAGCTGCCCTTAGAATAAAAGATGCACAGAAATTTTTACCCGGCTACAAAAATATTTGTGTTCCAAATATGGCTGTTCTGTCCTTCCTTGGGGAACTATTGGGGTAATTTTAAGGAGAGGAGCAATGGGCGGTTGTTGATCTAAACCAGGCACGTCAGGTAGAGTTATTTCATTGGATCTACAGGATTTCCTTCAGGGAAATATTGTGATGCCAAGACACAGGGGGGGGGATTTTTTTGATGTGTTTTTTTTGGGGGGGGGGTGCTGTAGATCTTTCTGGATCTCTTCAACAACATCCCTTGGAACATGTGAAAAATGATGCCTCTGAGAATGTGCTGAATGCTTTTCTTAACCCAACGAACACCTCAGCACTGCCCCCCTCCAAGAAAAGGTTGACTTGGAGGGAGTTTCCCCAGTTAGAGAATCCAAACAGACTGAGCTAGAATTAAGGGGGGTTGCTTAGAATTTAAGTCATAAAAGTGCCACCACAGTGAGGCAGATGGGATCTTCTAGAAGCTAGAATGGGAAGGGTCTTTAGTGGTCACCTCCTAGCTCAACTCACGGACTAAATGCAGGATGAAACTGCAGCATCCTCGTGAGGCAGACATGCAGCCTCTGCCAACAAAGGAGTTATGCTGGCTACCTTTCTTGAATATGAAGGCAGACGACACTTTTTAAAGATACAGCTGTGTTAAGCGTTGGTGGAGGAGGAGGTTCAAACCTCAGGACTGAGGAGTTCTTTACAAAGCAGCGCTGTGGAAACGTTGACTCAGGTAGGCTTGTTGAAAGCAAGGCCAGCCTGGTGGAGGAAAATGCCGTCAGAGCACTGGGTCACTTTCAAGAGGGGCAAAGACCAACCCTACGGTTTCGAAAGATTCTGTCTCAATTTTTAATGGTTTGCTCGACAAGCTCTTGCTGCAGCTGCACAAGAGGTGGCAGTGTTACTCGCGGAGGTAAGGCAATGGCACTCACTCAGCACAAGGTCAGAGGCATCCAACTTAGGATTTCACGGTGTTCCAAGACTCAGCCCAAGCATTCAAAGGGAGGTTCTGGACCCAAGCCTTGGCTCAACACTTCCGAGACTGAAAAGCCAGAAAGTGCATATTTAAAACATATGGGGGAACTGAACAACTCCTTTGATTAAAAGGTTGCTTGCACTTGCCACCCAAGGCCTGGGGTGTTGAATAAAATATTGGGGAAGGAGCCAGGTAAGCCTCCCCCCACATAATCGATCATATGACACGGCACACGAACACCACTTGAATGGCAATGCCCTTCAACTTTTTTGGGGGGGGGTTCAGGACATCAAATATTTTAGGGGGGGCAAAGGGACCTTGGCCTCTAGGAGTTGACTCCTACACCAGGGGCGGTGAGCCTGGGCAAGGCACATGGCAGTGGCAAGAGCATTCAAAGAGGAGTCGTGCCCATCAAAGATTGTTGCATGCACACACATGCACAGAGCTACGTCCGTAGGTCAGCCCTCCCTGCTCATCAAATGATTGATCCGATGTCTGGGGTGGCAGGCAGTGATCTATATCTGGACTCTGCAGAGAGGTTTAAATCTCTCCACCGACCCCAGCACTGAGTCTGACTTTTGTCTTTTTGCCAACTCTCCCAAAATCAGTGGGGTCTCAGAAAAGTTGGCAGGCATAGGCAAACTCCGGCCCTCCAGATGTTTTGGAACTACAATTCCCATCATCCCTAGCTAACAGGACCAGTGGTCAGGGGTGATGGGAATTGTAGTCTCAAAACATCTGGAGGGCCGGAGTTTGCCTATCCCTGCTCTATGGCCAGGGTGAGCCACCCCGGCTTGAGAAAATCATTAACGCTGCCACAGGGTGTAGGAGTACATGCACCACACCATCACATCGCAAGCTGGAAGAGACTTCCAAATTGTATGCTTCAAGTCCTTTCTTCTTTTTCTTCCCTTTAGCATCCAGATCCAACTTTCAGAAACTCCTCTGTTTCTAGTAGAAAACCCTGGCTACCTACCCCTGGCTAAGGACTGGAGAGCAATTCAATTCAGTTCACACTCAAAAGGCGAACTTACTGATCCTTCACTTTTTGAAACAATAAGCAAAATCAAGACACTGTTGCCCTTCGAAATCTGCACTTCTCTGAATTTGGCAGTGCAGCTCTCCAGCCAACCTATATGTACAAAGATCCATATACTAGTCTGCATATAAACACACATAGCAGGTGAAAGTAACGCATTATAATTAGGGGAAACTGCTTTGCAAAAATGTATATATTAGGTAAAATTGCATACAACCATGTGTATATTGGAGAAATTCGAACTAAACTGCAGATAAACTCTGTCACAAGTTGTGGGAATGTTGGAGAATCAAGCTTAAGACAGGGGAAAAACGATAAACTGAAATTGACTGGTTCACACATCCTCACCTATGATGCAGATTTAAAATCATGATACACTCAAGTTAATAAAAGAGAGACATATATTTCTACAGGTCCTCGGGGCACTTTTCCTCAGCCCAAATGACATGGTTCTCATAGACCCTTCCAGCCCAAATTTAATCCAGAGTTATAATTTCAACAGAAAATCCAGAAAGTTTTTTATTTATTTAAAAAATCCCAGAAACAGCGAATCTGGATATAATAGGGGGGAGATGATATGTGATGGCATTTTGATGAGAACAACGTAATCCTGTGGATGCTGTGGTACACCTGCATGTGTGAGCTGCACCGAGTGCAGAGCAAGTTGGCATGTAGAAGCCTCCTGGGTTGCCATCCATCCCTTGCCTGATGCCTCAACCCCAAGACACCTCTACAACCACGGCACACAATGCGAGTAGGATGTGTAGATCCAGAATTGGCCTCCGCGCAGTCACTTATGGACACATCGTTAAGACCGTGTTCATGGAAGGCAGTCTTACTCGGCAAAGACGAAGAAGAAACTGCGAGACAACCCGCTCCATCTGAGAACTGTAGAGTGCAAAGAGGACTCCCAGGACTTCTCCTGACTATTCTTTGAGCAAGACACCAAACATCATGATTGAGAATGGAAAGGGGGAAAATACCACACATACCTTGTTATGAATCATCTTACTACTTTTTCTCTGTACTGGCCACCTTAAAGTCTTTTTTTTTTAATTACTCTTTCTCCCTCACCATCAGTACCCCATCCTTCTTCCACCTAAAGGTAAGCCCCAAAAGGCACCAGAGCTCTCAGTATGACAGCCCCAAATCTTAAGAGTGTTTCCTCCCAAATGCCACCAAGCGCATAGAGGCATGCTCCCTCCAGCACGCCCTGCCACGGTGGAAATCCCTATTTACTCTTGAGCAAGCCCATATATTGCATGGTGCGGCTCTGCCCTCAGCGGGACTCACTTCGGAGCCAAAACGCATTAGATCAGGCTTGGGCTGTATGTCGCGCGTGCTCGTTTGTTTTTAAAGTCCACTCTGTGCAAAATTCCCAAGGAGCCCAATTCAACAACACTGTTTTCCCCAAGGGAAATCAATCATAGAAACCCAACACAGTCCGATAGACGAGATCGCCACGCGGGGAGTACGAGAGAGGAGGCGGGGAGGGGGAGAGAAGAGAAGGAAAGACGCAGCTGGCAGGCGGGAAGGGGTTAACCCACCACCCTGCGCCCCCTAACCCCGCAATAAGTCCCTTCGAAGCGGAGGCTGCCTCCCGAAGAAGCGCGCCGCCAGAAGGGTAAGACGCGCGCCAAGGCGTCTTGGGCGCAAAGGCGCGCAAAGGCGGCCACGGCGTCTTCTCCAGGGCCACCGGCAGCGCCCTCCAGGGCTTGCCCTTCAGAGCATCTTTGGAGGGAAGGGGGGGTGGGGGAAGCCGCTGCGTTTCCTAGTCTCACTCTCCCCCCTCCTCACCTCCTCTCCCGCGAGCTGAGGGAAGGCGCCCCTTACCATCGCCGCCTTGGCGCGGAAGGCGCCGGGTCCCTTGCGGTGCTGGTGCGCGCGGTGCCCGTCGTGGCCAGGGTTGCTGCTCTCCAGGTCGCGCTTCTCCCGGCGGCGGCTGGCGCTGCGGCTGCTGCTGCCCTGCGGCGGGCGCTGCTGCTCCTCCTCGCCGGAGTCCAGGCTGCTGAAATTCCACACGACCAGCGTCTGCACGAGCAGCACGGTGAGCGCCAAGACGAGCGCCGAGCGCGAGCGGCGGGCCAGGCGGCGGGCGCACGAAGCGGCCGCGGACGACGACGGCGAAGGCGACGCGGCCACCACCACCATCTTCGCGGCGGAGGCAGCGGCTGCTGCTGCTGCTGCTCCGGCTTGCTGCTGCTCCTGCTGCTCGCTGAGCCACTCAGAAGCGCCGCATCCGCCGCCGCCGCCTGGAGTTTTTCAGACGGACGAGACGTCAGCAGCAGGAGGAGGAGGCGGAGGCGGCCGAGGAGGCGGAGAGCAGGCAGGCGAGAGGAGCCGAGGAGGCCCGGCCCTCCGGCAGCCAGGCAGGCAGGCGAGGCAGCCCCGCGCTCGCTCGCTCCAGACGAGCCGAGGGGAGGAGAGGGGCTTGGTCGGCGAGGGGCGTGCGCGCAAAGGAGACGGTGGGGAGGAGCCGGCGGCGGCGCAGCCGAGCGAACGAGCGGCGCCTTGTTTCAGGAGGAGGAGGAGGAGAAGCCGGTGTGGGGGCTTTGGACAGGCAGGGGGTGGGGGCGTCTCTCTCCGGCTGCGCCTTGGCACGGCTCGCAAAGGAGAGGGACGCCCGTCTTAGCTGCCGTGCGCCCGCGTCCCCGGCCCGGCCACCCCCTTCCAGCTGCGCCTTTAAGGGCGGCTCGATCCGCGGCTCTTATAGCAGGTGTGATTCCCGGTTCGGGAGCCTCTGGGCCGAGCGAGAGCTGCTTCGCGTGCCGAGCTATTGCCTGGAGAGCACGCCGCGCTCTTAAAGGCACGCGAGTCGGCGTGTGAAGGGGGGGGAGCGCGCCCGTGCGTTGTTCTGGCCTCGCAGCAATTGCTGCGTGCACAGACATCGCTCAGCTCAAGCGCATCCCCGCCCTCCCGCGGAATCCCGGGGGTTGCAGTTCGTTCAGGGTGCTGGGAATTGTTGCTCCATGGCGGGGGAACTACAGTTCCCAGAATTTTTGCGGGGATGTATGGATGGTGTGTGTACGCAGCCACAGTTTGGAGGAACACTGCGCCTAAGATTGCGGGCTTCAGCGGGTCTGTAAGGCTGCATTCCTATGCATGCACCTGCTGGCGAGTAAGCCCTGTTGAAAACAAGTCGATTGCATTTAAGCGGAGCTTTGGAAAAAAAAGCCCTTTGGGTAACGATGTTGCAACTCTCACACACACGTATATATAACAAAACGGTGTACAACAGGACAACATAGTACTACAATAACATCAATAAAAACGAATCACATTCCAAAGGCCTGTTTGAACAGTAGCCATTTAAAAAGACCTAAGAGAAAGCAGAAAGGACTCCGTCTGAACTTCTATTGGCAGGGGCTGCCATACTAAAGGCTGGTCAAACCTCAAGGGCAATCAAAGGTGTCCCATCAGAAGATCTCAGTGACTGATGTGGAGCATCAGGAAGCAGACAGTCCTTAAGGTGCTGTGGGCCTAAGTTGTTTAGGGCTAATCCTCACTGAAGTTAGCTGAATCTGGGAGTGAGCGCTAGCACTTATTTTACTATAAATAGCGGGCTCAGGTTGCACAATTAGAGTTGATTCAGAGCTCTTGTGCAATGAAACCTGCTTCCTTCCAAAAATCAAGACTTTTGTGATAAAGAAAGTGGGAAGGAAATGCACTGGAAAGTGTGGGATAATGCCTGGTGCATCACCATCATCTAACCTCCCTGCAAACAAATCAGAATGAATGCGCAATATATAGCCACCATCAACTAAGCTCCATGCAGCTTTGTTCAAAAACATCATGGGGGGGACATCCAGAAACCACCACACAACTCATCGGCTAAGTATGACTAAGTATTTCAAATGTACCTGCCATCCCCTACCTGTCATTAGGTGTGATTCCTGCATTGCAGGGGATTGGACTAGATGACACCATTGGGGATCCCTTCTAACTCTACAGCTCTGTGATCCTAAGATTCTATAACTGGAGCAAAATATTATTACATGTACTAATCATACTTAAATTATTCAGCAAAACCTGAACAACTTTTTCTTTTTAGTTTCCTGCAAATGTGCAGCCTTTTGTCTGTTAGAGCTTGTGCTGATAAAAGCTGTCAGGTGGGTTATTACTAACAAATGGATATAAAGATTTCAGTTTTTAAAATAATAATAATAACATGCCTCTTGGAATGCCACGCAGAGAGGTTTGTGATAGGTAAAAATAATTCCCTGCTTAAAAGCAGCCTTACAATTGCAGCCGCAGCTCTAGAAACCTACAAAAATCTACTCAATACAATTAGCTTTTTTGTCCTTTATTATTTCCTCAAGCACTGAGGTTTTGTGACACTTCTTTTCAGCTGAACCAAATAAATATTATCTTCCATGTTTTTCATTGCGCAGTCAAAGTGCCCCCCTTATCTGCTCTCCTTTCTTGTGATGTGGCACACGCATAGCAACAGCCTCACAATTAATTGGTACTTTGCTTCTTAATTAAGAAGTTAGTGGGCCGGATTCTCAACTGCATTTTGGGAGTAAAGGTCTGAGAGAGATAAACTGTGCTGAGCTGATACCATCCTGTTCTCTGGTAGTACAGAGTGTGCCTTCTCAGCCACATGCTGCATTTAAGAACCTAGAACACTGCCCAATACTGAGGGAGGTCATTGGTCTGTCTACTATTGTCTATGCTGGTTGGCAACAACTCTCCAGGGTTTCATCTGTCTATTGGCCTGAGGTTCTCTACCCCTATTTTAGAGCAAATTCTGGCTCATCATTATTGTGATGAAATAGAACGGATGACTTGTGGAAACAGAGGAAGCTTCCTTAAACAGAGTTTGGCCATTGAACCATTTAGCTTAGTACTGGCCACATTCACACCACACCCTGAAAGCCCCATGATACCACTTCCAAGTGCTCATGGCTTCCCCCAAATAATTCTGGGAGCTGTAGTTTGTCAAGGGTGCTGAGGGTCTCCTAAAGAGACCCCTATTCCCCTCAGGGAGTGAAGATTCTCAGAGTTCCCTGAGAAAAGAGATTGACTATGAAACTATTCTAAGAATTGTAACTCTGTGAGGGGAATGTGGGTCTCCTGAAAACTCAGCACCCTTGACAAACTACAGTTCCCAGGATTCTTTGGGGGAAGCCAAGATTGCTTAAAGTAGTATCATAGAGTTACAGCCCTTCACTTTACTGAATCAGACTATGGTCCATCTAGCTTTGTACTGTCTGCCCTGATGGTTCTCTGGGAGTGGCTATCTCCCGGCCCTACCTAGAGATACCTGGGACCATCTATACACAAAGAAGATGCTCTCCCACTGAGCCATGGGCCTACCCTACTGTGGCGTTTTTCTCCAGCAGCTCGAGCGAAGGTTGAAGCCCCTGAGCAGGGAAGCTGTGACGCAACAGTGCAACCACGCCTATGGAAGGAGGTTATTTTTAGGAGACGCCACTCATATCACGGGCTGTCTTGGGGCTGCTTCCGAGAAATGTGCCAATGGGTCCTCAAATATTGAGCTTTCTGTCGAAGTTTGCTCTCCCTGAAGGAAATGCTGAGGCCTACGTGGGCCGAGGGGGGACGAGTTGCTGCCTGCATTAGAAATCAAGGTCATTTGTCAGAAAAGTAGATGAGGGAAGGAGAAAGGAGCGGGTGGGGACACCACAGCCAACAACGGGGGCGGCGGGGGGGGGAAGCATTTGAAAAGGCAGCACTGTGTGCAGTGAATGATAATATATTTATACTGCACACTTTTATCGACCTAACAAAAAAGTCACAACCCAAAGGGTAGATTGCACAGGCCCGCTGGTGAAGGCCGAGGATGCTCCCAGACAACAAAAACAAGCAAGTGCTTGCTAGCATTGAACTATATTATTTTAAAAAGTAATTTATAGCCAAATCTCCTTTGTGCCCTTTGGGGGAGGAAGGGCTATAGCGCACTGGCAGAGCATCTGTTTTGCACACAGAAGGTCCCAGGTTCAGTCCTCGGCATCTCCAGGTAGGGCTGCGAGAGGCCCCTGCCTGAAACACTGCTGTCATGGACTGGCTGGATGCTGAGGAGTGGTGAGAAGCACCAGCTAGATCAGGCATCCCCAAACTCAGCCCTCCAGATGTTTTGGGACTACAATTCCCACCATCCCTGACCATTGGTCCTGTTAGCTAGGGATGATGGGAGTTGTAGTCCCAAAACATCTGGAGGGCCAAGTTTAGGGGTGTCTGAGCTAGATCTAATAGCCCTGAGCACGTCTCAGTACCAGGAAAAATATACAAGGTAGCTACACCACTCTCATTTCACAGAAATTGCTCACAAGGTAGTACATTTTGCCCTGTGAGGTTCTATCTAGGAGGGCTAGAAACTTAAATAAAAAGAAAAAAGAAAAAAGCTCAGAGTCATAGGTGCCACTAGAAGTCTTCAGGGGTGCCATAGAGCCTGTGGGTGTTAGCTTGGTTGCCATTGGTTTAGCCAGTGCGGAGCTAGATGTACCAATGGTCTAATCCAGTATGAGGCAGCTTGCTCTGTTCCCACAAACCAGGCCATCATCTCATCCTTATGCTTCAATCTTGATTTTGTCCTCGCAGAACTGAGCAAAATAACCCGTTTTGGGAGGCGGGTAATAGCTGTGCTTCTGTAACTTTTGTTTTGCACATAAAACAAGCCGCCTTATGTGTAAAACACCGATTTCAGGTTGAAAAGTGTTGTTAATTGCTTGGGGGCACAAAGCTTAACAAGTTAAATTGTAGTACCTCTTGGTTTCAGCTGGCTACTTCTCAGAAGAACAGAACAAGCATATTACACATCTGTTGTGCTTGGAAGATTTGCTTGTCGCAGAAACTCTCTTTCAAAAACTAAGGGTCTATGAAACAAGTGCTAGATGTTGTTTCTCCAGACTTGCTTTAATTTATTTGCTGTAATTTTTTTTTATCCTGCCTTTCCTCCTATGAGCAAAAGGTAACACACCTGGTTCTAGCTCCCAACCCCAATTTTATCCTGACAACAACCCTGCAAGGTAGCTTAAACCAAGATACAAACCTAGAATCATGGAGTTGGAAGGGACCCCAAGGGTCATCTAGTCCCACCCCCTGTGATGCAGTGACCACAGCTAAAGAATCCCTGATAGATGGCATTGCAACTTCTGTTTTAAAACCTCCAATAAAGGTTTATTGAGGGAATAAAGGGCAGCGACTGAGGAGGGAGCACAAGGTGAGCTGAGCTTGTAGGTTTTGTGGGTTTGTATTTTTGGGGCTGTGTGTGATTAAGTTTGTGTGCTTATTTGTTTCCTTATTTGTTTGTGTGTTTCCCAGGCTTGTGTGTGTGAGAGAGTTGTTTCTGGCTTGTGTGTGTGTGTTTGTCTGGTGACTAGCTGTGGGCGGAGCTAATCAGTGCCTAGAGGGCAGCGACTGAGGAAGTAGGCAAAAGGTGAGCTGAGCTTGTAGGGCGGAGCTAATCAGTGCCTGGAGGGCAGCGACTGAGGAGGGAGCACAAGGTGAGCTGAGCTTGTAGGTTTTGTGGGTTTGTATTTTTGGGGCTGTGTGTGATTAAGTTTGTGTGCTTATTTGTTTCCTTATTTGTTTGTGTGTTTCCCAGGCTTGTGTGTGTGAGAGAGTTGTTTCTGGCTTGTGTGTGTGTGTTTGTCTGGTGACTAGCTGTGGGCGGAGCTAATCAGTGCCTAGAGGGCAGCGACTGAGGAAGTAGGCAAAAGGTGAGCTGAGCTTGTAGGGCGGAGCTAATCAGTGCCTGGAGGGCAGCGACTGAGGAGGGAGCACAAGGTGAGCTGAGCTTGTAGGTTTTGTGGGTTTGTCTTTTTGGGGCTGTGTGTGATTAAGTTTGTGTGCTTATTTGTTTCCTTATTTGTTTGTGTGTTTCCCAGGCTTGTGTGTGTGAGAGAGTTGTTTCTGGCTTGTGTGTGTGTGTTTGTCTGGTGACTAGCTGTGGGCGGAGCTAATCAGTGCCTAGAGGGCAGTGGCGCGCGCCTAACGGCGCGCGCAGTTTGACCTATCTTTTGATAGAGGAGAGCTAGTCTCAAACGTTTACTTGGGGAGACCTAGGCTTCTTTTTTGAGTGTCCTGACTTCAAGCTTCAAGATGGAGGGTGAGGGAACAACTGTAGTCACCTGCAATTCCTGCGCAATGTTTGCCTTCTTGCCAAAGGATGTAGGCAGCTACACCTGCAGCAAGTGCAAGTTGGTTGCCCTACTAGAAGACAAGGTCCGGCAACTTCAGAAGGGGGAGGGAACAACTGTAGTCGCCTGTAATTCCTGCGCAATGTTTGTCTTCTTGCCAAAGGTTGTAGACAGCTACACCTGCAGCAACTGCAAGTTGGTTGCCCTACTCGAAGACAAGGTCCAGCAACTTCAGGCCCGTGTATCTACGCTCCAGAAAATTAAAGAGCTGGAGCTTTTCTTGGATGCAGCAGAGCACACTGTCTCCACCAAGCAGGAGACAGGGCACATCTCTGAGGAGGAGATCAGTTCCCCAACTCAGGAGCCAGATGTATGGAGGAACGTGACTCACAGAAGTAGAATGCCCAGGGATCGCTCTGAGTGTTTAGAACTACAAAATCGATTTGAAGTGCTCTCAAATCTGGAAGATGAAGAACAGACTCCATTGGAAGATCTCTCCCTCATCACAGTTGATGAGGTATATGAAGACGAGCAACATAGTCAGTCCTCTGGGAATGTGCAGGCGACCTTGGAAGGGACAGCACATGTAAGAATCCCGACCAAGCCAAAGAGGAGGCGTGTAGTAGTGATAGGGGATTCCCTACTGAGGGGTACGGAAGCAGTGATCTGTGGGCCTGACAAGATGTCTCGAGAGGTATGCTGTCTCCCCGGGGCCAAGATCCATGATGTTACAGAACGGCTGCAAGGAATAATTAAACCCACGGATAAAAACCCCTTCCTTTTAGTCCATGTGGGAACCAATGACACCGCAAGCCATAGCCTCCAGAAGATCAAAAGTGATTATGAGGCTCTGGGCAGGAAGCTGAAGCAATTAAATGCACAAATTGTCATCTCATCTGTCCTCCCAGTTGAACGCCGTGGCCCAGGAAGAGAGAGGAAAATAGGAGAAGTGAACAACTGGCTTCGCAAATGGTGCCGGCAGGAACGGTTTGGTTTCTTAGATCACGGTCTGCAGTTTCTTGAAGATGGACTTCTGGCAAGTGATGGGCTGCACCTCACAAGGGTTGGGAGGAATGTTTTTGCCAACAATCTCAAAAACCTCATCAGGAGGGCTTTAAACTGACTTATGTGGGGGAGGGAGACAGTGGTCCTGAAGGTAGGAGTCTATCAAATGCTGAAGATGATCATCCAAAAGTCAAGGACCAAATGGAGCAAACAGCGCACAGACCTAGTGGTGGGAGGAAAAAATCCTTAAGTATGAGACTAGGGGGAATGATCAATGGTTTTCAATGTCTGTATACAAATGCACAGAGCATGGGAAATAAACAAGATGAACTTGAGCTCTTGGTACAGCAAACTAAATACGACATAATAGGCATCACTGAAACCTGGTGGGATGAGTCTCATGATTGGAATGTAGTAATAGAGGGATACAATCTATTTAAGAGAAATAGACCAAACAGGAAAGGAGGAGGAGTGGCGTTATATGTCAGGGATGTGTATACCTGTGAAGAGATCCATGATTTAAAACTTCAAAGCCAAATTGAGAGTATCTGGGTCAAAATTAAGGGAGAGAAAAATAACAGTGATCTCATGGTGGGAGTTTACTATAGATCCCCAAGCCAAACTGAGGACATAGATGATGCCTTCCTGGAACAGATGACCAAGCATTCAAAAGGAAATGAGATAGTAGTAATGGGGGATTTCAACTATCCTGATATTTGTTGGATGTCAAACTCAGCCAAGAGCATAAGGTCGAACAGATTCCTCACTGGCCTTGCAGACAATTTCATTTTCCAGAAAGTGGGAGAAGCAACAAGAGGATCAGCCATTTTAGATCTGGTCCTAACCAATAGTGATGACCTGGTTAGTGGGGTAGAAGTGGTAGGATCATTAGGTGGGAGTGATCATGCTCTTCTGGAGTTTATTATACATCAGAAAGGAGCAACCAAGCATACTAAGACTCAAATTCTAGACTTTAAGAAAGCCGACTTCAGAAAACTTAGGGAAATGCTGGGTGTGATCCCATGGTCAGTAATACTTAAAGGGAAGGGAGTTCATGATGGATGGGAGTTTGTTAAAAGGGAGATATTAAAAGCACAACTTCAAGCAGTACCAATGAGACGAAAACATGGAAGGTGCCTAAAGAAGCCAGGGTGGCTATCTAATGAACTTTTAACTGAGTTAAGATTTAAAAGGGATATGTACAAGAAATGGAAAAAGGGGGAAACCACCAGAGAGGAATTCAAACAAATAGCCAGCACATGTAGAGACAAAGTCAGAAAAGCTAAAGCACAGAATGAACTCAGGCTTGCTAGAGAGGTTAAAAGCAATAAAAAGAGTTTTTATGGGTATGTCCGTAGCAAAAGGAAGAACAAGGAAACAGTGGGGTCACTTAGAGGAGAAGAAGGTGAAATGCGAACAGGGGACGCAGAAAGGGCAGAACTCCTCAATACCTTCTTTGCCTCAGTCTTCTCCAAAAAAGAAAACAATGCCCGACCTGAAGAATATGGAGCAGATGATTCAGCAGGGGAAACACAGCCCAGAATAAGTAAGGAGGTAGTACAAGCACACTTGGCTAGTTTAGATGTATTCAAGTCTCCAGGGCCAGATGAACTACATCCCAGAGTATTAAAAGAACTGGCAGAGGTGATTTCAGAACCACTGGCAGTAATCTTTGAGAATTCTTGGAAAACAGGTGAAGTCCCAGCAGACTGGAGGAGGGCAAATGTTGTCCCTATTTTCAAAAAGGGGAAAAGAGAGGACCCAAACAATTACCGCCCAGTCAGCCTGACATCAATACCAGGAAAGATTCTAGAGCAGATCATTAAGCAAACGGTCTGTGAGCACCTAGAAAGGAACGCTGTGATCACTAAAAGTCAGCATGGGTTTCTGAAAAATAAGTCATGTCAGACTAATCTGATCTCATTTTTTGACAGAATTACAAGCCTGGTAGACGAAGGGAACACTGTGGATGTAGCCTATCTTGATTTCAGCAAGGCCTTTGACAAGGTGCCCCATGATATTCTTGTAAAGAAGCTGGTAAAATGCGGGCTAGACAATGCTACCATTCATTGGATTTGTAACTGGCTGACTGACCGAACCCAAAGGGTGCTCATCAATGGCTCCTCTTCATCCTGGAGAGAAGTGACTAGTGGGGTGCCACAGGGTTCTGTCTTGGGCCCAGTCTTATTCAACATCTTTATCAATGACTTGGATGATGGGCTTGAGGGCATCCTGATCAAGTTTGCAGATGACACCAAATTGGGAGGGGTAGCTAATACCCCAGAGGACAGGATCACACTTCAAAATGACCTTAACAGATTAGAGAGCTGGGCCAAGGCAAACAGGATGAATTTTAACAGGGAGAAATGTAAAGTACTACACTTGGGCAAAAAAAATGAAAGGCACAAATACAGGATGGGTGATACCTGGCTTGAGAGCAGTACAAGTGAAAAGGATCTAGGAGTCTTGGTAGACCACAAACTTGACATGAGTCAACAGTGTGATGCAGCAGCTAAAAAAGCCAATGCAATTCTGGGCTGCATTAATAGGAGTATAGCATCTAGATCAAGGGAAGTAATAGTACCACTGTATTCCGCTCTGGTCAGACCTCACCTGGAATACTGTGTCCAGTTCTGGGCACCACAGTTCAAGAAGGATATTGACAAGCTGGAACGTGTCCAGAGGAGGGCAACCAAAATGGTCAAAGGCCTGGAAACGATGCCTTATGAGGAACGGCTTAGGGAGCTGGGTATGTTTAGCCTGGAGAAGAGACGGTTAAGGGGTGATATGATAGCCATGTTCAAATATATAAAAGGATGTCATATAGAGGAGGGAGAAAGGTTGTTTTCTGCTGCTCCAGAGAAGCGGACACGGAGCAATGGATTCAAACTACAAGAAAGAAGATTCCACCTAAACATTAGGAAGAACTTCCTGACAGTAAGAGCTGTTCGACAGTGGAATTTGCTGCCAAGGAGTGTGGTGGAGTCTCCTTCTTTGGAGGTCTTTAAGCAGAGGCTTGACAGCCACCTGTCAGGAATGCTTTGATGGTGTTTCCTGCTTGGCAGGGGGTTGGACTGGATGGCCCTTGTGGTCTCTTCCAACTCTATGATTCTGTGATTCTGTGATTCTGTGATTCTGGAGATTCCACCACCTTCCAAGGTAGCCCATCCTGCTGTCAAAAAGCTCTTACCACCAGAAAGTTCTTCCTAATGTTTTGTTGGAATCTGTTGTCTTACTCATGGTTTCATGGTCTACCTTGTGTTTTCATTTTGCATTTTTATGTTGTGAACTGCCCAGTGATCTGCAGATGAAGGGTGGTATACAAATTTTAATAATAATAATAATAATAATAATAATAATAATAATAATAATAATAATACCACCACCACCCTCTGGAGCAACAGAAAACAAGCTTGTTCCACCTGCCCTGTGACAGCCCTTCAGGTATTTGAAGAATTAGACTGTGTAGAAAGACAAAATTCACATTCATTTCTCTGCCCACATTTGCCTGCCATCCATGGCATGTGGACCCCAGAAGATTAACCAGAAGGGAATGTGGCCCCCAGACCGAACAAGTTCTCTAGCCCAAGTGCCAGATAAAGAGGTCAGGATAGCCCGAGGCTCCCTTCCTTCCCCCTGCTGCGAGCCTTTGTAAGAAAACTGTCTTTAGATTCTTTAATCCTGCCTCACTCTCAACAGTTTTGAAAACCTTCAATGCCAAGTAGGAACATTTGAGAGCTCTATGGGGCTTCTTACTCCTCCTCGAGATATTTTGGATCGCACCATCTTGGAGTAGTTATGTGGCGTCATAAATCACAAGTAGCCCTGGTATAAACAGGAGCACATGGATTTTCTATATGAATTCAGCCTTGTGAAGCCGGCTCACTTTGGAGGTTAGAAATAAAGAACCCAAAGCCAGATGTGCATATAAATCCACATATGTGCTCCTTTCATTTTTCACATTTGTTGTTTAAAGGCAAGGGTGTTTAGCTTAGGGATCTACAGCAGAGCTTAACAGTTCTGTGTGTTTTTTTAAAAACACACACACACACACAATTTTTTTGTTTGACCTTAAAGGGAGCATTATGATGTTCAGTAAATAGCTTGTTTGCTTTGTACAGGAATGATTTGTAACATCCATAGTTTTCTCCAAACAATTTGTTTTTACACTGTGAGATTTAGTGTCAGGGACTTAGAAAATGGAATTGTTTTATGAGCACAGAGCAATCACTCTAGGGCATGCTTATTTCACAAAATAATACCCCCTCCCTGCTCTTTTCTTCCAAATCTTACCTTCCTGGAGAAATGATATATTCACTACACATGCAGTGGTGGCTGGTCTATTGTGGCCAGTAGGGCACTGCCCCACCAACCTCAGTCTGCTCCCAGCCACCACCCCACAGGCCTACCTCCTTACCTAACCAGTCCAGAGGTCAGCACTGCCTGTGAGCTTCCCTCCTTCTTGGTCTCAGTGTTCTCCTAGAACCCAACAAGGAGGAGCATGGGGATGCCTGAGAGGAGTGTTACAGAGAGACTGGCCTAACATCTTGTGGTCAGCTGTGGGTCAATTGGACTTCTGTTCTCAGACTCGTCAGACACAGGGAGGTTTGTGGAATCCAGAAAAAGGCAAGAGTGCGCCTCAGAACGCATGTAAGCTCTTAGTGTGTACTGTAGTGCTGTGGTTAGAGCAGCATCTCCCCCCAATGTGGTCTCCTCCAGATGTTTTGAGTGACAACTCCCACCATCCCTGTCATGATCCAGGGGCCAGAGGTTCAGTCCAAAGAGGGTAAAGTCTTTTACCAAAACACTTACCCAAAAGAGTAGGGTTCAAGGTGAAGATCAGTCTTCACAAGCCAAACACAAGCATAGAGAATCTGTCCAGGTCCAAAACATAATCCAAAAACAAGGTTATGGGACAGTCCAAGATTAATCTCACAAGGAGTTCATGAAGCAAGACAGGAAAACTATGTTTATTCTGTTTATTCGTTTACTTATTTCATTCATATCCTACTTTTTTCTTCAAGAAGGTCATGATGACATACATGGTTTCCCCCCTCTTCCTCATTTAATCCACACAACAATCATTAAGGTAAGTTAGACCAGCCCAAGGTCACTCAATGAGCTTCATGACCCAAGTGAGGATTTGAACCCACGTCTCCCAGGGCCAACACTCGAACCCAGCCTGTTGGATTACAATTCCCATCATCCCCAACTACTGGCCATGCTGGCTAGAAATGGTAGGAGTTGTAGTCCAACAACATTTAGGGACCCAAGGTTGAGAAAGGGTGCTCTAACCACTGCACCACATTTGGAACAAGGTGCCACAGACCTGCATTGCCTCCAGGCACTAGGAGACTCAAGAAAGTGACCTTATGTACTCTGGCCTATTGAAACACTCTAAATTCAGCGATGGGCTCTTCACACACATTTTTTGCCACAGGGATGGTCTCTCCCAGCCCTACTTGGGAGATGCTGGAGATTGAACCTGGGACCTTCTTCATGCAAGGCACATGTTCCACCACTGCCTTTTCCAATCTCAGGGTTGTGGGGTTGAGCCCCATGTTGGGTGAAAGATGGTCTGAACATATTTCACCGATCCTGGCCAGACCACACTGACTGCCAATTAGTTTCTGGACCCAATTCAAAGTGCTGGTTTTGACCTCTAAAGCCTTAAATGTCTCAGGACCACAGTACTTCAATGACTGCCTCTCTCCATATGAACCTATCCAGACCCTGAGATCATCCTCTGAGGCCCTTCTTCATGTGCCTCCTCCATGAGAGGTCCAGAGGGTGGCAACATGAGAACAGGCCTTTTCTGTGGTGGGTCCCCATTTGTGGAATGCTTTCCCCAAGGAAGTTCTGCTGGTACATTCATTATACACCTTTAGGCACTAGGCAAAAACATGTTGTGAACCACCCTGAGATAAGGGTGGCATAAAGGTAAAGGTAAAGGGACCCCTGACCATTAGGTCCAGTCGTGACCGACTCTGGGGTTGCGGCGCTCATCTCGCATTATTGGCCGAGAGCCGGCATACAGCTTCCGGGTCATGTGGCCAGCATGACTAAGCCACTTCTGGCGAACCAGAGCAGCGCATGGAAACGCCATTTACCTTCCCACCGGAGCGGTACCTATTTATCTACTTGCACTTTGACATGCTTTCGAACTGCTAGGTGGGCAGGAGCTGGGACCGAACAACGGGAGCTCACCCCGTCGCAGGGATTCGAACCGCCAACCTTCTGATCAGCAAGCCCTAGGCTCTGTGGTTTAACCCACAGCGCCACCTGGGTCCCTCAAGGGTGGCATACAAACAAACAAATATTGCAAGGGGTTGGACTAGATGATCCTCACAGTCCTTTCCAACTCTACAAATCTGTGTTTCTCCAATCTTTGCTGTGAGATTGAGAAATACAGTTCCTGATTGGTGAAAGAACCATGCCCTGCTTTAGCTCCAGTGAATAGAACTGCTGGGCTATGGAACATACAAGCGGCATTCTGCTTGGGGCTCGATATTTCTACATTGTTACCCAGGATCACAACCACTTCCCAGCAATAAAAACTGGGTGGCCTGATTCTTATACCGTCCTGCAGCACAGCAATTGGATTTAAATTAATCTATATTAAGAAGCAGAATGTGAGCTGGCTTCCCCACCCCACCCCCTTCAGATGAGAAATGCATTGAGAAGGTGAAATCCTCTGGGTTTTTTTTTTTAATTCTGTTCCTTACTGCTGGGATCCATTCTCAAGGGATTTCTTGCAGAGGGAAGGCAGAGGGAGTTATCTGCACTGAGGTTTGAAAATCAGATATAATGATAGTTCTGGTGATGGGGGAACACACATTAGATGCCATGAGTCCCCCTACACTCTCAGGATCGGGTTTGGGTTGGCAGGATCCGATGGAAGAGGAGGCAGAGATGCGGGGATGGGGTGGGGGAACCTGGGTTGGAGGAGGGGGGAACTCCCCTCTTTGCCCTGTGGAAGGGGGAGCAAGGATGTTCACTTCTCCACCTCTGCTGTAGAGAGGGAAGCCTGGGGAGTGCTTTGATCAGCCAAGATGGGGAAGGGGGACTGAACAGGAGGATGCAGCCTTGTCACCTAGAACCAAACAATGCCTTTGCAGATGGGAGCAGACCCACCAATGGAGTTCCCACCTGCAGCCAACACCTATGAATACCAGCTGCTGGGAATTGCAGGTGGGCAGACTGATGTTGTGCTCAGGTCCTGCTTGCTTGTTTCCCACAGGTGTCTGCTTGGCCACTGTGAGAACAGGATGCTGAGCTTTGGAAAACGAGCTAAAGAAGAATGGCAACTGAAGCTGATGGAATATGTGCACAAACCGTGAAGAATATTCAATCATATATATATGCATATGCAACTGGAGGAAATCTACTCCATACAACGTACAAACGTCTCAAAAAGTGCAAAGAGATTCAAAAGTGCAATGAGCTTTGCCAACCAGGAACCGTTGAGGTTGTGAGTGTTTCAGCCTAGTTAAGTGTTTATGTATGAACAATTTGACGATGTCCATCCCTGAAGAAACGATAATAATGAAACGGGGATAATACAAGCTAGCCGCCCGTCGGGAGAAGAAGACGTGGACTCCTGAGAGACTTTAGCACTTTATGATATTGGACTTGTTGCACATCGGACATTGCCCTTTTGAATCTCTTTGCACTTTTTGAGACGTTTGTACTTGTATGGAGTAGATTTCCTCCGGTTGCATATGCATATATATATGATTGAATATTCTTCACGGTTTGTGTCATTTTGATATATTATTCTACTGTACCGTGTTGTCTATTTTGTATTTGATGGAATATGTGCAGCTTGCGGACTTAACATATAGAATAAGAGAACAAGAAGAACATACGTTTAGAGAAGATTGGAAAATGTTTATTGAATATATGGGGGGAAATGGTGTACACTTGAAAACGTTGGCGGCATTAAGATAAATTCAACAGCATAAATAAGTTTTGATGGATGTAGATACTGAATGGTTTAGTTTATGTAAAATATGCAGGGATTTACGATTGGCAAAATGAACCATGGAAAGAGAAGAAGGGAAGTCACTGATATTTTAAGAAAAGCATGCCAGGAGGGGAAACCTGTTAGAGCCTCTCTGCTCCTTCTGTCCAGTTCTGAGCTTCTCGCTTTGCTCCTGAGTCGTGACTCCTGAACATGGCACCTGCTGTCGATGCTGTAGGGTTACTTGCTCAAATAAAGATCCCTTTTCTGCTTCCAAGTATCAGAGTCCAGCTCTGCGTGTGCTAGGCAGGAGCCAGGACATGAGAGCTCAGAGGCAAGACGTGAAGAAGCATTTAAAATCTTGTTATTGTGCTACAAGCTTAAGGATCTTCCTCGGTTTGCCTTGGTGGCTGTCGAAAGGTGCGGTCCTGAGAACAAATCCCAGGCAGCTGTTTAAGAACCTCCAGGCGTGTGAGGACCGTGTTCTGATTTAGAGAGATGTCAAAGGACAGCCTTCCAAGGAGTTAGGCCAGATTAAACATGAGTAGCAAACAGCATCAGAATCCATCCTGTGGTCTGCGGCAATGCCAGTAATCGTGTCTGACTCAGCGAGCGCCCATCCTTTCAGAAACTGACACACTGCTTCTGCCACAGATCCCCAAGTACACACTGTCTCTTCTCCCTACTCCTCTTATTAGCACATGTTTCTCAAGAGCTGCTCCAACAAAATTCCAGGTGCTCTGTCTCATTCGTGTCTGTTTTTTCCTCCTAGACCAAACCCAGTGTTCCGGCCACACATTCTGCAGGAGGTGCTGAGTGACGGGTGAATCTATTTTCAGGTTGTTGTTGTTTGGTGTAGTGGTTAAGAGCGGTAGTCTCGTAATCTGGTGAAGCAGGTTCGATTCCCCGCTCCTCCACATGCAGCTGCTGGGTGACCTTGGGCTAGTCACACTTCTTTGAAGTCTCTCAGCCCCACTCACCCCACAGAGTGTTTGTTGTGGGGGAGGAAGGGAAAGGAGAATGTGAGCCGCTTTGAGACTCCTTCGCGTAGTGATAAAGCGGGATATCAAATCCAAACTCTTCTTCTTCTTCTTAGTTCTTCTTCTTAGTTTTGCCTTTTTCCAGTGCTAAGTTCAGTTATCCACGCTTCCACATCAATTTGCAATTAAAAAAAAAATCATTGTGGAAACTCACCAACATTTCCGCATGACAGACCTGATGCAGGGGCACAGACCTGATGGGCTTGTGGCTGTCTTCATTTAGATTTGGTTCTGTGATGTCATCACAGAACCAAATCTGATTGATGATGCTATGACAATGCTATGACATCACTTCCACACTGGCGATCATGTAATTAGCAAGAAGAGAATATGAAACTTGTCTGAACTGTGGATTGCCATGACCCTACATGATTTTGTAAAAGGTAAAGGTAAAGGGACCCCTGACCATTAGGTCCAGTCGTGTCCGACTCTGGGGTTGCGGCGCTCATCTCGCTTTATTGGCTGAGAGCCGGCGTACAGCTTCCGGGTCATGTGGCCAGCATGACTAAGCCGCTTCTGGCGAACCAGAGCAGCGCATGGAAACGCCGTTTACCTTCCCACTGCAGTGGTACCTATTTATCTACTTGCACTTTGAAGTGCTTTCGAACTGCTAGGTGGGCAGGAGCTAGGACCGAGCAATGGGAGCTCACCCCGTCGCAGGGATTCGAACCTCCGACCTTCTGATCAGCAAGATCTAGGCTCTGTGGTTTAACCCACAGCGCCACCTGGGACCCCTACATGATTTTGTAGAGTCTCCAAAAACCACTTTTTTCATACACACGTAAGTGGTTCTGCTTACAACTCATTTGCACAGGAGGGTTCCTTCTTTACCATTTTCCTACAGTGATGTCTAACTGGTTGCAGTCTGGTAAAAGCATGTAGCACATCTCAGTTTAAAGGGGGGATTTTAAACAGCCAACTTTTAAAGGTGCTAACTTAAAAATTATGACACCTGAGAGCATGTTTATTGTATAGACAGAGTAGTATTTTATCTCCTTCAAAAAATAAATAAAAAACAACAACAAGTGGACTACAAATCTGGCACTGAAATAAATTCAATTTAGCCTCATGTAATTGCTTATTCAATTCTCAGATATGACATGCTGTTAGACCACAAATTGACATTCTGTTGCTTCTGTTTCAATAAGCTTAACTTGAACAAGTTGCCCTCTAGGTACATCCCAAATGGAAAGCTACTTGATCTTCATCCCAAGAAAATTAGTGTGTTAAATTTTGTTTGAAAAATTGTTATCCAAAGCATGACACTTTCTCAGCCAGTGGTGAGACTGCACAATTAATATATGTATATTTTAAATACAATATTTCTTTTAAAGCCAGCACAAAGACCGTAGAGGAGATTTATACTTCATGTCAGCTTCTTCATTGGATAATGGTGATGATGATGAATCTCAGTGCTTTTTTTCTGGGGGTATTCAAGGGTAAGCAGTACAGGTACCTTCCCCCCGCCCCCGTTAAAAGTGTGGTACTTACTCTAACAACTTCAGGGTGAGAACTAGCACCGTTTTTCTGTATTAAAAAAAAGCACTGATGATAATGATAATGATGATTGTACCCCGCCCATCTACTTTTGCCTCTGGCCCCACCTAATACTGGCCAGTGGCCCCCAGAAGGTTGTTCAGAAGGGAATGTGGCCCTCTGTTGCAGTGCCTTCTCTAATCCTCAAGCTCTTCCACTGAAATGGATTTGAAGGTTGCTATGAAAGGACCCTGTGATTATCCAAAACAATTTCAAGCCTATGGTCTCATCCAACTCAGAATAGGCTTAGTCATAACATGGGCTATTAAATGCATGGTCCATTTCCTCGTGAAAGCATCACTGTAATACATAGCTAGCTTTCATTCCCACTCTCTCATTTTGGCCATTCTGTTAAGTCACCAAATTGCCCTCACCTTCTATCGCCAGAACTCTTAACAAGGATGCATTGCCTCATCATAAGTGACTAGAGCTTCCACAGTGCCCAGAATCATTGATTGAGAAGCGCCATCTCTAAACACAGAGCCCTGAAGGCACTTTTGCTCTATGTGGTCAACTTTGAAATGTCCTTGGCCCAGTCGCAGCCAAAGGGCATTATTTAGATAAGTTGAAGTTTTGGGTTTTTAAGCTGATTAGTGACCCAGTCTTACAACCTGGTACCTCTTCATAGTAGTCTCTTGGAAACCGGCATTATGCCAGCACTATAACAGCTTCCAGACCCAGTTCAATGTTCTCATTTTGATCTTTGGAAGGAGACTTTTGTAGACACGGGACCACATTCCTCCATGACTGGCATGCCTCTCTTTCAGTCAGAGGGAGAGATTTACCAATGGCTTTACAATCACAGTGGGGTGGGGAAATCTAATGCTATTCAAGGCTGTATCAACAGAAGTATAGTGTCCAGATCAAGGGAAGTAATAGTACTACTCTATTCTGCCTTGGTGAGCCCCACTTGGAGTCTTGAGTCCAGTTCTGGACACCACAGTTTAAGAAGGGTGTTGACAAGCTGGAAGGTGTGCAGAGGAGGGCAACCAAGATGATCAAGGGTCTGTCAACCAAGCCTTATGAGGAATGGTTGAAGGAGCTGGCTTTGTTTAGCCTGGAAAAGAGGAGAGTTGAGAGGAGATATGATAGCCACCTTCAAATATCTCAAGGGCTGTCACATGGAGCAAGCCTGTTTTCTCTTGCTCTGGAGGGTAGGACTTGAACCAATGGATTCAAGTTACAAGAAAGGAGATTCTGACTAAACATCAGGAAGAAAATTCTGACAGTAAGAGCTGTTTGACAGTGGAATGGTCTCCCTTGGGAGGTTCTGGGCTCTCCGTCACTGGAGGTTTTTAAGCAGAGGTTGGATGGCCATCTGTCATGGATCCCTTAGTTGAGATTACTGCATTGCAGGGGGTTGGACTAGATGACCCTTGGGTTCCCTTCCAACTCTACAATTCTATGATTCTAGGGATAAATAAATATAAGCACAACCTCAGAGAGGAAAATGAATGCTTTTTAATTCCCCGCCAACACCTTTGATAGTGGCACAAAAGCCCCTGGGCCCCTTTGACTGCAATTTGACAGGGTTTCTTACCCAGGGATGCTTCTCTCACACCTGGGGTTTCCAGGCACACCTCCTACAAGAGACCCTGCCTGCCCCTCAAGATCTCCTTGACCTGTGCAATGTTTGGTTCATCCCCTGAGGACTCAGTGTTTGGCCAGGTCAGGGTTAGGTATGACTCTGCCTGATGGTTGGGCAGGCTTTGGATATGCTGGTTTGGGTTGATGAGAGTTGGAGATAAAGAACATCTGGATGTCCACAGGTTCCCTTTTCCTTCCCTAGGAAGTCAATCAGCCTGTGAGCTCATATGCCAGAATGTTCCTCCATACAAGAAAATCCCCTGTACATAGGGAGAAGGTTTTAGCTAGGCAATGCAAAATTCGCTTGAGAAATGTTATTTGTAATCCTTAAAGCAACTGATGTACTGACTTGAAAAGTGTTGTCAAGGAGTCCCTAAAGCAAGCAATGAACTTTTATCTTAACACTTTCAGATTCCCCGTAACAACAGAGCAATGACTGCAATTTATTTTGTGTGGGTGTGTTGAAAATAATCATGTAGATTATTTTGTCTTTGCAAATCCTATAATGACCTGGCCTAATCCACACCTCACAACTCTAAATGTGCAAATCAGAACTTAGCTGCCCACTGAATGCGTCACTTTCTCTGAATTTAGCAAAATAGCGCTCAGACGCTTAACTTGTCAGAGTAGTTTCAAACTGCTCTGGCATTTGGAAAGGTGCATTTTGTAGAGGAAATATGCTTTAAAATACACATTTCAGTCCAGACTTTATTGTTTCTTAAATGGAAGTTAATGCAAAAATCAGATGGAACAGACTTATAGGCGAACATGTGTGAAAATGACATTGGTGAGAAATAGACAGATTTTGTCATCCCAAATGTGAATAGAGAGCTGCAGGCAGAACAGGAGGTAAGTGACTGCTGCAGCTGGCTTCTGTAGGCTGACAAAGGAGAGAAAGTGTCTGAGAAGGGTCTCAGCAGCCATCAATGTGTCATCCTTGCAGGCCACCCAACTGCAATGATGGGTGGTCCAGAAGGAGACCACTGTGGCATCAGTGGGTCTTGGAGGATGCTCAGGAGCACAAGGATAAATTTTGGCAGATTGATGCTGCAGGAGAAGGGGCTAGTTTGGAGTATGAATGCAAATTGGATGGAACTAAAGGAATAGCATGAGACTGGAAGAGACTGAGATGGAAGGAAAGGACAAGTGAGTGAGAGAATGCAAGAGGGGGAGAAGAAGATAGAGCAACATAACTGCAAAGAAAAGTTATTGTAAATTGGGAACCGAGGGACCAGACGCAGCAGCCCAGACAGAACATGCATTTGCATGCATGGCAGTATCATAAAGCAGCAGAGTCAGTGAGCTTGCCCTGCCTCACATCTAAAAGCTTGGTGGGAGCAGCATGACAAATTGTTGGGACATCTTCATTGCATCCTTTCAGTTCTACATCTTTCACCTTAATCGTGTACCTAGGCATCATGACTTTTAGATCCTGTGCTTGCTGCTGAGCCCAAACTTTTATTAGCCTGAATAAAGATCTCTTCCTCAAGTTAGAACTGCTGTTCTTATATTTTGGGATAGGAGAGTGACAGGCAATCTGCTGGGTCACTGCTCACTGGGTTCTCTACTTTCTCATTCGTCCTGATTAGACCTTTCATCCCAGGAGAGCCTTGGCACAAAAGATTCCTGGTAGCTAAAAGAATGTTCCTACACAAACTCTGAGCTTCTCACTAGGTTCTCTACTGCCTTTGCTCTTGAGGCCCAGGGGGTAACAGGGGAGGATTAGGGGCCAACACAGAGCATTGCAAATGAAATTCATGAAGACTAGCTACTTTGAACTGCCTTAAAACTACAGCAAGTTACTCCAGGTGTCCAGCGGCACTGGGGTTCTCCCGTGGCTCCCC
The DNA here is from genome assembly GCA_034641385.1 of Darevskia mixta. Taxonomy (NCBI): domain Eukaryota; kingdom Metazoa; phylum Chordata; class Lepidosauria; order Squamata; family Lacertidae; genus Darevskia; species Darevskia mixta. Next base: position 5,200,488 of record JAWWNH010000050.1, read on the forward strand.
CTTCCACTTCAGAAAAAGTCTTCTCATGAGATCTTGCCATACATTGGAGCTGATGTCAGTCACCCCTGGATTAAGGAGTAGGAAGTTGAGGCAGTGCTCGTTCTTGGACCCTAGTTGGAAGTAAGAAGGCAGGCAGGTTGGCCTGCCTGCCTTCCTTACTTCCAACTGAGGTTGATGGGCCAGTGCCCCATTTCCCCATATGGATTGGCCTCTGGTAGAAGAGAAGGTGCATTGTCAAGCAGCAAAGTCTTGGAATGTGTCTGTATAAATGGCCTTCTGTCAAGCTTCCCATATTGTGGTGGTGGTGGTGGTGGGGGAGAGTTAATGACAATAAAACAGTTTGTGTCTAGCCAGTTTTCCAACCAATGGTCTCCTCCCTGACTGCAAAGCGGCATCAGACAGACATAGCAGAAACTGAAAGAAGAGGGTATAAACAAAGTCTTCTAGCCGTTGGCTTGGAAACCTGTGTTACTAAAGTTCAGTTTTCAGTCCTGATGCACATTCACCCTGCTGGGTCTGAAGTCAAATACACACCAGTCCATCACCAGCTGGTTTGCTGGGTGTGGGCACTGCTGAATTTCCAGTGCACAGTATCAAGGCCGGAGCTAGCAAGCTTGAGCATCAGGGCATGTCACAAAATGATATGTGACATTAAATGCACGGAAGCATTTAGTGTTCAGGTATTCTATTCTTCAAATAGCCACTGTAGGGGGAGGGTATCATCTTGCTGAAAATCACTCCCTCCTTTAAGTTGCTATTGCTCTGATGGGGGGGCTTTGACTGATGCCAATGGGAACTTAAAGGGCACTCCTGGTGATTCCTTGGCAAGGGAGATGTGCTATCACTGCTCATCAGCTGATCAGCGGTGGCAGCAAGTCCACTGGGATCGGTCGTGCTTTGGCGTTCCCAGTGGGAAACTCTGTACTGCAGCTGACCCCTGACCAGGGCTTGCAGTCGGTGCTGATGGGCAGTGACCTCAAGCCTGCTGGGATCAGTTACACTAAAGAGGGACTGTCTCAAGCAGGGCTTGCAGTCCGTGCCAATCAGTTGATGGGTAGTGACTTCAAGCCCTGCTCAGATTGCCTTGGATCTTCCTTTGAACTCACCTGCAGCCATGGTTTTGTAAGGCAGTGGGCACCCCAACCCACTGGCCGGAGTGGCCTGGTGGAGGTGGGGAAAACCAGCATCTGGCCCACCAGCTGGAAAAAGCTCCCCACCCTGTGCTATGCGATGCAGCACATTCCCAGGCCTTCTTGCAGCCCAGCACCCAGGAAACATGTTGCAAGTCACAGATCTGATGGATGAGCCTTTGCCACTGCCGCCTTTGGGAAAATGCCAGAATGGAGCTCTGCTTGGAAGTTTTTAATGGTTGACATTTTATTATGTTTTTATATGTGCTGGAAGCAACCCAGAGTGGCTAGGGAGAACCCAGCCAGATGGGTGGGGTATAAATAAAACAACAACAGCAGCAGGTTTAGCAAAACCTAGAAGACAGCCCTTGGTGGATATAGGAACTCAGAATATTCCCAGGTAAGTGCGTACAGCAGCTGTTACCACCTGGTGGATCGCAAATCCCAAAGGGCCCATGGCACATACCCATCAACTGTCTGGAGCATCCCATTTTATGGGGGACGGGGACATGCTCTTGCACGAGTCATGTGAATCAAGTGGGAGTGTGGCCCAGAAGATGCACATCCTGGTTTCTTGCTGGGACATGTTGGAGGGTATATGGTGGCACCATTCACATAACATAAACTACTACAGAGATATCAACATTTTCAAAATAAGGGGGTCCATGGCTTGGCTTTTGAAAAACGGGGACCCACAGAACTTAGCTAACTGGGAACCACTGGTGTACAGGATTGCAGCCTCGGGGGATGAGTCTTTGGCAGCTATGATTAAAAGCTTTTAAAAAGAAGGGGCTTGGGTTTTGGAAAATCACATCTGAGAGTTTACTGAATTCAAAGCCTGGCAAGGAGGAAATTGCATGTGGAGATACAGAGGAAAGGAGGGTGCAGTATTTTGAAACAATTTCTTTTCTTATCTCTAGGACATGTTTACGAAGATCAGGAATCTTCGCCTTATTGCCCAGGGTTGCCTTGCAGAACAAACAGGCAAGAAATGAGGTAACTTAATGGAAGTTCTTGAAAACTCAGATGCCTCAAAGTAATTTGGGTTAGCCATCCATCACGAGTATTGAGGAGACATCTCTATCTGGCACAGTGCATATTTTGAAGGGGGGGGGGAACAACTGCACAGATGATGGGAAATAAACACACAAAAAGTATTCTGCTCTCCGAAGTATTATCTAGCCAGCAACTAAACCTTAATGGAAGCGAGGGCTCAGGCCTGGGAGTTCAGTTCAGAAGGCCAGGGTTCAGTTGGGAGGTACACAAAGTTTTTAAAAAATCGAACAGTGCCCCATAGCATGTTCTTTTTAACTGCTTTGAGGTTTTATTACAACCAAGCAGTATACAAATTTGGTTAAATACATACACGAAATGTTTTGAGTACCATTCCCTCACCATAGGGGAACCACAGGGACCCCCACATATGTGGGCTTTTATTTTTGAGAGTTGGAGATTTGTTCTTCATGAATTTCCATTTGAACTGACCTGGTCCGCACCTCTCAGACTAATGTGTGGGTTTCATAACATCCGTCCTACAGATTTTGCACTTGTCTTAATCTTGTGGTGCAGCTCTCAGTTAAAAAAAAAAGATACAAAAATTACATTTAAAAATGTAAGACTGGGAGCTGTTCTCCTGGAAACAGTTTCCCCCGGGGAACCTGCTCTCTTGAACGTCAGTTCCATTAATCATATTATAGATATCAGGGGAGAATATATAGATTTCTGTTGGGAGCAATTTTTGAAGTACCCTTAAGACAAAAGCAAAAACCTCTGGCATATATTCCTGCTACCACAAGTCACTATCAGGGATTGATTTGAGCCACAGTTTGCTAACGAGCTACATTTTTAGTATCAAGGTTCAGCCTTGGAATGTTGTATTGATATAACACAAGTGCCTCTGAGGATATGCAGAGTGATTTCCCATCAATACCAAGGCATTCAATATCTCCAATAAAGCAGGGGCTGGGGGTATATACAGATCTCTAGGTAAGAAGGCATGGCTTTGGGGGCAGGGGGAATGAATCCCAGCACCTTTTTGTAAATGAAATATAGGTTCCTATCAAAAAGAAGCCCCAGCTCCCATTGCAGATCTCTGCCTTCTCCAATCTAGGGATAGGGGAGAAGTTTAGCTCACTTCACATTTAAAGGTAAACGTACCTAATTCACACCTTATGGAACTTTATGAGGACCAAAACACATTCATTCTTTGAAATTTGCACTTCTTTGAATTTTGCCAATGATGCATTTGCTACAGTAAAATGTAAATTAAATGTAAATGTGCATTAAAATGCATATACTGGTGGAAAGAGCACACACACAATGCATTATATTAGGGGAAATTGCTTACAAAAATGTGTACGTTGGGCAAATTGTATAAAAAATGTGGATATTAGGAGAAATTCATGCTGAAATTGCTGATGAACTTCCACGAGGACTTTTAAAAAAAAGTTTTTTTGAACTTAAGTGGAAACGGGGAGAACCAAGCTTAAAAATGGAAAAACAAGAATATGAAAGAATCAGAAATTGACAGATTCACCCATCCCTCTCTCAAATGTTATTATTTTTTTCCCTTCTGTTGTCAGCTTTTGAAAACTGCGGGAGCCAGTTCTGCAAAACACATTTCAACTTATCACTGCTGGAGCTGGCTGCTCTTTTCCATGCTACACTTTTAAGTTGAGTTTTATGCCATCATCACATGCCATTCAAAACTGTTATGAACAGCTGAAATCAGTTAGGCAAGAAAAGTGCAGTAAAAGCCTGGTATTCTGTCAAGGATTTCCAAACTGCATGTCATCATCAAGGATACAGATTTACATTGCAAGGTTTATGTCCAAAGGCAACCTCTTTTCTGAGCCCTGATTTTGCATGGTGGAAGATGGTCGTGGTGACCTAATCAGCCAAAGTCCAGATAAATGTACTTGAAATTCCCCGAATTTCCCACACTGATCAAAGGCTGCCCCATCACCACCACCACAAATATAATTGTTGGCTATATCTACAATACTGATCCCAAAGCACCAGTGTGATATCATACATGCCTTTCATATAATACAGCAGGAGTGAGGAACCTGTGGCTGCTGAGATCATAGAATTATAGAGTTCAAATGGACGCCAAGGGCCATCTAGTCCAACCCCCTGCAATGCAGGTTATCACAGCTAAAGGCTCCCTGACAGATGGCCACCCAGCCTCCCATGACATAGCCGGTTCCCCTGTCAAACAGCTCTTACCATCAGAAAGTTATTTCTAATGTTTAGTCAGAATCTCCTTTCTTGTAATTTGAATCCATTGGTTCAAGTCCTACCCTCCAGAGCAGGAGAAAACAAGCTTGTTCCATGTTTTGATGGAGCATGCGGAATTGGACAAAATGACGGGAAGAATCCGAGAGCAGCGGGACCAGAAGTTCATCAAAGACTGGACTAAATTTACGAACTATTTGAAGGACAATTGCACACAATTAAATACGTTGGTAGGATTACAGGAAGCTTTGTAGATTCAGAAAGAAAATCATTGTATTATGGAGTTTTAAAGATAAGAATATAAGTGATAATTTAAAGCAAGGATGAATGTACAAAATATAGATATAAGATAGAGTTAATAGAAAATCATGAGAAGGGTTTGATGGAAGTCACGGCTTGAAAAAGCCAAAGTGTAAAAAGATGAAAAGTAAATGTAATGGAGTTAATATGGTATTATTATAAAATTAATAAAAAATGATATGGCCAAAAAACAAAAAACAAGCTTGTTCCATGTTACAGCCCTTCAGATATTTGAAGATAGCTATCATATCACCTCTCAGTCATCTCTTCTGCAGGTTAAACATACTAAATGTTTCTGGACTACAGTTCCCATAATCCCTGATCATTGACCCTGCTGGCCGGGGCTGGTGGGAGTTGGAGTCCAACATCATCATGTTCACCACCACTGGAATATAGAGTCATAGAATTGTAGAGTTGGAAGGGACCCAGAGGCTCATCTAATCCAATCCCTGCAATGCAGGAATATCAACTAGAACATACAGTACAAGACAGGTGCCCAGCCAACCTCTGCTTAAAAACCTCCAAGGAAGGAGAATCCATGACCACTCATGAAAGTTGAACAGCTTTTACTGTCAGAAAGTTCCATAATATAGTAACACTGAAGAAACATCACAAAACAACTAATAAAGCAGAATGAGGTGTGAACAATCCAGTATAAACCCGCCACAAATGCACTATTATTGCAACAATGACGTGGCAGAATAGGTAAAAGGTAAAGGACCCCTGGAAGGTTAAGTCCAATCAAAGGCGACTATGGGGTTGTGGCGCTCATCTTGCTTTCAGGCCGAGGGAGCCGGCGTTTGTCCACAGACAGCTTTCTGGGTCATGTGGCCAGCATGACTAAACCGCTTCTGGTGCAACAGGACACCGTGATGGAAGCCAGGGCGCATGGAAACGCAGTTTACCTTCCCGCCGCAGTGGTACCTATTTATCTACTTGCACTGGCGTGCTTTCGAACTGCTAGGTTGGCAGGAGCTGGGACAGAGCAACGGGACCTCACCCCGTCGCGGGGATTCGAACCACTGATCTAATGATCGGCAAGCCCAAGAGGCTCAGTGGTTTAGACCACAGTGCCACCCGCGTCCCTGCTTGGCAGAATACAGCTGCAAAGTGAACCCAGCACCAGTCTGGAGAAGCCCTAATGAAAGAAAAAAACTTGTAACAATAGCTCTGAAGTGTCATTCAGTCCGTATCTGCTAGAATGGCTTAAAAAAAATAACAAAAAACGAGTTATTGAAAATGATTTTAAAAGCTCATTGGATAGATTTCTTTGTTTTCTTCCTACAGTAAGTATGCATGTTGAAAACCTTTCAGTTTGGTATTTGTGCACTCTTGTGCCATTTCTTAAAACACATTTCATTCCAGCAAACGTACATTAATTGACATGCCAGGGGAAAACAGCACTTGGTTTAGACCAGGCACAGGCAAACTCTGGCCCTCCAGATGTTTGGGACTACAATTCCCATAATCTCTAGCTAACAGGACCAGTGGTCAGGGATGATGGGAATTGTAGTCTCAAACATCTGGAGGGCTGGAGTTTGCCTATGCCTGGTTTAGACTGTCACCTGGCTGTGTCTGCATGGTTCAATTACAGAATTAAGAATTTTTAACTTTTATTTATTGCTGTCATTTATTTAATTTATGAATCGTCTCGAAGTCATTTCATAGTACAGAAAAAAACAAAATACAAAACAACTGAATATATTAAAAACCACTGGATAAATAAAACGATAACTGTTTTATTTGTCATACTTTTTAACTGTCTTGTTTTGTTGTATCTTTTAATTAAGGCTGTTTTAATGCTTTGATGGAACGGTTTTATTGTGTATTTTAATTATGCATGGATTTTGCAATTTATTTTATAGTTGTAGACCGCTTAAGGGCCATTTTGGTATGTAAATAGTGTATACATTAATAAAATAATAATAAAAAATTTGAAATATGAGTTTATACATAAATTACCACATTTCCCTCTGTAGCTTTTGTGCAATGAGATACATTTTAATTGAGCATGTATTAGCAGCAATATCCATGGCTTGTTGCAACCAATGGCCCTCCAGTTGTTGTTCAACTCCCATCAGCCCCAGCAAGCATGGCCAACAGCCAGCGATGAGGGGTGTTGTCATTCAGCAACATCTGGAGAACAGAATTAAAGCTTCCCTACACCTGGCTTATTGTCTAGTCATGGTCAGCATTTGGTGCTGACCTTTCTGAGGTGCTAGGATGCGGGTGGCACTGTGGTCTAAACCACAGAGCTTAGGGCTTGCCGGTCAGAAGGTCGGTGGTTCGAATCCCCATAACGGGGTGAGTTCCCATTGCACGGTCCCTGCTCCTGCCAACCCAGCAGTTCGAAAGCACATCAAAGTGCAAGTAGATAAATAGGTACCGCTCTGGTGGGAAGGTAAACGGCGTTTCCGTGTGCTGCTCTGGTTCGCCAGAAGCGGCTTAGTCATGCTGGCCACATGACCCGGAAGCTGTACGCCGGCTCCCTCAGCCAGTAAAGCGAGATGAGCGCCACAACCCCAGAGTCGTTCGCAACTGGACCTAATGGTCAGGGGTCCCTTTACCTTTACCTTTTCTGAGATGCTAAAAAATAAATAATAAGAAGGGACTAGGGACTAGGGAACGTTGAGTACCTGGCTGGCATCAGATTGGCTGTGGGATCAGGCCAATGGACCATCTAGTCCAGTAAGCTGTTTTCAGATTGACCAACCAGATGGGAAGCCTCAAAACAGGACATGAGTGCTAAATTCCAAGATGGTGGTGTTTCGTATGGACCAGAAAGCAACTCACGTCGAAGCTTCTGTTCCGTGCAAGGCAGCGCAGGCGAATGAATAATCAATCATTTTCAAATGTGACACGTCCCTGAGGATCAGCTGCCAAAGGACCAACTACAAGGGGAGCATTCTGTAAGGATTCTATCCGTGCATTGTTCCACCGAAAGATCATCTTGGCCACATCCATCAAAGTAGCGGAGTTCTTAAATCAAGGCTGCGTGCCAAAAGGATAGAATGCTTTCATAAGGAAGAGCAGAGAGACTGAGAGAAGTTCACCTGGCTATTGGAAAGCGAAGACAAATTAGTGAGGTGATAATTGGGGCTGCCTTCAGACAAGGCCTTGCTGGTTGCCAACGCTGGTGCCCCTGTCCCAATTTCAGACATTCCTTTTCCACTGCATTACCACTTGTGTTACAGAACTGTGCCCTTTTGATCCACAAACCACCATGTTGTGATGAATTTTAAATAGTGGGAAAGGATGCATGCTGGGATACCACCCAAAATCTTGTCACGTGACATTGCAATGCAGTTTTTTCAAGTTGACAGGGTTACTCATCCCACTACTGTGGTACCTCTACTTACAAACACGATAGAGCGCTTCTGCGCATGTGCGGAGCGCGCAGATCGCTTCTGCGTGTGCCGAAACCCGGAAGTATACACTTCCGGGTGTGTCACGTTTACAACCAGAAAATCTGCAACATGAAGCGAATGCAACCAGAAGTATAACTGTAGATTCTACCGGTTTTCTAAAAGTGGCTTTTACATAGTGTTAAACATCACACAAAACACAAAAAAGAGCAGGTAAGGAAATGTCGGGAAAATAGAATCAAGCGCTGTCTGAATGCACCCTGGACCTCAAGATCAACAACGTGTTGCAAAACAGAGCGCTCCTTATTCACGAGTTTTCTGACACTGCATTCTGTTCTTCCCCTTCTCACATAGTTAACATTTTGTGGACACTGAGCATGCTCAGTCCTCACTGAACTGTTACTGAGGTTTCCCTAGTAGCATTTTTTACCCCCTCAAGTTTTCTAACCTTGGATTCCTCGAAGCCTGCTGCCTGTCACTTAGGTATTAATAATAATAATAATAATAATAATAATAATAATAATTCTATACTGCCTTTCATCTGAAATCACAGGGCCATTTACAATATAAAAACACAAAAATGCATAGCATAGTAACAAACAAAAACAATAGCCCTCCCTGCCACACAGTTTAGAAAGGCATAGTAAAGGTAAAGGGACCCCTGACCGTCATAGACAGCTTAATTAGCCAAAGGCCTAGGAGAAGAGGAATGTTTTTTGCCTGGTGCCTAAAGATATGTAATGAAGGTGCCCGCCGAGTTTCCCTGGGGAGAGCCTCCCACAAATGGGGAGCCAACACAGAAAAGGCCCTTTCTCATGCTGCTGCCTTCCAGGACTCTCATGGAGGAAGGAAGAGCCTCAGATGATGATCGCAGGGTCCGGGGTTGGTCCATATGGGAAGAGGCGGCATTACACAGCTGTCATGGCTAGTAGCCATTGGTTGCCTTATCCTCCCATGAATTAGTCTCATTCCCCTTTAAAGCCATCCAAGTTGGTGTCCCTCGCTACATCTTGTAACAAACACATCCTATGGTTTAACTGCATGCTGTGTGAAAGAGTACTTCCGTTTTGTCTGCCCACCTACCTCGCAGGGTTGCTGTGAAAATAAAGCAGAGAGGGTGGGAAAGCGTGTATGCCACTTTGAGCCCCTCGGAAGAAAGATGGGCTATAAATGTGACAGTAAATATAATAGCCATTTAATTGATATGCTGCTTACATGCCAAAATGACTTCCAAGTCATTTTACAAGGGTAAAATCAACTATGAAATCCTTCCATCATTAAAATGCAGAACAATTCCATAAAAAGCATTAAAATATCTGCAATGAAACAACAGCAAAATACCCACAGAAATGGAGCGGAAGCTTAACAATTAATAATTAAAAAAAAAACCTGATTTAAACAATTAGATCACAAGTTCAAGGGAATGCTTACGTATACAGGTGTGTCTTCAAGAGTCATGGGATGTCAATTACTGTCCTTGGCTTATCCCGGGTTCTAGCAGTAAGAAAAGGAAACAAAAAATCCTCTTATTATCCACTTTCTTCATTCCACACATTATCTTTTGCAGCTCTATCATGTCCCTCCCTCCACCCCACCCCCCTTTTTAAAAGAAAAAGCATGTCTAGATTAAGCGTTTTTCATAACTGGTTGTTTCCATCAGGTAAATTTAGTGGAGGTGAACTTCAGTAATAATGAAAATCCGCCTCGTCTTTTTGTACTTGACTCATTCTTAAAACCTCCTCATGATAGTTTCTCACAGAGCAGAATACAGCAGTGAGATTTCTTCATCATGCATGAAATTATTTTATTTTGACATTGTAACCAAGAAGGAAGTGACATGTAATGTTTTGTAGTGGAAATATTGAAGTTTGGATTCTGACAGGGAAGAAATATGATCCTGTTTTGAACAAAAGCGATTTATGCTAAGTCCAGACACATTATTCTTCTCTTACCCACTGACTGTGGAGAAACTCATGCTCTTGTTTGGAGAATTACTTAGTCAAAAGACATCACATTTCTGTCCATATGATTTAGGTTGGATTTCTTCTGTTCCCTCACCCCAAACATTCTCCATCAATTAAGGAGGCATCCAGGAAATGCCCTTTCAAAACCGGTAGGCACATCTGAATTTTTTTCAAAAAGCGCCAATGGTGCCAGGCACAAAATGGCTGCTGCAGGGTGTGGGGCACAACACAAAATGGTGGCTGGTGATGGGTAAGTGTGTGGAAGCAGGGTCATGCAGAGGGAGGGCGCAGCTGAGTACATTTGCCCTGGGCCTTGGTGGGCTAAGCTCTGCATGGGCCTGTTTGGAAGTACACAAAATGGCTGACACTGGTGAGTGGCGGAACACAAAATGGCAGCCACATCAAAAAGAACAGAAAAAGAGGGACAGAAAATGAAAAAGACACCTATATCAGTTGCCACCATGCTCAGTCATCAAGAGACACTCTTGGTACTTTCCCGCTTTTCATGCCCAACCCTGTCATGCAATGAAATATGGACATGATGAAGGGGCACGTTCAATGGACAAGAGGATAAGCCAGAGCAAACAGGAACTGAGCAGGAAATGGAAACTGTCTCTTGTGCACTGTGAATTTTTGAGGGGATTTTTTTAAACCAAGATCTTTAGGGGACACCATAGGAAGTACTGCCAGACATGTTGGTGCCTCCTGAGGGCAGTGTGTTGTTGACCCCTAAGCCAGCCTCCTTGGACGCCTGTGCTTCAGTTAAAATGTGAGGGAAGGTTTTGTGAGGTAATGCCTTCCCTTGGGAGCTACCTCGCAATGATAAGACAAGCTCAACCTTGTACTCGCTTAAGTAGTAAAATGAACAAGAAAGGAAAAACTGAAACCTCTTTCATGGGGGAAGATCTCTTTTTGAGAAATTGGCAGGCAGGTTCAACAGAGCACTAAAGCCATTAGTCTGATCACAGGACATTACACATTCTGATTTTTTCCATGCCTCAAATTAGGGCTGGGCTTCTTGGACTGAACAGCACCCCTGGAGTCAAGTACTTAAGAACTCTCCAGTGAAGCCAAGGAGAATTTGGAACAAGCTTCTGTATCAGTGTATGGCATTAGTTTGCTAACAATCTGGACAGAGAGGCTGACCCAAATGAGAAGCAGATGCTATGGACAAAATGCAGTTGGTGATAAGAAGAGAGATCTCAGTCCAGAGTTCTCTTCCTATGACAAGTAGATTTATTTATTTATACCTCAACTTTCTTCCGTCATATTCAAGGTGATGGAGGTAACTTAAGCAACCGTCATATCCCTTAATTCCCAGTTCTGCTTGGTGGCTTCTCTTGCAACGATCCCAGAAGCCTTCTCTGCAGAAACTCAGGGCAGGGCTTTAACTCTCCTCCTCGGAGGTTTTTAAGCAGAGGTTGGATGGCCATCTGTCATGGATGCTTTAGTGGAGATTCCTGCATTGCAGGGGGTTGGACTAGATGACCCTTGGGTCCCTTCCGACTCTCAAGATTCTATGATTCGATTTACACCCCTCTAAATACATACAGTTTAGAAGACCAAATCTTGTTTAATTAGCCAAAGGCCTGGGATGAATGTTTTTGCCTGGCACCTAAAGTTACGTAATGAAGGTGCCAGGCAAGCCTCCCTGGGGAGAGCACTCCGAAAGCGGGTTGCTATCGCAGGGAAAGGCCTCTTCTTGTGTTGCCATGCCCAGGACCTCTTGAGGAAGAGGCACATGAAGAAGGGTCTCAGATGATGATTACAGGGTCTGAATTGGTTCATATTGGGAGAGGTGGTATTTGAGATATTGCAGACTTCAGAGATCTCATTGTGTACCTTCTCTCTTCCTCTTGCCTGCCTCAGACCCTCCAAGTGCCCCTATTTTCCAGGGACAGTCCTGGATTTACAGAAGCTGCCCCTGTTTCTGATTTGATCCCAGAATGTCCCGGTTTCCCTTAGGACAGCCCTATTTTCATGGAGAAATGTTGGAGGGTATGGAGTTACCTGACCCTCAAGCCATCTGAAGGCAGCCCTGTATAGGGAAGTTTTTTTAAAGTGTGTGTGGGGGGGTGTGGGGGTGTATTAGGACCACCATACGTCTGGTGCTTTGTCCTGGATCTTAAGCAAGTCAATCAAAAAATTGAGGTTTTCCTTAAAAAAACTTTTGGGTTTTTCCCTGAAAAAAGGGTTCATGTCTGTGTGAGGTCCAAAATATTGCCCACCTCTGCACTGCATAAATAATTATTAAACTACCCTGTTAAACATCACACACAACAAAGTAGTGTTTATTTATCCACTGTGGGTAATGCACAACCACAGGCTTCCCAAGGAAGTTGGGCCTATTTCCTTTGCTTGCGCAAGCTGCAAGATTGCAGTCTATCAAGCATACTGGCAAAACAAGCTCTATTATCAGCTAATTTTCCATCTCGATTTAAGAGTCAAGTAGTAGAGATGCAGGGGTTTAAAAGTCTTTATTTTATCAGTGATTTTTCCTTTAAAAAAAGAAAAATCAATGTCCTTAAAAGAAAGAAGAAAAATCTGGATTGTTCTTTTTAATTCCCTGTCCACATTTAAAACCCAAGTACTTCAGGTAAATCTAAAAAGCAAATGCTGTTTAAGATCCTAGGTGACCTCTGAGGAGCAGATAAGCCTAGCACGGATGATTTCAAGTATTTAGCTGAGAGCCCTTAAGGGAGATGGGTCTATCTTGAAACTTCTCTTCTCCCTTTAAGTACTTCTAGAGTTTTACAAGGGCATCTGTTTTCAGTCTTCGTAAAGGACATGCAAAGCATCTGAACAGCGGAGTTGGTGAAATTGCCTCAGGAGTAAAAATCTGGGAGATTTCTCCACATTGCTAAATGAGGGGAAAAGTGGATTTGATGTGAAATGGGTGATTGCTGGGCTGGCCACTTAGATATTGGGAAGGAAGGAAGGAAGGAAGGAAGGAAGGAAGGAAGGAGTGTTATAAGAATCCTAAGGTCTCAAATATAGAAGAAATATTCATAAATGCACACATATCTAAATATATAAACCATGTGTCTGAAATAGTACAGGAGAGCAATCCTGGAGCCATTTTGACTCTCCCAATGACCTCAAATATTCCTCTGCAGTAAGGGAAGCAAATGGGGAAAGCCTTTCCGCTGTCTTTTAGGTTACAAATCTTGTCTTAATGGTGCAATTTTGTATGAATATGGTGATCCTGTGACCTGGATTCAGGAACTAAAGTATTAACCATCACAAAAGAATGGCCAGGCTGCCCAGGTAATGCAACCAGTGACCATTATCAGGTATCCTGGCAGATAGGATTTCTGCTGTAGACCGTCTCCTATGATGTACATATGATGATTGGGGTGTGGTCTTTGGCTAAGGGGGTTGGGCAATATCAAAATCCTTTAAAGGTTCCTGCACACTTTTGTTCAGGCTCTCTCCCTCCTTGGAAGGAGGATAGCGAACTCTGTTGCAACAGAAAAATAAATATCTGCCTTGCTTTCCACTGGATCCAGCCTCCATCCATTTTTCCCTGACCGATCATGGACTTAAGGGACTCAAGAGTCCCATGGGGAGTTGGGCAGCAAAAGCAAAACCCCAATTTTTACATCAGAAGGAAGGAATTGCACCACTTAAAAAAAAAAAAAGGACAAAGATTTACCAAAAAATACACATCTTAAATTCATAGGTATAGATTCTCATATAGCTTTATAATTTAAATATAAATACAACAAGTCACACCACCTTGGAGAAGACTATGACCATGTGACCCATGCATTTGCAGTCTGTTGCCGAGGTGCTAAGGGCTGATATGAGCACAGGAAGCCCTCTAGTTCAGTATTGTCTACACTGACTGGCAGCTGCTCTCTGGTGTTTCAGGTAGGGCATGTTCCCAACTCTACCTGGAGAAGCCGGGGAACACACCTGGAACCTTCAACATGCAAGGGAGATTCTCTTCCACTGAGTTACGGCTCTTCAAGATCCCAGTTGCTTTCGGTTCTTTATCTGAAAGGCAGACTTGCCCTTCCAACAGAGGATTCCTACAGACAGAGGGCACTTGGCCACTCTAGCAATTGCATGGGATGTTTCTAGTTATTTTATTCCAAATAACAGCCCTGAGGCAGAAGATCAGGATTGGGACCAGGGCACATGGGGTGCTGTATTAACCCTTCCTCCTTTTCCATCGGCCCAATGAAAATCACCTCCCCCATATGAGCTTTAGGATACAAAATCCAACAGAGGCTGAGACTCAAGGGTGGCACTGCCCCACCAACCTTAGCCAGCCCCCCACCAGCCTGCCTTCTTACTTTATGAGTCCAGGGGATGACACTGTTTGTCACCTTCTTCTCCTATAGTCTCAGTGTTTCCCTGCAGAACTCAGCAAGGAGAAGGATGGGAACAAAACAAGAATGAGTTGGCTCTGCCTATCATTGGCTCTGGCGCCACCTACTGTTCGTCTCCCTGCCTTCCACCCAACCAGTCCCAATAGACACCAGCCACCACTGTGACAACCTTCCATTTGTACCAGAGGAAACTTTGCCCTCACAGCTTTGGTGGGGTTCACTGACTGTGTTACTTCCTGTGGGGAGCATTAAACCATGAGAGCTCCTCCTCAGCACAGTCAGGAAACACACAACACATGATTCGGCTGCACGTTTTGGAATCTCCAGGTAGTTTGATTGCTGCACCAAGGGATCTTTGGGCTCAACTGGCACTATCAACAGCATGATACAGCATGTCTGGAAAAAGGAGAGAGAGAACAGAATAATAGCAGACTCATGTTTACCCTTTTATTTACATTATAAAACAAAACAAAAAAATGCACATAAAAATATCAAAACCCTCACATGTATTTATTCCTATGCCAAAGACCACACCAATAAAAACGTTACAGCCTTCTCCCACGACGACAAAGGGAGAGAGTGCATTAATAAAGATTAACATTAGGCAGGCACCCTCCTAAATACTTTTTCAGATGCCTGCTAAAAACTTTTTTATTTCTGCAAGCCTATCCAGCCATATAATTTGCAATATATAATTGATTTCAGCCCTCTTCCTCTGTAATTTGCATTGCATTTCCTTTGCATTGAAATGAAAGCGGTGGAATAATGTAACGACATCGTAGCTTGTGCAGTTTATGCGGTTAAGTATGTAAATTACATAAGTTATGTAATCTTGCCACAGTGGATGGCAAGATGAATAATGCAGTGGGAGACGAAATGCAGCAGAACGGAAACGAGGCTGCATGCGACAAATACTTAGTGGAATGGAAAACGGTGCCTTTGGACATCTCTATCCGGCACAGTGGTGGGTTTTTGCCTGCCAAGCAGCTGCGTTGCCACGTCCTGATTGCCCCTTGGAAGAACAGAGGGGACAGACATTGTTGCAGTTAGTGCCACAAGTGAGCAAGGAAGCACGGTCTACCCCTCTCGGGACTCCCAGGGCGGAAGGGAACAATAAACCAGGCCCTGGAAATTTTGCATTTGAGAAAATGTTTTGCTACCCACCTATGATGTTTGGCAGCCAGCAGTGTTCTCGTTGGAACAATATTTTAATGCGATGCAGATGCTTGCATGCGAGGGGAAACATCTCTTCCTTGAAGACAGCAGAATGCCATCTAATCCAAGACTTACCAGGGCCATAATAGGTAACTTGTCCTTACATATTGTAACATTACAGAAGAAGAGCCCTGCTGAATCCAGCATCCTATGCATGAAGCAATAGCCCACCTCCTAGGATTGTTTCTGTTATGTACTGAGTTGAATAGGATCCAAAATGCAGCAGTCTGATTGGTCCTAGAACAATAGGATTCAGAATGCAGCAGTCTGATTGGTCCTAGAACAATAGGATCCAGAATGCAGCAGTCTGATTGGTCCGCAGGAGCCACCCAATCCAGCTCCAGGTGGAAGTGAATCCGCAACCTGATTGGCCTACAGGAGTATCCTGGAATTAGCCAATCACATGGGGCCCATTGTGTAAATAATGTATATAAAGCAGTCGTTCTGGGGGAACTTCCATTCCTCGCTACTATGAGCTGAATAAAGAGCATGAAATCCACACTCGACTCCGAGTATATTTCAGTTTCCCATCAAGGGATGTCCAAGGTACCTTGCCCCTAAGCCTGGAGGTTCTACTTAGCCATAAAAGCATAGCAAGTGGCCTCATGAACCAGATCAAAGGTCCATTTAAACTTGTTGCCCAATCCGCTGTTCAGTGCCTAGTAGGCACAGGTGAGGCATTCCCTCTGACTCTTCCCATACATCTCCAATACATAGGGTCATGGTTGGATTTGAAAACCTGAAATAAAAATCATGCACAGTACTAAATGTTCTCATTGACCTAACAAAACAAACTCAGAAGATGCAGTACAAGTGGAGACATCCCTCGAAGTCCAACATAGCAAAACCTTTGGGGAGAAAATGGGCAATACCTATCCAAATGCCAGAATCACTAATCAAATGTTTAACTTGTTCAAAATTAGCAATTCCTTATCCTTCCACAAATTTGGCATTGACCACCCTTCACCCTTCCTCTCTTTTGTCGCAAAGTTTCAAATTATGTTGCTGAACCATTTTCTAAGTACAGTATAAGCTACAGCACCCGTGGCCCCATCATTTCTCACGATAATGGCAGAATGAGATTTTATAAACACCCTTTATAGAGGCAGAGGGTGTGACTCCATAATACTAACAAGTACAGTAAATCAGCAAGCAAAATACTCATTTGGGAGATAATCCCACTAAAGGGAAGCTTAAAGCTGCCATCCTATACCCATTTACCAGGAAATAAGCCCAACTGAACTCAATGGACTTTACTTCTGAGTAGACAAGCACAGAATTGCACCGGAAGCCGTGCTTATTTGTATGAGTCGAGCACATAATTACATCTCTGCTATTGAAACCAGCAGCATTTAATGGTGTTTAAACTGAGCTGGATCGTATCCTCAGAATGTAAGATTTACGCTCTTTTGAACATGTGTGTTCCACCGCCATGGAGAACCCAAACTAGAATCAGTTCACGAAAGCTGCGATTAAGGGTCAAGGTTTTTTCAGGGAAGGAGAAAGTAGCTTCCAAGCTAAATTGAGAATTTGGCATTTCCCCCCCTCTCATTTGAAAAGTGAAGCCGTGGATGATGCAATTCAGCGAAATGTAATTATACAGGGCGTGCCTCAGGAAACAAATTGGTCTGCAAGTAATTTTTAGTGAATAGTAGGAGTATTAATCATGTGGGATTTGTATTGTGAGCAGTTAGTGGCTTCACCACTCTAGGGGCTGTGCTTTATATGTACCCAGACTAACTCTAAGGGTGGAATTATACCTTATGATAGAAAAGTGAAGTTCCAAATTGCACCTTGTAAAACAAATGGGTATGCTGGGAAGGAGAATTGTTCAGGAGATAATATGAGTCTCTCTCTCTCTCTCTCTCTCTCTCTCTCTCTCTCTCTCTCTCTCTGTGTGTGTGTGTGTGTGTGTGTGTGTGTGCTTAGCCTTTTGCTGCCTGCTGAGATCCACCTGCAGTTAAACACCCACCTCAAGGCCAATTAGGGTTGCCACCCGTCCTATACAATACGGTGTAGTGGTTAAGAGCAGTAGACTCGTAATCTGGTGAACCGGGTTCGCATCTCCACTCCTCCACATGCAGCTGCTGGGTGACTTTGGGCTAGTCACACTTCTCTGAAGTCTCTCAGCCCCACTCACCTCACAGAGTGTTTGTTGTGGGGGAGGAAGGGAAAGGAGAATGTGAGCCACTTTGAGACTCCTTCGGGTAGTGATAAAGCGGGATATCAAATCCAAACTCTTCTTCTTCTTCGTTCTGTATTTCAATGCAGAATGCTACATCCTGCATTCATTCAGTACAGGACACAGTGTGTCCTGCATTTCAGCTCTGCTGCTGCTGCGCTCTCTCTCTCTCTCTCTCTCTCTCTCTCTCTCTCTGTGTGTGTGTGTGTGTGTGTGTGTGTATGTGTGTGTGTCAAGTTAAGGGGTCCTCTTCAAATGCAGCTTTGGCTGAGTTAAGGTGGCTGTCCGCAGAGCTGCAGCCTGGGAGCGCTAAGCTTCATCCCTCAGAGAGCAACAGGTTCTGAGACTCTAGAAACAAAGCAGTTTTTTGTCAGGGTAGCCCAGAAGCCCCAGTGCTGAACATTAGTTATCGGTGTGATATTTGAGAGGGGGGGGGGGAGAAATAGTTCCCCACAAGGTTTGCCCTCCCTGCTACCATCCCCTAATATTTTCTCTTTTCTATTTTCTCCCCCTCCTCAGAATACACCTGCAGCTTCTCCTACCCTTGCACTTTCCCTTCAAGGTTTTCTCTATATATTCCCACCCCCCAGCTCATAGCAATATATCATGAATGGGGAATGAGTGACTTCCCAGTGTCATCTGACTCCAGTTCCCACCTGCCCCAGCCAGCATGGTTGATGGTCAGGGATGATGGGAGCGTTGAATGGGAACATTCAAAGGACCTTGCCCCTTCTCTCTCTCTCTCTCTCTCTCTCTCTCTCTCTCTCTCTCTCTCTCTCTCTCTCTCTCCGTCTCTCTCTCTCTCTCTGTCTCTCTCTCTCTCTCTCTCTCTCTCTCTCTCTCTCTCTCTCTCTCATATCTATCTATGCAAATTGAAAAATCATGATATACATTGAAATACAATACATTTCACTGCAGTGGGGAAAGTGACCACATGCCCTCTTCCACCCAGATGCTGTTGATGGGCAGCTTCAAAGCTCTTGCTGCTCTCCCATCTTGTGATTATTTCCTTGAAACCAGACCTGGACAGGACAGCCCTTCGGGTAAGGGACTGTCCTCTGTAAAGTAGGAAAGATGGGTGTCTTGCCATGACGTGCCATGACTGTTCTTATACAACTGAATTCTTCTACATTCCTTCTTCCCCTTGCTCAGCCTGGTTGCACAGGTTCCAATGCACACAAACAGGGTTTCCCCAGGGTTATATGCACAGCCCTGCCTCCTTCACTAAAGCCTTTGTGAGCTCCCTATGGCTGCATTTTCTCTTGTTCCATATGCAACTCTTGGGTCAGCCTTCAAGCCAGCTCTGCTGTCCAGTTGCTGACTGCGGATGGGCAACTTCAAGGACCCTCCTGCTCACATTTCTTATTGTTCACATAGCCATTTACACCCGGGCTGGGAAACCATTTTTTTTCGACCCAAAGGCCACTTTCCCTTCTGGACAAGCTTCTGGGGGCCATGTGTTGGTGGTGGGCAGGGCCAAAGGCAAAAGTGGGCAGAATAATAATTACAAATTGTACCTTTGTACAGTAGGCTGTTTTCTACTCAGACACCCCTCTAGTCAGTGTGGACCAGGGGTGAAGAAACAGCAGAATTTGTAGCCAGTGAAGGATGTTGCCTGGGAAAAGTTTTGAGGGTCAGGTAGAGAGGACTGGAGGGCTGCTTTTGGCCCCTGTGGGATCCAGAGTCCCCCACCCCTGCTTCAAACAGAGGATGCCTTCAAACAGAGGACTGTCCTCTGTATGGTAGGACACAAGGCACCCTATTATAGCATACAGATTTGTGAAATACCTGTGAGTCAGCATGGCCTAGTGGTTAGAGTGTTGGACTAGGTCCTGGGTGACCAGAGTTCAAATCCTCACTCAGCCACAGAATTCATTCAGTGCCCTTGGGCCACTCACTGTCTCTCTGTCTAACCCAGGCATCCCCAAACTTTGGCCCTCCAGATGTTTTGGACTACAATTCCCACCATCCCTGACCACTGGTCCTGTTAGCTAGGGATCATGGGAGTTGTAGGCCAAAACATCTGGAGGGCCGCAGTTTGGGGATGCCTGGTCTAACCAACCGCTCAGGGTTGTTGTGATGCTAAAATGGGGAGGAAAAGAACCATGTATTCCACCTTGATATCCTTGGAAGATATAAATGTAATAAATAAATAAAAGTATTTCCCAACTATTATCTCAGCAACTATTTTTGTGGTTTCTCGTTTACGCTGCAAGAGAGAAACAGCCATGAAAAAAACCTCTCCGAAACTTTGCTTCAATGCAAGCTGTCAAATTGGGCAGAGACTCATGCCATTTCCCATCTCACATGAGAGATCTCCGCCCTGCCATTGCTCCTCTAATATCCAAAGATACTCTCCGGCCATCCCCAAAATGACACAGGAGGACGTGTCTAATTATGGTCTCCTACCTGTTCTCTGAGCCACAAGTGATGTTCTCGAAACATTTCAAAGCTTGACAGAATGGATTGCCTCAGCACATTCTGTTTTTGCCAGAGAACTAAGAAATGGAATGAGTCACTTGGCTTGTCCGTTTCTAGCGTTTCTTCCAGGACTAGCAGTACTTTGTGATTTCTTTTCTGGCATCGTACGCTGAGAGCTACTCAGAGGCAAAATTTGAGAGGCAGGAGAGGGGCATCTGTGGTGTCTTTGCTGGCGCTGAGATGTTCTGCCAAGGAGTTGCGCTTTCTCCTCTTGGACCCCAGTGAAAGACATCACTAAAAGTTGGACAATCCCTGGTGTGTCAAGGTGGAGATGAGAAGGTCTGAAATCCTGAAGAGTCATTGATAGTGTGGAACAGAGGTGCACATCACTCGTTGCCGAGTAAGATTGTCTTCCATAAACATGGTTTTAAAAGTGAGTCTGTAAGTGACTGTGGAGGCCAATTCTGGATCCACACGTCCTTCCACAATGGGGACAAAGGTTTCCAGGTGGGAGTTGATCATGGTGAGGGTTTGCCAAGTGTGCCTTCCTCTTAGCACGTTTCTCTCTAGCGTCCTGTGTTCGAGTGTCTTCAAAGCCCATGACACCTTTGGTAAAGGCTGTTCTCCAATTGGAACACTCACAGGCCAGTGTTTCCCAGTTGTCAGTGTTTATACTACATTTTTTAAGATTTGCCTTGAGAGAGTCTTTGAACCTCTTTTGTTGAGTACCAGCATTGCACTTTCCATTTTAAAGTTAGCAATAGAGTAGTTGCTTTGGAAGATGATAATCAGGCATCTGCACAACATGACCAGTCCAACAAAACTGATGTTGATGTTGAGGAATCATTGCTTCGACACTGGTGATCTTTGCTTCTTCCAGTACACTGACATTAGTTCGCCTGTCTTCCCAGGTGATGTACGTTTCCGAGCACAATTCAAAGTGTTGGTGCTGACCTTTAAAGCCCTAAACGGCCTCGGTCCTGTATACCTGAAGGAGCGTCTCCACCCCCATCGTCCAGCCTGGACACTGAGGTCCAGCACCGAGGGCCTTCTGGAGGTTCCCTCATTGCGAGAAGTGAGGTTACAGGGAACCAGGCAGAGGGCCTTCTCGGTAGTGGCGCCCGCCCTGTGGAACGCCCTTCCAGCAGATGTCAAGGAAATAAGCAGCTATCCTATTTTTAAAAGACATCTGAAGGCAGCCCTGTTTAGGGAAGTTTTTAATATTTAATGCTGTATTGTTTTAACATTTGACTGGAAGCCGCCCAGAGTGGCTGAGGAAACTCGGCCAGATGGGCGGGGTAAAAATAAATTATTATTATTATTATTATTATTATTATTATTATTATTATTATTATTATGTGTAAATTTTTTCAGAGACACAGTTGATGGAATCTTTCAAGGAGTTGGAGATGGCGTTTATAAGTGGTCCACATTTCACAAGCATACAGTAAGGTTCGTAGTACAATAGCTTTGTAAACAAACACAAGTACAATAGCTTTGTAAACAAACGCCTTCGTTCACAAGGGTTATAGGAACATGCAAGCCCACTCACTATGACAAGGTGATGATCCAGGGAGTGAGATAGACAATACAGAGCTAGATGAACTAACGGTCTGATTTGGCTTAAGACAATTTCTGGCGTCCTTATAGAGCCTTCGTCTTATGAAACCTCCCCTTTGTTCCATTCCTTTAGAGTTCCGTTCCTGGATCCAGTTTCCCCCACCCACCCTTCCCTTCTGAATTAACAATTCAAATAGGAAGATTCCTAAATTAATTCCAGAATCAGCATATGTGCAGTTTGTCACAGCTTGCAGTAATCACTCTTCATTTTCACCTCCTGCTTCCTTTAAAGTTTTCATACAGGTATCAGGAATTGGAGAGAGTTTCCTTTGGTCTCCTGTTTGTTAAGCAAACTGACCGTAATTGGCACCTCCTGAACTGGAACAAAATTATCCGTTGGGAATTCGCACTCCTTTGAATCTTGCAATACAGTTCAACGGCTCAAACAATGTACCAAAATGGTTTTTTTTAAAAAAAAAATGACAGATTTTAGAGTAAAATACATTGGGAAGTGCATGCGCTAAAATAAAAGGCAAATTTAAATATGTGCTTTATGATAAAACATGCATTAAAAATTTGTGCAGATTTTTAAAATAAAAATCAGATTGGTCTGGAAATAGGATGGAATTACTACTACTATTATGAGCATTAGCATCATTTTGATTCCCATACAAACCATTCACTAAATCCCCAAAGTAGATAGCAGCAATAAAAAAATTTACAATATTATTTATTTATTTTAAACACACACACACATATACTGCTTGATTGTAGGAAAAACCCTCAAACCCTAAAAACAGTTTAACACAAATTTACCGTTAAAAGAATAGGGCAGGCCCTAAAACTATGTGCCGAATGCCAGGGTAAAGACTTTATGAATGAAGGAATGAATACACGTAGCTACACAGACTTATGAAATTGACTTGCTGTTACTGTATTAGTGGGGCTCTTGATCCCAGTTCTGTCACCCCTTGCCTGCAGAGCTGGCAGACTCTCCCCTTTTTCGAACACCTTCCCTTCTGGAGTGATCCCTCAGCCTCCTCTCCTCTCCCCTCTCCTTGGGAGTCCTCCGGGCAGCTGCTGCTGCTGCTGCTGCCGCCCCTGGTCTCTGCAGTCAAAATTGTAGAATGCAAGAGCTCTGGGCCAGGCAGTAGATCAGTTTTTGAATCTTCAAGCAGTTTTAATACGATATTATAGTATGGCAACAAATTCCAGTTGAAATAAATTCCTGTTCCAGGACAAGGCCCTGTTTCGCTAATTCTTTGTCAGCTAAATTTTCATGGTCAAAGTGTACCAATGTGTCTTCTGTGTGTGTCCCTGGTCTCTGAGCTGCCCCACCCCACCCCGCCCCAAAGACAGAGCTTGTAGCCAGGGTTGCTGCAACAAACAGGTGTGCAAGCCTTTGGGAGGGAGAGACGTGAGAGGGCATCAGAGGTTACCATTTTAAAGTTAGCAATAGAGTAGTTGCTTTGGAAGATGATAATCAGGCATCTGCACAACATGACCAGTCCAACGAAATTGATGATGATGTTGAGGAATCATTGCTTCGACACTGGTGATCTTTGCTTCTTCCAGTACACTGGCATTAGTTCACCTGTCTTCCCAGGTGATGTGTAAAGAGGGCATCAGAGGAGGGAAGGAAGGAAAGAGGGACAGAGGCCAGTGTTGCCCAACGCACCCCTGACCACCATTCAAGACACCCCAGGGTTTTATGACACACTGATTGAAAACCACTGGAAGGCTTTTTCCCATGTTATCAACTCCCACTCTGAGATGATTTGTGTCACGCTCCACCTCCTATTAATCTCACTTTGCTGCAGCTGACAGTATCCCTTCTTGTTGATTCTTTCTGCAGACACGCCTGCCACTTTCTGCCCCAGCAGCTTGTTCTGGCGACATTAATGATGGAGGTGCCCACCCTCCCTTCTGCACCAAACTTATTCCTAGGATGCAGCGTTTGCTGCTATTAGCACATTTTTGCTTAGCCAATAATTATGCATGGGAATAATGAAGCTTTCTTCTTTTTGATATTCTAGAAGATTATTATTTTTTAAATGCCAAACCTATGAATTAATAATCTGGTTTTGTGTAATATACCATTCTGTCGCAAGACAATATTCCAGTCATAGCACAATCTTCTCATTTATATTTCAGCTGACTTTAATTATGCTTTTTCCATTAGAATGCTTGCACATTTTATGGACATACCTGAAAATTAAATTGGATTATTTTTTCAACAACGGAAAAAACCGGAACAGAACGCCCCCCCCTCCCCCCGCAGCCCCACAGGTGTCAAAACTGCATGCATACAAACTGAGCGATTTAGGTTCATTTGAAATTGTTGTTCTGTTGAGCTCCCGGGCTCATTTATCATTTTCCTTGTTCAAAAATACTGATGAATGGAAAGCAATTAAAAATTAGGTATGGAGAAAAACAGAAGATGATCAAACAAAACTTCTCTGCAGCCCCCCCACCCCCGCTGATTCCCTCCAGCTCCCCACAAGCCTATTGTGGGATTGAAGCATATAATGGGTTGTACGCTGAGAGCAGATCCATTGAAATTATTGGTCCCAAGTTAGTCATGCCCATTAATTTCAATGGGTATACATACCTTGAGTAAGACTAGCTTTGGTGATAACCCAATGTTCTGTGGGGCCCAACTTATCCCACATCACCACTTTAGCTTGTGACAGGGAACAGTGACACATAGGTCATGTGAGAAGATAGCTCATAGTTGAATATGCAACGACTCTGGGTGGTCTCCATTCATTCCATTCATTATTACATTCTCCTTCAAGAAGATCAAAATGACTGACATTGTTCTCCTCTAATTTATCCTTGCAACAACCCTGTGAGGTAGGTTAGGCTGTGACAGGCCCAAGGTCACCCGGTGAGCTTCATGGTCGAATGGGGACAAGATCCCTGATCTCCCATGTCTTAGTCCAACACTCTAACCACTACACCATACTGGTTCTCAAAGAAGACCCAATAAAGTTAATGAACCTAAATTAGTCTTACCTGTTAATTTCACTGGGTTTACTCTGAGTAGGACTAATATGATAATGTAATAATAATAATTTATTATTTATACCCCGCCCATCTGGCTGGGTTTAAAAACACGATAAAACATCAAGCATTAAAAACTTCCCTAAACAGGGTTGCCTTCAGATGTCTTCTAAAAGTTAGATAGTTGTTTATTTCCTTGACATCTGATGGGAGGGTGTTCCACAGGGCGGGCGCCACTACCGAGAAGGCCCTCTGCCTGGTTCCCTGTAACCTCACTTCTTGCAGTGAGGGAACTGCCAGAAGGCCCTCGGCGCTGGACCTCAGTGTCCAGGCTGAACAATGGGGGTGGAGACGCTCCTTCAGGTATATTGGATGCAAGCCAATGTGTGTAGTCTAGAGAGAACTGTGAGTGTTCAAAGCTATTTACATACAATTTTCTCAGTACAAGGGCTAGGTTGTGGGGACAGCCTTAGGTGAACCAGGAGCTGTGGGGCAAGCCACTGGTCAGGACCAAAGACAGGGTGGTCACTTATGCACTGGTAAAGAAGAAAACTCTCTCAGTTGAAGGCCACTCAATGTCTCAGTTTCATGACTAAGCTGGGATTTGAACCTAGCTATGACTAGCTGTAGCCCACTACTCTAACCATTATGCCACAACAGGTGTCTGGAATTCAAGAACTCATATATCACTGCTAGGGATGGATGAATGACAGCTTCTTTCAGGTTCTCATTTTTGCAGTAATAGGTTCAGTTCTCCATATATCCGTTAGTTTGATTTTTTTTTAAAGTCCCTTTGAAAATTCATCAGCATCTCAGCATTTCTCCTGATTCACACATTTTTGCATGCAACTTTGCCCAACATACACAATTTGCCAAACAATGTCCCGTCGTTCCTACTTGCAACAGACCTATGCAAATGGACAAGTATCCTAGTTTAAAAGGACCTACCCAGAGTAAGAGTACAGTTGGCCCACCACTAATGTGAGCGTTCGATTCGGGGCATCCTTGCACAAAGGCAAAATCATTCAAAGTCACCTCCCCAGGGCCCAGTAAATAAGGAAAACCCTCTGGATGCCTGGGTGGTGGTGGAATAAATAGCTTTAGAGCAGGGAACGGCAGGTTTCCCCTACTCTCTGTTTGTTTATTTCCCCTCCACATCTGCATAGGGTTGCGATCACGTGTTTAAAGTGAGCATAAGTTGCGGGCCCACTTTATAACAAAATCCATGATCAATCATGAATGGCTAAAAATATTGGCGATTTTTACTCAGAACTCACATCCCCTTTAATAATTGTGGCCCAGTTTTCACGGCTGCAGAGAGGTACCGTATTTTCCGGCGTATAAGACGACTGGGCGTATAAGACGACCCCCAACTTTTCCAGTTAAAATATAGAGTTTGGGATATACTCGCCGTATAAGACTACCCCTCTTCCAACGCACACTGGAGGCAGCCTTTTTCACCATGAGCGCCCGTCTCATCTATTTTTTTTTTTTTATAATAATTTTTATTAGATTTTCAAATTTTTTGTCCAGCCCCGATTCGGGCCAGATCACATACATTTTATACAGTGTCTGATGACTTCCTCACGCCCCCCTCATTGTTTTCATTTATTATAATATTCATTCTTACCAGGTTTCTAATTCCACATCATTAACATTTCCATAATATCTTAATTTTCAAATCGTTTACCAACCACTCACATCTTTAACATTCTTATCTTCTACTTTAATCATATCCCTATTCCCCTCCAGTCCCCGACGCAGACTATTTCAATATCAAAATTACTTATCATTTATAATATCTATCAATCTTATATCATTATTTTCCAAAAATCATACTGTAGTCATTTCCTGCCATATCCGAGTTCAAAAACCAGTAGGCCACAAAACAGTTACTTCATATAAATGTTCATCCTATTCCTGCAGGATCCAACTTTGGAACCCATTGTCTTTGCTGCAGAGTAGCATCCAAAACAAAATCCATTAAAATCTTTGGCCTTCCAATCCATATTTGGTCCAGATTGTCTCGACTTCCTCTCCGCTGCTTGTCGTTGCGCTGTGGTTTGTTGACTATTCTCCTAATATTTCTCTTTTTCCTGATGATGACGACAGCTCTTGACTTAAGGTGGATGATTCTTTTGCAGCTGGTTATCTTCTGAGTAGACTTTCTCTGTTTAGACTCAACAAGTACACTGTTCACAGGGTTTAGTTGTAAATCCTGACCAATCAGACCATTGTTTATGCTTTTGCTTTATCTCTGTCACCGAGCTGTTCCCAGCAGCAGCCAGTTCAGCTCTCAATTCTTTCACTCCAGCATTGTAATCCATTCTGAGTTCTTTCAGTTTCTCCAACAATATTGTCAAATCCACATCCTGTTTCACCGCCATTTTTAGCAAACAGTTCTTTTCTAACTTTTCCAACCTTTTTCAAACTTTTCAAAAGTTCCAAAACTCCAAAATAATCCTCTTATTCATAAATGTTTAATTAACTTCATCTGCCCCCTAGGACCGGGGGAGGCGCAAGGGTTAAATCTTCGAAACAAAGTGTCAAATTCCAAGCAATACTTCTCAAAGCTGTGCAACAATGCCCTGTCGTTGTTACACAATGGCAAGGGACGGACCTCCGTATTTTCATCCACAAGCCAGTCCAAATTGCTTCAAATTTCAAACTTTTTCTTTGCTGATTACTTACAGTTCCAAATTGAAGATTTAGAAGGAATCGGCGCGCTCGGCGGTAGCGGTCTTGCAGCTTCGCCAGACGGGGCTGTCAGCGGACCCTAGAGCTCCGCCGCCCGATCGCTCCCGGGAGCCCCGCTAGGAGCTCCCTGGGATCGGGACCGGCGTCCGAGCTCCTGCAGGTCCTCCGGACCCCGGGACGCCCTTCCCGGGGGTTTTGGGGGTCGCGGCGCTGGCGCGAGCACCCCTTTGCCCGGTCTGACGGGGGAATGTCAGGAGCGACATGTCCCCCCCGACCGCCATCTCCGGCACGCCAACCGGAAGTCGCCCGTCTCATCTAGCAGCTGAGGCGGCAAAGGCGAGAGCAGCCGTGAGGGGAGGGGAGCACGTCTCTCGCCTGCCTGCCTGCCTGCCTGCCTGCCTGTGTCTCAGGGGCGGGGTGGGCATGCCAGGAGCAGGCGGGCCAGGCTCGCTGGCTCCCTGCGAGGGGACGCAAGAAGGGCTGAGGAGGAGGCGGGCCGGGCCGGGGACAATGGCGGCGTCTTCTCCGAGCCTGCAGCTTTTTAGCACCCGCCCTATAAGACGACACCCGGCGTATAAGACGACCCCCGACTTTTGAGAAGATTTTCCTGGATTAAAAAGTAGTCTTATATGCCAGAAAATACAGTACTTGGCTATTTTCTGGAATCTTAGGGCTGGAGTCCGCCATTAAAATTGAAGTGCAGAATTCACTCAAGTCCCCCAAGAGAAAGCACCGGGGAGATAAATTGGGATCTTACATCCCTATAAAAGTTACAGCTTAGGAGAACATGGGCTAACATTTTGGATGAGACGCTTTTGCAAGCGCAGCCTCTCAAGTGCCAAGGCAGCCTTGTAAATCTCACTTCTGTAACTGCTGATGGTGACACATCAAACCCAGCCGCTGAAAATGCTCTCCTGTATCTGGGAATGTTTAACACAACTAAATACCTAAATGAGTGGTCTCCAGAGTTCTCCCAACTCCCCATGGGCCACTTGAAAATTGCCAGTGGTGTTGGTGGACCACTTAATGATTTTTTTCCTGCCCGTTGTAGCAATTGCAATGCACTGAGCTGGAGGCTGTCTAATTTTAACAGGCGACTTTCCACACATGCTCATTTGACTCACGTGCAACCATGTATACGTGGAAATAAACAAATACCTTGATTTAAGTTGCCAAGATGGCCCCAAAAGAGCAAAAAACTGCAAGAACGACGTGAAAAGAGTGAGGAAAATGGCTAGCAATCCCACAAACCTTTGCAACTGCAATCTGACCCACAGCCCATCACTTGGGGGTACTGGCGTACACCCCCTTGTCATTGCTTCCACATTGTCCTCTGCTGATGAGGAAGACTGAGAGCCACGATTGCCGCCATTCCTAGAATCCTAGAATCATAGAATCATAGAGTTGGAAGAGACCACAAGGGCCATCCAGTCCAACCCCCTGCCAAGCAGGAAACACCATGCTAGTGAAACACTAGTGAAACCACCATGCAGGAAACACTTACCTGCTAGTCAGGTAAGTGCTGCTGTTTTTTCCAAGGGTTTCTAGAGGTTGAGAGGGTGCTTAGAAGCTTTTTAGATGGTGCTCCCCACTATACATGAATTCACATATATGTGCGGTACCTGGGAGCGTAACCCCGACATAAATGGGGAGTCGCCTGTAATTGTATTTTTACACACAGTGTGGGAACCCTGACCTATACGATATCTTAGCGACAGGCAAAGATCAGCCAACACATTTGGAGATTTGGGAAGCAGCCTCCACAGTACCTGTGAAATCCCTGGCATGAGACTCCCAGCCTGAAACTCTGGACAGCCCCTGCCAGTCAGCAGAGACAATGCGGAATCAGAAAGGTGAAGGGTCTGACCCAGTGTAAGGCAGCTTCTGTGTCTTGGGGGACGAGCCAGAGCTCAGTGGTGGAGAATCCACTTTGCACGTACAAGGTCTCAGGGTTGATCCCTGGCATCTGCAGGTAGGGCTGAGAGAGATGCCTAATCAAAACCTCAGAGAGCCCCTGCCAATCGGCAGAGACGATGCTGAGCTAGATGGACCAAGGGTCTGATCCAGCATAAAGCAGCATCCTATGTTTGCTTTATGACAAAGGTCCGTATAGTTAAAGCTATGGTTTTCCTAGTAGTGATGTATGGAAGTGAGCTGGACCATAAAGAAGGCTGATCGCCAAAGAATTGATGCTTTTGCATTATGGTGCTGGAGGAGACTCTTGAGAGTCCCATGGACTGCAAGAAGATCAAACCTATCCATTCTTAAGGAAATCAGCCCTGAGTGCTCACTGGAAGGACAGATCCTGAAGCTGAGGCTCTAATACTTTGGCCACCTCATGAGAAGAGAAGACTCCCTGGAAAAGACCCTGATGTTGGGAAAGATGGAGGGCACAAGGAGAAGGGGACGACAGAGGACGAGATGGTTGGACAGTGTTCTCAAAGCTACCAACATGAGTCTGACCAAACTGCGGGAGGCAGTGGAAGATAGGAGTGCCTGGCGTGCTCTGGTTCACGGGGTCACGAAGAGTCGGACACGACTAAATGACTAAACTACAACAAATGTTTGCAGGAAGGACTGTAGCTCAGCAATATAGCGTCTGCTTTTCATGCAGAGGGTCCCAGGCCACGGGCACAGACAGGATTTATGTTGGGGGTGGAGTGGGAGGCAGAAGGACCAAGCTACCTGCGACGCGATTGGCCAGTTCATGGAAGCCACAGGTATCGCTCAGCCAGGTTGCCAGTTGCGTTGCTAGAGCACCACATTATCACCCAAGTGACCTCAGTGAGCATTTCGATTTCAAACATTCTGATTATTTATACTTTTAGTGAAGTATTTTTTATTTATTAACTTGATTTATGGTGAGGCAGCTACTGCCCCCCTCCCCAGCTACACCTATGCCCCAGGCTCAATACACAGCACCTCTGAGGTGGGGATGGGGGGGTGAGTGACCCCATCTGCACCCCTGGGGAGCCCCTGCCAGTCAGCAGAGACAGTGCTGAGCTCCATGGACCAGCCGTCTGACTCAGTGTAAGGCAGTTTCCCATGTTCCTGTGGTTAGTTAAAAGTACCGATGAATCACCAAATGCTTTTCAGCCTTCCTATGAAATCTGCAGCAGGGGAAGGAGGGCGGGCGGGTGGGGGGGGGGAGAGAAGCCGTTGCGGTGGTGGGGGGAGGGGAGGGGAAACTCAACTAAACTGAAAAGGTTTTAAGTAGAAGTGACAGTTCAAAAGCGAGAGTGGCGGGGAGGGGCAGGCGAGTGGGAGGAAGGAAGGAAAAAAATACGAGTTTAATAAAACTTCACAGCTAGAAAATGTACAGTTCTCCAGACTTTTTTTTTTTAATATGGTGGAATTGTTTGTCATATTATGTGCTGACCGTGACAGCTATTGCTTTGTCAGCTTTCAAAGAAATTATGCGTGGGCTGCTCTTTTTGGTCAGGTTTGATTTCTCTTAATAACACTTAGCACTTTTCTATTTTCAAAGGGCTCTTCACATGTTCATTCATCTTCACACTGTCTTGGGAAGCTGAGCTGAGCCACTGGACCCCCCCCCCTCACTACCCCTCCTCACCCTGCCTGGCTGCATCGGTTACAGACACCAGCTGTGCTGGGCTCCTCTGGATTTATAGTGGGTTGCCTCTGAGCAGATGGGCAACACAAGATCTGGTTAACAAGCCTAATTTGTGCTAATCTGGGCTCAAGGGTATGCTGGGGGGCACATTTGCAAGGTAGAAAGGTAGGATAGGCCTATGGCTGGTTTGGCCTCCAACAGAAGGAAGGAGAGATAGCACCCTGCTTTATACAGTGACAGACCATGGGTCATCCTAACTCAATATTGTCTACAGCACAGGTGGGGTGTGAGGTCATCTCAGGTGGGCCATTGCAAAGCTGTTTTGGCTGCTATGCTGTACTTCAGCTAAGGCTGACCAAACCAAAGGAGCACAGTCTTCTGACAAGAGAATGCTGCAAAATAGTAGGAGAAAGGTAAGAGCCTTTTACAAGAATGGAATCTACACACATAAAAAAGGCTGTGAAAATGCTTTTTTTCAAGAAACGTTTTGAAAAATAAATTGAATTCGGCACAGCTCACTGTTGCCATCTAGTGTCACATATATGCATTGCACTTGTCAACACATTTAAAACATTTTATTTGCCGCTGTATAGCTGATTCCCAGGAGAAATATATTTCTGACCCACCTTTCTAAGGCAGTGCCTGTAGTGAGGGGGCTCTCTAGGGAGCAGGGACACTTTCTATCTAGTCTGTGGCTCTGGTTCTCCATAACTCTCCCAGAATGGAAGTATGCTGGGGACCCAGTGATGTAGCGTGGGTTGCCAGTACCCGGGTCCACACAGAGCAGGGTGGGCAGGTGGGAGGAAAATGGACGGAGTACGCATGTGCATTCAACTGCTTAACAGTGTCCGCGTCACCCAGGAGATCACAGCCACAGAGATAAGAATAGAAGACTCCTTCCGTAGTCTGGAGAGATCACTTCCTGGTTCGCACGGAGAAGCCATTTTCAATGGAGCCCAGTGAAGGAAGTGCACAGCTGTATTGAGGCAGCACCGGGTATTGAAATTTTGTAACCCTAACAATTCTGCACCTGGGATAACTGCCCCTGTGGGCCCCCCACGCTACGCCACTGTGGCGGCCAGAATGCGGAGGTTGCCCAGTGTTTGCCATCATTGAAATATCATTGATTTTCAATAGCTTCTCATGCTTGTGACTAAGGACAAGTGTAAAATAACTTGCAGCAATGCCAAAGTAAGACTATGTCTAGCATTCTGTGAATTACCATTGAAGGATTAATAATGTGGCACATTGGCACTATTAAGTATAAATCAAAAGTGAGTGTGTGAAAATGGGTCCTACGTTGCAGGTTGGGAGTCAGAGGTGGGACTTGGGTCTGGACCAGTTGAAGATCACTGGTCTGTGGTGACCGGTAGCAGCTTTCTGGGGTTGCAGCTGGGGGGTCTCTCCCAGATCTAACTGGAGATGGTGGGGATTGAACCTGGGACCCTATTGCATGTGAGGCAGATGAGGCACGGCCCTTCCCCCATCTAACTGAAGCATAATATGCTGGGAAATGACTTGTGCATCAGCAAACGCTCCCCAACTAGGATTGGGGGTTAAACTTGATGCGGGTTGCACTGAAAGGCAAACTTGCCTAATTCATACTTTCTGAAACAATGTCAGAACTTAACACAACCACCCTTCAAAATTCTCATTTCTCTGAATTTTGCAGTGCAGTTTTCCAGCCAAGTAATGTGTGTGTGTGGGGGGGGGGGTAGGCATATATTACATTAAAGTATGCATATAAGCTAAGGGACCCAGGTGGCGCTGTGGGTTAAACCACAGAGCCTAGGGCTTGCTGATCAGAAGGTCGGCGGTTCGAATCCCCATGACGGGGTGAGCTCCCATTGCTCGGTCCCAGCTCCTGCCCACCTAGCAGTTCGAAAGCATGTCAAAGTGCAAGTAGATAAATAGGTACCGCTCTGGCGGGAAGGTAAACGGCGTTTCCGTGCGCTGCTCTGGTTCGCCAGAAGCAGCTTTGTCATGCTGGCCACATGACCCGGAAGCTGTACGCCGGCTCCCTCGGCCAGTAACGCGTGATGAGCGCCGCAACCCCAGAGTCGGACACGACTGGACCTAATGGTCAGGGGTCTCTTTACCTTTTTATGCATATAAGTGCATATATATGGAGACCTGGGTTTGATGTGTCTGGGACAGAGCCCTCTTGGATCGCCTTATGTAAAGAGTTCTCTTGGAAGAGGGAATTCTGAGAATTGCAGAATAGGAGTCTCCTAACTACTCTCAGCACTCTTAACAAACTACGGTTGCAGGATTGTTTGGAGGAAGCCATGCCTGTTTAAAGTGGAATTGTCCCGCTTTAAAGATATGTTGCGGATGGAGCCTGAGCAAAAATTTAGTTGGAGACAACCCACTGTTGCTGATGCAACCCAGCTCAGGTCAGGATGCGACCCACCTGTGGGTCCAGACCCACCAGCTGAAGACCAATGCCGCAGACTACAACCGTTAGCTAACCGTAACAGCATGAGACCAATCCACACGCCGTTAAGTTCAACGTGGCTTCCCTCATCAATCTTCCCCCCGTCTCTCCTGTTGTTCTTCTCCTTCACAGCTGGTGCACTCTGTAATGTTGTTTTGTGTTTCATTTTGCTCCCCCACCCGACGCAATACTGTTATTTGGGCTTTCTCTTGCCCCCTCCCCCGGCCTGCCGCAGGACTGCCAGATTGATCAGAATGAGAGAAGTGTGAATGTGACTGAGCATAAAGGCGGGTGACAGCTCCTGCCTCCTCCCCTCCTTCCTTGCCTCTTTTCACGTGGAAACAAAAACAAGTTCTTTGGAACAAGACGCCAGTGGCGGGGGGGGGGGGGGGGTTAAGAGAATTAAACTTCTCCAAGTTGCTTGCTTGAGGTTGTGCCTGAAATCCCAAAGGGAACAGCTGAGAATGTATGGAAATTATTATTTCTAGCTATTTATTTATTGGTATGGTAGGACACGGGTGGTGCTGTGGGTTAAACCACAGAGCCTAGGGCTTGCCGATCAGAAGGTTGGCAGTTCGAACTGCCCGGGTGAGCGCCTGTTGTTCGGTCCCAGCTCCTGCCAACCTAGCAGTTTGAAAGCATGCCAAAAATGCAAGTAGATAAAAAGGTACTGCTCCAGAGGGAAGGTAAACAGCGTTTCTGTGCGCTGTTCTGGTTCGCCAGAAGCGGCTTAGTCATGCTGGCCACATGACTTGGAAGCTGTATGCCGGCTCCCTCGGCCAATAAAGCAAGATGAGCACTGCAACCCCAGAGTCGGTCACGACTGGACCTAATGGTCAGGGGTCCCTTTACCTTTACCTATGCCACCTAATGTACGAGTGGCCATGCTGCTGTCATAGTTAAACAATAAAACAGTATGAAAAAGAAAAGGATAGACAATGAGAACCAAAAAATAAGCCTTGTTCCAGGCACACTACACATGAGCTGACTTTGCCCAGGGGCATGGAGACTCTCCAAGTGTCCCTATTTTCCAGGGACGGTCCTGGATTTACTGAAGCTGTCCTGGTTTCTGATTTGATCTCAGAATGTCCTGGTTTCCCTTAGGACAGCCCTATTTTCATAGAGAAATGTTGGAGGGTATGGAGTTATGAGACACCCACACCCACACCCGAGCCAAGGAGATAAGTAACTATGCAACCTTTACAAGACATCTGAAGGCAGCCTTGGATAGGGAAGTTTATAATGCTTTGATATATGTTGGAAGCTGCCCAGAGTGGCTGGGGCAACCCAGCCAGATGGACAGGGAATACTACTACTACTACTACTACTACTACTACTACTAATAATAATAATAATGGAATAGGACATCCCTATTTTCATAAGAACAATGTTGGAGGGTATGGGCTTGTGGCCCAAAGAGCAGTGAGGAGGGAAGAGTTCTGCTTCCCTGTTAGGCTATCATGAGATCTTACGAGATAGAATCATTTTGCGGGATCTGGCAAGAGGGATGAAGGGTTGAGGCCTCACCCAAAATGGCCTGGGGCCATTTTGCTTTGCAAGATACATGTGACTGTAGAAACCTCTGGCTTTTGTGTGGAACAGTGGTAAGCAAGCCATCCATTGCTTCAGCAACCTTTGCCTCTGGCCCTGCCGAACCCTGGAGCCCTTGGGCTAATAAAGGTTCCCCACTCCATGCTTTCTTTTCATCCATCTTTCTCTTCATCCATTTGATGTTTCTTCACCTCTTTCTTACAGATTGTCCCCTACCCTCCAACATTCCCCTGATGAAAATCGGGACCCCGAGAACACGGCACCAAAAGATGAGTCCTGGGGGCATTCCAGGATCAAATCAGAAGCTGGGATGAGTTATGAAATTCCGGGAATGTCCCATTAAAATAGGGATGGCTGGAGGGTATGTATCCTCACCTTTAACTCCTTAGTTATTTCTCATTCATTCAGTCACACACACCATTATTACAGGCAATGTTTTCTTTTTCTCGATAAAGCCCATTACACACACCCCACTTTGATCCTTTACCCAATTATTTTCTATATTCTGGAGCTTTTGCTGTTTTTTCCTATACTTCCTACATTTTTCAACCTTTCTCCTTCTTTCTGGTACTCCCACTTCTAATTTTAAGCAAACTGTGATCTCACCCATTCTTAAGAAGCCAACTCTTGCCCCTTTTGTTCTTGCTAATTGATTGTCCTTTAGCACTTCTGTTTTTCATCTAAACTTCCTGAACTTTGCAGAGTCTTTCATTTCTGTAATGAAACTCTTTGTTTAGCTCCTTACACCCCCTGAAACAGCCTTCGGTAAGATTTCTAAGGTCCTTCTTGTAAAATCATTATCTTTCCTGTTTTTGACCTAGTTGATTTCTCTCTTATCCCCTATTTATCTTCACACTTTGGATTTGTTTTTTTAAAAATAGTACTGTCCTGTTCTTGTTTCATTCTTAACTTGTGTTAACTCTTTAAAAATTTACGTTAATGGATGTTGATCTTCCTAGTTTTCCTTATCAGCTGACATCCCACTGTGTTTTCAGCCTTCTTTAAAGTCTTATAATCGTGTTAAGATTCTGTTCCTTCACTTTATCTTCAACATCACTGCTATGTACATGACATCCAGATTTATCTTTCTGCCTCCTCTCTTTCATCCTTTGTTCTTTTTATTCTAATTGTACTTCTGCTGTTTCAACATGGATGCCTGTTCTTTTCTTGAGTTGAATGCACAAAAGATGGAGTTATGCCCTAAATAATCCTGGGGACTGTAGCTTGCTAAGGGTTCTGCAGCTTGCAGCTCTGTGAGAGGGAAATCTACAATTCCCAGGATTCTTTTGAGAAGTCATGTGCTTTAAAGGTGTGTTGAATGTGCTTTAAAAGTATGGTGTTCGATCTTCTTTTAGTCCTTGTCCTGGAAATTAATCACAACTCCATGAAAAATACCAAGAACTCTCATGGCTCAATCTAAGGCGCTAAGACAGGGACAGGGAAGCTGTGGCCTTCCAGATGTGGTTGGACTCCAACTCCCATCAGCCCCAGCCAGCATGGTCAATGGTCAGTGAGGAAGTCCAATAACATCAGGGAGGGCCACAGCTTCTCCACCCCTGTTTTAAGAAATTGTGAGCTAGCCTTTCTGTAAGAGCATTAAGTGGTGCGACAGTGAAGGACACCAGCAGTAGGAACGAACACGACCGCTGGGACAACTGCACAACAGGTGTGCCTGTTTTATTCTAGCTGGGCCGTGCTCCTGCATTTCCTACTGCTGAGGAGAACACCGGCAGAAAGACCAACCTGGCTGCCATAATTCACTTCAAGAAGTCCACTCACCTTCCTCAGTGGGTGGTGTTGCGGCCAGGCCTCGGACCATGTAAGTGACCCAACAAATGGCAGGCCAGATTGTCTGGCTGTCAGGCAAACTGGCCAATACTGGGAGACTTTGGCCGGGCATTGCCCTGATGGCAGCCCAACCAACCAATAGGGATGCTTGGGCCCACTTCCACGGATGTTTAAATTGCGTCCTGCCTGGCACCCTTCCTCTGCCTTTTTCGTCAGATCTCCCACCCACCCTCCCTTAATTTTGACTGCTTTTACTTGTGCTATGACCTTGCTATGGATGAAGTCGGCCGCCATATTTGGGGCCAGGCAGGATTTTTATTCATTTGGCAAATTGGCACTGGCCATCTGGTTTTTGCCTACCTCGTAGCAATCATCACAACTTTGTAAGGTGGTTAGGCATTGGGTAAGCCTAGATCTTGACTGGAGAGGAGGTTGTTGCCAATAAAGCCAGAGCTTCCGAGAGGGTGTTCAACTTCCAAGAGAGCTGAGCCAACTGCCTCTGTTTCCAAAGGAGATGGCACCAAAGGGAAGCTGTTCATTTGAGGAAAGCCACTTATGGGGGGGATGGAAGCACAATGGCAAGGGCCACTCCCTCAAATGTCTTTTCTAGGAGGCAGTATTATTGGCATACTTGGGTTATAAATTTTTGTTTTGAGCTGCTTGGGCCCAAAATTGAAGAGGCATTTTTTTGGGGGGGGGGTATGGTTCTTGTTTTCTGGGTGTTTTGACAGGAGGGAAGACTTGGGACCACTTGAGAGGAACAGAGAGCCAGTGTGGTGTAGTGGTTAAGAGTGGTAGACTCGTAATCTGGTGAACCGGGTTCGCGTCTCCGCTCTTCCACATGCAGCTGCTGGGTGACCTTGGGCTAGTCACACTCTCAGCCTCACTCACCTCACAGAGTGTTTGTTGTGGGGGAGGAAGGGAAAGGAGAATGTTAGCCGCTTTGAGACTCCTTAGGGTAGTGATAAAGCGGGATATCAAATCCAAACTCTTCTTCTTCTTCTGATCAACATGGTCTTAGATATGGCGTCCTGTCTCAGTTACTTCACTGCTTAGATGGGCCACAAAATGCCCCTGTCTGGGCAGTATACCTCAATCAAGTCCTTACCCCCCCACTTTTTCTAAACCAAAAAGCCCCAAATGTTTCTTTCCTCATGGTAAAGGTTTCCTTCATTTCTTTGCTCTTTGTATTCTCTTTTAATCGTGTTGCTCTCTAAGTTTCTCCTCAAGCACACTGCTTTGCTCTTTCCTTTGATTCATCCCTTTTCATGTTTCCGTTGTATTAATTCTTCAGTGAAGTCTTGTCATGTTCATCTTTCCAACACAGCAAAGATCCATCCGTTTCTTCCTATCAAGTCTGCAAAAACTTTGGCTTGGGTTTTCATTTTATCCCTTATTGATTTCTGCGATATTTTCTTGCTGTTTCTCATCTCGCTCCACTTGTTTCTGTCTTGAGCACATTGACCCTTTGATTGATCTCGCATGAGATTCTGACCATATTGCTCCTCTTTGTCTTCCTTGCCTTTGCCTGCCTTTATCCTTCTGAAGTCAAGGGAAGCCTCTGCTTCTTCACAAAACCTCATAATTCTCACCATGGTCCTTTGTCTTCCTTATTATCTTCTATAGTTTGGGATAGATATATAATTTCACTGTTTATTTTTTTATAAATTAATGGATTGAGTAAACATCAAGTTGGACATATAACAGATTTTTTAATCTGTAGATTCCAGCAGCAAAGTTAACTCAACAAAAATCTCATTTTGCATAGGTAAAGGGTAAAGGGACCCCTGACCGTTAGGTCCAGTCATGGCCAACTCTGGGGTTGCAGTGCTCATCTCGCTTTATTGGCCGAGGGAGCCGACGAACAGCTTCCGGGTCATGTGGCCAGCATGACTAAGCCACTTCTGAAGAACCAGAACAGCGCACGGAAATGCCATTTACCTTCCTGCCGGAGTGGTACCTATTTATCTACTTGCACTTTGATGTGCTTTTGAACTGCTAAGTTGGCAGGAGCTGGGACTGAGCAACGGGAGCTCACCCCGTCGCGGGGATTCAAACCGCCGACCTTCTGATCAGCAAGCCCTAGGCTCTGTGGTTTAGATCACAGCGCCACCCGCATCAAGAAGAAGAAAAAGTAACAAAAAGAAAGAAAGGAAAAAGAGGGAAAGAATTGTACACCTGTTTAAGCTTCCCCTTCTGCTCATAGTATTTCGTTTAACAGAAAGGGAGAACTCACATAAAAATTAACATTTACAGCCAGGCAAAATAAATAAATAAACTTGGTCTTCTTCATTTCACTGCCTCATCTAAAGTTGTTTGAACCCAGTCGGATTGAGGATTATTGAAAATATATGTATTTGAAATGCTTTGAAATTGTGATTATAAAGTTATAATATTAAGAATGAAGATAATAGTGATGGGTTGTTGCTGGGGTTGTTGGTGGGGTTGACAATTAACCTTCCTCTGCTTCCCTTACAGTTGATGCCTCAAAATCTCCAATCCTAAATTACCTTCTTCAATTCAACCATAGATAGGTGTGTGCTGTGGAAGAAATTGGGCTACTTGGCGCTTTGTGCAAATGATAAAATCATTCCAGATAGGCGTGAATATGTCTGCTTTCTTTTGTGTTTTTACTAATCTAAAGTTCGCTGTCAACATTTCTTACGAGAGCCACCTGCCAAATCTGAGCACGCCACATATCTTTGCCTTCCTCATTTTCCTTTGTGTTTGGGGATAGATTTCTAATTTTACTGTTTAATTGTTATTTTAAACTGCCCCGTGGTCTCTGAAGGAAGGGTGGCATGTAAACATCTTCCAAAAAAGCGGGTAAGCTCCCCCAAGCCTGCTCCCCGCTGTCCTCAGAGGGTTCACAACTCCTCTTACACTAGAGGATACGGCAGAAGTCCTAGTTCTTGGATCCAAGAGTCCCTTCATCAGGTTAAACATGGAGTGGGATAGAGAACTGCTTCCCCCCTCTCACTCTCTCCTACAAACCATGAACCATGCTCAAAATCTTCTCTAGGGGCACTGTGTGGCATTGTCCTCCATCCTTTCTCCATCGTTCTCTGTGGCTTATAAAACACAAACAGCTCCTCCCCATCTTCTGTTTTTCTCCCACCTTCCCTCAACCTGGGCTTGATTCCCAACAGCTGGTGTGGGCGGGAAGGCAAACAGCCTCAGCATCGCCTCCTGCCTTGTCACAAAAATAAAGTATTCTCCTCACACTCCTCATTCTGCTAATACTGCAGCCCCCGTCTGAGGCGCTGAGCATTTGTTTTAAATATACTTGCAAGGGGATGCGTTAGTTCTGCTCCTGGTGCCATTCTGATAGCTCTCCAAGCATTGGAAGGTGATCTTTTGAAGTGGGAGCCGCTGGTCTCTGTGGATACTTCCTGCTTTAAAAAAGAAAGAAAGAATTAAGTTCTCAAATGGGTGGGGAGTTTCTGGAAGCCCAGGGAAAGGCCATAGCTCATTGGTCAGAGTATTACATGCAGAAGGTCTTAGGTTCAATCCTGGACATCTCCAGGTAGGTTGGGGAATGTTCCCAGACTGAAATGCAGGAGAACCACTCCCAGTCAGTGTAGTTAATGCTAAACAAGGTGGGTAAGTGTTGTGACGGAGGATAAGGCAGCTTCCTATGTTTTCAGGATGGGCAACAACTCTTCATGAAGAAGGTCCCTTGAGATGAGGCAGGCTGAACTTTCTCGTTACCATTCCGCGGTGGATTCCTGCAGGCATCTACAGTGGTACCTCTGGTTACGAACTTACTTCGTTTCGGAGGTCCGTTCTTAACCTGAAACCGTTCTTAACCTGAGGTACCACATTAGCTAATGGGGCCTCCCGCAGCCGCCATGCTGCCGCCATGTGATTTCTGTTCTCATCCTGAGGTAAAATTCTTAACCTGAGGTACTACTTCCGGGTTAGCGGAGTCTGTAACCCGAAGTGTTTGTAACTCAAGGTGTTTGTAACCCGAGGTACCACTGTATTTGCAGAGCAAGTTGTCTAAAACAGGGAATTGCCTGCATGAGAATTTTGCTCGCAAGGTTGCTCCTTGTACAAGTTCTGGTCTATATGTTGACCAACTCATATTTACTGTTCTGACGGACTGATCATTCTTACACCAGAGGAACACCGATGGCTATGCCAGCATGTAGCTGAACACGACATTGCACCAGCACAGCAAGGACATTACAGCTAAATTGCAAATATTGATTTTTAATTGTATTTTAATTGTTTCCTTGGCGCCTTATTACGTTTTATTGTGTTAAACTTGAATCTCATATACTTTTTAAAGAAGATACTTTAGCCTCTAGCACAGCGCATCACAACTGCTAAGCAACAGGCAGCAATTTTCAAGTAGTCTGTAGGGCGGGAGAGTTTGGAAGCCATTGAACTAGAACCCTGTTAAGTGGTCAGGATTCCAGCCTCTGATACTCCGCAGGGCACCTGGGGTTTTGTATAGGTTTGTTTATTTCAACAAAGGAAAAAGCAGTAGGAATGACAAGCTGAAAGAAATAAAGACAAGAAGCGGTAAAAAGGCACAAAAGCTAATAAAACAACCACAACAAGAGTGGTCAAGAAGCCAAAACAGGCTATCTTTTTCCTGTACAGTAGAAGACCCATGCCAAGCTGACTAGAGGCAGGGCAGATCTGGAGGGCAGAGGGCAGGATGGCTCCTCTTCCTCCTTGCTTGCATGCCACAAAAGCACCTCCTCACCCCTACAGATCTCGCTCTACGAAAGGTGGCCAGCAGAGCTCAAATTGAGACAGAGCCGTAAGACAGAGATAGATGCAGACGGGAAAAAAAGGTTGGCATGGATCTGCAGCTTCTGCGTGAAGCAAATGAGTCCCTGCTGCTCCCCACTTACTGCTGCTGCTGGAGCCAATCACCCCACCATTGCTTCCAGAGACACTCAGGCAGAATCCCTTCCAGATCCCTTCCAGCTTTTTAATTCTGCCTGCATCTCTCTCTGTCTTTCTATTTCCCTTGATCCCCCTTTTAAGAAAGAAACATTAGGGCATGTCTGGGCACACCCAGTGCCCACCTCTGTGCCCACCTATGCTGCTCTGTCACTATCAGACCTAGCTAAGAACAGAACATATTGCAGCATTCAATTTCCACCAGACAACTCCCTCCCTCCCTCCCTCCCTCCCTCCCTCCCTCCCTCCCTCCTTCCTTCCTTCCTTCCTTCCTTCCTTCCT
Source organism: Darevskia mixta (assembly GCA_034641385.1). Lineage (NCBI taxonomy): Eukaryota > Metazoa > Chordata > Lepidosauria > Squamata > Lacertidae > Darevskia > Darevskia mixta. Next base: position 5,242,454 of record JAWWNH010000050.1, read on the forward strand.
TCCTTCCTTCCTTCCACCTTTCTCCCTCTGAAATAGTAGGCAGCCTTAGAAAAGAATGGACCGCTTGCCTACCTATATTGACCGGGCATCTATAATTGAAGTGTACAGAAATGCAAATTGAAATGAATCAATGCCGGCAGGAATGCCTAGAAGTCACAAGTGCTGCAATTAGGAATGTTGTCTCAAAGGAAATTAGAACAGTCCATTAATTATAACGTCTCAATGGAAAAATGAATCTCAATCAATAATACAAAACTTTGCAGTCTGGAGTCCTCCTGTTTGGGACACTCCGCTCCATCTCCCCTTTCCCTGCTAGTTTGCCATCCCTTGTGCTTTCATCACTGTGGTTTTTTTTTAAGTGCAGTTTATAAATATTTATATAAATAACTGTAACTCCTTCCTGCAGAAATGCTAAAGAAATCTCAGCATGCCCTGAAAATGAGGAGGAAATTCTTGTCTTAAAAAAACAACGCAGATAAACCAGCAACACAAAACCACAACTGGAGCACAGATTTTGGCTCAGCACTGGTGTCGATTTGCTAAACCAGCCCCGCCTGTGCAAATTGAGAATTGGATTCTGTTGTTTGGTTCCTTTGTGCAAACTTTGCTTTCTTCATCCATTTGTGGAAGCGTGCAAGGGACAAGCCGCACCTGCAACCAGGATGAATCATCTCCATCTGAGCCACAAAATGGGATCTTATAGACTCCCTAGCGCTGTGGTTTAAATGGATGTCGTGTAAGCTTCCAGTTCCAATCTTGTTGCCAGCACTAATCAGCATCTCTTTAAAATGATTACTGTGTTCGGAAAGGCCATAAACCTACCAGGTGGGCTATATTTCCTACCATTTCCCCCCTTTTTGGGATTGTTGTTGTTATAGTCTTCCCTATGGGAATGGATTTATTGGTACCATTAATCCCACTTACAATCTTTAGCACGGGGAAGAGATGTCACAGGGCTTTAATGGCTCATATATTTTGTGAATTACATGATCGTTATATCCATCATGGAAAAAAGCGTCCCATTTTCATCAATTCAGTATTTAAGGCAGCAAAACACAGTGCTTTATATATCCTACGTAAACAGACCCAAGTCTATTTTTTGCGAACACACTTCAGATGTTTAGCATATACTCCTAACTTTCCCTTATTTAACCTTATTGCTCTTTTCTGTTACTTATCTCTGGTTACACGTCATAGAAACACAGGAACCTGCCTTATACTGAATCAGGCCACTGTGCCATCTAATTCAGTATTGTCCACACTGACTGGCAGCAGCTCTCCAGGATTTCAGATGGAGGGTTCTCCCAGCCCTATCTGGAGATTTAGGGGATTGAATCTGGGACTTTTTGCATGCAAAGTAGATCTTAGAATCATAGAGTTGTAGAGTTGGAAGGGACCACAAGGGTCATCAAGTCCAACCCCTTGCAATGCAGGAATCTTTTGCCCAACTTGGGGCTCGAACCCACGACTCTGAGATTAAGAGTCTCATGCTCTGCCAACTGAGCTATCTCAGCAACCATGCTCTACCACTAAGCAGATCGAGTTTATCAACATGGCAAGGTAGCCCATCTAGGAGAAGGAATAATCTCTTTTGTCATTCACATGTTGGCTGCTCAGATTCCTTTGGGAGGAATGGCAGGATAGAAATCTAATTAATTAATGAATGGTAATAATAAATTCATAGTAACAATAGAACTGGGTTGGCGGCATCCTACTTCTGCACTTATGAGAATACTCAAACCTTATCTTTGGAACACAATGTTAAGGAAACCATCATTGAATATATGGTCTGCATCCATTATCCCGGAGTTAAGTCTTCTTTTCCCCACTGTGCTAGTTTTCTGTATGAGAAACCCATGGCTCAAAAGAATGATGGGTTAAAACACAGGTGTCAAAGACAAGGCCCGCGGGCCAAATGCGGCCCGCCAGACCTCGTCATGTGGCCCGTGAGCGCGCGCTGATTGGCGGTGGGCGGCGAAGGTCAGCGCGCGCGAGAGGAAGGGAGCAGAGCGGAGAGAGGAAGACTCGGAGTCGAACGCTTATTGTTTCCCGCAGAAATCAACTTTTCTTCCCCCCTCCCCTTGCCTCGGCATCTTTTCACCAATTGCTAGCCCCGGTGGGCGAGCGGATGGCGCGGCTGCGCCAATCGGCAGCCCCAGCGGGGCTCTTTCCCTCCCGGCAAGGAGGGAGCAAGTTCTTCTTCCCCACCTCAGTCTCAGACCGCTATGGTCCGGGGAGGGGAGAGCGGGGCTTGGTGCCTTCTTGCCTCTTGCTCCGGAGGCGCTAGGACCCTGTCCCGTTCTGCAGCGCCTGTTCGGGGCAGCGAGCGAGGCGGTGCAGCTGAGGCAGCCGGCTCCAGGCGCCCTACACGTCATGCCACCCCACCAGCCAATCCGGCTGGCGGGGGGCGTGGTTTGCCATGTTTGAACGGCAGCGGGCGGGCTGCGCAGACCATTCGCCTCCTCTCTGCCATCTACAGCGAAGAGCAGGCGTAAAGCTGGAGAACGGAGAGGTGGTCTTCCGAGCCAAGCTGGGTGTGTGTGCCCG